>CM077651.1:41320018-42520018 GCA_039707465.1 Rhabdophis nuchalis | reverse complement strand
CCTCCATTGTTCCTGCTCCTTCAGCGAAGGGGAATACACCCCCCGCACTCCATCCTTCAACTCCTAGGGCGAAATGGTTCACCGCCCCGACCGCCGTCGAGGTGGGGGCCTCTCCGCAGCTGCCCTTACAGAGGGGGAACAGCCTTCTCCCCCCTACTCCCGAAGGTGCCCGTCAAAGGAGCACAGCTGCAGATGCACTATAAAAGGCATCCGTCTGCGTCTGAAACCAGAAACACTCTCAAAGGCTACCCGCTCTTCTGACGCCATCTTTTCCTTTGTTAAAAACAATGACTTCCAAAAAGCCACCATCTGGGAAAACGCACTCTGTCCCCTCCTCTACCCGATCCAGTCCAGCCACACAGCCAAAGATTACTTCACTATTACAGGCTATGGGTTAGAGCACACAGGACTTATTGGTCAACGAGATGTTTCAAGAAATGATGAAGAACAACGAAAAAATAATGGAAAATTTAAATGAAATGCGAAAGGAACTGATAAATTTAAAATTAGAAATATCGGAAATACAACAAAATAGAAAGGATAACAAACAAAGGATAGAGGTGTTGGAGGGAGAGGTGGCTGAGATGGTGGATGAGGTAAAGGGAATACAAAAAGAAAGTTCGGAATTAGGGAATTACATTTCAAAAATGGAGTTTGAAAGAATGTCACTTTTCCTTAGATTTCAAAACATACCAGAATCAGATGCAGAAGATTTGAAAGATATTATAATTACAATATTGGCAGATTACCTTCAAAAAAATAAAGAACAAATTGGATGGAATATCGATCTGGTTTACCGAATTAACTCAGCATATGCAAGGACACATAATGTCCCAAGAGAAGTTCATGTAAAATTTTTAAGGAAGTCCACGAGGGAGGAGATTCTGAGAGCCCAGTGGGGAGGGCCTTTGAAGTACCAAGACAATGAGATAATCATTTTGAAGCAAATCCCAAAGAAAATTAGAGACATGAGAAGGAATTATTCCTTCTTATGTAAGAAACTATTTAAAAAAGGGATCTGGTTCAAATGGTTGTTACCAGAAGGGATGTTGGTTTTCTGGGAAGGGAGTAGAATTAGAATTAAAACTTTAGAAGAGGCAAATGCTTTTTTTCAAAAACACTCCATATTCCTAGGGGACGATGAAGGAGGAACAGTGGGGGCGGCGGCCCCTCCCAACGGCGGGGGAAAGGAATCAATAGCAAAAAGACTTAGGTCTCTCTCAAAAATGGTATTATTTAAAAATTTTATTTGAATGTTGTTACGATTGATGGTAAGGAAAAAGAAAAAGAATGAACATAGAAAACATGCAAAGTATTTGATATTGTGCTTGTCTTTTTTTTTTTACTAAAACTTGTATTATGATGAAGTTTGGGGGAGACTGCCAGCTCCAGCATGAAGCTACTAAAATGTAACGTTATTTCCTATACCCTTTTCCCAATATTATTTTGTAAAAACCAATAAATTCTTTTAAAACAACAAACACATACACACAACCACCGTATAACCCCCAACCTTCCTACCTCTCTCCCTCTACCTACCTACCTACTTTGAAGAGGAGAAGGGTTCCATATGAACAGCTGTTGAACATGGGTCAGTCAATCCTGAGAGACAGGCGAGTGCTATTCCGAAGGGACAGGTGATGGTCTCCATCACCCTCGGCCTCTCTCTCTCTCTATCCCCCTACTGTATTTCTCCCTCTCTCTCTCTATCCCCCTACCTACCTACCTACCTACCTACCTACCTACCTACCTACCTACCTACTGTATTTCTCCCTCTCTCTCTATCCCTCTACCTACCTACCTACCTACCTACCACATTTCTCCCTCCCTCTTTCTATCCCTATAGCTGCCTACCTACCTACCGTATTTCTCCCCCCTTTCTCTCTCTATCCCTCTACCTACCTACCTACCTACCTACCTACCTACTTACCTACCTACTGCATTTCTTCCTCCCTCTCTCTTTCCCTATAGCTGCCTACCTACATACTGTATTTCTCCTTGAATCTTATGGACAGAGTATTTTATGTCATAAAGGATGGCATAATACCTGTGGCCCACTGCTCTCTCTGTATCCATCTATCTACATTGTTTACATTTCTGTTGCGTGTACATGGCACAGGTGTGACATCTACACAATCTATATATATCATTGGTGCCATATTGGTGCCGTTGTGTGAAAATTTGGAAGCGATCGGTACAGTACTTTTGGAGATTACCTGTTTTGAACAAACTCCTAGTTACATTTTTATTTATATAGATATTGCATATTTAATGCATCTCTGAGAAGTATGCACTGTACTAAAAATGTCATTTCTTTCCCTTTTTGTGTTAGTCCTACAAACTGCAATAGCACAAATCTATTTCTTAATAGCAGAACTCTAGGTATATTATCTCTGACAAGTGGTTCAGAATATCCAGTCATGAATTAATCAATTGATAATTGTTTTGTGTCCCATAAATGGAAGAAAGGATTTTTTTTTTGTTTAATCCAAATGTTCTGCATGGTATCCAATATAAGAATGCTACAAACAAATATCCAGTGTTATGGAAAATTACAGATTAAATCGGGTTTTTGTTTTAACTGAATCAATGATATATTTTGCTACTTTGCAGCTAAGCCAGAACTCTCGTTCACATGGGTAGATTTCAGCGTTCTTTTATGGTGAATAAGATGCACATCAGGAGAGTTACTGAAGATCATTAGTTAAGAGAGAAACAGCAGGTGTTTGTGCTAAATTGTACTGCTCTTTGTTGGAATAAACATACAACAAGTATGCAGACCATAGGGGTCAGCTCTGCACTGAAGCGTCTGAAATGAAAACTTTCACCTTCAGAGGCGTGATAGAAGCAAGTAATTTCTCTTTTATGATGATGGCCCCTTAATTGGTATATTTGTATACCAACTGTGATATTTGTTCTGCCAGATAATCAGACACGATTATCTTTTATTTTGATAGTTTGTAAACTATTGATCATGATCCAGCAACATAACTCTCTTCCCCACATATGACATTTTGAAGAATTGGAAAAACTATAGCAATACCATCAGGGATACGCATTATTAGATGCATAATGTATGAGAAAATATTGCTTACCAGATAAATACTACAACTCTGCTGCCATCTGGGCCCTTCTTCCTTTGTCTCTTTCACTCCCTTCTTCCTCCTCTTCCTCCCTGTCTCTACAATCTCCAGAAAGACAATAAGGCATCATTTGACAGAATGAAAAGTTATACTGGAGGCCTGGAATGAATTATTATCCAAAGTTGCAGCTGAGGAAATGCTGGCAATTCCTGATCCTTAAAGTAAAGGTAGATCTTTAAAAACTAGGGAGATACTCCTGGTCCTACTTTATTACCACAAGAAACAAGGCGATACAAGCCAGCTGATGATTTCCATGTATCCTCTCTTATCAGCTACTATTTATTTATTTATTTGTTTGTTTGTTTGTTTGTTTGTTTGTTTGTTTGTTTTTTTGTTTGATTTATATACCACTCCTATCTCCATCGAGATGGACTCAGGGCGGTGCACAGGAAATTAAAAATCACCAGCAAAAATAATAGATACAGTGACAATATTTAAAATGAAATAAATTAAATAACCTGTGCTAAAAATTCCCATTAATAAATTCTAGAATCCCTTTACAAATTTGCTAAAATTAAATCGCATCTGAGCTCTAAGCTCTAGGCTAAACCGGCTTGGTGGAAAAGGTACGTCTTAAGTGAGCGGCGAAAGAGGGGAAGGTCCATGATAGTGCGATGTTCGGGGGGTAGGTCATTCCAGAGGGCTGGCCCTGCCACAGAGAAGGCCCTTCCCCTGGGAACCGCTAGTCAGCATTGACCGCCGGTTGGCACCCTGAGGAGGCCCTCCCCGTGGGAGCGGATCGGTCGATGGGAGTTGTGTGGCAGGAGACGGTCCCGCAAGTAACTAGGCCCCGTGCCATGGAGCGATTTAAAGATGGTAACAAGCACCTTGAAGCGCACCCGGAAGGCCACCGGCAGCCAGTGCAGGAGAGGTGTTACATGGGAGCATCGTGGGTAAGAAATGTGTGTAGCAGTAAATCCATTGTTTAAAGTATCTAATTCAGTTATCTCAAATAATGCTTTCAGCATTTGATTGTTAATAAAAACATTTTTGCCGCAAAGAAAAAACATTTCTGATGGAGAACATGAATATTAACATTTTCTCTTTGGTTATTTGGCAACAAAATGAAAATGATAAAAACACATCATGAATCTCTTCCCTATATGACATATCAGATTATCTAGAAAGAGACAGGAATTTTTATTGTAAGAAAGACAAACAAATGAGCATGTGAAAGAAAAATATGCATAAAAATATGAATAAGTCATACTTACCCAAGGAAATATGCATATGCTAAATACATACTATGATTGACTTGATCTGCACTTGTAAACAATCTGCATTTCTACATGACAAGAATGAGTCACACTTGTATATTTCATCAATTTAATATGGATTTCTTATAGTGTATTTCATTTCTCAGAAAAAGTAGCCTAAATTCTGCTTTGGCTGTAAAGAGAAACAAATTTTCTTTTAATAATTGAAAAAAATCCATACTTAGAAGAAATGTAAAAAGGGTTTTACATTTTTTGTTTTCCTTTTTGACAGGAAACTGTTCCCAGATGGTTTCATTATTTTCTTTAGATGTGAGAGCTCAAAGGTTGGATTCAGTTTTGCATAAAGGTGTATCAAGATAATCTGATGCTTGGTAGAAAAACATTTGTAAACATGTGTATTATGCAGGTACATCCATCTGACACAGTAATTGCTTTTTGACTGGCAATACACCTGAGTTTATTGCTATTAATGTGTAAAATTGCCAAGCTCCCTGCTGTTTGTGGGATTCATTTGCCATCCCATGAACTATTTGTCTGGCAACCAATTTTCTCCAGTCACTAGTTAAAGCATAGTCATCAAATTTGTGCAAATCAGGAAGGAATCTATGGGAGAGAAGAACATATTTCAGTGCTCTTCAACATATATGGTACATTATCTTTCTGAGATTCAAAAATTAGAGCACCTGATTAAATGAAGAAGAAAAACTCCCTTTGTGTATTATTTCATCTCCTTTGAGATTCCCTGGGAGCGAACAAAGTAGAGACAAGCATAGGAGTTGGAACAGTCTCCTTTATGTGCATTCTCCAGGGTTTTTCTCTGTGCCAATAGTAGAAAGGAGAGCAATCCCAGGATTCACTTTGTTTTAAAGATTTGCTTGAATCAGGTCAATTATCCAACAAATAAATTAGGTACTCCTGTGGGTGCCCTGATTCTCATTTAACTGAAAGGTGATCAGGTTACTAGGTTTGCATGGCATGTTCACTTTTTTATTCTTTAATTGACTTGATTTAAGTATGTCATGGAAGTATGCCCAGTGTGCACATCATTTTAACCCTAATTTTGCCTTGAGTTAGAAGGCTGTAATTGTGCAAGAAACTGCATCAATCAACTATAATCCTGCCAGTTGGTTGCTCTCCCAGGATTTAGGTTAGGTGGCGCTGAATCCTAATAAAAATTGTGGGTTTTTTGGTGTTGTGTTTGGTTTCTATTCTGAATACCTGTGATCTTTTCCTCAATTCTGATTTTCTTGCTTTTAAAATGTAAGCTGCCTAGAAATAAATACATACATACTAAAATGAATACATTTAAAAACTGTAAAAAATTGGGTTTTAAAATAGCATTTTAAAAATGTTTTTCAGGTTCTTGGGTGAAAATCAGTATTAGCTCATTTAGGAAGGTGTTTGTAGCTGCAACATGTTTTATTTTAGATTTATCTATTCATATGGGCTTTCCCTTCCCTCCCAAAAAAACAACACCAAAAACAAACAAACAAAAAGAAGACCTCATAGGAAATTGAAAATTATAAGCCTTTGAGAAGAAAGGAATTAAATTTAAGTTTCGTCAAACTTATCTTTCAACATATGAAAACATAGTGATTTCCCCAAGACTTGCGTATAAGTACCTCACACATCAAAACAGAAAATAATTATTCCACCATCAACATTATTTTTAAGAGAGCAATAATAGCACAAAGTAATATTCAGATGGCAAACTTGAGTTTGGCCATGGTGTCTAGATTTAGGTAATCAAAACTGATCATGATCTATTTACAGACCACACATTAATAAAAGGCAGCCCTTGTGTTTGTACAGATAACCGTCAGGAAAAGAATAGATCTTAGACCAGGGGTGTCAAACTCATGGCCTGCAGGCTGGATGCGTCACTCACTGGCCTGCCCACCCCCCAGTTAATGAAGGGGGGGAGTCGTGATATGTCACATGATGACAACATGATGCCATGAGTTTGACACCCTGTGTTAGACTCTCTCTTGAGTCTCCTGGTCTCTTGAGAAATGATTCTGTAAAAAGAGTAGCCAAAGTCCCTTCTCTTTGTGTTATACCTAAATGAAACATATTAAATCACTGTGCTAACCTACTATTCCAGGATCTATCATAGTAATAGTAGTGGTAAGGGAGAAAAAAAACCTTTAAAGGATTCCTAAATTGTCTATGATGTAGAAATGCACAAACTGCACGAAAGCACAATCTTACATCATCTGGCTATGTCTTTTCACAGCCCTGGGATCATTCATAATGTTATTAAGAGTTGCAGGGTCAATTCTAACAACCTTAGAAATAAGACGTTTAATAGATCTAGATGATATCTTAAGAGTGAATCCAGTGGAAGAAGCTCCATTAATTCACTGAAAGGCCACAAATTCATTTATTAAAAGCCTTGAGCTTTGTAATAAAAGAGATAGGGGAAAATCAATCTTTTCATTTCAAAAATCAATACCCTACTTATGTTGGGGGGGGGGGGTTGTGAGTACTCAAACCATGACAATGATGATGATAAAGAGTTAATATGGGGGTGGGAGCAAGGAGAAAGAAAGGTCTGAAGATGGAAAAGGCTTTCAGGAGCATTATACAGCCAGTCATGTTTTATGTCCCTTTTCTGCTGTAATCAACGTCTTCCAAGAGTCTGTCTTTGATTGGATGGTTTTTTAATTCCAGGCCTGTGTGTGGTGGGAGAAATGTATTGCTGTTATTTTACATTGCAGAGAATAAAATCTATCACAGCTAAATGAATAGTGGTTACTCAAACTAAAGCACTGAAATATAATCTTTAGCAAAAGGGGGGAAGGAGAACTCATATGCAATCCAAAACTGGTCAGAATAGGAAATGTGTGGAGCTGGAATAAAAACTTAAAATAATTAACTAATAAATATTAAAACAAGAATAATTATATGTAAATGATGTGATTACTAGGCCTCTATGGAACATCCCACTGAACTAACCTCTTACCACTAGAGTGGTTCATTTTGGAATAATACCTATTCTTTAGTATGTCAAAAGAAGGCATTGTCATATTTTACATTATTATTGTATTTATTATGGCTGAGTAAACATATCTGTGATCTAGTACTGTTATTCTATTATCTTGGCCTGCCTGTCTATATTATGATTCTTGAAGTCAGTTTCTCTTAGAACTTTCAGTAAAGCAAACACCAGAACATCTTACTCCTGATTCTAGTGTTTTGGGTTGATCAGTATAAAACAGGCAACCTAGGTAACAGAATTGGATCCTGGGAGTGGGAGACAAGCTATTTAAGTATCACTAGATGTCTGGGGTAGGGCTTGGGACAATTGGGTGGGCAGCAAGTAGCAAAACAAAGAAACAGAGGAAAACAATGAAAGCCACACCAAGATAAAGTACAAGAATACATCAGAGAGCTAATTTTATTGGAAAGATAAATGCCTTTGATACCACCAGTCAGCAACCGGATCGGCATCATACACAGAGAAATCTGAGAAAGTAGTTGAAGCTAAGATGATATAGTTGGAGAAAAAAGGTGCCTGTTTTATTAAATGTAGAATGCAAAACATCCAGCTTATTATTCTGACTGCAGGGTCTTTTATAACTGCAAATAATAAAGCAGGAAAATCCTTTGTGGCAAATGCAGCTGAAAACTGTCTGGATATTGCAGCTGTTCTCTCAGCACAATGTATTGAGACACTGGCTATTTCATGGAATTCTGAAATAAAGCATTAAAAAAAACCCTCTTAACAAAGACAGAATTAACATTTAAGAGTACATCTGAAATTGTTATCTCCAGGGAAACCAGAAGATACTACAGAACTCTAGCCAGGCATGTGGGAAAATGTCAACAAACTTGCAACACTGTACGAATAACCAGAAGTAGATCAAAATGAACTGTGCTACCATTGTGGCAGAGGTTTAAACTTTAAACACGTCCCCCCCAACTGAATGCAGATTTAAAGGAGAAACCAGAAGAACATTCAGTAGAAATAGGAAGTAATCAGCAGCTGTTGCTGAGGAAACAGGGTACTTATATGTTGAAATGAAATAAGCCATTACTCTATAAAGGGAACAATTGTGCATGCCATATATAAAGAATTTGACAATAAAACCAAGGTAGCTAACTTAGTGCTCTTTAAAGTAAAAATATAGTAAAGTAAAAAATGAACTTTGAGTAGTATTGGTCACACAAAAAAGACAATATATATATAATTATATGCTCATTTTACTGTATTACTTATATTACAGCATGTGTTTGAGAACCTAAATAGAATTAAAAATTTATACTGGAGAGAAAATCATTCCTACTGAGTAACACTGATAATTGTACTATAAAATAGAAAAAAATATGTTGGACTTAAATTATGCAAGAACAGATGGACAAACACAGGGTCATGATTCTTTGAGAAAGCTGTCACTGGATTCCATCAACCTACTGGGATATTATGTTTGCTATTGCCAAATTCCCAAAGAATAAGTTCAAAAAAAGTGATTGGATGCTACTGCTCCAGTGCTCAAAGATAAGTCACATCCTTATCATATAAAAAGTGAAATAGAAACTTACCAAGACATAGTTTCATAAATGGTGCTTACTTTGATGTGATATGGAAAAAGCTCGAAACTGAACTGGATCAGTTGAAGTTGAGGGAATTCCTTCAAAAACTGATAAAATTCCATTAATTTTGGCTCTGTCTCTAGGAGTTAAATGAATGAAACTTCCTGCAGTGATTTTAAAATTACCAATGATTCACTACTATCAGACAATTTGTCTTATCCAGATTTAAGTACAATTTTGTCAACTTTACTGGCAAAATAGACTTAGTGACAACTTATTTACAGATACAAAGGAAGATTTAAAAGTGTTTCTACCTGTAAATAGAACCAACTTTTATCAATGTAAAACCCATAATACAGCACTAGCTGTTTACCACTGAGCTTTAAACTAAGTACCACAAGGCTGTCCAGGCAATCAGTGCTATTGATATGACATCATTACCATTGGAAGAAAATGACAAGGTGCATCATTGATACCAAGGCAGTTTTGTAGTGATTAGCAGACTATGGACTTCAGTTATTATGAACACATGTGAGTTATTTATTCCAAAATTTCCTTTTGCTCTACCATAATGATGAAATTCATTTTTTTTACTATCAGTTCTGTGGGCATGGCTTGGTGAGCAGAGGAAGGATACTGCAAAATTCCCATTTCTTCCCCACTCCCAGGGGAAGGATATTGCAAACTCTCAATTTCCACCCCATTTGGAGGCCAGCCAGAGGTAGCATTTGCCAGTTCTATGAATTACTAAAATTTCCACGAATGGTTCTCCAGAATCTGCTGAATTTCACCCCTGCTCTAACACCATCAATGGAGTTACGCCTGCCGACAAGATGTGTTGCAACAATGATCCCTTTTTGATTTGTTAATTATAATTAGAGCAGATTCTTATCCAAATGAACAACCATGTATCTCTTTAATACTCTATTATGTGTGGTCTGCAAGAAGCTTTCACAGAGGCCATGAAAATACAGTGCATTCAGAAAGTATTCAGACCCCCTTCACTTTCGTCAATGTTGTTAAGCTGCAACCTGATTCTGCAGTTGTTAAAATCCATTTTTTCTCATTAATCTACACAGTAGATCATAATGACAAAATGAAAGTAGAATTTTAGGAATGTCTGCACATTTATTAAAAAGAAAAAGCTGAAATATAATATTCATAAGGCATAAGTATTCTTGTTTGAAAAAGTTTTATTGGTTTTAACAATTTATAAAAGGAAAGGGGTAGATAAGGTATTAAATAATATTTTAGAGCTTCCACATCGGGTTTGATGACCGCCTCCGAGTCTTCATACATATTCCATTAGGAAATAATAAAAGGAAGGGGTACATACATTTAAAATCATAAATTTTCATATTATTTTATACATTCAATTACTTTGTTCTATTAACATCCATACAGGAATTACCATCATAAAAAAAGATAAGTTATTTTTGCGATCTGAGCCTCTTTGCTATAGTTTCTTCCTCCTCTCCCCCACCAGCAGGTGGACCCGTGGACCCTCCCGTTCCCATCTCACCATCATCCAGGATTGAGGAGTGTTTTTTAAAAAAATTCTCCACCTCTTCTACTGTTTTGATTCTAACCCTTCCTCCCTCCCAGAATACCAGCATCCCTTCAGGCATCAGCCACTTGAACCACACCCCCTTTTTGTGTAATTTTTTTGTTAAGAAGGAATAATTCCTTCTTATATCTCGTATTTTCTTTGGGATCTGCTTCAATATGGCCACCTCGTTTTGCTGATATATCAGAGGGCCCCCTCTTTGCGCTCTCAGTATCTCGTCCCTCATTGACCTTTTTATAAATTTAATATGTATCTCTCTGGGTACCTCATTTACTCTGGCAAATGCTGAATTAATTCTATAAATCAAATCAATGTCCCCCCAGATAAATTCCTTATCTTTCTTAATTTATTCCGCTAACATAGTAGCCATTAACTCTTTTAAATTCTCATTAGGTGATTCTGGAACATTCTGAAATCTTAAAAAGAAAGACATACGTTCAAAATCAAGTTTAGACATTTGACCAGTAATATCTGTAATTTTTTTCTTAAAGTCTTTTATCTCCTCCTTCATCTCAACCGCCCCCCCTTCCAGCCCCTCAATTTTTTGTTTATTATTTGTTATTTCTCTTTGCGCCTCCAATAATTCCAATCTTATACTTAAATTGTCTTTCCGGATTTGTTGCATTTCATTCATTATTTTTTGAAACATCTCCTCTACGTTTAAAGGCTTTGATGGCTTAGGATCCTCTACTTCTATTTCCCTCTGTAACAAGGCTGAAATCTTTGGTTGTGAGGATGGACTGGGTTTTGTAGATGCTGGAGCAGAGCTTGATTTCCCAGATGGAGGTTTCCTTGATGCCATAATTAAAATTTTAAATGTTAGTGCATAGAGAAGAAAGGGGAAAAAATGGCGCTGTTGGGCGGGCAGTCCATGAAGTCCGAGACAAAAGCAGCTGTGATTCAAATTAAATTTGCAACATCCAGAGAGAAAAGTAAAGAAAAAAGGAAAAAACTTTCCAAACAAGGGCAGAAGGTTTCACAAGGGGAGAGAGCACTGAAAGACACCAGAGCAGGTCCTTTTTAATATATATTTTAAAGTTAGTCTAATTTTTGTTAAAATGGAGGAATGCTTATTTCAAAAAAGAAAAGTTCCATCCTGAGAACAAAGAGAACGCCATCTTTCCGCCTTGCCGGCAGGGTGAAAAAAACAAAAGTGGAAACAATCAATTTAAAATGTAGCAAGGCTCAGGATACATAGTCTAACAGCAATCCCTTATTTGGCAATAGATTTCCTTTTTCAATAAATCCAACGGATGCCACTTTCACTCTCTCCGCATCGCAGGACTCTTTCTCTAATGCCGCTTTGGTTCCAGGGGGGTTGTTTCCAACTCCCCCCTATCTTCTCTTTCCTTAAAGTTGAATGCAAAAAAATCCAAATAAGGCACATACCATTTTTCTAGTCCGGAGCCTCGGCACAGCCATTCAGCCCCGGCGTGTCAGCTCCTTGTAAAAATTCTCCATGTTCCAGCTCCTTCGGCGAAAGGGAAACTCCCCCCGCGAAAGTTCCTCAGCTCCTGGGGTGAGGCGGGAGCAGCCCCCCCAACCGCCGTCGAGATGGGGGCCCTCACCGCAAGCCGCCCGTACAGAGGGGGGGATTATGCCCATCCCCCCTGCACCTGAAGGCGCGGCTGAGGCAACACAGCGGCGGACGTGTGGAATCCATGTCCGTCCGCGTCCGAAGCCGGAAGCGATCTGAAGGCATAAGTATTCAGACCCCTGGTAACAACACTTTAAATTAAGCACCTGTGCCTCCCATTTCTCGTTATCTTTGCTGCCATATTTCTACATCTTGATTGGAGTTGACCTGTGGTACATTAAATTGATTGGGCATGATTTGGAAAAGCACACATTTATAGAGGGCTCCACAGATGACAATGTGTACTGTAGCAGAGTAATTCTCAATGGAAGAGGTTTGGCACAACCAGGACTCTTCTAAGAGCTGGTCGCCCAGTCAAACTGGGCAATCAGGGAAGAAGGGCCTTAGTAAGAGAGGTGATCAAGAATCCGATGGTCACTCTGACTGAGCTCCAGAGATCCTGTGTGGAGATGGGACAGAGTTCCAGAAGGACAACCATCACTGCAGCCCTCCACTGATCTGGGCTTTACAGAAGCCTCTCCTCAGTGCAAAACACAGGAAAGCCTGCTTGGAGTTTGCAAAAAAAGCATCTGAAATTGTCTCGGACTATGAAGAACAAGATTCTCTGGTCAGATGAAATCAAGATTGAACTGTTTGAACTTAATTTTAAATATTATGTCTGGAGAAAACCAGGCACCACTCATCACCTGCCCAATATTATCCCAATAGTGAAGCATGGTGGTGGCAGCATCATGCTGTGGGGGTGTTTTTCAGAAACAAGGACTGGGAGACTAGTCAAAGTTAAGGGAAAGTTAAATGGCACGAAGTACAGGGATATCCTCATGAAAATCTGTTTCACAATACTCAGGACCTCAGACTGGGCTCAAGGGTTACAACTTGACAACGAACCTAATCACAGTCAATACAACACAGGTGTGGCTTAGGGACAACTATGTGACTACCCTAGAGTGGTCCAGCCAGAGTCTTGACTTGAACCTGTTGAACATCTCTGGAGGGACCTGGAAATGGCCGTATGCCAACAGTCACTATCCAACTTGACTGAGCTTGAGAGGACTTGCAAGGAGGAATGGCAGAATATACCCCAACCCAGGTATGCAAAGCTTGTCTTCTCATACACAAAAAGACATGGGGCTGTAATTGCTGCCAAGGGTACTTTAACAAAGGATTGAGTGAAGGGTCTGAATACTTATGCCAATGCTATATTTCAGCTTTTTCTTTTTACTAAATTTACAGACATTTCTAAAATTCTCTTTTCACTTTATCATTATGGGGTAATGAGTGCAGATTAGTGACAAAAATGCACTTCAACAACTGTAGAATCAGGCTGCAGCATTGCAAATTTGACAAAAGTGAATGGGGTCTGAATAATTTCTGAATGCGCTATATATCCAGACATTGTATTCTCCTTTTATAACCCACATTAGCCAGAGAGGGTGACTTGTGATGCTTCACAGTGTGGCTTTGGTTCTGTTATGTGACATGTCATGAAAAGCAGCAGTGATAGCTATCATTTCATGCTCAGTCACAGCTGCAGAAAATTATGCCAAATAAACAGGTAAGTGTATTTGGGGAATTAAACATTCAAGCAGTAGTCATGTGGAAAGAGATTTATCCCACTCATCAGCATCTGCTACTACAGTTAATTTTCATCCACAGAAAGTGATTCTATTTCCACAGGAAAATGTGGGACTATTGCACAGCATTGAATGCATAGATACAACATGGAATTCAAAGGGGTTACATGGAAAAATCCAGTGCTTCATTATTGTGCAAACTGTATAGACTATTGTGTGAGTGGACAATCAGAAAGATAAAAGTCTCTTATTCTGAAGAGATTTTCATGACAAGATGACATATGAATTGCTGAAGAGGACATAGATACAGAAAGAATTATAGTATCATAGGATTGGAAGGCATTTTGGAGATCTTCTAATCCAGGGGTCTCCAACCTTTGCAACTTTAAGTCTGAAGGACTTCAGCTCCCAGAATTCTCCAGCCAGCTTTGCTGGCTGGAGAATTCTGGGAGCTGAAGTCCTTCAGACTTAAAGTTGCAAAGGTTGGAGACCCCTGTTCTAATCCAACCTCTTGTACAAGATAGAAGTCTTTATACACTGTTACTGTACTGAAGACAATTGGGATTTCAGCCTCTCAGACTGCTTTTTGTCTAATTGTTTTACTTTATAAAATATATACACGTTTTATGTTTTATGTTGGGTACATGTGAGTTAGATGGCAGATCATCCAAATAGATGGATGATCTTTTTCGGGTTATTAATCAGCTTATTTTACTATATCTCTACTCCTTGATATGAAAACATGGAAAAGCATATCTAATATTTTCTCTTTCCATATGTTATTACAATATTGTCAATTGTTCTATCAACATTTGCTTGCAATTGGTATCCTAGAAGTGTGCACCAGTCAAACTTTGATCTTATTTCTTAATAGAATCTTCATTGTGTAAATATTGGCGCTCAGATTAAGACCTAAAATAGGTTTGTTTGCTAATATAACAAACAATATTAGTTTTCCTATAGTGTGCTTTGCCATTGGCAATTATTGCATCTGATCTAAAATTAAATTAAAAAGAAACCTTTGCAAAATTTCAATATCTCAGGTCAATGTGGGAACCCACCCCCCGACCTTCCCCCCGATATTAGGACGACCACGGACCTCCGCTCCTTCCGTCTTAAATTAAAAACTTACTTTTTCCGTCTGGCCGGCTTGGGATAGTCTCCCTGTCTTGGGGTTTTATTGGGTAGATTTTAGCTTAGTTAGTTTTATGGAAATTTTAGCACAGGTTGAGTTTAATTTGGCTTTTAAAATTGTTTGTATATTTTTACTGTCGTTTGTATATTTTTACTGTTTTTTATTCTACCTGTGCACCGCCCCGAGTCCCCATGGGGAGAGGGAGCGGTTTATAAGTATTAAAATTATTATTATTATTATTATTATTATTATTATTATTATTATTATTATTATTATTATTATTATTATTATTATTATTATTATTATTATTATTATTATTATTTACAAAAAATTGATTTCTCAAGGTGAAAGAAGAAAATCCTTACTCATTTTTTTTTAATGAAAAACTGTATCATTAGCATATTAACACAGCAAAGCTTTTAAAAAATATTTTCAGGAAACACTTGTGTTTTTTCCCCAGCAAATAGTACCATCAGTTTGTTTCAAATGACAACCTTTTATGTTGGTATTGTGAAATCCATGTTAATTTATAGATATTTTATTGCAAGGTATCTTCTGATAACTCTGTTCTTGTTTTGTTCTTTGTCTTTAAAAAAGCACTTCTAATATCTGCTGGGAGCATAACATGAAGAAGAATTTTCTGTAGGAGAGCATGCTTAGCTCTTTTCTGGCCAATGTTCATCATAGCAACCTTCTTATCTCATGCATTCCTTTTTAAGATAATTCGTATCTAGAACAAGAATTGGGAAAGGATTTTCAGGGCAGGAAAATTCCTTTCTCTGTGACCCTTTGCTGCTGAAATTTAACCAGACATTTCATACAAGGTAAACATTTGTTTTCCAAGACAGAAATATAATCTGGATTCCCAAATGCAAATTTTTTATTGCAAAATGATAATACTTTGGATGCTATAAGAGCATTTATCTTGATCTTTTGGAGATTTCATTTCATGAGAAGGTTTAAGTGAGCTTATGTTTATGTACCCCTGAGCTTTCCATATGGTCATAATGTCTGGTGTAGCAGCTCTGGGACAAGATCATAGGATTGAAACCGTTTATGGATGTACTAAACCATGTTGCATATTTGAACATCCACATCTTAACTTTTGTAAATGCTTAAAGTAAAAGAGACCAAGCAACTCTTCAGCTTATTTTTAATATCTGCTCACTAAAGCATTAATAATATCCATGTATATTTTAAATAATGGATAAGCACTGTGGGTAAACAAGCCATAGTTACTTACAAAAAGTTTCAGATGTCAGTGTAATTGCTATATTGATGTACAATATCAATATAGGAGCCTTAGGGCCACCACATGTTTATTGGACCCGTGTCCCTCCTGGCTTGTACTGGCATCCTGGGAGGTTACACGAGGCTGGCTCCAGGACATTGTGAATGCGTCTTTGAGTGAGGGGTTCTTACCTACCGCCTTGAAAGAGGCGGTGGTGAGACCTCTCCTCAAAAAGCCTTCCCTGGACCCAGCATTGTTGGAAAATTACCGTCCGGTCTCAACCTTCACTTTCTTGCGAAGGTTATAGAGAGTGTGGTGGCTCAACAGTTTCCTCGACACCTGGAGGAAGTTGATTATCTAGACCTGCGCCAGTCCGGCTTCTGGCCCGGTCACAACACCGAGACGGCATTGGTCGTGTTGGTGGATGATCTCTGGAGGGCATGGGATAGAGGCTGCTCCTCTATCCTAGTCCTATTAGATCTCTCAGCGGCTTTTGATACCATCGACCATGGTATCTTATTGCACCGATTGGGGGGGTTGGGGCTGAGAGGCACCGTTCTGCTGTGGTTCTCGTCCTACCTCTCTGGTCGGTCGCAATGGGTGTTGGCAGGAGGGCAGAGATCGGCCCCTTGGCCCCTCACATGTGGGGTTCCTCAGGGGTCGGTCCTCTCGCCACTTCTGTTCAACACCTATATGAAGCCGCTGGGCGAGATCATCCGTGGTTTTGGGGTGGAATACCATCTGTACGCTGACGACACTCAGTTGTACATATCTACCCCAAACCACCCCAACGATGCCGTCGAGGTGCTGTCCTGGTGTCTGGAGGCCGTACGGGTCTGGATGGGTAGTAACAAACTCAAGCTCAACCCATCCAAGACTGAGTGGCTGTGGTTTCCGGCCCCCCGGTTCAGCCAGGTAAGTCCAACACTGGCCGTTGGGGGCAAACAACTGGCCCCCGTGGAGAGGGCGCGCAACTTGGGTGTCCTCCTGGATTCCCGGCTGTCCATGGAGGACCATGTGACGGCCGTGGCCAGGGGGGTGTTCTATCAGGTACGCTTGATACGCCAGTTGCGCCCCTTACTGGACCGGGTGGCCCTTCACACAGTCACTCAAGAACTCGTGACATCCCGGCTGGACTACTGCAACGCTCTCTACATGGGGCTCCCCTTGAGGTGCACTCGAAGGCTACAGTTAGTCCAGAATGCGGCCGCGCAGGTGATTATGGGTGCCTCAAGGCAAACCCAAATAACACCTCTCCTGCGCGAGCTGCACTGGCTACCTGTGGCCTTTCGGGTGCGCTTCAAGGTGCTGACGACCATCTTTAAATCGCTCCATGGCTCGGGGCCTAGCTATATACGAGACCGCCTTCTGCCCCATACATCCCTTCGTCCGATCCGCTCCCACAGAGAGGGTCTTCTCCGGGTACCGTCGGCTGGGCAATGCCGGTTGGCGATGCCCAGGGGAAGGGCCTTCTCTGTGGCGGGCCCAGCCCTCTGGAACAACCTACCCCCCCGACCTATGCACCACCACGGACCTCCGCCTCTTCCGCCAGCATCTCAAGACGTATTTATTCCAACAAGCCGCTCTAGCATAACCCCCCACTTCTGACTGTTATTAAAATAAATTTTAATTCAGGGTTTTAAAAGGGTTTTTTAGCACGGGATTTAATTTAATAGTTTTTTAACAATGTATTTTGTAATTTTGTATGGTTTTTAATGTTGCCTGTGCGCCGCCCTGGGTCCTTACAAGGAGAAGGGTGGGGTATAAATCTGATAAAATAAAAATAAAATAAAAATAAAATATAACTTAAGTGAGAGATTCAGCTTCTAATTCCATTAACTTTATATGCCAATACAATGTAAAAAAAGAAAAAGAAAAACAACAGTCCCAAACTGACATTACATGAACTTAGCCACAGAATGAGCTGAAAATTATCCACCCTCTCCCAAGAGTTAATAAAATATACAGGGCTTTGTTGGAAATGCCAAAGCTATTACATATATTGCAAAATTTAAAATATATTCATTTGGAAAAGGCCATGCATATTTCACTCAGAACTAAGACTAGATGTCCATTTGCCAAGCCTGAGTTCCAGAAACATTTAGCAGTGGATGTCATAAAAAGCCATTCTGCATTTCCTAATTTCTCAGAAGAGAATATTTTAGTAATGACAGCTGAAGACATGCAAACTGCTACTAGAATTCTAGTAATGACCTTTTTCTCTAAAGATCTGCTCTATTTGATGTTTAAAACTAGGCTGCAAAAATGCAAGCAGAATTGTGGCTATCAAAAAGCCTCAGAATAATATAACACATGAGACAGGAAGACAGCATTTTTTGGAATTATTTATACTTCAGTTTATTAGACAGATAATGCAAATGAAAGCCCTGTGAAACTAGTGGTGAATAAGAAAGGCTTCCAGATATCTGCCATCAGTAATTTAGAGCAGGGGTCTCCAACCTTTGCAACTTTAAGTCTGAAGGACTTCAGCTCCCAGACTTCTCCAGCCAGCTTTGCTGGCTGGAGAAGTCTGGGAGCTGAAGTCCTTCAGACTAAAAGTTGCAAAGGTTGGAGACCCCTGACTTAGAGGATCCCTTTCTATGAAATATTTTGAAATTTGCTAACATGAGTGATATAGATAAATATGTTGGAAGTATGACTTTAAATTGCATTGATGCTTCAGCACTTCAAATCTACTGACTACAAGGGGCTAGCAGTCGGCGGAGGGAAGCGGAAGGGTCCGGCAGGAGGGGGGATACTCGAGTCGTTCCGATAGAGGGCATACCCATCCAGAGGGTCGTGGGGAGAGGCAGGACTGAGGGGAGACAAGTTTCATCCTCCCGGTTGGAGGCACGCAGCCGTTGGTTGCAAACGGTCAGGTGCCACAACCCCCGCAGGCTAGGTGGTCAGGGAGTACAGAGCCAGGGCCTACGGCTGATGTTTTGCAACGCCAGGTCCGTTGTCAACAAAGCCCCCCTCATTAGTGACCTTGTGTCAGAGGGGGAGCCGGACCTGGTCGGAATTGCGGGAACCTGGTTGGGCCACGAGGGAGGACTCCCCCTCGTTGAAATGTGCCCACCAGGTTACCGCGCTTTTCATCAGCCACGGGCACTAGGCAGAGGTGGTGGGGTAGCGGTTATCATTAGGGAAGGTCTGGAGCCGAGAGAGACCATTGTGCCACAGACTACCGGTTGTGAGTCCCTCTGCATGAAGTGGGGCCTTGGGAGGCAGTTGGGCGTGTTGGTTGTATACCTGGCTCCCCGCTATGTAGCAGCAGCCCTGCCCGAGCTCCTGGAGGTGATCGCTACGGTGGCAGTTGAGACCCCCAGACTTTTAGTCATGGGGGACTTTAACCTGCCATCGGTGGGCGAATCATCCGAGGCAGCTCGGGAGTTCATGGCTTCCATGACGGCCATGGACCTGACCCAATTAATTGAAGGCCCCACCCACGAGGGTGGACATACACCGGATCTCATTTTGTCTCTGGCCAATGGAAGAGTGATCTGGGTATAGGGGATATAGTCATCACGCCTTTGTCATGGTCAGACCACTCACTTCTCCGGCTCGACTTTCCGACCGCTACTCCCCTCCGTGGGGAGGCGGAACCTGAGTCATCGATGCACCCTGATGGGTTCCAGATGGCGCTTGGGCCACTTCCTGTACCTCTGACCCGCGCCCCGATGGAGGACCTCGTGGCCGCATGGAATATTGCGACCACGGGAGCCTTGGATCGGGTCGCGCCCTTGCGGCCTCTCTTGCGGCGGCGAGCCACCCTGGCTCCTTGGTTTACCGAGGAGTTGTGGGTGATGAAACGCCACAAGAGATGCCTAGAGAGAAGATGGAGGTCTACCCATTCTGAATCTGACCGGACACAGGTAAGAGCCCATTTACGGACTTACATTGTGGCGCTGAGAGTGGCCAAACGCCATCATTGTGCCACTCTCATAGCATCCGCAGATAACCGCCCACCCGCCCTGTTTAGGGTGACCCGCTCCCTCCTTCAACAGAGGGTGCGGGAAGCCCCCCTACAGGGTAGAGCAGAGGAATTTGTGATTTATCTGCAGGAGAAAATCGCTCAGATACAGAACGAGTTAGCCCCCATTGATGGCCCAGTGGGATTGCACGAGGCGGATCTTGTTTGGGAGGAGTTTGACTCCGTTACTTCCGACGATATGGACAGGTTACGTGGGCGACTGCGAGCCACTACATGTTTATTGGACCCGTGTCCCTCCTGGCTTGTACTGGCATCCTGGGAGGTGACACGAGGCTGGCTCCAAGAGGTTGTCAACGCTTCCTTAAGTGAGGGTTCCTTGCCTGCCTCCCTTAAAGAGGCCATGGTGAGGCCCCTCCTGAAGAAGCCCTCTTTGGACCCAGCTTTATTAACCAACTATCGTCCCGTCTCCAACCTTCCCTTTTTGGCGAAGGTTGTTGAGAGTGTGGTGGCACAACAGTTTCCCCGTCACCTGGAGCAAGTTGATTATCTAGACCCGCGCCAGTCCGGCTTTCGGCCTGGGCATAGCACCGAGACGGCATTGGTCGCGTTGGTAGATGATCTTTGGAGGGCCAGAGATGGGGGTTGTTCCTCCATCCTGGTCCTATTAGACCTCTTGGCGGCTTTCGATACCATCGACCATGGTATCCTATTTCATCGTCTGGGGGGGTTGGGGGTGGGAGGCACCGTTTTACGGTGGTTCTCCTCCTACCTCTCCGGCCGATCGCAATTTGTGTTGACAGGAGAGCAGAGGTCGACCTCGAGACCCCTCACATGTGGGGTGCCTCAGGGGTCGGTCCTCTCGCCTCTCCTGTTCAACACATACATGAAGCTGCTGGGCGAGATCATCCGTGGTTTTGGGGTAGAGTACCATCTCTACGCTGATGATACTCAGCTGTATATATCTACCCCAAACCACCCCAACGATGCCGTAGCGGTGATGTGCCAGTGCCTGGAAGCCGTGCGGATCTGGATGGGAAGTAACGGACTCAGGCTCAACCTGACCAAGACCGAGTGGCTGTGGTTTCCGGCTGCCCAATTCAACCAGCTGACTCCATCGCTGGCCATAGGGGGCGAACATCTTGCCCCTGTGGATGGGGCGTGCAACTTGGGTGTCCTCCGGCTGTCCATGGAAGATCAAGTGACAGCCGTGGCCAGGAGGGCGTTTTACCAGGTTCGCCTGGTACGCCAGTTGCGCCCCCTATTGGATCGGGATATCCTTCGCACAGTCACTCATGCTCTCGTCACATCCCGCTTGGACTATTGCAACTCTCTCTACATGGGGCTCCCCTTGAGGTGCACCCGGAGACTTCAGCTGGTCCAGAATGCAGCCGCGCGAGCAATAATGGGAACCTCAAGGTTTACCCTAGTAACACCGCTCTTGTGCGAGCTGCACTGGCTGCCTGTCGTCTTTCAGGTGCGCTTCAAGGTGTTAGTTGTCATCTTTAAAGCGCTCCATGGCTCGGGACCTAGCTATTTGCGGGATCGGATCCTGCCCCATACATCCTCACGGCCGATCCACTCCCATAGAGAGGGACTTCTCCGGGTGCCGTCCACTAGACTCTGTCAGCGGGCGACGCCCAGGGGAAGGGCCTTCTCTGTGGCGGGCCCAGCCCTCTGGAACGACCTTCCCCCCGACATTAGAACAACCACGGACCTCCGCTCCTTCCGCCTAAAATTAAAAACACATCTTTTTCGCTTAGCCGGCCTAGGATAGTCTCTTTTATGGTTAGGGTGAATTCTTAGTAATTAATTGGGAGATTTTAGCGGAGGATTAACTGTTTAATTTGTTTTTATCTTATATTTATTGTTCTTATTTTTGTATTTTGTTGTTTTTATTGTTTTAATTTCCCTGTGCCCCGCCTCGAGTCCCTTCGGGGAGAGAGAGCGGGTTAGAAATAAAATTATTATTATTATTATTATTATTATTAAGGGGCAGTCAGGAATAGATATAGATTTAACAATTTCTAGAATCTCTCCGTTAATTCTATATGCCTACTATTTGGAATTGGGTTATCATTTTCAGGAATTTTTGTCATTATCTTCCCAAGCAAAATCTGCTTCATAGAAGGTAGTACTTAGGAAGTAAGATATCACCATGACCCACCCCCCAACATATTCCATATATTTTCTGCAAAAAAACATTTATTTTTCAGTTAAAGTAGCAAAGATTTGTTTCATTTGCTTTGTCCCCATTCTCTAAGAATGCAATTTCCTCCAACAATATGGATTTTCTTTATATTTTTACCATTAAAATTAAGCATATAATTTCCATGTTTGGGAGGGAATATAATTTGCTTATTAGTCAAAACTCTAAGAACTATTTTCTCCTGCTGTTAAGATTCCTGATTATAACAGGATACCTAGAGAAAACATCTATCAGGGACTTTGTCCACTCAGAAAATGGAATGAAAATATAACCAAATTATAGTTGAGAGATTTGGAGAAGCCAGTCTAGAATAAGGAGAAAAATCAAGCTAAACTGTTGGTAATGCTTGAGAAAATTTATGAAATACTGTTTCCTTATATTATTTTTCTGCCCAGATCTGATTATACTGTGGAGCTAAGAAGGAAATGGTTTTGATCAGGAAACTGAATTTAAAATCTAATAAAGTGCTTGTCCGGTTGAAATGTGAATTTGAACCCTTATATAAAACTGTTTGTTGAGAGGTGTAAAAATTGTTACTGTTTAAAAAGTGCACTGCTTCAATGATTGAAACCATAAAAAAGGTTTTTAAAATATTTGAATTTCACAGAAGATTAAAATGGTAGCTGGCATTTCTGGGGGGGAAACCCCAATGTATTATTTTTCTCCACAGAAATACGTATGGTCTCAATGAGTATAAAGCAAATGAACAGCTGGTTGAAATGTGGAATATATGTAGAAGAAATTATGGTTTTATTTTAAAATATCTTGATTTTTTTCACCATTTTAATAAAATGTAGGTGAAACCAGTTCCAAGGTGACATGTTCCTGGCAAATTAAATAGCAAGAATCTTTTTAAAATCCAATTTTATTGTGCTACTAATAGATAAGTATTAAGCCAATAATGAATAAAGTATTGAATTGAATTGAAATGTTGAGCAGCTGCAGCATAAAATGAACAATTAATCTAAAATTGTAACTTAAATTGTAATTGACTCAGTAAGAAGAATGAGAATGAACATAGAAAAGTAATGTAAAGATCTGCTATCTCCTCATAAGGAAGATCTCAAAAATATTGAGGGACAATCTGGGACCATCTGAATTATCCTGATCCCGAAGAAAACAGTATATAGAAATAATGAAGTCTCATTATTTATAAAGACCAAGATGAGTTTTGGCTCAGTTGATGTGCAAAAGCTTCCACATTTGGTAACTTCATTGCATAATTAAGCATAATATCAACAACCTTGATGTTCTTTGATAAGGAACTAGTCTTCGGCCTGAAAATAGGATTTTGTTTTCTTCTTCTTTACTGTTCTGGCTTCTTTTCATGGGTAGTTATGACGTTGGTTATTTCTGCTAGGTCTGCAGCTTGAGAAGATATGTTCAAAATCCTTGCAAATGGAAATCCCTCAAGGGGCTGAAAGGATGGGAATTGAAGACCTCATGTGGAGTTTGCTACCTAGAGAATGGAAATGGATTTCTTAGCACTGCTGTCAAACTGGACACTGAACTAGTATCTCTGTGTGTGTTTCTGTGTGTGTGTGTGTGTGTTATATAAGAAAATTTCCTTATCATCCCTAGATTGGAATAGATATACAAAATGAGTTACATATATCAACAAGAGCTGCCTGTTGGAAATCACAAGTGTGTGTGTGTGGTGTGTGTGTGCATGAGAGAGAGACAGATACAGAAACAGTCTCAAATTTTAAGCCTTCTAATCTATGGAAGCAGAAGACTTTGACATCTTTGAGGTTGGGATATGCTTGCTTAAAGTTTACGCAAGAATTTTGTATGGCTTGAGTAGTGCTGGTTCCTACTTGCCAATTTCATCCCTTCAGGTATCATCCTTTGAAGTGAATCTGATGCCACAACTCACAAAATTATGAGAAGCAGGGAAAGCTCAATACTATTGCGTTTCCCCAAAAATACAACAGAGTCTTATATTTTTTTGACCCATGAAATATGGTCTTGGGCTTATTAGAGGGAGGGGCTTATTATTTTCTGGGGCAGGCAAGAAGTGAGGTGTACCTTTTACCTTTCAAGCTACATTGCATTCCTCGCTATTGTGTACAGGGAAGCAGCTGGTAAAAAAAAAACACCTTCTCATGAGTTCTATCAAACTTCTTGAACTCGCGAGGGGTTTGTTTGTTTTTTACCAGTGGCTTCACAATAGCAAGGAAAACGATGAAGCTTGAAAGGTGAAAGGCGCACCACGCTTCTCTCCCCACCTGTCATTCCTCGCTAAAGGGACAGCGGGGAAGGGAACCAGGCAGGCTGCCTTTATCATTGGGGTGAGGTGGGTGGTGTTGGGCCGTGAGGAGTGCCTCTTACCTTTCCAGGTCCACTGTGGTCCTCACTATTGTGTCCAGGGAAGCCGCTGGTTAAAAAAAACAACCCTTCTTGCAAGTTCAAGAAGTTTGAGAAGGATATTTTGCAAGGTTTTTTTTTTTACAAGGGGATTCACTGGATAAAAGGGCGAGGAACGCTATGGAGCAGTCAATCTCCAGTAGCGCTAGGACATGAGTCTCACATCTCCCTCCCCCCACCTCGCATTCCTCGCTAAAGGGACAGCGGGAAAGGGAACCAGGCAGGCTGCCTTTACCATTGGGGCAAGGTGGGCAGTGTTTTTTTGCTTGAGAGGGAACAGGCGGAGGGGTGACCGCATTGCTGGACTCTTTGCATGGGAGGGAATGGGGTGCGAAGCGTGTTGAGCTCTTTTTGCATGGGAAGGAATGGGGGTGTTTTTAAATCACATTGCTGACCCCGTGGTGATGGCAGAGACTGGTTGCGCATGCGCTTAAATAGTTGGGGCGGACTTATTTTCAGGGGAGGGATTTATTATGGCACATGCTCTGAAAAGCCCAATTGGGCTTATTAGCAGGACATGTCATAGTTTCAGGGAAACACAGTAGTAATTTAACCTTAATTGTTTACTTTCAAACAAAGGAATTGAGGGTTTTTTTTTATTATATCCCCTGATTTTTTCAATTTCGCTAGATGCCATTTGCCCTGTGTGGGGATTCTGCTATCTTCTAATGAGTAGTGGACTAGCACCATATTTAGCACCCATTTAGATATTTTGGAAGTTGGAAGAAGATCCTAGTTTCCAGGCATCATTGTAAATTAAAGGAGAATTTTACTTTATTAAAATTTGAGCTGTTGCCTATTTAAGTCATGGCTGAGAAAAGGATTTAGTCATCCCATGGATGAAGAAGTATCAGCACTGGTGGACTGGCCACTGCCTCAAATAAAAAGGCAAATATGACAATAGATGGGATTATAGAATATTATCAATTATTTCTTTCTTAGCTTACTCTTTGGGCAATTCCTGTTATAGATGCATTGAGAAATATCACTCCCATTCCAGCTAATGGACAATTTAAATGAAAGTTTTCTAGGGATTGAATGTGGAACAATTCATGATATATTTTTCATGCCGGTGCACCTTACCAACTTTATATGGATGCTTCAAATATGCTCCCATCTAGTTTTGTTGCCAGAACATACAGTAATCAGTCAAAAAACTGAAATCAGTAACACAGACCTATTCCTCTATTGAAAAAGAGGCACTGGGGATTAATTGGTGATTATCTCTTATTATTAATACTTTTTGGGTAATAGAATAGAGTAAGCAGATCATGCCTTATTCTAGTATCTATTTTCCATGAGTGAAATGGAATGCCTCAATTCTGTTTATTGGGATGGTATCAGGCACCAGAACCACAAGGATTTATGGTGTCATATCAATCAAGCCAATTGTCATTTTGTGGAGAAAGACTGCCAGTCCACAGAACTCTTTTTTCATGACAAAGTTAATAACTTCTGACCTGCTGTTGAAAAAAACTCAACCTGAAGACTGCTACTCCCTTTTTCAAATTTTGAAATATTTTCATTTGAATATGATCAAAATTTAGTCTAATTTTAATAGTCCAATTGACTATTTGGAAGAAACCCTTAAATCAAAATTCATTTCATACCGGTCGATGTTTACACATATTTATGCATAATACATATATTTATTGATTTGAACCACTTTTAGTGGCAAGTTTACTTTTAATCCATATTTACTTTTTTTCTTCAACATACAATTAAAACATAATGACAAACATTACGAACATCTTAAACAAAATCTCACCAGAATAAACTTGCTTCCCTTTTCTTCTAGCTTTATAATAATAATTAACTTTTATTAAATAAGGCTTTTCATTAATGCAGGGGTCTCCAACCTTTGCAACTTTTAGTCTGAAGTCCTTCAGACTTAAAGTTGCAAAGGTTGGTGTCAGGCCTGTTTCTTCGAGTACTTAAGAAAGAACACACTTAAACATTATTTGAAATGAATAAGGCTACTTTTACTAAGTAACGACAGTGAACAGACCAGGTAAAGCAGAGAGTGAATAGTTTAGGCGCGAACATAGAGTATTAAGCTTAAGACCATCCCAATCCCTAACCCCCCCTTAGCATTGTCCAATATACTTTCTTCTCCACCATCAGGTGGGCAGGTCTTCACCAGCCTGGAATGCGGGACCGTTAGCCGAGAGATAACACCAGCCATCAACATCGTCCACCAGCAGAACAATTGTATCCCAACGCCCCCCCACCCTCCCCGTTGCCATGGCAGCTAAGCAGAACTAGCGAAGGCTGACATCCGGACCTCCTCCAAGAGCAGTGAGAAATCCCGGACATCTTGCAGAAAACGAGATGCTACACCTGGAAAACAGACAAGAAAAGACAAAACAACATATAGGAGAGAGGGAAAGGGTCAAGGTTTGTGTGGATACTTGGCATAAAACTGGCGTACCAGTTTAGGAGCCTTGAGATGCTCTTTATCCACCCATTCGTTGTGAGAAGGGGGAAAGTCTTTCCACATGACTAGGAACTGAGTTTTATTCCGACGGACTCTGGAATCCAAAATGTCACGAACTTCATAATGCTGGTGACCGTCCACCATTGTAGGCGCAGGGGTATCAGGAAAAGGTTTCCGGAGATGCGAGGTGCGTTCAGGTTTCAGTAAGTGAACATGGAACACCGGATACAGGCGCCGGTAGGTCTTTGGGAGATCCAAACGGACGGATACAGAACTGATGATTTTCGTTATGGTGAAAGGACCAACAAATTTGGGACCTAGTTTCCTGCATTTTTGCGGGCTATCCAAATGCTTCGTAGACACATAAACTCTATCACCAACTTTGTAGGCCGGGGGAACTGCTCGTTTCCTGTCAGCATACAATTTATGTGATTCATGAGCATCGTTCAAAGTCTTGCGGATGATTGGCCAAACCGAAGACAGCCTAGAGGACCAATCGGCCAAAGAGGGAACTGTCGGTGAGTCATGAGGCAATTCGGGGATGGGTACAAAGTCCTGTCCATAGATGATTTTAAAAGGGGTCATATTCGTACTGGAGTGAACAGAGTTATTATAGGCCACTTCGGCATGTATCAGGAGATCAGCCCAATCATCTTGTTGAAAATTTATAAAACAGCGCAAGTATTGTTCCAAAACGGAATTGGCCCTCTCACAAGAGCCATTCGTCTGGGGATGGTAGGAGGAGCTTAAGCTTTGGGCGGAGCCAATCAGTCTCAAAAATTCCTTCCAAAAAAGAGACGTAAATTGAGTGCCTCTGTCTGAAATGATACGCTGGGGAACCCCATGAAAACGGTAAATATGGGTAACGAACAATCGAGCCAAAGATTTGGAAGAGGGGATCTTCGAACAGGGGACAAAATGAACCTGTTTGGAGAAGAGATCGGTAACGACCCAAATGACGGTATAGCCTTGACTGGGTGGAAGGTCAACTATAAAGTCCATCGAAATCTCCTTCCAAGGTACCTCTGGTGTCGCCACGGACTGGAGGAGGCCACGCGGTTTTCCCGGTGCACGTTTAGATGCCGCACAAACAGGGCAACTGGCAATATATGATTCAACATCCTTCTTAAGTGAGGGCCACCAGAACTGTCGTTTAACAAGGTGTACAGTTTTAACGAAACCGAAATGGCCAGCCAGACGTGAGTCGTGTGCGCGTTGCAAAACAAAAGGACGTATAGTACTAGGGACATAGATCTTAGAACCAATCCAGGGAAGATCGTCCCTAATAGTACAGTCACCTGAATGTGCGGAATACCATTCGTCAGTAAGCAGTTCATCCTTAATACGAGCAATTAGGTCAGCAGGTGGAGTAGTTTGGACTGTGGAATGGCTTCTAGTAGATACCGGAGAAGCCGGCAAAGTAAGTGGCATGATGGGCTGTACAATAGTAAGTTTAGAAACATCATATTGTGGTAGTCTGGAGAGAGCATCAGCCATGAAATTCTTTCCACCAGGAATATATTTAAGATGGAAATTGAAGCGATGGAAATAGTGTGCCCAACGAAGTTGTCTCGGGGACAATTTACGAGAGGAGGTAAGAGCTTCCAAATTCTTATGGTCCGTCCAGACTTCAAACGGATGGGGAGCACCCTCAAGAAAATGACGCCAAGTCATGAGAGCCCAACGAACAGCAAAAGCTTCTTTTTCCCAAATGGCCCATCCACGCTCGGTTGTAGAGAGTTTCCGAGAGGTGTAGGCACAAGGTTGCAATTGGCCCTGGTGGTTGAGTTGTAACAAGACTGCACCCACAGCGACATCACTGGCATCCGCCTGAACTACAAATGGGGAACTAACATCGGGATGTTTAAGGACAGGTTCGGCTGCAAATAAACGTTTAAGCTTTTCGAAAGCGGCTTGGCATTCCATGGTCCATTTGAGGGGAGACCCTGGTCGAGGTTTACCCTCACCCTTCGTTTTAAGAAGGTTTGTAATGGGCAAGGCAATGTTAGCGAATGACGGAATAAATTGGCGGTAAAAGTTTGCAAATCCCAAAAAGCTCTGTAGTTGTTTACGAGTTCGGGGAGGAGCCCACTCCGTCACCGCTTTAACTTTCGCAGGATCCATCTCAATTCCCTCAGAAGAAATGCGGTAACCCAAATAATCAATTTTTTCCTGGTGAAACTCACATTTGGACAGTTTGGCGTATAGCTCAGCGGAACGGAGTTTTTGAAGGACAGAACGCACCAGTTTAACATGCTCGTCATGTGTTTGTGAGTAAACAACGATGTCATCAATATAGACTAAAACTCCTTTGTAAAGGTGCTCGTGGAGAACTTCATTGATCAGTTGCATAAACACAGAAGGAGCACCCTGAAGACCAAAGGGGAGGACCTTAAATTGAAAACATCCAAGGGGACAGTTAAAGGCGGTTTTCCATTTGTCCCCCTCTTTAATCCTGACCCTATAATAGGCCTCGCGCAAGTCCAGTTTAGTAAAAATCTTTCCAGTAGCCAGGTGAGCAAGCATGTCTTTCATAAGCGGGAGTGGGTAGACGTTGTGTTCGCAAATGGTGTTGAGATAAGAGTAGTCTTGCACTAGTCTAAGAGTGCCATCTTTCTTTTCCCTAAACATAACAGGTGCAGCTACACGTGGCCTAGCTGGCTCAATGAAACCCCTTTGAAGATTCTTATCGATGAACTTACACAATTCCTCCATCTCCCGTGGAGTCATGGAGTAAAGGCGAGGTTTAGGCAACTGCACCCCAGGGAGGAAATCAATTGAACAATCAGTAGCTCTATGAGGAGGGAGTGAATCACAAGATCTCTCACTGAAAAACTCCTTTAGGTCCCAATATTCCTTGGGAATCTTCTCCTCGCCTGGTATGACTTCAGGTGAAGGAAAACCCAATAAGGGGCCAGCAGGTTCAGTTACAAGAGGTGAGTTACTGGGTGGGAAGTGATTGTCCTCTGATGGCAGAGAGGTAGGTTCAGGTAATGACAAAGGTATGCGTACCCAACCCTCTCTCCAATTAATTAGAGGATTCCATTTACGAAGCCAATTGACCCCCAAAATGACAGCATTTTCGGAAATGGCAGTCACGATGAAGTTGATGGTCTCAGTATGAGCTGTGCCAATAGAGACATGAATTGGTTCGGTGATAAAAGATGCCGGGGTTTCCCCTGCTACAGAACCATCCATTTGGCAAAAGGCTATGGGAGTTTTCAGGGTTTTTAAGTGGAAACCCATGGAAGAGACCAATTCTTGGCTTATGAGGCATTTTGAGCAACCAGAATCAATGAGGGCTTGCACATCGCAAGTACGTCCAGTAGATGGAGCCAAAAGCTTTAAATTAATATAAAGGAGCCCGGAACGGTGACTCACCAAATTGTTGTCAGAAGAATTCGAAGACGTCTCCCAGTCATCAGGGTGGGTGCTGGGCTGGTCAGTAGAGAGGTTCAGAGGCTCCACCCCACTCATGGCCGGTCTACTGCGCACGCTCGGAGTCTTTGGAGGCTTTCTTTCCGAAGAGGAATGTGGGCGTGGAGGTTGCCTTGATCTGCATTTGTCGGCCCAATGCCCCTCCTTTCCGCAGCGATAACAATTGCCTGAGCGAGGTTGAGTTGTTTTCCGCCCCCCCCCCCTTTGCAAATGGGAATCTTTCTCTGGGGACCGAGATTTGAGGCTGTCCCTCTGTGGGTTTTTTTCAAGATGGACTGGATCCTGCAAGTGGGCCTGATCCAGTTCCACATCACCAGCGAGGTCTATCCATTCATTTAAAGTCTCGGGACGGAATCTGTTCACACATGTTTGATAAATGTCCTTATTAAGCCCTTCAACATAGAGATCCATTAAGGCCTGGTCACTATAGCCGGTCATAAACATCGATAACTCCTGAAAAATTTGTGTGTACTCTTGGACCGTCATACTCCCCTGGTGTAAGTTTTTCATTCTCATTTTAGCTTTCCTTTCAACACGGGGGTCTTCAAAACGCCTTCTAAGAGCATTCATTAAACGATCGAAATCCCGCAACGCGGGTGAGCGGCTATTATGGGAGACCAGCCATTTGGAAGCTTGATCTTCCAGAGCCATTGAGACAATTCTAATTTTGATTTCATCATCTAAATCAACTGCGTAAAACTGCATGAAATTATCGACGTGAATTAGAAAAAACGCCAGTTTGTCGGCACTACCGTCGTATTTAACACCCAGGGGGGGGAGTTTTGCAAGCCGATGGGGGGAGGTGGGTCGGGCTTCTCTCCGCAATTCCCTGCTGGCTCGGGGAGGGGGGGATGGTGTTGAGCTCCTGCTTTCTTTGGCAGCTGCTGAATGCGTTTCTTTTAGCTGTCTGTGTTCCTGCTCCCTCCCCCAGAGTTTATCCAGGGCCTCCCGCTTCTCGTCTGCCTGGCGAAGCAATTCTTGGGCCATTTCTTTTAACTCCCTTTCTTCTCTTAAACGCTCTGGAATGACTGTCTTGGGGGAAAGGCGACGCCTGGAGACGTTAACGCCAGGGCCTAGTCCTCCAGTCATTCCTACCCCTTCAGACCAACGTTTTGGTTTGGCTGAATCTTCGGCTGGCAGATTAAGATCTAGGCCGGCTAAACAATCCAACACTGACCTCGTATCTCCAGTGTGAACAGGAAGGTTTGATGCTTCTGCTCCCATGTCAGTTTCAGGTAGAACCTCCACCAACGGAAGCTCCTCTTTTGCAGGGTCCGACATCAGGTGATTTGTTATTTATGACTCTCTGCTTTTTGTCAGGCCTGTTTCTTCGAGTACTTAAGAAAGAACACACTTAAACATTATTTGAAATGAATAAGGCTACTTTTACTAAGTAACGACAGTGAACAGACCAGGTAAAGCAGAGAGTGAATAGTTTAGGCGCGAACATAGAGTATTAAGCTTAAGCCCATCCCAATCCCTAACCCCCCCCCTTAGCATTGTCCAATATACTTTCTTCTCCACCATCAGGTGGGCAGGTCTTCACCAGCCTGGAATGCGGGACCGTTAGCCGAGAGATAACACCAGCCGTCAACATCGTCCACCAGCAGAACAATTGTATCCCAACGCCCCCGCACCCTCCCCGTTGCCATGGCAGCTAAGCAGAACTAGCGAAGGCTGACAGTTGGAGACCCCTGCATTAATTGATACTTAAAAAAAAAAAAGCTCTACAAGCTGTGTTTGGGGTGATTTGGGGGGGTTTGTTTTTTTTAGTTACGAACCAATGAATAATAGTGTCTTTATTGTCTGGAAATCTAACGTTTTCAATCTGGCTGCTGATAGCTGCATAGCTGCTATTTGCTAAATTTTAACATTAAAAACATATTCTTCATAGGAATATTTATCCTTCCCATTGCCTCCTAAAATTAAGTCATCATACAACATAACTCCAATATAAAATTAAAAAACCTATAACATATGATTCAATACTATAAAAATTAAAGGTTACGTATTACTATGGCAAGGATGTGTGATTTTCCCCCCAATTAGATTTCTTGTTAGCAATTGTTCCTACAAAGAGTAGATATTTCCTTAAAAATTATATAATTCTATCTTTCTCCCATTAAATATACAATCTTTTTTTTTTTATAATTGCCCTTCCATTTTCTGGCTAAAGATATTTCAGTTCTACGTATGTGACTTGCTTTCGGTAGTTCCATATGATATATGAAGCAAATTGAGGAAAACTGAAGGTTTTGATGTCCCCAATTTGGGTCTGAGCCTGGTGCCGAAGCCAATGATGAACGCCAGACACGAGGTGCAGGTTTTCTGTTTGCTTTTTATTGGAGTCCTCCAAGGAAAAGGGTTCCTGGACAAAAGGCCAAGAACCAAGAACAAAGGATTAAGAAAGCTTTTATACATTTTCACTAAAGGAGAAGGTGGGATAACAAGAAACATCATCTAATAAACATTTTAGTAATAATTCTACAATTTGTTCTATTGGTCTATAGCTGTCCCATTCCTAGCTCTTAGCTAATGCATGGCCCAGGAATTATCTAATACACATTTCATTTGCTGTAGCCCATCTTCGCCTGTAACTTTTAGCTGACGTCTGCAAATTGTTACCTCTTATCAGCTTTCTAGCTCCCCATAATTGCTACACATTTTACCCATGCATATTTCTTGTTGATAAGCATTCTTTGTTCTTGGCAGACAGACCCCCCCCAATTCCAGTCTTCCTGTTTTACTTTCAAATGTGTGTCATGATTCAATCCATCAGCTTGTAGAAATATTTTTTTTTAATGTTAAGGGTTAGATTTAGAGTGATCCGAATCCAGAAAGAGGATTGAACATTGTCAAGTTAGAAGACTTAGATAAGTCTTGTGAAGTAGGTTAGATAGAATGGGACTAGTGCAGGGCCAGTTCTAACTTCTTCTATAGAAGAGGTTCCACAAATCTCCAGGGCCATTTAGAACCGGTTCCAGCTCCCTCCCCCTGCCCGTCCGCACATCATCAAGATGAAGAGCAAGAGGAGGAATTCTGGGAGTTGAAGTCCACAAGTCTTAAAGCTGTCAAGTTTGAATACCCCTGGGTGTTTTTTTCCCTAAAGGGTTAGGGGTGCCAGGGTCTTGTAACTTGACAGCTTTAAGACTTGCGTGCTTCAAATGCCAGAGTTTCTGAGCCAACATTTTGGTTGCTAAGCAAGAGCATTGTTAACTGAGTTTCACCACATTTTACAAGTTGGCCATGCCCACCCAGTCACATGACTGCCAAACCACTCCCACCCGGTCATATGGCCAGCAAGCCAGTCCCACAAAGCATGCCACACCTACAGAAGAGGTTCTAAAAATTTTGAAACTCACCATTGGACTAGTGTTTCTTGAAAATGGTTGTTGTTTGAATAATAAATAGGCACAGGGATGCTCCAGCTTCTTTTTAATATCTGTAATATATTTTGATATGTATAATTCAGTTTTTCCCCAGTCTGTGTGCTTTCAATTATATCCATCTTTTTGCTTGTGACTTCTGAGAATTGGACTCCAAATATCTAAAGTGCCTAGGTAGAAGAGTCTGATGTAGAAAGCTTGTTCTTTCTTTCTTGAATATATACTCAGAGTCATGGGATTATATAACATAATGCAATGAAGAAAGGCTTGCCAAAAAAGTAAAAAATAACAAAAAAAGCTTCTTCCAACATGTTAAAAATAAGAAAAAGGTTAAGGAAACAATTGGTCCACTGCTGGGAGAAAATGGCAAGAAGATGATAAGCAACAGGGAGAAAGCAGAACTATTTAACTCTTTTTTTGCATCTGTCTTTACACAAAGGGATAAAACAGTCCAACCAATCAAAAACAGCACCACAAATATCAGATTAGGAACACAAGTTGAAATAGGGAAGAAAATGGTAAGTGAGCACCTGTCTGCCCTGGATGAGTTCCAATCACCAGGACCGGATGGATTACACCCCAGGGTCCTGAAGGAACTGGCAGACGAGATCTCAGAACCACTGAACTATATCTTTCAGAGATCCTGGAGCACCGGGGAACTGCCAGAAGACTGGAAAAGAGCAGATGTGGTTCCCATCTTCAAAAAAGGGAAAAAAACAGATCCAGGAAACTATAGACCCATCAGCCTGACCTCAATACAAGGAAAGATTCTGGAAAAGATAATTAAACAACAAATAAGTGAACACCTAGAAGCAAACAAAGTAATAGCCAAAAGCCAACATGGGTTTGTCAAAAACAGATCATGCCAGACGAATCTAATTGAATTCTTTGACAAAGTGACAAAATCAGTGGACCAGAGGAATGCTGTTGATATAATTTACCTGGACTTCAGTAAGGCATTTGATAAAGTAGACTATAACCTACTATTAGATAAAGTAGAAAATTGTGGGTTAGACAGCAGCACCACCAAATGGATTTGCAACTGGCTGACCAACCGCACTCAACGTGTAGTCCTCAATGGAACTGCATCTACATGGAAGGAAGTATGCAGTGGAGTCCCCCAAGGCTCTGTTTTAGGCCCAGTACTCTTTAACATCTTCATCAACGATTTGGATGAGGGGATAAATGGGGAACTCATCAAATTCGCAGACGACACCAAGCTGGCAGGAATAGCCAACACTCCAGAAGATAGGCTTAAGATACAGAAGGATCTAGACAAACTTGAACATTGGGCACTGTCTAATAAAATGAAATTCAATTGTGAAAAAAGTAAGGTCCTACATATAGGCAAGAAAAACCAAATGCACAAGTACAGTATAGGTGGTACCTTGCTCAATAGTAGCAACTGTGAGAGGGATCTTGGAATCCTAGTGGACAACCATTTAAATATGAGCCAGCAGTGTGCAGCAGCTGCCAAAAAAGCCAACACAGTTCTAGGCTGCATCAACAGAGGGATAGAATCTAGATCACGTGAAGTGTTAATGCCACTGTATAGTGCCTTGGTAAGGCCACACTTGGAATACTGCATACAGTTTTGGTCGCCACGATGTAGAAAAGACGTGGAGACTCTGGAAAGAGTGCAGAGAAGAGCAACCAAGATGATTAGAGGACTGGAGACTAAGACATATGAAGAACGGCTGCAGGAGCTGGGTATGTCTAGTTTGATGAAGAGAAGGACCAGGGGAGACATGATAGCAGTCTTCCGATATCTCAGAGGGTGCCACAAAGAAGAGGGAGTCAAACTTTTCTCCAAGGCACCTGGGGGCAGGACAAGAAGCAATGGGTGGAAACTAACCAAGGAGAGAAGCAACTTAGAATTAAGGAGAAATTTCCTGACAGTAAGAACAATTAACCTCTGGAACAGCTTGCCTCCAGCAGTTGTGAATGCCCCAACCCCGGAAGTCTTTAAAAAGATGTTAGACAGCCATTTGTCTGAAATGGTATAAGGTTCCTGCCCATGCAGGGGGTTGGACTAGAAGACCTACAAGGTCCCTTCCAACTCTGCTATTGTATTGTATTGTATTAATCTTGTATTTTATAAGTGATCATAAATCTGGGCACTATTATCTTGCCCTTATTTCCTGCCTAGATTGTCAAAACATATGTAGGCTATGTGTTCTGTAGCTTTTTCTTCAATGAATCCTTGTGAAGGATTGTAGTTGACTTATGCTATTGGTCTTGGGTTTTGTTTTTTGTTTTTAATTATCTTTAAAGAAAAATCTAGTTGTTTTATATTCTAGGGAAAATGCTTTGACTTCCTGGGTAAATACAGCTACTATACCAAAATTAGTTCTAGATATAGAATTACAATATATAAATTATCTCTTTCTACTTTTTAATGCTTCCATAATGCTTCACACACACTTCTAGTTTTGAAATCTATAGTTGTAAGGATCAGACAGAGAATTTAAAGCTTTTGGAAAGATACCACAATAGTCTTCCGCTGAATACAACAATTAGGCAGCATTCTTAATTATATTTTTAAACCAAAGTGTGGCAGCTTAATAATAGTGAGTTTCCATTTAGATTGCAACTTTAATCAGATCTATCTCTCGAAGAAGCAATAGTATTCTCAAAGTTATACAAATTGAGAATCTTTTCCTTTTTAACATTCGCAGCCAAATCCTGGAAATTGGTGGTTAGCTAATTTGATTATGTGCAAAGCATTTCAATATTCAGTCCAGAAGTGATTGGACTTTTTCATTATAATTATGCAAATTTTCATTTACTTTTCTCTCCAAAATAATTGCCCATGGAGTCTACTATTTCACTAGTGCTGCAATATTTATGGCATATAAGTCCACTTTTTTTCATTTTACGCTCCTTTTTGTCCTTATTTGGAAATCAATTTTTTTAAATTTTCAACTTGATGTATCTGTTTGTTATACTATTAAAAGTAATATTATGTTCCACTTGAAGTGAGTGGATTTAATAAATAATCTGTTTTTTTTAAATCTGCATTTATATTAAATGTAAAGTCTATAGCAGTCGACTTTATGTTGGAGTAAGCAAATTATTTCTTTTTTGGAAATAATAATTTCTGTCTTAATTGAAACACATTTAAATCTATTCCAAGTGTGAATAGGAAATTCATATTCTTCTGTATGCATTTTTCTCAAAATGATGGTTATAGTAAGGAGATAAAATTGCTATACATTATTTTTAAATGTTGTAGATAACCATGCTTTGGAGATATTAGACTACAGAAAGCTAAGTAATCTTTCTCCAGGTCACATTCTATATATCCTGATCTAAGTAATTTTGATATTACACAAGAGAGCAGGACCTACCATTTTGGGGTGCATCTTGAAAAGGCACACAAAAATAATGTAATTTGTGCTTACTTGGGGACTACCTCTAACGTTGCTGAGGAGCCCTGGTGACACAGAGGTTGGAATCCAGTACTGCAGGTGAACTCTGCCCACAGTCTGGAGTTTGATCCTGCCAGGGCTCAAGGTTGAATCATTACCTTTTGAGGTAAAACAGGAATCCTGAGGGTAGTTTAATATTAGTAGTATTGTAAAGTGACTGGTTGTTGACTGTTAACTACTTTCATTATTATCATTATTGCTTTTCTGTTGCCACTTCTTTGCCGCATTCCAGTCTCCTCAACAGACCCACCTACAGTAAGCTAGCAATAGCAATACACTTAGATTTATACACTTGCAGCACTCTCTGAGTGGTTTACATTGTCAGCATATTGCCCCCAACAATCTTTTACCAACCTTGGAAGGATGGAAGATTGAATCAACTTTGAGCCCATCAGGATCCAACTCCAGAATGTGGGCAGAGTTAGCTTGCAATACTGCATTCCAATCACTATGCCACAAAGGCTCCTATGTTAATATTACTAGAAAATATTAGGAGAGAGAGAGAGAGAGAAGAAGAGGAGGAGGAGGAGGAGGAGGAGGAGGAGGAGGAGGAGGAGGAGGAGGAGGAGGAGGAGGAGGAGGAGGAGGAGGAGGAGGAGGAAGAAGAAGAAATATGGAGGGGAAAAAATAATGGGCAATCTGAGACATTATTTAAATGTCTAATGTATTAATTAGCAAAAAAAATGATTCAAAGATAATCTTGATAGTTTGAAGCCCAGTTCCCATTTCTGCATTCTATTCTGTTAGGGCAATATGAAAATCACACATCTCCATGTAGCCCAGCACTAAGAATGTTCTTGCTGAAGCCTTAAAAAATCAAAATATATTGTTGAAACATTTCACTGTGGCATTGGGTTAAATTAAAAAGCTGGGTCTTTTTAACTTTTAACTTTTCTGCTCTCTTCCTATGCAGGGTGGGCTGCCACTGCAACTATTTCTTTACTAGCCAGTTAAAGTGTAAGTAACTGAGGATGAGGAAAAGGATTTGAGAATCAATATTTGATTCTAACTTTTGATTTACTAGATTATGTGCCATCACCTGAATCATCTCCTGACCTCTTTCTTCAGGCCATAAGTGTTTAAGGCAAGGGGAGAATAAAGATACTTTCTCACAGTCCATGTTTTCATTAGCCTTATGTGCATACAAGATAGTTTTTGATTTACAACAATTCGTTTAGTGACTGAAATTACAAAGGCACTGAAAAAAAGTGACTTAAGACCATTTTTATGCCTACAACCATTGAAGCATCACATGATCAAAATTCAGATGGTTGGCAACTGACTCATATTTATGATGACTGCAGCATCCCAGGGTCATATGGTAATGTTTTTCCACTTTCTGCCAAGCAAAGTCTATGGAGAAGCCAGGTTCACTTAACAACTCTGCTACTAACTTACTAACTACTGCAATTCACGTAACAACTTTTGCAAGAAAGGTAATAAGATGGGGCAAAACTCACTTAACAAATGTCTCACAGAAATTTGGAGCTCAATTCTAGTCATAAGTCAAGGACTGCCTGTATTTCAGATTTGGTATTTATTCACATGGGTTTGCACTGATTTGGACTGTCAAACTGTTTTACAGGAGTGAATTGAATCAGCAGATTGGTCTGATTCATTGAATTAAACATGCCTGCACTGAGTTAAAATGCACATGCATTGTAATGTTGAAATTTAATTGGCCTTGATTCACTTTGAATTGACTCTGATGTCTGAATTAAATAGATTTTTTTTAAATTGATTTGAATGCCTGAATCTAATCGGGGCTAATTTCCACACTTCTAGTTTTACAAATACTCAAAGACATTTGAAGGTAATCTTGGCTCTGTTCTTTTCTGATGACTTGAAATGGGGAAAACAAGAGAGAGAGAAATCCCTGGCCTTGAGCTGCTGGAAGTTCTGTCTCAATAAAAATAAAGTCAAGCACTCTACAGAAAAAGAAATAAAGGAAAAGAAAAAATAGGTTTTTTTCCTATGGACTCTCTTAGAAATGTTAATATTTTTCTCTACATATATGAGTTATGCTGCCTGTACAGAGTGTTCTGTTTACCAAGAAATGAATGTATATTCTTTACATTCTATATCACCAATTTATTTACTTTTTCAAATTATGATCTAAAGCAGTGTTTCTCAACCTTGGCAACTTGAAGATGTCTGGACTTCAACTCCCAGAATTGCCCAGCCAGCTGGACATCTTCAAGTTGCCAAGGTTGAGAAACACTGATCTAAAGGTAGTAAGACTTCCCCCCTAGATAGACTAGAAAACAATGCCATCAGTACCTCTATGCTTTATATTTTTGTATTTTGGCCCTTTGAAATGTAAATGTATTCAAAATAACCTTCATTAGAACTAAAATTAGAAATTAGAAGTAAAAATTAATTAGAACTTGAAGCTTCTTCTGAGACTTTGCATAGCACACCTCATTTCCTAGAGCAGGGGTCTGCAAAGTTGGCTCTTTTAAGACTGGTGGACTTCAACTCCCAGAGTTCCCCAGCCAGCATAGCTGGCTGGGGAACTCTGGGAGTTGAAGTCCACCAGTCTTAAAAGAGCCAACTTTGCAGACCCCTGTCCTAGAGCAATTATCCTGTGTATGCTGTTCTACCTAAGCCCCTTGTTTTATTTTTTTCTGGGACATGAATATACCTTAAAGATCAATACATTAAAAACTCTTAAGTGCATACCCTGAAAAGTAATTTAATATATTAGAAATTAAACACTTATTTACTAGTTATTATTTTTAAAGCAAAATAACCATACATTTTTAATTCTTTGACTTTATTTCTGAATATAGCTTGATGATAAAACTCTGATGTTACTTGCAGACAGACAGATTCACCCAGATTATTTAATTTAATTTAATTTAATTAATTTAAATTTAATTTAATTATTAGATTTATAAACCGCCCCCTCTCCCCGAAGGAACTCGGGGCAGTGTACAGGAAAAATTAAAAAGCCATATAAAATATACAACATATACAAAGTTAAAACGAATTAAATTAAGTTAACCTGTACTAAATTTAAGAAACATTAAAATACAACCCATCTATGCTAAAAGTCCCTAAAATCTAAAATCCATATACGTATTTGGCAGATGTTGTGTTATGAGAGTCAAAACTGTTCACGCAAGACCAGCTTGTTGAAATAAATATGTTTTAAGTAAGCGGTGAAAGAGGGGAAGGTCCGTGATAGTGCGAAGTTCAGGGGGTAGGTCGTTCCAGAGGGCCGGCCCAGCCACAGAGAAGGCCCTACCCCTGGGCACCGCAAGCCGGCATTGACCGGCGGTTGGTACCCTCAGTAGGCCCACTCTGTGGGAGCGAATCGGACGCAGGGAGGTATGTGGTAGAAGACGGTCCCGTAGGTAGCTAGGCCCCGAGCCATGGAGCAATTTGAAGATGGTAACAAGGACCTTGAAGCACACCCGGAAGGCCACCGGTAGCCAGTGCAGCTCGCGCAGGAGAGGTGTTACATGGGAGTAACGAGAAGCTCCCAGAATCCCCCGCGCGGCCGCATTCTGGACCAACTGGAGCCTCCGGGTGCACCTCAAGGGGAGCCCCATGTAGAGAGCATTGCAATAGTCTAAGCGAGACGTCACGAGTGCCTGAGTGACAGTGCGGAGGGCGTCTCAGTCCAGAAAGGGACGCAGCTGGCGTACCAGGCGAACCTGGTAGAATGCCCCCCTGGTCACGGCCATCACATGGTCATCTAGGGAGAGCCGGGAATCCAGGAGGACGCCCAAGTTACGAACCCTTTCCGCGGGGGCCAATGACTCGCCCCCGATAACCAGCGATGGAGTAAGCTGGCTATGCCGAGACACCGGAAACCACAGCCACTCGGTCTTGGACGGGTTGAGCCGGAGTTTGTTACTTCCCATCCAGAGCTGCACAGCTTCCAAGCACCGGGGCATCACTTCGACGGCATCGTTGGGGTGGTTGGGGGTAGATATGTACAGCTGAGTATCATCAGCATACAGATGGTACTCTACCCCACAACCACGGATGATCTCACCCAGCGGCTTCATGTAGATGTTAAACAGGAGGGGTGAGAGGATAGACCCCTGAGGCACCCCATAAATGAGTGGTCTCGAGGTCGACCTCTGCCCTCCTGCCAATACAAATTGCGACCGGCCGGAGAGGTAGGAGGAGAACCACTGTAAAGCAGTGCCCCCCAATCCCAACCTCTCCAGTCGGTGCAATAGGATACCATGGTCGATGGTATCGAAAGCCGCTGAGAGATCTAATAGGACCAGAATAGAAGAGAAACCCCTATCTCTGGCCCTCCAGAGATCATCCACCAACGCGACCAATGCCATCTCGGTGCTGTACCCAGGTCGGAAGCCGGACTGGCGCGGGTCTAGGTAGACAGTTTCCTCCAGGTGCCGAGAGAACTGCTGTACCACCACACTCTCTACAACCTTCGCCAAAAAGCAAAGGTTGGAGACCAGACGATAGTTAGTTAGCAATGCTGGGTCCAGGGAGGGCTTCTTGAGGAGGGGTCTCACCATAGCCTCTTTAAGGGAGGACGGCAAGAACCCCTCACTAAGAGAAGCGTTCACAATTCCCTGGAGCCAGCCTCGTGTCCCCTCCCAGGAGGCCAGTACCAGCCAGGAGGGGCACGGGTCCAATAAACATGTGGTGGCATTCAGTCGCCTCGGCAGCCTGTCCATGTCTTCGGAAGTAACAAAGTCGAACTCGTCCCATAAAATGGTCTCAAGACCTGCCTCAGACGGTCCGCCCAGATCCATCAAAATGGAGGCCAAGTCGTCCCAAATCTGAGCGATTTTGTCCTGCAGATAACCTCCGAACTCCTCTGCTCTACCCTGCAGGGGAGCCTCCTGCGACCCCTGATGGAGAAGGGAGCAGGTCACCCTGAACAGGGCGGCAGGGCGGTTATCTGCGGACGCAATAAGGGTGGCAAGATGACTATGTTTTGCCACTCTTATTGCCACTAGGTAGGTCTTTGTGTAAGACCTCACCAGTGTTCGGTCGGATTCGGAACGAGTGGACCTCCATCTGCTCTCTAGGCATCTCTTGCGGCGCTTCATCACCCTTAGCTCCTCAGAGAACCAAGGGGTCAGGGTGGATCGGCACCGTGTGAGAGGCCGCAAGGGCACGACCCGGTCCAAGGCCCCCGTGGCCGCACTATTCAATGCGGCCACTAAGTCCTCGGTCGAGTCATGGGTGAGGGTTACAGGCATAGGCATAGGCCCAGGCGCCTGATGGACCCTCTCCGGGTCCATCAGGCGCCTGGGGCAGAACCATCTAGGATTCTCGGGTTCTGCCTCCCCACGGTGGGGTGTATATATATGGGGTGATTATATTTAGGGGTGGAAAGGAAAGTACTATATAATAAAATGGCTTATGAATATTTTGCCACTAGATCATTTAATGTACCTAGAACATCAATGCACACTCATTTCGTAATTCAGTTTTTGGTTGTTGTTTTTTTGCATCTCTCTCTGTCTCTTCCTCATGCTAGATTAACCTGTGTTTAATTGAAATAAAAGCATAAATCTGAATTTGGATGCATTGATGTACAACATTGCAAATCATATGCAAAATGCAGCACCTGCAGTTTGCTTGACACAAAATATTTACAGTAACAATCTCTGGGGTAGAGAAGATGAATATAATTAGGAGTTTTGCAGAATCTCATACTGTAATGAAAATGCATGTTAATACAAGTGTTTTAATAAGGCTGGGTTGAAACAAGTCCAACTAATAAATATATTTCTGTTAACTACAAACTATACTGTAAATCATGAGTATAAATCATTTCAACCTAAGCACTTTTAAGTGATTTTAAAAGTGAGGTTTAAGTATACCTCTCCCACCATATCTAACAGGATCTCTACATTTTCCACTTTGGTACTGTCTTCAGTTATACTTTAACACTGCACAATCATGCCTAGCGCCCTCAATCCTCTCTCTTAACTCAGGACATTTCCTTTACTCACTATGTCCCCTGGTTATAAGTAAAAGAGTTCATTATGTATCTGGGTTTAGAAGTGTCGTAGAATCTGCTACATCTGCAAGGTTAATAAAATCTGGAATATTTGTTTGTTTATTTAAAATGTTTGTGTAGCCAATCATCTTTCAGACGATTCTCGGCGGCTCCATAAAATCGTATCAAAAAACTATAAAACATACTCAATTAAAACATAAAATATTAAAAAAATAATAAAACCAAAAACCTGGCACCAATCTACACAAAGATATCACAATCTAATCTCAGAATGCATGGGCAGAAATCCAGGTCTTTCAAGCTTTGTCACATGTTCCCTTAGTACAGTGCTTCTCAATTATTTTCTGTCATGCCCCCCCTAGGAAGAAGAAAACATTTCGCGCCCCCCCCCGCGACTGTAAATAGTATCATTTGTCTATAAAATTGTTATAAGTACACCTCTGCATAACACTGTATCCTTATTAACGTATAAGAGAATAAAAAAAGAAAGAAATGTGGATCAATTTACAACAAAGAATAGCTTTATTAACTGTAGCAGAAAAGATTTAAAGTGCATTAGAAATTTTTAAAAAAATAAATCCTTTGCCGAGGTCATACGCGCCCCCCTTTACGGAGCCTCGCGCCCCCCCTGGGGGGCCCGCCCCACTATTTGAGAAGCACTGCCTTAGTATGAGATACCAATCTTGGACTCATTGTATAATCAGAAGTGGGTTTGGGAGTCTTGAGAGATGCAGACATGCCCTTTCCCTTCAAATCATCAAGCACTTTACCTCAGCTATTTCATCCCTGAAATTTTCTTCTATCATTTCATGCTCATCATCACTTCCAACCCTGAGCAATTGTTGACACCAAGCTCTCCAAGCTTCCAGCAAATTAAGAGAACAAAAAAAACAGAAATTCTGTATTTTACTTGAGGAAGAAGATAGGATACTTTTATACTAGTAGGTGATGTTGTAGTAGACGATTCCTGCTGTAGGAAAGTGAATAGGACTAGAACAGGGGTTGGCAAACTTAAACACTCAAAGAGCCATTTGGACCCATTTCCCACAGAAAAGAAAACACCACAAAACGTTTTCCATGCTTGATTATTTCCTGAGCAGCCACAAAACTAATATATGTAGTTGAATTAAACATTGTATTCTTCTGAAACTTTTCTTTTCTTGGATTTAACCATGGTTGGCCTACAGGGAGTTGAAAAGCTCAATAAATCACATGCCAGCGGGTGCTGCACATTGGCGGTTGTGATGCATATTTTGAGCAACAAGGAGCCACAGGAGAGGAATGAGAGCCACATGTAGCTCCAGAGCCACAGATTGCTGACCCCTGGACTAGAAGATCACCAAGGTTCCTTCCAACATTACCATTCTAGGATTCTCTGATAGATGAAGTAGTATATATGATATAAAAGAGCCAGCTCAGTGGTGGTTAAGGCACCAGGCTACACACTAGGAGACCAAGAGTTCTAATCCCATTTTAGGCATATAACTAGCAATCACTCTTAGCCCTAGGAAGCAGACAATGGTAAACCATTCTGAAATCTTGCTCAAAAACTCTCCGTAACTGTGAAATGAGTCAGGCTGAGAAAGACTGACTGGCCCAATGTCGCCAAGCTGACTTTCATGCCAAATAATTGCTGATGAGCACATTATTTCTCTTTTCAGAACCAGCATGGTAAATTGGAAAATGTTAAATTAATCATGGCAGGATTATGGCTCCCATACTTGTTGATCTTTGTTATGATATCTTGGGCATTGGATTGTAAATAAATTTTGATTTATTGATTGGTTTGATATGGTGGTAAGAAAATGAAGGGCAGTAATTTTACTCTGTTCAAAATGCCACTCTAGGATAGCTGGTGTAACTATAAGATAAATATCTTGCATTGGCCAGGAAATTTGTATTTCTTTCCAAGAACCCTGTGCTTATCTCAACTGGGTTAGTTGGCTGTAACAGCCTTTTTCTTCTTCTTGGTCTTGCAATAGATGGATGGGTAGATGGATGGATGGATAGATAAAATAATAGCACTTTTTCTTGTCCGCCTTCAGAATAACTAAGGCAGTTGACGACACTCCAATACTTAGTCAATTGGACCATGAATGCACCTATCCCCCACTGAATATAATCTCCTGTAAGCCTATTTAAAATCAGCTTGGCATTCATGGTCTCTCCAATGCTCACACAATGAATCCCTATTTAAATGTAAATACTGTAAAACTTATAAAGAGAAATCCCTTTCAGTCTATATTATGCATTACCAGGAAGCAAAGGTACAGATAAACACTGTGATTATGAATGACGCCATTTTGCTTACCACATTTATGGCAGAAGTCCCATTATGCAGACACTTTGATGGATGTGGAGAAAGAGAAGGTTCCCAAACATAAGGAGAACTATTCTTGATGACTCTTAACATTACGAGATGTTTCTTTTACATGAAACCAAAATAATTTTAGTTTCAGTAAAAAGAAAACTTTAGTAAAAAAAAAACACCTCCATGCAAATGTTTGGAAATGTTTGTTTGAAATACTTATCTTGCTTGTCTAAAGCATATACAGGCTAATGATATATTTTTTAAAAATCCTGAAAATGCACAGCAACATACACTTATATAGTATGTGCATGTTGCATGTTGCCTATTGCGAAGGAAATCTGGCCTGAACTTGGTTATTTCTTGGATGCTTGGAATATGTTTATGAACCCAGCATATGGCATTTTGAGTTTCACAGCAAAAGACTGAACATAAAATAAATTGATATATGTGTTGAATATTTTTCAAAAACAAAAGAGAAACCACATTACAAAGCAAACATATCACTAAATTAAATAGCATGTAGTCACATCATAAGGTTCTATATCTAATGGAAAACCATACTTTTTTGCAGCAGCAGCAGAACTAATAAAGAGATCTGTATATCCAAATAAATCATATCATACTAAATTATTGGTTTTCTTGTGCACAGAATGATCTTCATAGGCTTCAGATATAGAAAATTTAAGCTTTTTTTCCATTACAAAATCATCCAAATCTCAACATTAGGATGTACTGAATACATGTTGGAGCCCTGGATATCCTTGGGCATATAGTCTTGTTTGAAGGCATCTAGCACCTGGTCAGAGAGCTGACTATAGAAAGTCTCCATGAGTTACTTTATTTCAAAGGTGAAGAACTAGTAGTAAGCATTAAACTGAACTTCATGCAGTTTCTAGGCTACAGTCTTCCATCACATAAATCAGCCAGATTGCTAAACAGTCGGCATACGAAAAACAACTGGATTACAAATTAAGTTTTAAAAATGACAACAGTATAGAAATGTTAAGTCACAGGAAGTTTCATCAGCGGCTGACCCTAAAATGACAATCAATCTTGTAAGCTTTCTGTAATTGCTAAAGAGGATTCTGCATGTGTGTATAACTCCCATCAGTACAGAATTAAAAATAGGCATACATATTATTGTAGTGTTAATTTAGAATATTGTTTGTTTCTCTGCTCATCAGCATTTGTGTGTATGTGTGTGTGTGTAATTGTGTCTGAAATAATTTCTTCTCACTAAACCTTGTCTCAGAACATTCAAATTCTTAAGAAAAATATTTTGTGCTCTGATTTAGAATTTATTTGATGCATTAGATGAGTGGTTAACGACTATGCACATTTCTTATAAATAATCATTATAGCTTTTTAATATGTTTAATGTTTAATGTTTATTGAATTTGTATACCACCCTTCTCCCTTGCGGGACTCAGGGCGGTGAACAGGCATAATAAAAACAACAAAGACATGAATATATAAAATACTTTAAAATGTCAATAAAAATGTCAATTAAATTAGGGGCCTGTTCTAAAACCAAATAAAATTACTAAATAAAATCGATTAAAATCGATTAAAAACTACACCAGGCCGCACGGAATAAATGTGTTTTTAAGGCCCGGCGGAAGAGGCGTAGGTCAGTGATCGTATGTAGGTCAGGGGGTAGGTCGTTCCAGAGGGCAGGAGCTGCCACAGAGAAGGCTCTCCCCCTGGGGGTCGCCAGCCGACATTGTTTGGCCGACGGTACCCTGAGGAGGCCTTCTCTGTGGGAGCGAACTGGTCGGTGGGAGGTATTTGGTAGCAGGATGCGGTCTTGCAAGTAGCCAGGTCCTTTGCCATGGAGCGCTTTAAAGGTGGTTACCAGCACCTTGAAGCGCACCTGGAAAGCCACAGGCAGCCAGTGCAGTTCACGCAGGAGAGGTGTCACGTGGGAGCATCTGTTTATAAATATATGTTTATTTTACATCTATGATAGCTGATACATGTCCTTCTCTTCACTTCCTCAAGAATTTCTAACAATGAATTATTTATTCTAACTTCACATAAAGCATTTCTGAGCCTGGACCCATAAAAAGCCATTGAGATACAAATCTCAAATTTGCCTTCATTTGTGAGATATACAATCTAAAAAGAAGTATCTAGTGGTCTTTCGCTTAGGTCTCCTTGCTTTCAGCCTGCAGTCTACATTCTGGCAGATACCAGCATAAGGCAGAAAATCAAACTTTTCATAATAATAAAAATAAAGACCACAATCAGACCCAAATACACAGTCTCAAATGTGAAGAGTATGAACAGAGCAATTTTCTTGATTCAAAAAAGACTTGATTTACTACTATAATAAAATATCCATGTTTCAGCTCATATTGGGTAATGTAAGATTTTCAATCAAGATATTCTTCCCTAATCATCTATGATGGAGCAAACCAAGTTTTCGATAAGATCAACCCAACCACTTTACCGTATTTTCCTCTGTTCTCTTACTATAAACACTATAAATTAAATCCTTCACTGTATTTGTTAGTCGTCTTATTCCAGATGATTTTATCTGTTTTTCCAATTTTGAGTTTTGATAAAAGAGGGCCATTATAATCACTATTCTGAAACATAAAACAATGTTTTAGGCTATTCTAAATATTTAGGACTCTTTCAAGAGTCCTAAATTTTTATTTTATTTAACATCAACTTACAATACATCTAAGGACTTTTTGACTCTTTCATTACAAAATGAAATGTCTTCTTTGAGAAGTTATTTTCTCTTGACACTTTTTAAAGAGATAATATATATTCATCAGAAAATTACATGGATCAGAGGCAATAGCCTTTGCTCAATATTTTGCTCAAAGTATGTTAAATGGCATACTTTGAAGAAAAATATAGGGCAAAAACTATTTCCTTGAAATGGTGTGCACAGCCAATACTATAAATTTTCTCACTGCTTTGGGGTTTTTTGTTTTTGTTTTGGAAGAGTTTCAGAATATTATTCCATTTACCAATTATTACAAAGCCATATAATTCTCTAGACTGAATTCTAAAATAGGAAAATATTTTGAGCTTATTTAGAAAGTCAATCCTCATTAACAATTGACAATTTTAATAGGTGATAAATCATAGGATCAACTTATCCATCTAATTAGGACTGCTTTCTGTACTCAATTTAAAAGTGTGTGAATATAAAACTGTGGACATATAATAAATACTAGAATTTGTGATAATTGCTTTTGGATAGTACGGAATTCTCTCTTCCACTGTATGAATTAAATGTGTTCATATACATATTTCTAAGGCAGGGGTCCCCAACCTTTGCAACTTTAAGTCTGAAGGACTTCAGCTCCCAGACTTCTTTGCTGGCTGGAGAATTCTGGGAGCTAAAGTCCTTCAGACTTAAAGTTGCAAAGGTTGGGGACCCCTGTTCTAAGGTATTTCATTTTCTAAAAGATTCACTACCCTTTTATTTAAAATATTATTTATAGACATTTATATTGCAGCAAAGAATGCTGAAAGGAGAGTTTTATATTTACTGTTCTATCTGTCATTCTGTTCTACAGATTGGACTGACCACACATGAGGAAATGTTGAACTCTTTCTACACTTAATACATGCTTGATAGAATAATGTTACATGCTCCTTTACATCATAAAAATGTCCATGGAATATTGTGAAGGGTGAAGCAGAGAAGACAAATGCTTGTGACACAAATTCAGCCACTTTTCTACTTGAGTCATGATATTATAGGCAGGTATGGAAGGAGTGGACTGCTGTGGATCGTGACATTGCAATTTGCCTTTTGTTGTTATAGTTGTTGCTGAATCTATGCTTCAAAATAAATAGATATGTAAACTTTTTATGTTGTTGAATTTAATTGTTTAAAAATAATATCAAAACTTGGTGAAGTGAAACAGATAGTAAAGTCTTCATTGACAATCAGGTCTTCTCAAAAGTTTGTAAAAAATTAAAATACCTCTCACTCACCTCTTACATCACCTTATAGAGTTTTATGGACAAGAAGTTTTTTTTTAATATCTCCTCTTTCCTCACTCCAGGACTTCCTAAGGACATTGTGACAAGAAACAGAGATATTCACCATTTGTGAACCCCTAATAGCCTCTTTTTCCCCCTCTGGGGTTTAGAAGATTTCAAAATGCATTTCTTGCTTCTACAACTGAAGCAATATGATCACTAAGCCAGTTTAGGATTAGTGATTGAATAAAAAAAACAGAGGAATTTGTCTGATCTTAATCAGATTATAAAGCAGTTCAGAAGCTGGTTACGACTAGATAGCAGCTGAAATAGCTGATTTTCCGGATTGATCACAATAGGATTTTTATATGTTTGGAGGCAGCTGAAATAGCTGATTTTCCGGATTGATCACAATATGATTTTTATATGTTTGGAGGCTGTACGGATCTGGATGGGTAGTAACAAACTCAAGCTCAACCCATCCAAGACTGAGTGGCTGTGGTTTCCGGCACCCCGGTTCAGCCAGATTACTCCAACTCTGGCCATTGGGGGCGAAACACTGGCCCCTGTGGAGAGGGCGCGCAATTTGGGTGTCCTCCTGGATTCCCGGCTGTCCATGGAGGACCATGTGGTGGCCGTGGCCAGGGGGCGTTTCATCAGGTACGCCTGATACGCCAATTGGCCCCTTACTGGACCGGGCTGCCCTTCGCACAGTCACTCAAGGTCTCGTGACATCCCGACTCGACTACTGTAATGCTCTCTACATGGGGCTTCCCTTGAGGTGCACTCGAAAGCTACAGTTAGTCCAGAATGCAGTCGCGCGGGTGATTACGGGAGCCACTAGATGCTCCCACATAACACCGATCCTGCGCGAGCTGCACTGGCTTCCTGTGGCCTTTCGAGTGTGCTTCAAGGTTTTGACGACCATCTTTAAAGCGCTCCATGGCTCGGGGCCTAGTTATATGCGAGACCGCCTCTTGCCCCATACATCCCTTCGGCCGATCCGCTCCCACAGAGAGGGCTTTCTCAGGGTGCCGTCGGCCGGGCAATGCCGTCTGGCGACACCCAGGGGAAGAGCCTTCTCTGGCGGGCCCTGCCCTTTGGAACGACCTACCCCCTGAATTGCGTACCATCACTGACCTCCGCCTCTTCCGCCAGTGTCTTAAGACACATCTTTGTCAGCAAGCCGGCCTAGCCTAACCTCCCGTGGGGACTATTTTTAGACAGTTTTAAATTGGGGGACTTTAAAATTGGTTTTAGCATAGGACTATAATAATTTAATATGTTTTAAATTATGTATTTATTCTTTTGTATGTTTTTAAATTCCTGTGCGCCGCCCTGGGTCCTTTGTGGAGAAGGGCGGGTTATAAATGTGATTAAAATAAACAAAAAATAAATAAAATAACAGATTATGCTTTCAAAAAAGGGACAGTCCCAGCAAAATCCAGACTGTTATCAAGTATGAAATATGTGTAGGTGCTGGTTTTAAAATATCTCCATAGTTTGACTATTCTACATTATTTTTTATTCTATATTATTTCTAAAGGAAAGAGGGAACACCCTCCTGGCAGTTTCTTTGTCCTTAAATATGGGTTTGGATTCAAGGCATGACAATTCAATTTTTGGGGGGGGGGAAGAGAGAGAGAGAGAGAGAGAGAGAGAGAGAGAGAGAGAGAGAGAGAGAGAGAGAGAGAGAGACTTCTATGCAAAGTCTGCTTATTTAGGATTGACTGAAGTTGTTGATTTAATTTGGAACAGATCAATAAATAATCCTGCCTGAAACTAAGCCTCCTGCTTTTCAAGAGCACTTGGGTAAGTTATCTTAGAAAGCAGCAGGTGCAGGAGAAACATTTTTCATTTCTAGCTCTGTCATCATAGGCAGTGGGTTTTATGGGTCTGTCTATTGGCAAATGGTGCTTTTTATTATTTTGACATTAAATAATAATATAATTTATCTGAACTAACGTATTGACTGGTGCTGGCCTGATGCTTTGAGCTAATCTATGTTACAGTCATTTCCAAAGGAAAATTAGATTTTTATTTTTATAATTTATAATATAATTTATCTTTGCATATCTATTTTTATATGTATAGGAAATCAGAGCACATCAGTATTCTGTAACATTATTAGTAGTTATTAAGTAGTTTTAAGGTAAGAATCTGAACATACATGCACTGTGAAGCATCCATTCATGCTTTATACATACAATTACTATACATGCTTTATTGTAAAGTAATATAAACAAGACTCCTCCTTTAATTCTGTAATTTCATTTAATTACAGGTAAGTCCTCAACGTACAACCACAGTTGAGTCCAAAATTTATGTTGCTAAATGAGACCCTTCTTAAGTGAGTTTTGCTCCATTTTGCAACCTTTCTTGCCACAGTTGTTAAGTGAATCACTGCAGTTGCTAAGCTAGTAACACGGTTATTAAGCAAACTCAATGGCTTCCCCGTTGACTTTGCTTCTCAGAAGATCCTGAACCCAGGACACGGCAACCATCCTAAATATGAACTAATTGCCAAGGGAATATTGATCACATGACTATGGGGATGCTGCAACAGTTGTAACTGTGAACAATGGTCATAAGTCGCTTTTTAAAGTGCTGTTGTAACTTCAAATGGCCACTAAATGAACCGTTGTAAGTTGAGGACTACCTATGTTTGCTGTCAAATTCCTTTTGTAAAATGATGTTATAAACATAAACTTTTTTTTTTTTATCCTTACGAACCTCTTTTCAGACTCCATTTCTAAAAAAATACCATCACTCTGTTTCATAGAAATATGTGTAGATCAAAAGTAATTTCTTTTTAATCATTTCACTTCTGGTTCTTTTCTCACTATTCTATCTGTTGTGCTTAGCCATGCTCTCTATGGTAGTGTAATGTTTGTTTAGTTATCTTAGGCTTATTAAGTATGACGATATTAAAGAAACGTGAAACTGTGATTGCTATTGAACCCTCTAATCTGAAATCACCAGGAAAATATTCCACAGCTTTATATTTATAAAGTTAATACCCAGCTAATATAAATATACCTATTTATATTACCTAGGGACTAAAATAGTAACACAGCAAAAGAAACTCTAGATCAACTTAAAAGGAGAGAATAAAGTAATGGTTGCGTCCTCATTGGATAAACTGATATCAGTGATGAGACACAGTAAAGGTGTTAGCTGCTCATCTTCACTTTCTTTGGGGTTTGCTAGCAACTGCCATTACCAGAGGGAGGTGGCAGCTGGGAGGAGACGTGTGCTGGAGGTGTGAAAGAATGCTATGGGAAATTGGGGAGTATGGACACTAACAGGAACCAGAGGTGCCAATCGAGCTTCAAGGATGCCAGTCCTAGGAAAGGAATTTACACCAGCGCTTGAGGCACAAGTTCCCAAAACATCGGAACGAGTCTTGATTGCTTTCCTAGGGGAAAGTTTTTGGACATTAAAGGTTGCTTTCAATATAAGATTTTTGTGCAATATTTTTTTTCAGAGCTTGCCCCATCCCAAGTGGCAATCAACATCTCTAGTAAAAGTATCTTTTTCTGAAGCCTATAGAATCAAGGGTTCTTCTGGCCAGCCTGATAAAAGGTATTTGGAGAAGGTTTCTGGGGGCATATTAATCCTAATAGCTGCAAAAGTTTACATCCAATCTTGTTACCTATGCTTACTTTAAAAGACTTGTATTTGATGGATAAATAATAAAACAGAACTAGTTGTTAGGCACAAATAACCGGATCCACACTTGAATTAAATTAGCTACTTTATTGGTCATTTCTATTTCACAGGAATCTTCCTTGAGTGGCAATCCCCACCTGAGCCAGACTACATAAGGTTCAATGGCATTCAAGTGTCAGATCTTGTTGTTTTGTGCCCATGTAAGCATTCCAAACTAATTCCCCATTTGACTCTTTCCCGTGGCTTTGCCAGTCTCTTCCTGATACTAGTGATTTTTGTTGAAAAAAGTTTTCAATCTAAGTAAAATATTAATCCCTATAACAAATGACATTGTCAACTGAATATTTTTTCAAAACAGATTTTATTTTAATAAGGACTGGGATAGCCCACTTGATAAATTATGGGGAAATGATATATTGATATATATTGTAGTAAACAAAAGGTGAAAGAAATCATATCCAGTCTAGTAATATCTTCCAAGTGAGTTCCTCAGAGTAGTTGGCAAGATAAATGTTCAACAAACTCCTTCTTCTCTATTAAATTGCCAATAAACATTTTTCTTAAGGTTATGATAAAAGTGGTAAAATGTTATTCTCAAAGTAATATTATTATTTCACCCCAATTTCATCTACAGTTAGCAAGGGAACAAATATTCCCCTCCAACACTGAGTTACTGATGGCCTTCTTGTGCCCTGAGCTAAAATAAATTTGAGTATGTTTTCTCAGTGCCTTTGTAAAAGACCTTCTCACCTTTTGTTTCTTTCTGTTAACTTTCAGTTCAATTTTTATGTGCAAATCCTGAGTTCTGGTGGCTATTTAAGAAAAAAGCATTAAGAATGTGTCTTATAGTCAACCTTGGGAACAATCTATTTCTATATACGTACTTATTCCCCCATTCTTTTTTAAAAATATTGTAACTAAGTTCTGATATTTTTAGTCTTCAGAACCAGAAATTTTAATAAAATATATTTCATGGGAGAACTAGAATGTTCAATAATTTCTCAAAACATGCACACATATATAATGTACATTTGGCATTAGAAAAGAGAACGAAAATAGATAGTTTTAATATTCTAGTAGAAATAGTGGTTAGAATAGTTCCTAATCATTAAATAGGAGGAATGCATTGTGTAACAAGCAAGAATCTAGGAAGGAGATACTTAGGAAGTTTTCTCCTGGGAAAACCACTTTAAAAACTATATGCAGTTTACATATTTTAGATTTTATAAGTAATTTATTATTGTTCAACTGAAACATCATTTTACAAAGAACAAACACGGAGCAGAACTCATTTCTAAGGCCTTCAAATAGTTCTGAAGATAGAAGGCCTAGAAATTTTTCCTTATTATGGATCCCTGTACATGTCCCTATTTATGTCACCAGACTACAAAAATAACAATTAATTAATTGGCAAGTAGGTTAATTACTATCTTTGTTTCTGTCCCACATTATGTTGTTGCTTTTTTTCTCATTTTAGGGGAAAAATGATGGATGTATTGTCCTTAAGAGAAACCTAATCCAAGAAGTGACCTGAATTCATCAATTCAACAAAGAAGGCTAAGGAATCTGCTAAAGCTCCTATGAGAAATCAGTGAGAAAGCATATGAGTTTGGAGGCTGCAGCAATGTTTAGGCTAGTGCAGACTGAACAAGGCGTTATCTTAAAAGCAATAAGAGTAAACTACTTTAACTTTAGGTGCGAGTATGGCAGTGATAAGAAACTCTGAACCAATCAAGTTCCAAGCCCTGAACCAAACCACTTTAATGGGACTGCAGACAGTTGCTAAAAGTCCCTGCCAGTCAAACCAATCTAGAGAAGGAGAGCAGGCAGAAAGCCAAGCTAGATAAATTTTGTCCAATGATTAAAGCAATCAGCTTCAACACAGCTGGAGGACCACATATATATTCAGTGTAGAGAGGGCAGAATGTTCTACTAGGATTGCTGGATGGCATAAATGTGAGAAAGCGGATCATTTTGCAGACATTTGTCATACTGGGAAACAGACAAAGTCAAAAAACCTTCATGGGAAGCATATTTGCAAAACAATATTTTAAAATGGATAGAGGAGCTGAAGCAACTGTTTACAGTATCTGTTTACAAAAGCTTCCAGAGCTTGCCTGATTCCAGCAGCTAAATGCATTCTCTGCAAGAGCTGAGAAGAACACATTATATGGTCAAGGTTACTTTATAGTTAAAGCACAGTACAGAGTCAGAGAACCAAGTATAACTGCATTCTCAAATAAACAATATTCTGCTTCAAGAGGTAGGTTTCCACATGGTGTGAAATAATTAACCAGAAAGACTCACCTGAAAACAGGAAATTTGAAAATGTTTCACGATGAAAACAATGCTTAAGAAAAGAGTTGTTGTGTGCAGTCAGAATGATTACAGCCCCACCATATCCCAAAGAAAAATAAAAACAAAAACAGAGACCAGGTGCCAGAAACAATGTGACTGAAATAAGCTCTGAGCCAATGTGTCCCAGTGGGGTAAGTACACAAGGAAAATGGCACAGTCTCCATATGTGTATGAAGGAAGTTCTCATATGGCTAAATAAAGCGATGAAAATACAAAGTCAGCTCTCTTTCTCCTATTGCAGGGGTCTGCAAAGTCGGCTCTTTTAAGACTGGTGGACTTCAACTCCCAGAATTCCCCAGCCAGCTACGCTGGCTGGGGAACTCTGGGAGTTGAAGTCCACCAGTCTTAAAAGAGCCGACTTTGCAGACCCCTGTCCTATTGCAACAAATGACAGTTTTCTATCACTTGCTTGATTATTCATCCTGTTGGATACAGACAGACACTTTTGGCTGGTCCAGTCAGGCTCACATGGTGCCAGCTTAGTCACCTTATTGTATCATTTGTGGGTTGTTGTTTTTTTAAATAAGCTTTTTGAATTTCTGGGGTGCTTAATTTGTTCCAAAGAAAAATGTCCACACTCATTCCCCTGGAAGTTGTTTCACTGAAAATCTTGGTTTATAAACTTACTGAGCACGAAGGTAAATCTGGTTAGAGATTATCTAAACTTCTAGCAACCAAGGCTTTAGGTGTAAAACCAAATAAAAGCAAAAGCCTCTTAAGCCTAAAACAAATATATATATATATCTTGGACATTACGTAAAATGATCATTGACAATCATTGAAAACGGATCCTGAAAAGGTAGAAGCAATTTTAGGAATTAATCCCACTGAATTCTTCTTGGGTTTTTGGTACAGTGCAATATCCTGAAAGATTAATATCACAACCGGGAGCATTCCTTTTTAAAGGAACTGCATAAAATATTTGTTATTTTGCAATAGGAATATAATTAGGATGACACTTCCAGAAATATAGAACAAATCTCAACCTATGCCCCACTGCTTACATTTTTGTTGTCAATGTTGTTATTAAGATTCACCTAACAACAGTGGAACATAATTCTTCAGTAACAGAAGAATTAGAGCCAATAAACTTTGTTCATGATCCAGAAACTTGGCATATTGACGTAAAGAAAAAATGTGACAGGCCCACTAGATGAAAAGCATATCTCCTATGGCTGACTCATCTTACATGCACATCTATTAAGGATGCAACATAAAGCCAGTCAGTCTTTTACCAGGCCAGGGCAACAGGGCAAGTGGCTGGATGATGGCAGTGGTTCATCAGAAGAGGCCAAAGACACACAACCCATCTAATTATATTGTTAAGTGTTGGGTGCCAGACTGCAGTGCAATAGGCCATGTAATTCCTATCGGATGCATGTACACTGAGAGCTTTTGCACTGGAGACAAATTCCTTGTGTGTCAAATCAAACTTGGCCAATGTTCTGTTCTGTTCTGTTCTGTTCTTCAATACGTCTCTGACAAGTCCCAAGGAGAGATCACATGTGGTCAGCAGAGCTTGGAAGCAGGCCCCTGCAAAGAGGAGATTTGGCAGAATGAGGACCAATGTCATCAGAAAAACAAAGAGGAATTCATCTAACAAGAAAGAAAGAATGACAATGAAAGTCACTCTAGCCAATAATCTGGGAATAGCCAGACTATCAACCATAAGACATGTCAGGAACGGCAGACCCAACGCAGAATTGGTAGTGGTGGCAGAGGCCATCTACAAGGGAGGTGCCTGCCTGGAATAAAGATGAGAGAGGGGAAATGGAAAAAATTCAACCACCCAACCCATTCAGAACTTGGGAGAGTAGCCAGGCAAAATTAAGTTAATAAATCTTATAGTAAGTAGAAGGAAATTGAAATTGAAATAATTGGAAAAGTAGAGAATTTTTTTTTAAAGGGATTATAGTGGTTAGCTTAAAGATATGAAAAACAAAATTAGGAACTAAAACTTTAGAATGAACAACGTCTAAGCACGGGAAATTTAAGACTAATGTCAGACCTAACATTCTAGCCCGGGGTGGGCAAACTTTGCAACTTTAAGTCTGAAGGACTTCAGCTCCCAGAATTCTCCAGCCAGCCAAAGGTAACTGGAGAAGTCTGGGAGCTGAAGTCCTTCAGACTTAAAGTTGCAAAGTTTGCCCACCCCTGTCTAGCCTAATGTCAGACCTGCCCCAGTCTGAGCACTTAGGAAACAAAGACCCTCAACTCCATTTGGTTGAAGTGATACGTTCTTTTACTAAAAGTAAAGTCAGGCTAGATCTAATTGTCCCACACTGAAAAGATACAAATGGATTTCCTCATCCCAATCCCCCCTCCCATGCCCAGTTTGTCTTCAGCCAATGAAGATTCACCTAGATCCGTGATGGCAAACCTATGGCAAGCGTGCCATAGGTGGCATGCAGAGCCATTTGTCAGGGCACACGAGGCTTGCCCTGTCAGTGGCCAGCATGCTATTTTTCACCCTCCGGAGCGCAAAAAACCAGCTCTACGGGCAAACCGGAAGTTCGGAAACAAGCTTCCGGTTTGCTCGTAGGGCCGGTTTTAGCCCTCTGGAGCCTTCAGAGAAGCTCCTGAAGTCTACAGAGGGCTTCAAGGGGGGGAGGCTGTTTTGTACTTTCCCCAAGCTCCTATAACGCCTCTGGAGCTTAGGGAGGGCAAAAAAAGCATGCCAAAAACGAGGGGGGGAGCAATGGTTGTGTGCACATGCGCGCTGTGGTCAGGCATAGCATTATGGGTGTGGCACGCCTATGTACGACCCCCCTGTGCTCCCCCTGCTTTTGGCACGCAAGCCAAAAAAGGTTCGCCATCACTGACCTAGATGTTTTGAGAATGCTGAGATATTTAGGTTAATCCACATTCCTTCTCAGGGTGCATGGCTAGAAGTGGCACAAAGTGGTTCTGAGCTTCTCTGTTCTTCATCAGACTGTCTTTTCCCCCATCCCTCTTTCCCATGACACAATGGCACAGTTTTATAGCCCATTCATTCTTCCCTCCCCACGCCCCCTCCCCACTAGTCTTTAATGGCAGGATGCCAGTGAGGCACCAAACCAAAGATGGCAGACCTCCCTCCCTCCCCTTCTCTTTCTCTCTCAATAGTAGATCGCAGAGAAAGAATTAATTTTTTTAACTTGCTTCTTTGTAAAAATCATAACAATAAAATTTCCCTACAATAGTTGACTTCTGTATTGCTTGAGAAATCATTCCTCTGGTGATCAGATTATCCCTGAGCCTGAGGCCTAGTAGACATGCTCTCTTGTTTAAGTTAATTGTGATTTTTTAAATGATTCTGTTGTGTTTTATGTTTTTTTTAAATTATGTGTTTTATCCATTTTATCGTAAACAATGTAGAATCACCTATGTCAGGGGTCTGCAAAGTCGGCTCTTTTAAGACTGGTGGACTTCAACTCCCAGAGTTCCCCAACCAGCATAGCATAGCTGGCTGGGGAATTCTGGGAGTTGAAGTCCACCAGTCTTAAAAGAGCCGACTTTGCAGACCCCTGACTATGTGAGATGAATGACCATATAAGTTGATTAAATAAATAAATAAGTAAATAGCACAGATTTCTAAAGTTAACACTGGATTTTTAATGTCAAATATATTTGGAATTTTTTTATTCCAAGTTTGTGGTTTTATTTTATTTTTATTTTTCAGATTTCTTTTTAAAAATGAATAATCTACCATATGTATTACAACATGGCTTCTGTCTTCAATAGACACATTTCTTTGTTCTAAGATTTCCCAGCTGCAACATGAAGAAGCTTGTAAGACTAATGGCCTTCTTCTCACATAAATCATTTATTTGATATCTGATACAGTATTACTCTTCCCATACAAAGCTGATCAATCTATTCCTAGTGGGCCAGGAGGAACAACTACAACATGAACGTGTTTCATTCATTGCTGGGGTTTTAGCAGCAGCACCACTAAAGAAAATTCTAGGACATATGGCTATGTGTCCATGGCAGAATTTTCTTCACAGCAGAAGAAAACTGTAACTTCTAGGCTCTCTCTGAAGCTTAGAGTAAATGAAGGTGTATTTGATAACATAAGTAGGAAAGTACCAAGCAAATGCAACTATTACTGTAATTTTCTGAGTATAAGATGCTCCTTTTTTCCTCTAAAAAGAGGCTGAAAATCTGGGTGCGTCTTATACATCGAATACAGCATTTTTTGACTCCCGAAACCCCGCCCTGCCTTATGGAGGCTTCCAGAGAGCTTCTGGGGGCTAGGGAGGGAAGAAAGTAGCCTAGATTGGGGCATTTTTTGCCTCCCCAGCCCCCAGCAGCACTCTATAAGCCTCCATAGGGCTATGCATTTGATTTATTTGACACAAAAATGGCCTGTTTTCGCGATAAATGGGGCCTTTTTTTGCTCATTTTTCACCCCGCCCAGGAGCACTCTGCAAGCTCCCCCAAGGCTAGTCATGCTTTTTATTTTAAGAAAAACGGCCACGTTTTCGCGGAGAAAGAGCAGTTTGGGGGAGGTATGCAAAGTGCAAAAAAACCTTTTTTATTTCTTTCAGAAGGCTGTTTAGTTACTTGGCAACTTTAAGACTTTGGACTTCAACTCCCAGAATTCTCCAGCCAGCATAGCTTGTGGACATAGCTGGCTGGAGAATTCTGGGAATTGAAGTCCACAAGTCTTAAAGTTGCCACGTTTGGGAACCCCTGAGTTAGAACACTTTCGGAAAGCTCTTTTGGAAGGCTCTTTAACTGTTTCTGTGCCAGGAGAAACAAAATTTTAAGGTTTGTCAGTTATTTCTTTCTCCAGGACATGGATAAATTCACCTGGAAACATCAACCTATTTACCCTCTCTCTCTCTCTCTCTCTCTCTCTCTCTCTCTCTCTCTCTCTCTCTCTCTCTCTCTCTCTCTCTCTCCCCCCCCCCTCCCTCCCTCCCTACTGTATTTCTCTATTTCTCTCTCTATCCTTCTACCTACCTACCCACACACACTCTCTCCCCCTACCTACTGTATTTCTCTGTCTCTTTCTATTTCTCTCTCTATCCTTCTACCTACCTATCTACCTACACACACACTCTCTCTCTCTCCCTATCTACCTACTGTATCTCTCTCTCTCTCTCTCTCTCTCTCTCTCTCTCTCTCTCTCTCTTTCTATCCCTTTATATACCTACCTACCTACTCTCTCTACCTACCTACCTACTGTATTTCTATTTCTTTCTCTCCCTCTCTCTCCCTCTATCTACTTACCTACTTTTTTTGTAATTTGCTTCTTCAAAACCTTGGTGTGTCTTATACTCCGGTGAGTCTTATACTCTGAAAAATATGGTAGTGACAAACCCTTTTAATATAATTTAGACTCTTTGAACATAATTTTCATTTTTGGATATATTTTTTTGCCCTATTGAATTAAAGTACATACATACAACCTTGAGTTGGTGCAAAATGTACTATATTTCATCATCATATATCATTCAGCCTATGCTTTGTTGATATTGTATCTATTCCAAGTCATTGCCAAATATTATAGACAAGGTGATTTCCTCTGGTTTTACTGTTGTTCTCCTTTCAAGATATCACCAGCCAGTATGTAAAACATGTTGTGGCCCGCCGGCAGCCAGCAAAGCAGCAGCAGAGTCAGACAGTGAGGAGGTTGGGGAGGAACATGAGCCATTCCTGGGGGTTGAGGAAAGCTCAGACAAGGGCTCTGTGTCAGAGGCAGAGAGGGAGCTAGACAGCAGTGAAGCCTGTTCCCAGTGTGTGCATGCGCAGAGCTGCCAGAAGACAAGAACAACTAAGAAAGCAGGGTCTTGACTTAAGAGTAAAGCCACACCTTGGAGGTGATTGGCCCCTCCCATAGGAAATAAAAGAGGAACAAACAGGGAGGTGGCTTTTGCCGGAAACAATTCATTCCTTCGGTCAGTTCAAGAGTGGAAAGTTCTGTGTGTGACTTTAAAAGACTCTGTGCCAAGTTTGCCTTGCCCTGAGTTTGGGAACTAGTTATCTGGCAGTGCTCCAAACGAGATAAGGTGCATGTAAATAAACATTCCTCTGAAAGACTGTTTAATAAGCCTTGCGGACTGTGAATGAAAGGAATGCACAGTTGTGTAAATAAAAGAGGTTTTGCAGGGACTTTGTTCTGGGTCAGAACAAAACATTCACTTACATGTCTCTACAGCATGATTGGGATGAATCTGACATTTCCTGGCCTTCTCTAAGCTTCTTTAACTTCCTCTTCCCTCATCTTCAATCACTAGATTAAAATAAAGATATGTATGGAAAAAATAGCCCCAGAGAAGAGGAACACTGAAGAATCATGCCACTACTTAGATCCTTGATGGCGAACCTATGGCACAGGTGCCACAGGTGGCACGCGGAGCCATTTGTTAGGACACGAGGCGTTGCCCTGTCAGCTCCAGCGTGCATGTCCAGCTGACTTTGGCCTTCTTTTGAGACCGTTTTTCACCCTCCAGAGACTTCCCTGAAGACTCCTAAGGGCTGAAGGCGCCTGAAGGCTCTAGAGGGCGAAAAATGACCCTATGAGCAAACCAGAGGGGGAAAGCACACGTGTGTGGCACGCCCATGCATGACTCCCCCCGTGCTCCCCCCACTTTTGGCACGCGAGCCAAAAAAGGTTCGCCATCACTGACTTAGATGCTATACAGCAGAATCAGTAAAATTTATTAACTGTTACGCAACTTGATCTGCTACTGAACCAAGAAGTATTTTAAAACTGATCTTTGAATTTGTTAAATTGTCAATTTAAAATTGACAAAAATGGGAAAACTGACAAAAATATCCCTCATTGTTTTATGCTTTTGCATTTGGTTTCTTGAGTACAATTTACTTTAGTATATTTCATGATGATTTAAGGTTGTTTCACTCATAGGTCACTATGAGATAAGGACATATGACACTGGAGAAAATTGAGATTGCGAAGGTGCACAGTACCAATGAAATTGCTTGTCCCACATCTGTGTAAACTTAATTGATTTTTAAAAAAAACAACAACCCTAACTTCATTCTCTTTTTTATATTATCCTAAATGTTTCTAGTGATTTCAGAAAAATTCAATATGTGAAATTATCCAATTATTTTACAATGGTATCATTTTCAAGATGGAGCAAATTCAAAACCCATTGCAGAATAGTCGTGATAGGTCTATTATTATTAGGCCGGCCTAGCCTAACCTCCCATGGGGACTTTTAGGTAGTTTTAAATTGGGTTTTTAAAATTTGGTTTTAGCGCAGGATAGGTTATTTAATAGTTTTTTAAATTATATTTATTGTATTTTGTATGTTTTTAAATTTTCCTGTGCGCCGCCCTGGGTCCTTCTTGGAGAAGGGCGGGATATAAATTTAAATAAATAAATAAATAAATAAATATTATGAATTACCTCTGAGGTTCTGCCCTGAGAGTGGCCTATTCATGTTTAAAAATAAATAATGTGGTGTCTGTAACAGAACATTTAGTTGGAGAATTCAACTTTTATCTACTCTCCTGCATCCACTTTCAAATTCTAAGAAAGCATGGGTCTGCCTAGAAATATATATTTAAAATATTATTCTAACAGTGTTGATATTAATAATTAAAATATTACTGAAATGATGTTTCAATACTTTAAAATGGGATCATCAAATCTGTGTTTGATGTGATTTGGTACACATAACTTTTATACAGCTTTGGGGGGTGAAATAAATAGGTAGATGCAAATGAATATTTTTTTAAAAAAAAAAACTGAACTCTACACGTCATCCTTTTTTTCCCCCTGTGTGTCATATTTTCTGGGGATGCCTACATTTATTACAGTTTTCTGTTTCATGATTCCTCACAAGAAACAAGGATCAATTACCCAGGATCTCTTACGTAAACTTCAGAACTGTGGTTCCTATTCTTTCCAAACCATCAAGGCAACGTCCGAAGGCTTGAACCTTTGATCATTATCTGTAATGTTCCCTTTAACAGCCGTGCTCATGACAAATGTCTCAAGCTATGTGGAACCTGATGCAAAGCTACTCATAGTCAACAGCATATTCCCTGATCAATGTTAGATACTTTCAAAGTGATAAAGAAGCTCGGGTGATATGAAGAGTAAGGCAAAGATTTGGTTTTAGAAGAGAACATACACACACACACACACAGTTAGAGCAGCTTGGCAACCTTAATTTTATTGATTATATCCATGACACAGGCCATGATTTAAGCATCCTTATCCTGCTCTTTTCTGTACTGCAAAACACCAGCTGGCAGCCAAACACAGAGGTGAGTAATGATAATGAGTAGGACAAATTATACTGGCAGTTTCCCCCGCCCCCCTTGCCACAGCAAGGAGTAAATTCCATGTAGGATCACTATAACCCAAGTTGTAGTTCTGCTGGTGCAAACAATGGAACAAATAAGGTTTATTGATTTGCAGCCTTTATTTAATTGCTTTTTGGGTAACTTATTCCAGCATTTCAAAGAAATCACGCTTTCTGCTTGCTTTTCAGAACGGAACGTTGGTCCACCTTGCTGTAGAACCAGCATGTGGAAACCCACCACTTTTTTGCTGAGGGAAACCACTTTTGTACTTCCCATCTGTGAGGTGTGGCATAGGAGAAAAGTAAGACACAATGTCAAAGCAATGGGTGGGGACACGGATCAATGACAAAGCTCCTGCTTTATAGTCCCACCACCGACCTCCAGCGATTCCAACGACGCCTCCTTGAAATGCCGAAGATGCTGCTGAGCGAACAGCACGGTCTTTGAAAATGCTGTTCCCGGGTTCAAGAGAGCGGCTTACTGTTGGAGCAAGTTTACTAGCCGGCAGTCGTTGCTGCTGTGGAAGAGACCATTTTTGAAGTAGCCCTCATGGGTTAAGGGTGTGTGTGCGTGCGCGCGCGCGCGGGCGAGTGAAGCCAGAGATGTGTCCAGGGCAGTAACAGGTGGCTTTTCTTTACCTTTCCGTTTCAACATGTGTACAAATGCCCACCTGTTCAGCCCTCCAGCCATTAACCCCGGCTTAATTCTCCTCCGGCTGGTTTTGGGTTGAGGCTTGAGAGGCTTTTTCGCCTCGGCTTGTAGATTGTCGGTCTGGGTTTCTGTAGCGATGGGCCAGACTGTGGAGATCTATTGGCTGCTGGCTTTGTAAATTTCATTCAGTTTGGTCCAATAGCAGAAGGAGGGAGACTGGTACAGCCTGGACCCCTCTCCCTGCTCAATCTCGCTTCTCCTAGCCGAGCAGTCTCTCTCTCTCTCGCGCGCGCGCGCGCTCTCCCCCTCCCTGCCTCCCTCCTCCCTGCCGCTGTCTCCCCGCATCGGCGATCCGAGCTCTTTACTCAGAGACCCAACTCGGCTTCTTCCCGCGCGGCTTGTGCTGAATTTTTCTCCTTTGAATGTAGGTCATTGGCACCGGGTTATTTCCCGAGCCCGGTGTGGAGGCCAGGTTTGGCCGGGTGCGCGTGGGTGCGCGTTGTTGTTTGTTTGATCGCCGCTCTTCCCCCACCCCCCACCCCTTCCCCTGCTTCCGAGGGGGGGGCTGTTGCATTCCTCCGGACGAGCCACGATCCTTCGGGTTGGATTTCACGGACACGGAAAAAGGGGGATGGGTGGGAGGGAGAGAAGACGCCGAACTCCGCTCATTCCGGCGGTGTGAGATTCCGAGCAATTTTTTTTCTTTCGCCGGGAAGGAATCGGCTGGAAGGTCCTGTTCCGTCTAAGAACCGTAGTTCTTTCGGTCAAGGTAGGTGCATCTGGAAGTCTTGGCTTTCTCCCCCCTCCCCTCCCCGTTTTTTTTTTGTGGTTTGCAGCCGATACTCAATGGAGGTATTGCTTTGCTGCAGTCATTTTTGCGCTCCCCCCCGCCGACAAGCCCCCCCCCGCTTCCCCTCCGCTTTGCCACCTTCGTATTGGGGAGGGGTGGGGGTGGAGGGGTGGGCAAAGACTTTCTCTTTTCTTTTCCTCCTCTTCTCTCGCCCTCCTCCTCCTCCTCTTCTTCCCACCGCCGCCAGTACCGTTAGAAGATTTCACCCCCCCCCCCAGCACACACACACACACACACACCGCCCTCTCTTTGCACGCACTCACTCACTCACAGTCGCCCACACTTGGGCATCCACACATTCTGGACCCGGATTTGGAAGGTGGGGGGGGGGGGAGAACCACTTTGCTGCAGTCAGCTCTTTGGCGAAGCTTGGGGCTCTGTGTGAGATGTTTACAAAGTAGTTCTGCCTCGGAGAAATAAAGCCAGTGCGGGGGGTGGGGAGGGGGGTGATATCTGCAGTACGGAGGGCAGAGGGAGAGGGAAAGGGCCGCCGCTTCACGGAGATTATGCAGGGAAGCTGGACCTCAGGGGTGGTTCTTGGGAACCGAGCGGGAATGGAGGTGCGGGGGGGGGGGCAATGCAAAACAGGCGGCCGGAGCTTTGCTTTAGCCCTCCCCCCCCCCGCTAGAATGGGGAGGGATTAGGGGCTCTCTGGAGCCATTAAGTGGGTCCTCCTCCTCCTCCCCATCTCCGGAGGCTGCTTGGTGTTCTTTTTCTTTTTAATAGATGAGAAAACACACGTGATTTACGGACTGGCATTGGGGGTGGGTTTCCTCCTTATTTATTACTTGTTTATCTGAAAAGAGAAGCTGAGTTAAATGGGAAGAACCACGGAAATAGCTTTGGAAAAGGGGAGCGCGGGAGGGGGGAAGCGGGAGCGTCTTTGCGGGGGTGGAGGGCGGCAATAGGATTGCTAGATCCGCCGTATGCCCAAAAGTGGGTCTTTCTCCGGTTCAATTCTCCTGGTGGGGAGGGGGAGGAAGAAAACTCCGCTCCGGGCTGGAATGGTTGATCGACGTTGCTAAGGCTCGACTCTCCAGTGGAAAGTTAGCAAACCTAAGAACTAAGGCTCAAGTGGTCGAACAGCCTTGCCTTTTAATGCCCGACATCAGGGCTGCTTCTACCCTTTTCATCCACCTCTTCCTTCTTCACTGCACTGCAGCTGCCTTCGCTTTTCCTGGGCACCCCTCCCTTTTGGTCTGCAGGGCGTTTTGAGTGATGAACTGTCCCTTCTGCAGCCACCCGTGAAGGGGGTCATAAGATCGGCAGCCTAACATGTTAGTCTCCCTCCCTCCCTCCCTCATCCTTTGCAAAATTGCCATCTTGCCCTGGGCCCCTTTTCCAGCTTCCAGAGGCCTAGGAGGATGTTTAAGGAAAGGATGATCCTAATTGGGGGAGGGGGGGGGGAGAATGGGAGAGAAAGAGAGATGGCTTCATCTCCTTTCCCCACCCCCAAATCACTGCAGGGGCTTGAAAGTTCCAGATGCTGCCAGGTCGCCAGCCAGTACAGGCTGCTAAGTCTTTGGCACTCAGATGCTCTGGAAAGGTTGAGCAGCTGCAGCTGTCTTTTCCCTCACCCCATACCAGGTCCAACTTGTCAGGTAAAATTATCTAGCTTTTCCAATGATGGGCAGTATTCTTTATCCTTCACCGATGTCCAAATGCCCAATTTCAGTGTTTACACTTTACAAAATGCCTCCCCACCCCCCAAGTTGCTTTTCCATTTACTTAAGCACAATTTGCTAGTAATCACAATCCCAGCTGTCAATGTTGAAGCTATGGCCCAAGGATAAAGTCAACTGAACCTCACTCCCCAGTCCATAGGTACCCTTTGATCCCCCATCCTTCCATGGCCCTGCTTGATAGACTTAGTCTGAATTGTAACCTGAGCTACCTGCAAGATGTCTGAAAGTTAAGAATATCTATCTTAGGCTTTGAATAGGAGATTAAGCAACATTATGAAGATACGAGGTAAAAATTCTTCTGAATTCTTGTTCTTGCCATTCTAATCTTGAGTTGCTTGCTCAATTGCTAGTTCAGTTGCTAAGAGATGTTCTTTCCTGGATTTTGTTTTGCTAGAAAGATTTTTGGACTGCTGGGAGAAATTCGTTAGAAAGTGGTTATGCTCAGTGCCTGGTTAATTTTAACTTTCAAAATTTAGGGTTGGAAAAGTTAGCTATTTCAACAAAAGGCCCCATTAATTGTCTGACCTGTAGGCATGTATAAGATTCTGAGAGCCTAGATGAGATTTTGTCTTCTCAGGACATCTATGTGTAGTGTGTGGTGTATCTGTATGAAATTAAGAAAATACTATGTAGAAAAACAGGAAAATACTATATATAATAGAAACTTTTCTACTTTGGGGTAGGGGGAGGTGATGGGAAAAAGCAGGTGTTCTTACAAAAAAATTCCACAAGATGGTAGTGTGGATACTTCTTAATGATGTGCATTTTATTTATTTTGGGGGGAGATTTCGTCCATTGCTTGAATGTTTTTTTCCTCTCTATTTCTTCTTGTATCTTAAAAGACCCATTGTATGTCTGTTCTGCAAACAACAAAAGCAGGATTGTTTTGCAAATTGTGGTATATTCATCTAGGCCTGCTTTCCTACCCATCAGTTATGTCTCTTCTTGGGAAATAGGAGGCCTTCTGAGATTTCAAAGTTCATGTATGAGAATTGCAGGAAGTGTAGGATTTGGCTTGCTTGGAACAAGATATAACAATTATGTCAACGGATATGCAGCGGAATGAAGAAAAGAGAGCCCGTGCTTTGTTATAGTGTACACATCCACAGATAAGACTGAACTGTAAAAGTCTATAGGTCTAATAATGAGAGACAAAGATTGATGTATCTATTGAATCCATCACACTGGCTGTTTTTGATCAAATTCATGTTTCATTCTGTGTTATTGACAGGATTGCAGTAAACTTATCTAGTGCTTATATAAATAAATCAATTGATAAAACATTGTCAGGAAGAAGGTGATATTGATGAAAATACTACTGTGAGTAAGAGAAGAAGGAACAGTGTTTCTGAAATAAGGAAATCTTTTGAACTTGTCCATAAGGTGGGGCATACATGTGGGAAGGTAGAGAAGGTAAATCTTTAAAAGAACACATTTGATGGCTTTAAAAATCACATCCGATGGCAAAAATGTCATATGAAAATTACTTCTTTCCTATAATTTTCAGGAATACATTTACCTAAAAATTTGAAATCAGATTCATAGAAGGCAGAAATATATTTCTTGCACGAAATGGGTACAACCTACTCTCTTGGTAATAGTGGATTAGAAAATGGTAGGTTGTATCATTCATTATTATATTATTGTAATACTGTTTCTATTCAGTTATGCTGCTCCCTTTGTGTGTATGAGTGTGTGTGTGTGTCTTTGTCTTTAGCAGATCCTGGTTATCCTGGAAGAGAAATGTACATTTTTAGTTAGAATTCTATGAGATTCTTATACAAGAGTTGCATGCTTTAAGTGGCAGTGATTGCATCAGCACAAGTAATTTAGCAATACAACAACACAAATAGCAATACAACACAAATAGTAATAAGTAGAATCTTATGCTTGCTAAAAATTATTCAGCAAAAAATGTTTTTGTTTTTAAATTTTATTTAGTGAATCATGATTGTATTAGGTATTGTTTCATGCTACTTCTCTCCAAAAAATATTTGTTATTTTGTAATGTAGCAAAAATACAATATAGTTCAAGCATATAATGTACCTCTAAAAGGAAAGTTAGCACTTCATTTCATTGTAAATAGCTACCTCCATATATTGAATTTCATCAGAATTTCAGCTCCTAAATGGCCTGTGTAAGTTAAGTGCTTTGTTCTCATTAGTAATATAGAACTGAAATAATGTAAATTAAAATTGTGTTTAGGGTAGATAAAATTAAGGTCACTGTTTCTGCATAATTGTGGCCTCTCATTTTATTATCACCTGAAATAAACTGGCTGATCATTATTTTCCTTTAGCACAAAATGAAAAAGATCAATAGGACTATAGTAATCTTTTATTGGCTGGCTTCATGATGAAGGGGTGCTCAAAAAAGGAATCTTAAAATGTGCATAGACAGTTCCCATTCAGCTGTGAATGAGAAGGAAGTACTTTTGAATCCTCTTCAGGATAGGCTTTATTTTTTCACATTACCTTTTGCTATAGAAGTACAGTGCCTGGTTCTGATGGATTCTCAACAGAATGACCACATTAAAAGAGAAGAATGTTTTTGATTAGTCGAGTTGTTTATTGTGTGGAATACAGTCACCTGTGTGGGACAGTATCTTTGTCTTTGAGCCATTTGTATGGTCAGGGTGGGAGGAAAGTAGGGAGGGAGGGAAGGAAGGAAGGATTAATGCATCACATTTAATACATCAAAGAAACAATAAGAAAAAGTAATATTGTGGGAAGCTTACAAATTTCTGCTATTAATGCTGCACCTATTCAGTTCCTGGTGTTGCAAGTTACCTGGGGAGACTGGTCCAACATCAACATGAATATACCTGCCTGCAGTACTCAAAAGAATAATGAAAGATGCTTTGGCTACATTATCGTGCATGTAATAAAAAGATAAGCATATTTGTGAGGGTCTGGAGGTCGCAGACCCAGCATACTGGTCAGCATTGATTAAATAATGAAAAATCGCTGATGCCTGAGCTTGGGCCCCTGAGTGTGTGGGAATTGTGCCTTGGAAGCTGGACAGCTGCTTAGCTGCACAACGTGATGGGCTAAGATCAGGGGGAAAGAAGCACTTAAGCTGGTCACATATATAAAAATAGTTATGTCGTGACATTTAGGCTGAAGGAGCTAGCAACTGCCCCTGTTGCTATGGCAGAGTGGCAAATTCCAGAAAGTCTGGCTTTGTGGTTTTCAGGTATAAAAGGACTAGGATGAGTGATGGGAGGTTGTCAATCAGTCTCAAGCCGTTTGCTTGACTGCTTGTCTGATTGACCCTCATTGCAATGTGATCAGTGCTTTATGTTTATCATGCTTTAAATTCTAATAAACCTGAATCCTAAAGCAAGACGATTTGTGGTGTGCTGTGTTTCAATTGTTATTAAGTGCAGCTATGCTCATGATCAGGTTTTCCCCCTGACAATATTAGAAACCTGGATCTTAAACACAGGGCTTACATCAAGCCATTGAAGCCCACAATGAAATTTAAATTCAGACTAAAGCTTTCCGTCTATCACTATGCAACTCAGGTGTACTCAAGCTCTGTTTGTAAAGCACTGATATTATGAGCCATTTTGATATCTGAATCTGAGAGGGCTTTGCATTCTGCCTTGCAACCTTTTGATGAGCCTTATTCTGTTTGCTTTGGTAGTCCCCTGCCTGAATTGCAACAGGAAAAAAAAGCTTGTTGTCTGATGGAAATGAGATTTCATTGGCACTCCTCCTGGAAGTAATAGATAAAGAAAAAGAAGAAGGAAGAAGAACAGGAGAAAGAGGAGGAAGTTTTGCTTTGTTTAATTACACATATAAAATAATAAATAGCAGTATTTTTTTTAAAAAAAGGCAAAATACAGGCAAATAAAAATAGTAACACTTTCTCCTTGAAATCAACTGTTTTCTGGTAAATGTGTAAATTCCCAGGCATTTTCATTTTTTTAACATTTTAATTAGGTTTCCTTATAATTTAATTTTTCATTAAGATCATAAAATAAAGAGAGACAGACTCAATTTTTTATAAAGTGATAAAGAGCAGGAGGCCACAAATGAGAATTCTGCAAAGCAGATATAAGGAATGTGGCGGGAAAGCTAGGCAGTAGAGTGTCAATTGAACGAGTGAAAACATGGATGATGTAGCTTTTTCACTATCTTTGCAAGACCTGGAGGTATTTCATATATTTTGTAATATTATACATGTTGCATTTGTCATTGAAAGTTTCTAGGAAATGACATATTCAGTCTTTTGCTTCCTTGAGTATTATGTCAAATTCATTTCTCTCTCCCCCCCCCCCCCCCCCCCATCTCTCTCTATATATGCAGGTCTTGGCATATTCGGGCCTTTTCCCGTGTAAGATTGAGAGTATCTTGGTGATGTCTTTTAGATCACGCTTTGCTCTCACAAGCACGAAGCCAAAAGCACCAGCCTGAAGATGGCGAGTGGGACCTCGTCGAAACGTTGCCAAGATACTCTCAATCTTACACGGGAAAAGACCCGAATATGCCAAGACCTGCCTACCTGTACCCGTAAAAATCTACGAATACACACACACACACACACACCCTTTAATATATACATACAATAGATGCACATAGATGAAAGAAGTGAATTAAACTTTTTAATAAAGTTGTAGTGAAGTGTGTAATAAATTTTTATTTATTTATTAAATGTATACGCCACTCATCTCATTGATAAGGTAACTCTTTAAGGATCTCTTTAAGGACATATTTTACTTATCTTTAAAAAGAGTAAAATCCTGCAGATTACAAGAAGCAGATACATGTGTAACAAGATATAAACTTGTATAATTGAATGCCAATCCTGAAACAATATATGCCTGACATATTCACAGATGTACAGATAAAACTGTTCTTTAAAAATTGCCAGCCAGAAATGGCAGAGGAAAAATAATAATGTGAGTTGGTATTTCTGGTGGTTAAAACACAGATTGGAAAGAAAATGCGTAGGATTAGGAAAAAAGGCATTTATGTTGGCATATCATATGAAGAAGCTAGATTCTGTTGAAAGGCATGGAAAAGACTTGACAGGACAATGTAAGTTTAGTCAGAAAATGATAAAAAATAAAGAGTGGAATGTAGGCATTTACAACAGAATCACTATATTAAAGGAGTAGATAGACTAGAATGGAAAAGCACATAAAATCAGATACTGTATGATTTTTGCCTATTTCCATAGAGGTGAGAACTATGAATTAGAAGCAGAATCTTAACTTGAAATCCTGGGCAACTTCTTATCCATTCATTCATATTGTATGTGAAGATAACTTCAGAAATCATATGTTGTTTCTATAAAAACTCTTCACATCTGAGATCATCTATGCATTTTTGCTATAACATACATCTGTTCCACCTCTGCTTTTAATGTACTCACATTAAGGTAGCTTCATTTAAGTAATGTAGTAGCATTTTCCAACTTTCTCTTTCACATTTCCTTTTCAGAACACTCTTCTACTTGACAGAGGTGTTAAAACTTTTAAGAGAGCCAAGCTTTGGAAATTAATGGAGCTCTCATTAGAAGCACATTATAGAAAATCTTGCAATGAGCTGATTAAGTGACTAGGGTGAAGGATGAGAAAAATGCAGTCATTATTAAAATGGAAAAAAAAACTTTTTCAGGGTTTGGTAATAGCATAAGAGAGGCACATTGAAGTGCAACTGATAGGAAATGGAAAATAGAGCATTTGTAATATACTGAAATGATAAAGATAGGAAAAATGTAAATTATTAAAATTATATGCATAGGTCCTATATAGCAGGGGTCCCCAACCCCCGGTCCGCGGACCGGTGCCGGTCCGTGGCTGGATGGGAGCCGGGCCGCAAGGCTAGAGAGGAGGAGGGAGGGAGGAGGGGGCTGCCCCCTGAGCAGAGCGCGCAGGAGAACGCAGGCGCGGCTGTTCGCACCGTTGGAGTGTGACTCTTCCTCCACCCTCATCGACGGAGGGACTCCTGGACGCCGCCGGACCGGCCACCGATTCCCTCCCCTGCTGGCATGCCGGCCACTCGTTTTCTTCCAGGGGCTGCGGAGGCTCTGCGGGCTGGGGAGGGAACTGGCGGGTTGCTCCGGTGGCGCAAGGAGTCCCTCCGTCGACGAGGGTGGAGGAAGAGCCCCCACCATCCTCCTGCGTTCTCCCGCGTGCTCTTCCCAATGGGCTGCCCCCCCTCCCTCCTCCTCCTCTCCAGCCCGGCTCCTATCCAGCCACGGAGCCTGACCGAGCGAACGAGCGACCAAGCCTGGATGAGGAGGCTGGGGGCGGGGGGACGGGACGACGATGACGACGACAGACACACATAGAGAGACAGAGGGAGGGAGGGAGAGAAAGATAGCCAGAGACACAGAAGGAGTGATTGAATGAATGAATGCAAGGCAGACAGACAGACACACACACACACACAGAGAGTGACAGAAATGGGCGGATGAAGGAGAGACACAGAGAAAGAGAGAAAGAAAGAAAAAAGTGGGAGAGAGAAAGACAGAGAGAAAGAGACAGAAAGGAAAGAAAGAGACAGGAAAAGATACAGAAAGAGGGAAAGAGAAAAAGAAAGAGAAAGAAATAGAGAGAAAGGGAAAGAGAGAAAGAAAGAAATAGCGAGAGAGAAAAAGAGAGACAGAGACAAAGAAAGAGAAAGAAAGAGAGAGAGAGAAAGAAAGAAAGAACTTATGACCACAGTTGAGGCCAAAAGTTTGGTTGCTAACCAAGATCATTGTTAAGTGAGTTTCACATTTTCAAAGTTGGCCACGCCCACCCAGTCACATGACTGCTGAGCCCCTCAGCCGGTCCGCAGAATTTTCTTTAAAATGAAACCGGTCCCTGGTGAAAAAAAGGTTGGGGACCCCTGATATATAGGAGCCAATGGTAGCACAGTGGTTAAAATGAAGAATTGCAGGCTAATTCTGCTGATTGCCAGCAGTTAGAATCTGAGTGGCTCAAGGGTGACTCAGCTGTCCATCCTTTCAAAGTTGGTAAAATGACCCAGATTGTTGGGGGCAATAGGCTGACTCTATAAACCACTTAGAGAGTCTGTAAAACACTATGAAGTGGTATATAAGTCTATATGCTATTGCTGTGTATTAATATGTTATTTATATATCATCCAAAGCAGATTTGATTTTATATTCTTGGAATAAAATTTCCATAAGGGAAAACATTATCAAATATAACTGAAAACATTCTGTGTATTAAGGAACTCTATGAAATACTTGTTTTGGGACTGTTTATCCCACACATAATAACCAAAAGTTATTGGCAACATATTTTGGCATCAGGAGATTTAAAAATAATAGGAGAGGATGATCTGGAACATAAAGCAATAATATATTTGAAAGGATAGGAATTTCTGGAGCATTTATGTAACCTATCGCTGGTTGACCCAATGTCAGGTTTAGGTTGTTTTTGTATTCTTTTTTCATGAGTCAATCATTAATTCATCATGATTCCATGTACACCCCTTTGCAGGATGAGGACTATTAGATAAATTTAGTTGATATAAATGAGATAATAATGAAGCTGATGAATGAATCAGTCCTAATGTCAGAATTCATCATCCAGAAAGAATCAGTCAGAGGAATCAAATTATGCCAGACAGTAAAAGCAAGGGTGATATGCTTAATAGAGACAGAGAAAGACAAAGTCAAAACTCTACAGTAATGAGCTGAAAAGGAAGTATTGGGAAAAACTGATGGAAGATTAATTTAAAAATCAAATTAGAAGAACATAGTAAATATGAACTAATTATTTGAAATGTTGGGAAAAACTAATGTATGATATAAAAATGCATATTTTTTATGTTGGGCAGAACTCAGGTTTCTCAGAATTTTAATTTTGTAAATAGCACTGTACAATCTATTGCTATAATCTATATACTGGTATAAGGTGCAATTTTTTATTTTATTTATTTTAAAGTTTAAAAAACTTTAAGTTTAAAAAAAAATCACCCAAATTTGAAGGATTGAACCGAGCTTTATAGCTATTTCATCTCAGGAACCATGTAGATAGATTTTCTCCATGACAATCTCCTCCAAAATCTAATAAATATCCAAATCATTCCATCTCTCAGCTTTCTTCCCTTCAGTATAGTAGTACAAAATAGTCAGGATGGCACTTTTTTTGGTTCTACTGTTAAGCAATTTATTTGGTGATTGACTTTAAAGAACCCACAGCAGATTTTGCAGTAGATGAGGAACATTTCTATCCACTCCTGCCCTTCTTGTTCTTTGAGTGTACAGACCTCTGGCTGTTAACATGTCAGTAACACTGAAAATCATAACTGGGATGCAGTAATCCAGTCTCAGCACTAATATGACAAACAAAGTAAAATTTCTTGGTCGTATACTTTTATGTAGTGTGTGTGTGTGTATGTGTGTAGGGTGTGTGTGTGTGTATGTGTACAACATATACATACATGCACACCACACAAACATATACTATACAGTATAAGTGTGTAAGCAGATAGCTATGGATGTGAGATATAGAAATCTGAGAGCCAGTTTGATCTAGTGGTTAAGGTACCAGGCTACAAAATATGAGACTGTGAGTCCAGTCTCAGCACTCAGCATCCTGCTATAGGTATGGGTGACCTTGGGCCAGTCACTCTCTCTCAGCTCAATCCACCTCACAGGGTTTTGTTGTGGAGAAAATAGGAGGGGGAAGGTGTGTTGAATATATTCACTGCTTTGAGTTATTTATAAAAACCATAAAGGCTCGATATAAATAAAAATATTGTTCTGAATTTTTAAAAACCACATTTGATAATGAAATATGTGATGTGATTATCTATCTATCTATCTATCTATCTATCTATCTATCTATCTATCTATCTATCTATCTATCTATCTATCTATCTATCTATCTATCTATCTATCTATCATCCATCTATCTATGGCTTTATATTAACCATGTTTTAGAGACGTTTAGGGAAGGGGGAATCAAAAATGTCAAGATTAGATGGTCAACTGTGTAATCAAAACTCCTCCCCTTTTTAACACCTTATGGATGTCACGAGTAAAATAGGGGAATTGCAATCGCATAGTGATTGCACTATGTCCACTGTCCACTGTCTTGACTTTTATCATGTTCCTGTCATCATCTCTTTTTATAGAACTTCTTATCTACATTGTTGTTCAAAGTTTGTGGTTTGGAACAAAGCTGCATTTCCTGGCATAGGAAACCATGTAATTCTGATGACACCAATGTTGGAATAAAGTGCTTCATATTTTATCAGGAAGAATGATAAATTTCACTATTGACCCTCCCATAAGATATATCATGATAATTAGGGATAACTGTGGTTATATGGAGACCTCTTGCTTACCTCTTTTCCTCTTGGTTACATCATTCTGGTTCACCTTTTGAGTAGATAAATGGCATAAAACTTTCAAATTACATTTAAAAAGTGTTATAGTTGAAAGCTTTTAATGACCAGACTGGGGGCTAAATTAACCCCACATGGAGTGTATAATAGGCTTTTCCCATTAACTAAACAGTAAATCCTAAGAAAATATAATCCATCAAATGAAATATTGAATCAACATAAAAACAAAAACAAGTCTTAGTCATATTTAATATGTCTTTGAAGAGAGACATGCCATTATGCTTCCTGTCAAATAATTATGTCAGAACAAATTATTTTACTCATATTAGGCAATTTAATGCAGGCTAATATTTGAGTACATATTATGTTTCTTTGTGGAGTTTCTTTTGTTTTTTGTCTTTCTGATCTATAATTGTATTACATTTTATAAGAATGTTTTTGTGGGGATAGAACTAGGTGAGTGCAGAGAAAGAGCAGCCCATAGGTATATTGATAATTATTAAAGATAGCTCCATCTAAAAGGATATAGTAAGTTGCTTTATATCAACTCATTCATCTCATTCAGTGTTGACTATTCTAGGCTTTGCCAATCTACTGTGTTTCCCTAAAATAAGACAGGATCTTATTTTCTTTTAATCCCCAAAATAAGTCATTTTATGTTTTTGGGGAGGTCTTATTATTTTTGAGGTGCAAGAGTCGGTGAGCATGGTCACCTCATGGCTGTGCTGCTGTGTTGCAGTATTTTCGGGAGGGCACATGCATTCAAAAGCCAGATTGGGTTTATTATCCAGGGAGGTTTTATTTTCAGGGAAACGAGGTATCACATCGACTGGAGCAATGAAGGTTAAGAGATCAAATTCCATTGACCATTTGTTAACAAATGGTTTTGTATATCAAATAGGGAAGGAAAAGGAATCACTGCCCTTCGCACAGTCACTCAAGCTCTCGTGACGTCCCGACTCGACTACTGTAATGCTCTCTACATGGGGCTTCCCTTGAGGTGCACTCGAAAGCTACAGCTAGTCCAAAACGCAGCCGCGCGGGTGATTATGGGAGCCACTAGATGCTCCCACATAACACCGATCCTGCGCGAGCTGCATTGGCTTCCTGTGGTTTTTCGAGTGCGCTTCAAGGTTCTGACAACTATCTTTAAAGCGCTCCATGGCTCGGGGCCTAGTTATATGCGAGACCGCCTCCTGCCCCATACATCCCTTAGACCGATACGCTCCCACAGAGAGGGCCTTCTCAGGGTGCCGTCGGCCGGACAATGCCGACTGGCGACACCCAGGGGAAGAGCCTTCTCTGTGGCGGGCCCAGCCCTTTGGAATGACCTACCCCCTGAATTACGTACCATCACCGACCTCCGCCTCTTCCGCCAATGTCTTAAGACATATTTGTTTCAACAAGCCGGCCTAGCCTAACCTCCCATGGGGACTTTTAGGTAGTTTTAAATTGGGTTTTTAAAATTTGGTTTTAGCGCAGGATAGGTTATTTAATAGTTTTTTAAATTATATTTATTGTATTTTGTATGTTTTTAAATTTTCCTGTGCGCCGCCCTGGGTCCTTCGTGGAGAAGGGCGGGATATAAATTTAAATAAATAAACATCCACCAAAACTGTCAGGGCAAACTACTGTATATAAACAATATGCAAGCAAACCCCCCACCCTCACTGGTCCTAGTGACATTACCTCATTGGGTAATAAATTGTCTTCAAATAAGCAGCCAAGTATCAAGGAATGAGCTTCAAATAGTGTGTTTCTACTTACAATTTTTACAGAGAACTTGAAACATTTTTTCATTTTGTAGGGATTTAAGAAATTCTGTAATGAAGATTCATAACTGGATTAAAATATATATTTGCGACAATTACATCTACTTTGTAAGAAATTTAAGCACTATTTATGCTTAAATATATATGTTGTGTGTTAAAAACAGAAACTTGTAAACATAATATGCATACTCTCTAATTAAAATAGTTCATAAACTATGAGGTATACAATTAAATAGCATTATTTAAATTTATTTGTGAAATATCCAGGAATAATATAAGCCAGCAAAATTGTATTTAGAGGTTTCATTGCAGACCATGAAATAGTCCCATCTAATTTGAGTGTTGCGTTCAGTATTGCTTGTTATTACTATAAAGTGCCCATGTTGAAGATTGTAGTGGTGCTTGTTTTTAATGTTGGTTGTATACATAGGTCTGAGAATAAACACTACTGTGGTAAAAGACTGGTTCAGTATTAAACTCTGTCTTTTGTTATGCAATAGAAATATTAGACTTAATTTGATAGATTTTGATTTTTGAGATAACAATAGTTCTGAAGTAAGGATCAGGAGCAGGTCAAAAATAATACATTTCTTCCCAATTACCAGTATGATATTCAGCATCAACATGTGTATATCAAAAATGACCACAGGTAATTTACCCAAGGTTTTATAAACTGAAAGCATATTGGAAGGAGAAAGGGCACAGATGTTTCAATCATTTTCTCTTCAAATGAAGTTGACATCTTACATTAACATGTCATTCCATGCCCTGAATAATATTTATAATGATCCCATGTTTCTTCCTTTCTATAGCAATTCTTAGAATTAATTGAGAGGCCATACAATAACAAAATAAAGCTCAACCAATTCCATATCCAATTCAAAATATTTCTAGTCCAAAGCAGCTATTTTGACCTTTCAAGGATTGCTTCTTGGTATAGCTCAATTCTGGGGTCAAAGTGCTCATTTTATATTCAAAAACAGGATTGTTTCAATATCAGAACACTTCTAGAATGTTGAAACAAACAGAAGAATAATTCCTGTAAAGTTGGAGCAATCCATTTTGAACTTTGATAAAAACCCAATTATAATAATGTTAAGGTAAGAAAGTGACATGTTTCTACACAAATTGAAATAGTGTAGTAGTAGTTTGTGTTGATAATTTTGAGACTGAAAAACTGAGGGTTCATCATTATCCATAATACTCCTTGTGGGAACTGAAATCCTTTTGTTTACAGCAGGGGTCCCCAACCTTTTTGGCACCAGGGACCAGTTTCATGTTAAAAAAATTCTGCGGACCGGTGGCCATGACTCGGCTGGCGTAGAGGGGGAGCAGGGGGGAGGGGGAACAGGCGGCACATGCGTGTGTGTGTGTGTGAGTCGGCTCACTCACCTCTCTCGGGCCCCCAACGGCACGAGCGGCCCCGCCTGCACTCTTCCGCCCCCGGTGCGCTCTCTGCCCAGGGGGCTGCTTCCTCCTCCTTCCTCCTCCTCTCTGGCCCTTTCTAAGAGTTGCGCCGCTCACTGCGGCCTGGTTCCTATCAAGACCCGGACCGGCACTGGTCCGCGGCCTGGGGGTTGGGGACTCCTGGTTTACAGGAAATTACAAGACTTTGGTTATATATAAAAATATATGATTGTGTGAATTTTCTTATCTTATTTGTATCTGTTTATAAGTAAATAAACTATAAATAGATATCAACTGATGTTTGTGTTCAGTATTAGATAAAGAGAATATCCCAAAATATGCTGAAATAGTTTAGTATTTTACAAAACATCATCTTTGTTTGCCAACCTGAGAGCATTAAAAAATATCACTATAGTTTAGAATTTTAGTAGAAAGCAATTGGTCAGATGCATAAATTTGATTATAAGCAGTACGTGTGTTTGTGTATCAAAAGTCATGACCCATGGGTCAATCGCATGTTTTATTGGGGTTTTTTCATAAAAAAATTGCAGTACATAGGGTACTGCAAGCTTCATTTGTCTTTAGGGAAAAAAATGGCAACCAAATTTTCTGTTTAATGTAATTTATATAATTATCTATGGGGCCTGACTTTTAGACCTCTGTAATACCAACTAACAGGGATATTACAGTTTTTAATTAAGTAATTATATTGACATAATCTAAAAGAATTTGTAATCGAAAAGATTATATTTGTTTAAAAGATACAAAGTTAAATAAAGTTAAGAACCATGCAGCTGATGAATCTATTATGAATAGGACAAGTTATTTAATTTTCCTAAATGATGTACTACTTCCCTAGATATCTTTCTTCGTTCTATTTAATTTGAGATGATGATGATGCTATAATTCTATTTGATTTCTTCCTACATACAATTTGAATCCAGACAATTAATTTAAAACATTATTTCCTCAACCTTAGCAACTTTAAGATGAGAAGACTTTAACTCTCAAAATTCCACAGTAATCCAACAGTGATATAAAGTATTGTACGTTTTTTCTTCTGCTAAATGAAATGTTATGTTTAAAGTGAAATATGCAAGGAATTGAGATAATATTAATTTAAAAGCTTAATTAAATCAAATGTTTAATATTTAAAGTTTTCTTTTAAACTGGGTTAACTAGAATAAGACACTAAAATAATTCTGAGAGTAGTATATGTTTATTTCTTATTTGTAATATATATATATATATATATATATATATATATATATATATATATATATATATATATATATATATATATATATATATATATATATATATATATATTCGTAGATTTTCACGGGTGTAGGTATGCTGGCATAGCTGGCTTCGGGGATTTTCCCGTGTATAAGGCATAGAAATGTTATTGCAATGTTTCGACAAGATCTCACTTGTCATCTTCAGGCAGGCTTCTGAAGGAGTAGTACTAGCACTTAGACTTATATACTGATTTAGAGTACTTTACAGCCCTCTCTAAGCAGTTTACAGAGTCAGCATATTGTCCCCAACAATCTGGGTCCTCATTTTACCTACCTCAGAAGGATGGGGGACTGAGTCAGCCTTGAGCCTGGTGAGATTTGGACTACCAAATTGCAGGCGCCTAGCAGGCAGCAGAAGTAGCAAAGAATGACCTACAAAGGTATTTAATTTTTTCCCATTCAATCATTTCAGATTCTTGGAGACTGCCTAGACAAGCCCCTATAGTTTTCTTGCCAATATTTATCAGAAGCAGTTTGCCACTGCTGCCTTCTTGGGCTGAGAATGACTGTCACCCAGCTGGATTTGTGTCCAGGGCAGGACTAGAATTCATGGTCTCCCAGTTTCTATCCTGATACCTTACCCACTAAACCAGTATTCTGGTTCTCTAATTATTGAAACCCTAATTTGCTTTGAATATAAGTTTCTTCTTACCTTCTTTTAGTGCTTGCCTTGTTCTTTAGGAGTAATCAGGTTCCACTCTAGTTGAAAGTGGCTCCTTCCTATCTTTCAGAGACTGGTGATCCTGAGAGGATAAAAAGAACAGCAATGGAAGAGCATGGTTGGTAATGAGAGATGAGGACTTTTCAAGACTTCCTTTTGAAGAGTTTTGGTCAATGTGGCATTGGGTTCTGCCCAAAAGACTTTTTAAATCCACCACAAATGAATTTCATGTTCTTCTCTTCTCCCTCAGGTCATTTATATACTGTTGCTGTTGCTGCTAAACAAAACAAAAAAGTTGATCGGGCCAATTAGTTTTGCCATAGGAAATGTTGGTGTGAGCATGATTGTCAAACATTGATTTTCCTGTAGCTCTAAGCCAGAATAGCATGTTGCTATTAGATATTCCAAAATGGATCTTGACTACCACCTGCAAATAATGATTGGAAATTAAAAAAACAATATCTAGCCAAGAGCAAGATGTTGAGTGTACAGGATCATATTATGCTTGGAGATAATCTACTAGAAAAATATCATGCCTTCCTGAAAGCTATAGCTGACTAAATCTACTACTTCTTGTAGTATTATTAAATAGTCATTGATAATCAGCAGAATGAGTGATACCCAATATTTTTCTGCATTGGGTCTGGTTAAATGACCTTGTACTAACCTTTCAACAATACGAACATTCCATTTTCATGCACAAGTGTATTGAGATTTGTCTCTTGGAAGACAAAAGTAACTGTTTTTCAGATTGTGGAATGCTAATGGAATGCTCCTTGAATGGACACAACAAAGAGCTATGACTAATGGAGATTAGCTATATTGTCATTATATAGGGAGAAGAATAAAAGATGCTGCGTCCTTTTCTATACTTGGAATAAACTGTGGCTAAATTTTCCTAGTATCAGAAGAATAATTTGGGGCTCCAACTTGAGTTGGGATGGCACAAGAATAAAAATGAGATCTAGACAGCTGTGAGGAATGAAAAATATTTATTCCTATAAACAAAACAGTTTGCCTGGGGTGTGGAAGTGTCTATGAGCTGAGGTGTGTGTGTGTGTTCTTATGAACATACACTTCTGCTGGGAGGCTTAATTTAATTAACTCTATTTATAGTGTTTGCAGACCTTATCTTTTGACATATGGATTACTCTGTTTCCCTGAAAATAAGACCTCCCTGGATAACAAGCCCAATCGGGCTTTTGAGCGCATGCGCTAAAAGAAGCCTTCCCCTGAAAATAAGCCCTCCCCAAAAATATTGCAACACAGTAGCAGCCATGAGCTGACCATGATCGAGGAATCCTGCACCTCAAAAATAGTAAGACCTCCCCAAAAATAAGGACAAGTGTTTATTTTTTGGTGGGGGGGGGGTCAAAAGAAAATAAGACCCTGCCTTATTTTTGAGGAAACATGGTAGGCCATTTATTTCAGGGTTTGAGGAAGTTTGCTAATTTGATTAAAATGGAGACACTGATTCTCATATCATTTTGGTTTCTGTTAATATTTTAAGGGAAGTTGGAAATAGTATAAAGAATAATATATATTAGGATGTAAAATTTCTCACCCTAGGGATTGAAAGAATGGCAGCAGATAAAAACAAGTAAACCTAAGGATCATGCCCACAAACTCTGAGCCTGCAAGCATTTTATATAAACTAAATAAAACAGGTTTTGTGACCTACATTTCAAATACTGGTTGTATTTGTATTGTGTTTGTATTTGTAATGTGTACCTTCAGTTGTGCAAGTTTTAAGATCTGTTTTTTTTTTCATGCAGCCTTCATCCCAAAAATTTGAAAGATTCTGAAATTGCAATATTTTTTATAATTATATGGAGCAAAATTTAATATTGATTTCATACAAAATATAAAGTAACATTGTGTGAAGATGTCCTTCTTTTAACAATTTGTTTTTAAACAAATTGCAGCATCCCCATGATTATGGGATCAGAACTCAAATGCATGGCAACTGCTTCATATTTATGACCATTGCTGGGTCTCAAAGTCATGTGATCATCTTTTGCAATCTTCTGACAAGCCTTCTGTCAATGGGGAAGCCACTTAACAACCAGGTTATTGATTTATCAACTGCACTGATTCACTTAACAACTGTGGCAAGAAAGATTATAAAATGGTACAAAATTCACTTAACAAGTGTCTCACTTAACAACATAAATTTTTCAGCTCAATTGTGGTCATAAATTGAGGACTACCTGTATACAGATTCTTTTTCATTTGTGTTTCTATTTAATAATTCTATTTAACAAAAATCTGCCCAAAACTATCCTCAAAATAACAATACAGAGCAATTTATTGAAAATTGTTGACAAAATTCAGCAATAAAATCATCTTAGCCTTTTTTATATTTTGGGTTGTTTTTATTTAAACATGAAAAATGTTGAGAAAATGGATCTTTCCTTCGTTTTCCACTAACTCTTCCAAATCTTTCTCTTTATAGTTATGTTTTACTGATTCATTATATTGCGTGTTTTAGACTTTTCACAGAGTGTTTTACTGATTCGTTATATTGCCTGTTTTAGACTTTTCACAGAGAGGACAGACAAATGAAATATTTCTACTTAAGTTGAATGAACCTAAAAGAATAGCTGTAAAAATGTTAGAATTAGCACTTGGATGCAGTTGTGAATGTAGCTTTAATTTTGATAGCTTTGTAGGTAGAAAACTGATGGGAGTTATCTTTCCTAAAATATAGCAGTTTTTACTACTACCACCAATGTTTCCTTTAAAAAATGTAATAGCTCAAGGGCGTAAACATAAACTTATATCTAAGTGAAAAGATGGTTGGAAGTGTAATTATATATTTAAAAGGTGAGAGAAAATATATATTGTGTCTTCAAAGAGATGTTGAGTCCTGGAAACTACCTAGAAACATCCATGTAATTTTCTTGACAGCAGTTAGATTTGTTACTGCTCTTTTTTGAACTTTCTTCAGCTTTCCTGTATCATCTACAGCCATAATATTTCCTGGAAATCTTCCACCCAAATATTAACCATCCTGACCTTCCTTGATCCATATTCTGAGCTCAAGGAAAGTCAGGTATTGCCACCTCTACTTAGATATTAATCAATCAGACTATGACTTAAATCATGAACTCTTTCTACAAAAGCATGCATAATTGTGAAAATACATATATTGCTAGTCCCATAGAACAAATTATGAATTCATATTAATACCGTGTTTCCTCCAAAAAACATGAGTTCAACTCGTGAGGTTTTAACCTTGCAGGTTGAGGGTTTTTTTACAAGGGGATTCACTGGACAAAAGGGTGAGGAATGCAGCTGGGCTGGACAGGTAAGAGGCGCGCTTCGCTTCTCCCCCACCCCTCACCTGCCCCGCCCTCACTAAAGGGACAGCACGGAAGGGAAGCAGGCAGGCTGCCTTCCTTTACCATTGGGGTGGGGTGGGCGGTGCTTTTTTGCACCAGAGGGAACAGGCGGGGGGTGATCGCATTGCTGGCCTGCCGCTCTTTTTGCGCTTAAATAGTTGGGGGGCTTAGTTTCAGGGGGAGGGCTTATTGTGATGCATGCTCTGAAAAGCCCGATTGGGCTTATTAGCAGGACATGTTGTATTTTCGGTGATACACGGTAGGACTTTGTAATATACTGACTTTTGAAACAGGTTTTTAAACATTTGAAAAGCATGAGCATTGGTATGCATGTTCATATTTTGCCTCCTTTTCAAGGTCCTATTAAAAATGTTCATAATAACCAAATTTTCTTTTATGAAAATAGTATTGGTTGAGGGGAATAATAAGAATAATGTAACCTTCAATATACTTAGGATGTTCAGAAACATTGATTTGTTACATCATGTTTGACAAATTGTTCTTTGATTTCAAAACTTCGGTGCTGCTAGAATGGAGTGGTGAAATAAAAAGATTTTTAACTGATGAAACATAACTGTATCAGTGTATTTCCATGCCAAATGTAAGCAATCCACCTCAATTATGCTAATTGGTGCCCTAGAAGAAAATGATACAGCTGTTTAGTGAATTAGCAAAGTAGAGATATTTTCCTTTTCAGTAGAATAAATTTCAGAATATTCTTGCCAGAAGGAAATCTGTTGTGCACAAATTTTTTAAAAAGACAAGATTATACTTCATATTTTGACACCCAAAAGGCATTGTTTCTATTATGTATTGAATATATTTTATGTTCTTGGTTACTCTGAGCATCTATATTTACTATGTTTAAATAATTGTCTTTTATCTGTGTAATTTTCCAAACTATTTGCATAAAAATTGGAGGAACATAAGATGGAAATTATAACCAGAATTTGCTCTTTAATTTTGTTTATTACTGAAATAGAATTTATAGGTTGCTTTTCATCATAGGCTCTTCAGGATAGATCCTACAAGCTATGATCTTATAAAATAAAATAAAATATATTAACAACTAAATTAATACAATATGCACTTGTAAAAGATATTTAAATAATAGTATGTATAATGGAAAATATACTTTAGTTTGCAATTCAGAAAAAAGCAGCTCCCACAGTTGAAATATTTTTTCTGACTAAAAGAAATGTTCTTCTTGTAACAAAATTTTAAATATTTCTAATGTAGTCAGTGGAAACAATCAGTACTCAAAATAAGTTTGTTCTCTGTTTCTCTTTATAGGCCGCAAGGATACTGTGCCTGTTCATGCTGATTGCTACTAATCAGTCACACACACATATATACATATACATATTTATTTATATATGTTAGTTTTTATGAGCTGATCAAACAGCATGTCTCCTCCCTTAAATGGGGCCCTTACAGGAAGTTGTGGAAACAATTATCTATCTATCTATCTATCTATCTATCTATCTATCTATCTATCTATCTATCTATCTATCTATCTATCTATCTATCTATCTATCTAAGTGATTTGAAACAGTATGTCTCCTCCCTTAATGGGGCCCTAACAGGAAGTTGTGGAAACAATTATCTATCTATCTATCTATCTATCTATCTATCTATCTATCTATCTATCTATCTATCTATCTATCTATCTATCTATCTATCTATCCATCCATCCATCCATCCATCCATCCATCCATCCATCCATCCATCCATCCATCCATCCATCCATCCATCCATCCATCCATCCATCCATCCATCTATCTATGTGATTTGAAACAGTATGTCTCCTCCCTTAATGGGGCCCTAACAGGAAGTTGTGAAAACAATTATCTATACTAAATACTCCTGTCTTAGCTGATGCAATGGGTAGAGCCGGATAGTCTGTATTGCTAGGCTTCTGCCTTGGATGCATTGCAGCCCCGGTTCGAATCCCAGTGGGGTGTGGCCAACTGATGAGAGCTAATAAGCTCGAAATAGATCTATCTTGGTCTCTCAAATTTAAATTTATTGATCAGCTCATAAAACTTAACACACACACACACACACACACACACACACACACATATATATATCATACACACACACATACATACATATTCGTATACATACCAGTGGTGGGTTTCTGCAGGCTCGCACCTACTCGCGAGAGCCAGTTGGTGAAATTTAGAGAACCGGTGAGAGGGGGTTCCACCGGCGTACCTGGAAGTAAATCTGGCCCACCGCTGCCAGTGACCCAATGGGAAGGAAAGGAAAGGAAGGAAGGAAGGAAGGAAGAAAAGAAAGAAAGAAAGAAAGAAAGAAAGAAAGAAAGAGAATTTATCATCACAATTGAGTCCAAAATTTTGGTTGCTAAGCAAAAGCGTTGTTAAATGAGTTTCACCACATTTTAAAAGGTGGCCACTCCCAACCTGTCACATGACTACCAAGCCACGCCCACAAAATAGGCCACACCTAAGGGGGAGGTTCTAAAAAATTTGAAACCCACCACTGATACATACATACATACATACATACATACATACATACATACATACATACATACATACATATCATTTTCCCCAGAAATAAGACCCTGTCTTATTTTCTTTTGATCCCCGAAATAAGTGCTTGGCCTTATTTTCAGGGGAAGCCTTATTTTTGAGGTGCAGGAGGCGGTGAGCGTGGTCACCTCATGGCTGCTGCTGTGTTGCAATATTTTTGGAGAGGGCTTATTTCAGCACATACGCTCAAAAGCCCGATTGAGCTTATTATCTGGGGAGGTCTTATTTTCAGGGAAACAGGATATGTATGTATGTATATGTGTATGTGTACATACATACACACACACACACACATATATATATATGTACACACACACACACACACACACACACACACATATATATATATATATATATATATATATATATATAAACATTAGGCATTGGCCACTTAAAAAAGGGCAGATTAATGGAGTTGTGATTGGTTGAGGTAGATTGATAAATTATATATTGGGGTAGGTGGCGTCTGACCAGATGCTGTCTACATCCATCTCTGTTTCACAATCCACTGTTGAGAGACAGTGCAAGACCAGAACTCAGCTGAATGGTTCATCATTCATTTGCATGATGTAGCCATTCATTTGCATGATGGCACACATCAAGCTTGGTCTCAAATGTAAGCTTTAGTATAAGCATCTGGCTTCTCTTGAGCGCAGGTACCTGGCTGCGAGCTGATAACACAGATTACCTACTGCTGCCAGTGCTGATAAAACCCTTGGATGATGTCTTAGCAAATCCTTGCATTACTTCCAAAATTAAAGGAAACTTTTTATCCTTGACATTATTATTTGTGCTTTAAACTGATAGCAGGCAGCATAGAATTGGTTTTTAAGCTTGTGCCTGAATTACTCCTATACAGTACTTTGTACACCTATTTTGGCAATAGCTTCTAATAGCTTTCTGCTTTTATTAGCAAAGAAGAAATAACACATGGTTCTGTCAAAAAGATGGACACTTGGACTCAGGTTTCTCATACTTCATTGTTATTTACTAAGTGTGCTTTTATTGACTGATTAAATCTAACTATGCTTGGTTACATAGTTATCACATATACTGTATTTACCTTATGTGACATCAATTTGTTTTGATTGTATCACAAAACAGGATTGTCTTGCCCTTTAGAGGAGAGTAGTTCAAAGAAAAGCAATTAGAACAATAAAATGTTATTGCACTTATCCTTGGGGCTATATTGTTTTCCTGTAGCTCATTTGTATTCTACCCAGTGATGCTTGAAACTCTTGTGTATGATCTTACTCAGGTAGAAAGTTTTCCTAGATAATTTTTGTCTTCCCTGGGGGAAGACCAAGTTGTATTCTGCTAATATTCATAAGTATAGGAATATGATATGGTAGATATATTGGAACAGGAGATCTGAATTTAAATGCTCATTGTTTATTAGATAATTATGGTTGATTTACTGTTTTTTGGCTCAACAATCTAACAAGACAGTAATGGTAAATGCTTCCCTGTCCAGTCGTGTCTGACTCTAGGAGGCAGTCTTCATCTCTGTTTCCTATTCTAGGGAATCAGGTTGGTCTGAAGACACTTCCATGGTACATCTAAAATGAGGAGGTGGTGAGCACCTTGGAACAAGTAGGATAGATCAATATTGTATGCAAACCAACAATAGAAAATTCAGTTCCAAAGTATGTACAAATCTTTCATATCTAACTTTATGAACCTCTGTAAAACAGTTTCACTAAATAAGTCTAACTTTCCCCTAAACATACAAAATTGCTTGCATGATGGTGTTGGAATGCACCAAATATATTGATGTGATTGTCACTTCTATTAAATGCCTAACATATTTGTTTTGGCAGCTTACAACATTGCACAGACTGTTTTTATTCCATACATCCTTAAATTTCATTTATTCCATATAACAGCTATTGATTATTTTTACCTGAATTCTGCTTAGCTAAATGAAAGGTTAAGAATAACATTTTGTATAATCAGAGTATACCTGTCAACATGAATTCATTTATCCAAAATGTTAGAGGTGAAAATCTAGGCATGTGACTAAGGTTTATAAGAGGTCCTGGGATTATTTGTACGTGCATTTTTAAATCAATATTTACTAACATTTAAACATAAAAGGAATAAAAGATTTATAGGACTGGGGACAGGGGGAATTTAACCATTATGCTCTATTGAGTCTTATTTTACTCAAATCATCCATCCCCTCCCAGGAGTCCCGATGTGGCTTGTTTTGGATGCAGGTAAGTGTAGGGTGCATGCGGAGGCTTGGTGAGGGTGAAAAAAATGGGCCTACCACAAATTCACAAAAGCTGGAAAGGGCCCGTTTTTGGCCCCCAGAGGGCCTCTGGAGCCTGGGAAGGCCATTTTCACTCTCCTGGAGTCAGGAGGAAAGCCTCCGGAGCCCTGGGAGGGCAAAAATGGTGCAGGAGGCCGACTCGGCCACACCCACCATGGCCATGCCCACCCAGCAACTGGGCAGAGAACCCCTTGCTAACATTTTTGAAGCCTACCCCTGCATGCAAACTTACTGTATATGTTTCTGGGAAGGGTAGCAGAAAGACATGTTGGAGATGAAGTGACGACAACTTTCCAAAATTTTATTCCCACAAGAATCAAGGGTCCCAACCATCTGCAACTTTTCCCACTTGAGTGACCTTGATTCAGTAATTGTTGCCTTATATACCTTCTAATTTCACCCAGTTGGAGGTGACAAATAAACAGACTCAAGAGTTTTAGTAGTATATATTTAGTTTGTCTACTTTTCATGTGGTTCCTTTTCATGCAAAGGAACATTTCATAATTTTTTTCTGCATAAGAATGGTTATCCTTAAAAATAACTATGGACATGTGTTCAGGACATTAAGACAAAGCATAGTTACTTTTTTCTGCAGAACCGAAAGCTGTATTTGAACAAAGACTTCAGTTTCAGAGGTGAAAATGAACTGATAACACTGTGAAGTGAAAATATGACTCTGCTTCAGGGAAAATAAAATATAGAGTAATACTTTCAAAAATAACACCAGGGGGCTGACAGAGATAGGGAATTTAGTAGTGAAAGTGAAAAATGACCATCCCCAGAGATTATTTAAAGGTCACAGGAAAGATTTCTCTCTCTCCCACCTCCCCTTCATCTATTCTTTCCTCTGTCTTAACCAATCAATGAACCAACCAATCAACCATTTCCTGATAAGTGTCTATAGGTTCCATTATTGAAAGTCAAATATTAGGAGAACAAGATGAATCATGCTGAGGTGTTTCAGAAATAATGCTCACAAAACTTACATTGTAATATAATCAGGTTAGCAAACGGGCTACTCATGCTATTCATAGTTCCAATTTTAACCTAAAGCTGATCCTGAGTGAGGGTCTGATCTAGCATAGAACCTATGGAACCCTCTCTATGGGCACGTGTGCCATCGCCAGCAGCTCTTCTGGTTTCCATCGTGCACATGTGTGCCAGACAGCTGGTCTCTTCCAGGTTACGGCACTCCAGCGTACATGCCTGCACCTGTTCGCGTGCTCCAGTTTGGGCAAAAAGGTGCCAAAAAGATTAACCACCACTGTCTTAGCAGGATGCCTTCAGGTTTAACCCAATCCAAAACTTGTTGCAAAGTCCCAAACAGAGATGGAAGATCAAAAAATGGCACTTTTTGTTCTTTCCTCTTGTCTCTAATAAGAAAACTATAAACTACTAGTTGGACAAAACACAAAACAAAACAGCCTTAGCTTCCTGATGCTTTGGGCTGGAGCTTGTGCCCTCTGTGCTCAGCTTAGGAGTATCAGGGGGGTGGCATGGCAAGGTGATGGTTGGGGCCTTAGTGCAGCAGAGAACCTGTGTCCTTTTGCTTTCTGCTAAGACCCTCTGTAAGTGAGTAGCCAGCCACCCCGTGTGCCTTTGCTGTGCTTTTGCGCTCACTTGAAAGGGGGTGTCTCCCTGTGCGTGCACACCCGCCCAGCCCTGCCACAGTCAGCCAGGGGGGCACAAGAGAAGAAGGAGGGCTGCTTGAAAGAAAGCCTCTGCCACGTCTGGCAATCAATTCAATTTCTTCTCCAAAAAGAAGAAATAAAAGTAGCGAAGTGCCCCAAAGTGAGGTTGCTGGCTTGACCCAGCCATGGCTTTTCAAAAGAGAGAGAAGACACTCAGAAACAGAGAGAGCAAGATACACACACACACACACACAGAGAGAGAGAGAGAGAGAGACAGACAGACAGACAGACAGACAGACAGACAGACAGACAGACAGACAGACATAAAGAGATGGGACAGATCAGTTGATGAGTGAGGGCTTTCTCCGAGCCTGATACCCGGTGTAGGCATGCAGGGTCCAGTGGGGCCAGCTCCCTTTCCCGCTGCCCTGAACCTTTTAAAGCCATGGCTGGGTGCTGCTGGCCTCTCCCCCTTTTTGACATCCCTTCCTCCCAGATTCCATTCCCACCCCTCCAGCCCTTATACGTGGAGGCTGGTGTCGGTCCTGGCTGAGACAGGGTAGTGTCTCTGGGTGGAGAGCAGGCTGCACATCTCCCCAAGTGACTGAGGCATGCCTAGCACAAACAAGGGCCAGAAAAAGCTCCACAAAAGTGAGGTGCTGTACAATCAGCCCTGGCCACTTCTCCATCCCTGCTGCTGCCCTTACCTTCTCAGGCCAGGTGAGGGAGGGGTGAGGTCAGTCCGTGATGGGACAGGGAGCCGCAGGAGCAGCGCAAGGCAAGTGCAGGTGGGGAGAAATTAGGGGGAGGTGGGGAGAAGGCCGAACTTCTTCTAGGGAGACAAAAAAGCGAGCCAGGTCACCTTGAGCACTGCTCTTCCTTTCAGCCACCTCTCAAGGTTGGCTGGGTTGGACCCATGACTGCTGTCGCCTGCCCAGTTCTCCTCCTCTCGGAGGAAAGAGGCAGGGTGGTCGGCCCAGAGCTTGCTTCCCTTACTGCTTGCTGTCACTCATGCCGGACAGAGCATTGGAAGCCAGGCCGGGTCTGTCCACCTGCTCTCCCACCACTTCCCCAGCCACCTGCCCAGCTGACCAGGCGGGGCCCAGGCTGCAGCCAGCAAGGAGGAGGCATGTATGGGGCAGAGGCTCCATATGGATGGTGAGAGAAGAGTGCAGCAGCAGGGGAGGCTGGCCATACCCCAAGCCGGCTCTCGGAGGAAGGAGGTACAGATGCTGGCCCAGGGCTCTCTTCCCTTATGCTCGCCATTGCCACCCATGCCGGATGGAGCATTGGAAGCCAGGCCAGTCCTGCCATCCACCTGCTCGCTTGCGGCTTTCCCTGCCAGCCACCCAGTTGACCAAGTGGGGGCTGGGTTTCAGCCAGCGGGGAGGGGGGTCTAGGCTAGCACAAATGCTGCTTATCTGTGGGTAGGCAGGAGGAGGCAGTTCTGTGGATCCACATGGCAAAGTCAAGGCATGGTGAGCATCGGAGTGGGACGCTTTGGGTGCATGGCCAGCCAGTGCAATAAAAACTGCTCTGTGCATGCACAGAAGCAAAAAACAAGATGGCTGTGCCATAGGTGTTGCCGGGATAATTAATTCGGGGGCATGGCAGGCCTGTGTAGCTGCCGGTTCCAGCGATCCAGGCCGCCAAACCACTACCAGTTTGGCTGAACCTGTAGCAACCAACCTCTGAAACCAACGTTGTAAACATTGAAAGTTTTCTCAGTAGATGTGGCTCAATGTATGCCAGAGAACAACAGTAGCAATAAAATACACAAACTACATACACAAATTTTATCCTGGAGCCAAAGGCATTGCAGTCGCTCTCTCATGTTTTGGATTATTAGTAAGTATACCTAAAGACTATTGGGTAGCTAGCTTTAATATGGAATATGGAGGAGGAAGCACAGAATACCGTATTTTTCAGAGTATAAGACACACCAAAGTATAAGACGCACCCTAATTTTTGGGGAGGAAAACAGGGAAAAAAGGTTTCTGCTTCTGCCTACCAGCATCCATTGGTAGTAATCTGGCTAGCATCCTTGCAGCAAACAGCAAATGGCCTGGCTAGGTTCAGCAGCCTGATCCAGAAGGAGCAGCTGATTGAAGGGTGGGATACCCCCAACCAGCTGTTCCAGGCTGCAAGGATTGCCACAGACTATTGCTGCCTGTATGCCTCGCATTTTCCGGTGGTTCCAGGTAACTGGGATCCTCACTTCCAATCCAATTTTGATAATGAGCAGCACAGATATTTTTAGCCATTTAAAACAAATCCTATCACCCTATGTGGATTTCACTGGAGTGTGTGGGTTGGGGTGGGGTGGGGTATGATTTTTTATGGGGGCAGAAGAGGGGCTTGGCTGCTTGAAGAAGCTGGCCCAGTGCTGGTGGTGCTTTGGATCGCTGAAGCCCTCTTGGAGGGACACTTGCTGCGGGGGCCCAGACCCTTCCTGTACAAGGGCAACAATGCGTTGGTAACATTGCCTCCCACAGCCATTTCCTCCTCCCCTAAAATCCTCTCTTCTCTGCATGAGCTAAACTTTTGCAGCGTAAAACTGAAATCAGGTGCTCTTGTGAAGTGGCGTGGGATACAATCAAGCTTGATTCAAAGGCTTTGGATTGCTGCGCTGCCACCCAAAAATGCTGTTACAGTGATCTCTGCAGAGCCCACTTCACCTGCCTCTTCTCGGGCAGTTCTGGGTGGCAGAGATTGCGATAACAGCATTTTTGGGTGGCAGTGAAGCTTGATTGTATCCATTCCAGGTTTTTAACTTCCCAATCTAGCGTCCTGGGAGGAAAAAGAGCATTTCAGGTGACAAGCAGTTCCAAGCTACAGGGATACAATCTGCCTCCGCACTGCCCTTTTGGGAATCGAGTAGGGGATTGTGGTGTTGCCGTCCAAAAATGCGGCAACACCACAATCCCCATTGAAAAGGCTTTGAACACAATTGCCCAGGAATCAGGCTCCATGTGGTAGTGAAGGTTCTCCCCACCACCACTTGAAAATGTGATGCACGGAGCGGGTAGGTGGAGCTACATTCAGAGTATAAAACGCACCCAAATTTTCAACCTCTTTTTTTGGGGGGAAAAAGGTGCGTCTTATACGCTGAAAAATACGGTATATCAATATGATGAAAACATTTGATAGTTTTTCATAGTGATTCCCTTAATAAATGTGTTCAGAATACTAGCATTACAAACTGTCTGCCTAATAGCACTTTTAGCACATTGCCTTAACAATGTCTTATAATAGTTGAAAACTTTCATCAAAGAGAATAATGTGTGTGAGGTGGGAAATAATATATATTCTATTAAAATTATTTTTTTGTTTCTTGAGTTTCTCTTCTCCTGGAACAAAGATGCTGAATTGAGTTAAAATTTTTGAAAGTTCACTGATGTACGAAATGTAATTAAACACGGGGTGACATTTTTAAATTTTATGTGTTTGGCTGGATGATAAGGGCTGTCAAGCAAATCATTTTAACAGGTTTTGCTCTGTTATTACAGAAAAGCACTGAGACAGCATGTTTTCTTACCAGGGACTTGCCATGAATAATAAAATATTCTGTTCCTTTTCTTCATTATCTGTATTCCTTTCCTGCAAGGTTATAAAGATTTTAGGTCTCCGTCTAATTAAACAGCATTTACACGTTATTTTATTTTTGCTACTTTGTGCTAAATATATCACAAGGGAAAATATTATTAGTATTGTCATTTGTCCCACAGTCAGCCAAATGTTTAGACTGGATTTGGCATTTTTAACTACCTATTGAGTCTTTCCCTAGGACCTGGGATAGGCAGATGCTGTTGTTCAATGTGCTAAAGTTATAAGTGCAGGATGTAAGCTGTTCCAAGTAGGCTTGCCTTGCAAATGACCAATGGTAATTTTGTCAATGACAATGGTATTCAAGTGGTATTATTAATTGGCAGTTCAATAATCATCATCATCATCATCATCATCATCATCATCATCATCATCACAAAATAATATAATATTATCGCTGTCAGTTTTTTAGCTGGTGTTGGCCTTTACATCAAATTTTTATCAAGAGCCTAGGACAGTGATGGCAAACAGTTTTTGGCTTGTGTGCCAAAAGCGGGGGCAGTGCAGGAGGGTTGTGTGTGGGCATGCCACACCCATAATGCTTTGCACACGACCAGAGCATGCATGCGCGCATGACCAGCGCTCCCCCCCCTTTTTGGCTTGCTTTTTTCGCCCTCCCCAGGCTCCAGAGGCTTTATAGGAGCCCAGGGAAGGCGAAACAGCCTCCCCTGCTCCCCCAAGAGGCCCTCTGGAGGCTTCAGGAGTTTCTCTGAAGCCTCTGGAGCGTGAAAAACCCACCCTATGGGCAAACCGGAAATTCAGGAACGGTCTTCCAGTTTGCTCATAGGATCGTTTTTTGCTGGTTTTTCACGCTCTGGAGTCTTCAGGGAAGCTCCTGAAGCTTCTGGAGCAGTGGTGGGTTTCAAATTTTTTAGAACCTACTCTGTAGGTGTGGCCTATTTGGTGGGCGTGGCTTGGCAGTCATGTGACAGGGTGGGAGTGGCCACCTTTTAACGTGGTGAAACTCATTTAACAACGCTCTTGCTTAGCAACCAAAATTTTGGACTCAATTGTGATGATAAATTCTTTCTTTCTTTCTTTCTTTCTTTCTTTCTTTCTTTCTTTCTTTCTTTCTTTCTTTCTTTCTTTCTTTCTTTCTTTCTTTCTTTCTTTCTTTCTTTCTTTCTTTCCTTCCTTCCTTCCTTCCTTCCTTCCTTCCTTCCTTCCTTCCTTCCTCCTTTCCTTTCCTTTCCTTTCCTTTCCGTTGGGTCACTGGCAGTGGTGGGCCAGATTTACTTCCAGGTACGCCAATGGAACCCCCTCTCACCGGTTCTCTAAATTTCATCAACCGGCTCTCGCGACTAGGTGCGAACCTGCAGAAACCCACCACTGCTCTGGAGGGTGATAAATGGCCTTAAAAGAAGGCTGAAGTCAGCTGGCCAGCGCACGCATGAGCACTCGCCAGCTAACAGGGCAAGCCTTGCGTGCCCTGACAAATGGCTTCATGTGCCACCTGTGGCACACGTGCCATAGGTTCACCATCACAGGCCTAGGCTATCAGAATATATCAGTGTATTATTATATAGTCCTGGATTTTATTTTCTACCTGTTTATTTCTAACATATTTGGTCTAGATTGAAAAGGATAAAAGTTTGGCTCTTTAGCCACTAAGAAAAACAATGCTGTGATTTCCTTTTCTTTTTTTCTTCACTTTGAAAAGGGATTTAAGAAAAACCTTGTTTGAACATTTTCCATCTGTTTAACTACGATCCTTATACATATGTATATGGTATCAATAGATTCTTTAAAGTTATATTAAGAACAAGTACTAGAACTCTGCTTATGGATATTCTCATTGAATGATCTCTAAAATCATTTACAAAATGAAGGTCTCCTTCTGCAAATCCTCTTAGCAATGGACCTTTATGTGAGCGAACAATTTTGGATGTAATCTGTAGCATACTTTTTAAGAATTAAAATGAACGAACCAATGTTTTGCATGTTCATACCACTTCAAGAGGATTTTGGAAAAGGCAAGATTTTTGCAAGCAGCAAGTTTTACCCATTTGTATAGTAAGACTAGCTGAAATGTAGTATTTTTTCTAACATATGCTGTGAAGGCATGTGTAATTTCGTGCTTCAAAGAAAATTATCTTAATCACTTTTAATTTAATAAAATAAATAAATGCAAAATTGCATGTATGACACCCACATACATGCATATATACACACCATACACACATGCACAAATACAGAGAGACAGACATTTATGTTGCTTTAATTGTAGGCTGGACTAAGCATTCCAATACAATAGAAAGAAAATTAAAACAATAAATAATAATGTCATTTGCATAACAACCTGTCTTGGAGATAAAATTTAAAAGAAACAACTATACATTATTTTAAATCGAAAGGAATATGTCTCATAATCTATAACCATTGAGTAGTTTTTAAAATATTGGTACAAAGTTGATACATTGGTATATTTTAAATAGGCATTGGTCTGCTAGTCTCTATTCTATTATTTCTGATTCTTGATGTTGTTCTTTCCAGAACTGGTGCATTCATTTCAAATACCCCCTTGTTGGACTTGATCTAGAAGAACAGATAATTTTTTCACTGTGTATTTGTGATAGGTAAAACACCTTTCCTCCAGTAGTTCTGTAGCTGTTGGTTCTGGTTGTTCAGCCAACAGTCCCATAGCCCATTGTTCATCAGATATCCAGGAACTCTAACACCCACCATGGTCCTTGTTGACCTGGGCAACAACTGAGCCAGTATGGGTATATATCTCACCATATTTTTCATGGAAGAGACTTAATGGCGTGATTAGAGGTGAAGATATTGTATAAAATAGAATCTCAAGCTGTTTCATTCATAATGTTCTTATTGCTTTAATAGTTGACCTCCTGTAATAGATGGGCAAATAGATATTGGATGATGTTGGTTTTTTAAATAACACAAATATAAACTGTTGGAATTGTTAAAAGCCAGTGCCAATGCTTCAAACTAACCCTGGAAATGTATGGCCCACTAATATATACAACTGTGTGAGATCTAAGTAATATTAACAACAGTCATATTTTATACTAAGCAAATTCATCTAAGTAAAATCACCTTTCAAAATCAATTTTCAAACCATCCCTGCACAAATCACTTTACAGAAAGCCATTTCAGCTGCAGCGACTCGACTGAGGACCTAGTGGCCGCATGGTTAAGTGCGGCCGCGGGGGCCTTGGACCGAGTCGCGCCCTTGCGGCCTCTCTTGCGGCGGCGAATCACCCAGGCTCCTTGGTTTACCGAGGAGCTTCGGGGGATGAAACGCCACAAGAGATGCCTAGAGAGCAGATGGAGATCCTCTCGCTCCGAAGCCGACCGAACACTAGTGAGAACCCATATTAGGGCTTACTTAGTGGCGATAAGGGTGGCCAAACGTGAGTATTGTGCCACCCTTATTGCATCCGCAGATAACCGCCCTGCCGCCCTGTTTGGGGTGACCCGCTCCCTCCTTCATCAGAGGCCGCGGGAAGCCCCTCTGCAAGGGCGAGCAGAGGAATTTGGGATTTATCTGCAGGAGAAAATCACTCGGATTCGGAATGAGCTACCCTCCATCGACAGTGGTCCTGTGGGACTGTCCGAGACTAGTCTTGAGGTTCCTTCTTGGGAGGAGTTTGACTTTGTTACCACCGAGGATATGGACAGGTTGTCAAGGAAACTTAGGGCGACCACATGTTTATTGGACCCGTGTCCCTCCTGGCTTGTACTGGCATCCTGGGAGACGACACGAGGCTGGCTCCAGGGCATTGTCAACGCATCTTTGAGTGAGGGGTCCTTGCCTGCCATCTTGAAAGAGGCGGTAGTGAGGCCCCTCCTCAAGAAGCCGTCCCTGGACCCAGCTTTATTAGAGAACTATCGTCCGGTCTCCAACCTTCACTTTTTGGTGAAGGTTGTCGAGAGTGTGGTAGCCCAACAGTTTCCGCGACACCTGGAGGAAGTTGATTATCTAGACCCGCGCCAGTCCGGCTTCCGACCCGGTCACAGCACCGAGACGGCATTGGTCGCGTTGGTTGATGATCTCTGGAGGGCGCGGGATAGAGGTTATTCCTCTATCCTAGTCCTATTAGACCTCTCGGCGGCTTTTGATACCATCGACCATGGTATCCTATTGCACCGACTGGGGGGGTTGGGGTTGGGAGGCACCGTTTTGCGGTGGTTCTCATCCTACCTCTCTGGTCGGTCGCAATATGTGTTGACGGGAGGGCAGAGGTCGACCTCGAGGCCTCTCTTATGTGGGGTTCCTCAGGGGTCGGTCCTCTCGCCCCTCCTTTTCAACACATATATGAAGCCGCTGGGTGAGATCATCCGTGGTTTTGGGGTGGAGTACCATCTGTACGCTGATGACACCCAGCTGTACATATCCACCCCAAACCACCCCAACGATGCCGCCGAAGTGCTGTCCCGGTGTTTGGAGGCCGTACGGATCTGGATGGGTGGTAACAAACTCAAGCTCAACCCTGCCAAGACTGAGTGGCTGTGGTTTCCGGCACCCCGGTTCAGCCAGATTACACCATCTCTGGCCATTGGGGGCGAAACACTGGCCCCCGTGGAGAGGGCGCGCAATTTGGGTGTCCTCCTGGATTCCCGGCTGTCCATGGAGGACCATGTGGCGGCCGTGGCCAGGGGGGCGTTTCATCAGGTACGCCTGATGCGCCAATTGCGCCCCTTACTGGACCGGGCTGCCCTTCGCACAGTCACTCAAGCTCTCGTGACGTCCCGGCTCGACTACTGTAATGCTCTCTACATGGGGCTTCCCTTGAGGTGCACTCGAAAGCTACAGCTAGTCCAAAACGCAGCCGCGCGGGTGATTATGGGAGCCACTAGATGCTCCCACATAACACCGATCCTGCGCGAGCTGCATTGGCTTCCTGTGGTTTTTCGAGTGCGCTTCAAGGTTTTGACAACTATCTTTAAAGCGCTCCATGGCTCGGGGCCTAGTTATATGCGAGACCGCCTCCTGCCCCATACATCCCTTAGACCGATACGCTCCCACAGAGAGGGCCTTCTCAGGGTGCCGTCGGCCGGACAATGCCGACTGGCGACACCCAGGGGAAGAGCCTTCTCTGTGGCGGGCCCAGCCCTTTGGAATGACCTACCCCCTGAATTACGTACCATCACCGACCTCCGCCTCTTCCGCCAATGTCTTAAGACATATTTGTTTCAACAAGCCGGCCTAGCCTAACCTCCCATGGGGACTTTTAGGTAGTTTTAAATTGGGTTTTTAAAATTTGGTTTTAGCGCAGGATAGGTTATTTAATAGTTTTTAAATTATATTTATTGTATTTTGTATGTTTTTAAATTTTCCTGTGCGCCGCCCTGGGTCCTTCTTGGAGAAGGGCGGGATATAAATTTAAATAAATAAATAAATAAAAAATAAGCTGTAAATGAGCATATAAATAGCTGGATAAAAGGCTACCATAAAAAAATATAAATGGCCAAACATTTGTGGCCACCATAAACATCTGAACTTCTATTTGACCCTTAGATAGAATAAAGTTTGTTCTAATTTATCATGAGCTTCCATCCCCAATGTAATTTTTATTCTACCTTAGTGTTGCTGATAAACTACTTTGATTATTGGATCAAGAGTTCAACAGTATTCCTGAAATTTGCACAGGGTAATTAAAATGTTGAGTACACATTGAGACTAACTCTGATTGTTTCTCTGATCAATAATCACCCCTGATTATTTTCTTCATAGGTTGGGTATCAGGTTTTGTGGCATTTCATAAAGTATTAGCAGTTGTGGCAAGTTTAGAAGATACTGTAGATGTTTATCCATGTCAGTTCTTGGAGATAGTCATGAAAAGAAACATAAGTCATGAGTACTAGTGCTGCCCATGCTGTTAAGGTTACAGTAACGGAAAGTTGCAAGTCTGAAAGCCTTTCTCCCTTCCATTATTTTTATTTTCTCACGCCTCTTTTCCTTCTGGGGGCTGAGATTTCTTTTTTATGATGGTTGCTCAGTCTTCAGCTCTTCCTCCTATCTCCCAAGATTATTCCCTCATATTATTCCAAAGCATCCTTCCTTCTCCATATACCAATCAGAAAATTGTCTGCAAAATTACTTAGAACACCGTCTATGTCATCATTTCAAATTTTATAGCCTGTCTGTAAAACATTTTGAAGTAGTTTTGTTTACATTTGTTACCATAATGTAAAGTAAATAAATATCACAATACAGCTTTAAAAAGCTTGATATATTTACAGATTGTTAGAGATAACTTCGAGACCTTGTCCTCAAAGTCAACCGATGGCAATAAATCTGAATCCTGGAATCTCTTTTTAGAAGCTGCAGCTGAATGATCATATCACAAAAAGAGTGATAGTTCAGTGACAAATTACTTATTTTATATGTGCCAGGGTTTTTAGGCCTTTCCAGGAAGAATTATAAAAGTTTGTCTGAGATACATTTAAAATATTGTCAGTCATTGCAGGCCATCTAAATAAATAACAAAAATAGCAAACCATTTTTCTTCTCCTCCCTTTCCCCTTGTAAAATAAACTACTAAAGGGAAATGTGAAAGAATGCTTCAAAACCACTGTCTTATTGAAAGTATTACTTTTCCATAGGCTTATCACTTACCTAGTTGTGGATAAAGCACTTTGAATACAATTCATCATCTTCATTAACATAGTCAAAAGCTTTTTGGTGTTAGACAAAAAGAATAGGTTTTGTGCTTTAATATATTTTGCTGGTGCCTAGAATTGTTGAGATTTTAGATTACAATGAAACAATAGCTGAGGCAAGTGCCTATCTATTTTGTGATCCACTAGTTCTTGCTTGGAGGTAAATGGTATTTCTTCTAGATTTTTCTGTGTGGCATTGTTGCTATTGTTGTTGGTAATCAGCCTGTGTTGTCTTCTTGCAGCAGCTAACTAGGTGTGGTCCGCTATCTTTTTAGCTTCTTTACAGAAGTGGAATTTGTTATCTGTTGCTGCCTTCTTAATTCTGTCTTTGCATACATTTGTTCTTAAGGGTTGGTCCTGTGCCTGCAGAATTAGCTCCTTTGTCTCTTTTTTCAATTTTCCCTGCTCTTAGCCATTGCCCTGTCTTATTATCTGCTTTGCCTATTTTTTAATGCATTGGTCGTGTAATACTTTGCCCTGCCATGTCTCTTCTATTATTCATTTGAACTAACTTGTAGGACAGCTTGTTCTTTCTTGTATTTAATAAGTGTTCAGTGCATCTTCATTATTCTTCAGATATTCTTCCAATGTCCTTCTTTTTCATCTGTCTGATATACTTGTACTATTCCATGCCTACCTATGGTTCTTGGTACATAGAAGCTGTCAATGCAGGTGCATCAATGAAAGATATGATTCATTTCATCCTTTTTTCTGGTCTTTCTTTATATAGAGCTTTTAGTTTTGCTTCAGTCCAGTCAACTATTACAGCTGTCAGCTGCTCATCTTCACTTTCTTTGAAGCTTGCAAGCAACTGCCCTCACCAGGGGGTTGGGGACATCAGGGAGGGGAAGCGTGCTGGAGATATGAACGAATGCTATGGGAAATTGGGGAGAATAGATATAACAGGAACCATAGATGCCAAACGTAGCCATCTGCTGAGCTTCAAGGACACCAGTCCTGGGAACGGAATTTACACTGGCGCCTGAAGCACTGAGTTCCCAAAACATCAGAATGATGAATGAGACCTGATTGGACTACTCTCACTGGAGGGAGGATTTTGGACATTGGGAAGTACTTTCAATATATGATTTTCATGCAGTTTTTCTTCAGAGCTTGCCTCATCCATGCTGCGGTGAACATCTCTAGTAAAAGTACCTTTTTTCTTAACATCTATGGAGTCGAGGGTCGTTCTTTCGTAGGGAGTAGCTGGAGCTCTGCTGTAGCAGTCAAAGAGGAGACCAATGTCTACTGAGGAGACTGAGTAAAAAAAATGACAAACTATGAATGTGGCCTGGAGGAGGCTGGAGCTTGTGAAGGTCCCGCCGCCAAACTGCATCACGTCAAAGAGGAGTTTGAATGGCTGGGGAATGTGAACATCTGTGAGGAGGCCCTGGTGGTTGCTCACATTGAGGGTGAAGGAAGAGGATATGGAAGAAAAAACCCTCAGTGTAACCTACACCTGAGGAAGCTGCAGATCCAGGAGATGGGAGCATCATGGAGACCGGGGCAAATACAAGATCCCAAAGGAACTGGATGAACAAAAATACCAGGTGGAGCAAGTGTGAAGGGTGTTGAGAGATGCCATTGGGAACTGGCAGACCAAATAACTCTTTGCCCACTTAGCAGACCCTTGATTCCCACCGAGGCTGGCAGGAGATGTCATTGAAACTCAGGTGACCATAACAGGGGGAGCAACAGTCTCACCTGGACCTAGCCTGGCCCAGGCAGTTGGGTCACCAGATATTCAGGCATTGCATCTCCTTCCCAGCTGAGGGATACAGAGACTTCCTGCCTTGGGCTTGAAGTATGCAGGAGAACCAAAACAACTGAGATTTTTCCTCTGCACCGCTGCAGAGTGGATCGTTCTTGCCACGATGACGATGCACAGAGCTCTGAAGGTTCAACCGATTCATGATGGCCTTGTGAAAGCAGATCAAAGACCCACCCACCCAACGCAAGGCCCAAACCCACATCAAAAACATCAATTAGGGCTTTAGAGGATTGGCAGTGTACAACCAAGAGTTTCGCGAGCTGGTATGCCGGCTGACCAATTGGCCAATTTCAATTTCAATTTATTCGAATTTGTATACCGCCCTTTCTCCCTTGCGGGACTCAGGGCGGTGAACAGGCAATGATAAGTTTGAGGATATCCTAATGCTTCCAAGATGGGCTCATTGATGATGTACACAATACCTGCATCTCATAGCCCTCCCCCTCCCCCACTTTCCACCAGTGGTGCATGTTAGCTAAAGAGGTTGAGATAGCAACCCCTGGCTAGGTCGCAAAGCCAAAACACCCATGGCTGGCATCATTCTCAACCAGTGGCCTAAAATCAACCAAGACAGTACACCAAAACCCTCAGGAAATATTGGGACCTAAACAATTTTTTTTAGTGAGAAAGATTCCGGTGTGCTTCACCACACTGGTCAACCAATTGTGCCACTGTGCAACTGCCATAACCAGGGGAGAGGGGGCAACTGGGAGGGGAAACATCTGGAGGTGTGAAAGAATAGTATGGGAAACTGGGGAGTATGGACACTAACAGGAGCCAGAAGTGCCAAACTGAGCTATCTGTCGAGCTTCAAGGATGCTAGTCCTGGCAAAGAAATTTACACTTGTGCCTGAGGCACTGAGGTCCCCCCCCCAAAAAAAAACGGATTAAGACCTGATTGGCCTATTATCACAGGGGGGAGGATTTTGAACATTGGGAATTGCTTTCAATATACAATTTTCATGTTGTTTTTCCTCATTGCCTCATTCATGCTGCACTTGGCATCTCGAGTAAAAGTACTTTTTCTCTAACACTTATGGAGTCAAGTGTCATTCTTTCCTAGGGAGTAGCTGGGGTATTATCTGTTGTTGAGAACAATGTAGTAGGAGTAGGTGGAACTAGAGGCAGTATTAGGTAGATTGCTCCACTTCCCTCATCGTTGGAAAGTCAAACGTCTTCCAGATGTCAAAATATATTCTGCAGAAATAAATTTCTTATTTCTTAATAATTAGTGGTGCCTTTTATATTTTGAAATTAATTTGAAACAAGTGATTTGGTTCTCACATGATTATATGTGTAACTTATCTCAGAAATCTTTTTTCAGGTTTCCACGTGAAGCTGCCAAAAATTACAGTTGCTTTTAAACTAATTAAATATGTATTTGGATTTATTCACTTCTGAATCATTTTTTGAAGTCTGCACAGTCCTGGTAGCTCTACTGTTAAATATGGTTAATAGAAATGCTAAGGGGAACTATAGAGGACTGGAGACTAAGGCATATGAAGAACGGCTGCAGGAGCTGGGTATGTCTAGTTTGATGAAGAGAAGGACCAGGGGAGACATGATAGCAGTGTTCCGATATCTCAGAGGGTGCCACAAAGAAGAGGGAGTCAAACTTTTCTCCAAGGCACCTGGGGGCAGGACAAGAAGCAACGGGTGGAAACTAATCAAGGAGAGAAGCAACTTAGAACTAAGGAGAAATTTCCTGACAGTAAGAACAATTAACCTCTGGAACAGCTTGCCTCCAGAAGTTGTGAATGCCCCAACCCTGGAAGTCTTTAAAAAGATGTTAGACAGCCATTTGTCTGAAATGGTATAAGGTTCCTGCCCACGCAGGGGGTTGGACTAGAAGACCTACAAGGTCCCTTCCAACTCTGCTATTGTATTGTATTGTATAGTATAAATGAATCTATTTTTATTTTGTTTGCAAAGGAGAAGAATATTTTCATGAATGAAAATTCATATGTAATTTTTGTTTGTTTTGTCCCTGTCCAATCTTATTAAAAAAGCAAATTTGTTTCTGCTTACTTGCTATGAATCAGGATTCCGTGGAAACTACTTGATATTGTGACAAAACTAGCTAATGGTGAATATAAAGAGCCATGTTAAAAGTAGACTAATACCCTCGGGACAAAGTGGAAATATCTACCCTGATAATATTTAATGTTTATTTCCCCAAGATCCCCTGGAAATTTCATTTGCTATGTTTAGGTCCTGATGTAGAAAATTACTTGAACTGACACTTCTTATTCTTATTGCAAATAGAATATAATTAAAAAGATCAGTATTTTGCTCACAGGCAAAGATTAGGCTCAAATTACTTTTAGATATACTAGGCTGAGGGATGGCCAATATATAAAAATGTGCATTGGATCAATAAAAGTGATAGAAATTCCCAGAAGTAATAGAATAACAATTGGCAGAGAGGATCTTAAGTATACGAAAAATGTTCAGCTTAATTCTTGAACTGTTGGACTGGGCTGCAAAGATTCTTTACCTGAATTTTGGAAAGGAGCTATTAGAGCAGGGGTCTCCAACCTTTGCAACTTTAAGTCTGAAGGACTTCAGCTCCCAGAATTCTCCAGCCAGCTTTGCTGAAGTCCTTCAGACTTAAAGTTGCAAAGGTTGGAGACCCCTGTATTAGAGGACAAACTAGACTTTTGTAGATTTTGTAGGAGGAGAGCTGTTGCATTAGTCTAGAATGGTATAAAATGAGGAAGAGTCTGGAAGCATCCTTATCTGACTAAATTTTTTATTTAAAATAATAAGCTTTCATGGACTGTGGCTCATTTCATTAGGATTCATAGAGTCCTAACGACTGATATAGACAGTTCTTGAGATGTTTTGCATTGCAACTCCCATCCACTCTATATGGCACAAACAGGAGTCTTACATATTTGGCATACTGAACTTATAAGTAGTTCTTGACTTACGACCATGATTGGGCTCAACATTTCTCCGCAGCCTCGCCACCCACTTCCCTCGCTGGCCGGGGGGTGCGCAGGCCAACCCCCTCCCTCCCTCCCTTCCCCCCCCCCCCCTGAGCAGGGCACCTGCAGGTAGGCATCTGGTGGGGCGGCGGAGCAGGGCTGGGCGAGCGGCGGGTGCTCTGCATGCGCTCAGAGGCGCGGGGTGGGAGCAGGAAGCGGTGGGCTGGTGGGCAGGCAGAAGGGGAGGGCCAGCGAGGGAGGAGCTAGGCCCAGGCAGGCAGCAGGCGGCGGAAGACGAGGACAGCCTGCCGGAGCCCGCACATCCCTGAATTTCTTTAAGCCGCACCATGATGCGCCATGGGCGCCCAGGACGAGCTGGGCGAGGAGGTGGCGGCGGCGGTGGGGCTTCCGTCTGGCTGCTCTCAGCACATCGCGGCACTGCACAAAGAAGTTCAGGGCTGCGTGGGCTCCGGCAGGCTGTCCTCCTCTTCCGCCGCCTGCTGCCTGCCGCCTGGGCCTGGCCCCTCCCTTGCCGGCCCTCCCCTGCCCGCCAGCCCGCCTCTTCCTGCCTGTGCCCCACGCCTCTGAGCGTGTGCAGAGTGCCCGCTGCCCACCCGGCCCCCGCCGCCAAAAAGCGGGATATTTTTAAGAGGCTGCGGGCAGATGCTTGAAATGTGGGTCTGTCCCTTCAAAAGCGGGACGTCTGGTCACCTTAAATATGGTTCATGAATGAGCTATTCTTGCATCCTGATACTTATTTTACAGTAATGGATAGAGGGGATAAAATTATGGCAAAATAATAAAACTGTATTTTTTTTTTAAAAAGAACTATTATTAGTAAAATCTAATTCTTTGTTTCTCCCTTTTTATTCCCTGGCAGGGTTCTCCATCATGATGGAATTAATTCAAATGGGTCCCTCAAATGGATTTGCGTAGTAGGCTCTAAGTATCTGGGCATCCATCTTCTTGGATAAGTGACATCAGCATTAAATACAAGAATCAAGGGATGGGCTGCAGCCAGAAGAAGTCCATTGCTGTTTGTGTTCCTGGGAACTGTTTAATCTGCTGAGATACCTACCACATGTAAATTGGGTTTTCTCTGCTTGACCAAGAATACTTTACATTTTCCCTGGTAAATTATTCTCTTCCTCATACACCTCATACACTTTTCTAATTTTCACTGCTGTTTCAGTCTTTTTCTGCAAAATTCGTTTTTCTTCCTGGTTGTGAACATCTTCAGAACCTGCTAATGCTGATGTGAAACCATGTCAAAGCCAGTGGGACTCTTATGGCTGTCTTTGATTTTTACTCCTATTTGTGTCATGCTGAATTCTAATTTCCTCCTTTGGATAACTGCCCTAGCAATACGTTTTACACTTATTGAGGGACAAGCACAATACCCAATTGTAACTACAAATTATGGCAAAATCCGTGGTGTAAGAACACCCTTGCCCAATGAAATCCTTGGTCCCGTGGAACAGTATTTGGGAGTCCCTTATGCTTCTCCTCCAACTGGAGAGAGACGTTTCCAACCCCCAGAGCCTCCTTCTTCATGGACTGGTATACGGAATGCCACACAATTTGCTGCTGTTTGCCCACAGTATCTGGATGAGAGATCCCTGCTTAATGATATGCTACCAGTTTGGTTTACTGCCAACTTGGATACTGTAATGACCTATGTGCAAGATCAAAATGAAGACTGCCTTTATCTGAACATCTACGTACCAACTGAGGATGGTAAGTACATTTACTAACCATGAAATGGCCAGTTGGCCAATTTGCACAATTTATTGAAGCATGCATTGTAGGAATTCTTCAGTGACCTGCGTGATGAACTATAAAAAGGTTATTGGTTCTTATTAGATTAAAAACATTATAAGAATATCCTGTATTACTTGTTCACATTTGCTACATGCAAATTTCCTTTCAAAGAGTACATTATATCAATCTCTGGTTGTTCATAGGGGAAAAGTCAAGATATACAATTTAAAAATATAAATAGTTCTGTGGCTATTAAACAAAAAATAAAGAAATTGTAATATTTTAAGAATCTAAAGCAATATATTATGTAAGCCTTAAAATGAACAAAAATGTCTATAGCTTATTTTAATAGAAAACTTTTAAATGATCATCGACTTTTTAGAAGTGCCTGACTTTTTATTACTTTAGAATAAATAATGCATCCATATAGCATAACAATTTTGATCTTTAAATTGTCAGAATTTTAGTAGCTCTCACTGTGTGTATATAGCTATATAATTCTTAATTCAGACAATTGCAAATAAGCCAATCAATAACTATAACAAAATAACCAGGAGTTATCATTAATTGTTTCAAAGAAATACCCTTCCCTAATTATTTTTCTATGGATTATTTGTATTACAAATATTTATGCTTTTTCTTATGATTCTAATTTTAAGTAATCCCTCATTAACATTCTTACCAATAGCCTTAGCTTTGATCTTTATTCCATACCAAAAGATATAGTGATTTACATAGCAAATAGCTTTTTGGCTCTATTATACAGAATAATACAAAATTGTCCTATAGATGTGTATTAGTAAAATATTTAAAACGGACCACTTTAGTTCGCTTTTGTTCATAACAATAGATTTACCACCATCTATGTACCCTGTATAAATTGTTTATTTAAGATAGCAAAGCACTTGAGGCCTCTGAATATCACTATTCTGATTTGGTTTGGTTTTGCTTTACTTTTTTGCTTTGATGTGTGCTTTTATTTAAGATTCTGTTGAGTGTTGGCAGGTTGCTGATATAATTAATTCTTACCTCATACCTTTAAAAAAGGAAAATGAAACATTACTATTACTACTGCTGTTACTCCTACCAATAACGGTAAAAAAAAAAAAAACCACTTAAGCTAGGAAGTCTTAGCACCTTTTCCATCCCCTTTCCTATTAGCAAATTACAATGCATCTATTTCTTTTTCTCCATGTCATCTGAAGGAATTAGTAGTTCAGTCTTTCCAAGGTCCTTGCTAAGTGACGTTCCTCTTGTTGATGGAATAAAGAACTTATTGGCCAAGATGGATTCAAGATGGATTATGGAAAAATATGACCAATAATTTCACAGCAAGCGAGAAGAGCAAACTAGCATGATTTCAGTGGAGAACTATGGGGTTGCATAGGAAGGAAGAGTTCAGGTGTGACATTATATAAAAGAAAATAAAACACTTTCAGTCAGTCTCCAATTTCCTTTTTTATTTTGTACAAGTAAACAGAGGCAATTTTACCAGCTTGTTCCTGAACATGAAGGGTTTCAACAAACAGCTTTTTTTTCAATTTACTGCATTGCATGCAAGAAAAATAAGCCGAAGGTGTACCTCCTATCTCATACATATGCACAAAGCAAATGAACCCTGTGTGCATTCAAGCTGTTCAAGAAGATCAGTCTAAAAATACTGTTTGTTTGTTTAATTTAATCTAGGGGAATCTTGTATATTCACTATCATTTTGATACCAAAATTAAGGGACTCACTTTATATAAATATTAATATAAAATCAGGTAATTTATAGATAATTAAAAATAATCCTGAGGAAGAAAAGGTTATAGAAAGAGTTTATTTATTCTGTCTCTAACTTGAAGTGGGTAGATATCAAATTAATTCATCTAATTTTTAGAAATATATGATCTCTGGCATGCATTTATGGAATGTAATGTAATTGCTAGAATTTTTGTGTTAGAGCCTACTTTCATGGCATTCTACTTTCATGAGAGCTTCTGCACTGGAGACAAAATAAGATAATCAAATCAATTCAATTTTGTCTCTGCTACTTATTTTATAAAAAAGGAGAGCATTGAAAAAAAATCACATATATTTTTGGAGAGTTATCTAAACATCAAATAAATAATTGTATATAATTCTATACCATTTAAGTGATGACTGGGTGATGTTATGCGAATGCTATATCATTGACGAAAATTGCCTCAAGTGGTTCAGAAGCTTGGAAATCTTTCTAAACCATTAGTTTACAAGTGAAATTGCTGCCTATAAACTAAAAGATCCTGATTGTTTTTATTTTGCTAGGCATGTATTGGAGCTGCTCAAAAATATTAAGAGAAAGGGAGATATTTGATTTTTTTCCTAAGATTTTTTTGGGGGATAGTTGTTTTCTAGGAATTTACTTGATCTATCATCAACATTGATGAGGACAGGGCAGCAGCTTTCTTGATCTGTCTTCCTGCTGTATTTTTTTGATATGGAAAACACTGGATAATTATGCAGTTGAAGTTCTTATAAATATATCAAGAAATGCACCTTCAAGAAGGGATTGTCAAGTCTGGGGAAATGTCAGTTATTGATGGCAAGACAGGTTCACGTTGATTGAGCCAAGATGCCTCAGTCAATAGTTCAGCAGAGTTCCCTTGATCTTGCCAATTGTTTTACATGAAATTAAATTATACAAAATATGCATTTATATAGAATAGAAAAGTGGGAAAATTCCTAATGGAGAAGGAGAAAAGATACTCTTGGACTTGCCAATTATAAGAACAATCAAGGATATGATGCAATAAACTCGTTTTGTCAACAATGGTGGTTGATGGCATCAGCAGGATTCAACTGGACAAGACTATATACTTCTTATAGATGAAAGTTACTGCAATCCATGAACAAAGACAAAGTTATACAAGTCTAGACATTTTAAGCTAGTAGTTGAGGTCCGATATGATATTAATGAAAATCACGACATTCTTTTGGTCTCAGGATTCGCATCTGAAGAACCCATACATTTTTATAATTAGCATTTTAAAATCCATACAATATTAAAATTCAGGTGAATATTGATTGCTTTTTCTTGGGGATGAAAGTTTGTCTACAAGTAAAGACTTTTTCATATTTTTAAACTACATTTTGAATTGTTTCCATTTTGGGAGTTCTTGAACGGTTTGATTTTTTACGGTCCTAGAATATTTTATAGTTTTCTCATTTTGGTGAATTGTCTAAATTTGTTTATACGGTGATCCGTACTATATGGTAGCTCAGATATTCTTAGCTTGGGGATAAATTTTGCTTTATCACCCTACTTTTCGGAGTATAAGACGCATCCAGATTTTGAAGAGGCAAATTTAAAAAAAAGGAGGTAGGTAGATAGAGGGATAAAGAGGGAGAGAAAGAGAGAGAAATACAGTAGGTAGGTAGGAAGAGAGAGAAACTAGTTAGGTAGGTAGGTAGATAAAGGGATAGAGAAAGAGGGAAATAGAGAGAGAGAGAGAAATACAGTAGGGAGGAAGGTAGGGAGAGAGAGTGTAGATAGGTAGGTAGGTAGAGGGATAGAGAGAAATAGAGATAGAGAGAAAAATACAGTAGATAGGTAGGGAGAGAGTGTGAGAGAGTAGGTAGGTTGGTAGGTAGAGGGATAGAGAGAAAAATAGAGAAATACAATAGATAGGAGGAGGGAGGGAGAGAGAGTAGGTAGATAAATGTATAGGTAGAGAGAGGGAGAGAGAGAGATACAGTAGGTATGTAGGAAGAGAGAGAGTGGGTAGATAGGTATGAAGGTAGAGGGATAAAGAGAGAGAAATAGAGAGAGAGAGAAATACAGTAGATAGGTAGGGAGCGAGAGAAAGTACGTAGGTAGGTATATAGGTAGATAGAGGAGTGGAGAGAGAAATACAGTAGGGAGGGAGGGAGGGAGAGAGAGTAGGTAGATAGATGTTTCCACATTTATCCATGTGCTGCAGAAGGAAATCCCCGACAACCTGTAGCACCTAAAACTTTGTTTCTGCAGGCACAGCACTTGATCAATGTAATTCTCATCAACCACTCTAATTAAATAGTTCAAATTAAATAGCTTTCCGAAAGGGGGAAAAAAAGGTTTTTGCAAACCTCCCCAAAATGGCCCGTTTTTCTCAAAAACGGGCCCATTTTTTAAAAAAAGGCATGAATAGCCTTGGAGGGGGGCTTGCAGAGTGCTCCTTGGGGGGGTTGGGGGAGGGCAAAATTGAGCAAAAATGTTTTTTGCTCATTTCTTCCCTCTCCAGCACCCAGGAGCTCTTTGAAAGCCTCCATAAGGCTATACACAGCCATTTTGGTGAAGGGGCAGGGCCTCAGGAGGCCAAAAAAAATGGTGTATAAGATGCACCCAGATTTTCAGCTTCTTTTTAGAGGAAAAAAGGTGAAACTTGGGACAGGATTTTAGTTTCTGGTATTCTCTTCTCTGGCAAGAGTTATTTGACTGTTGAAGCAACTAGGAGAGAAATTAATTAATTAATGATGGTTCTCACTATTCATAGTATGAGCATACTGTAATCTAAAACATTCAGAATGGAATTAATGAATGGAGCTTTAAATGGAGAGCCAGTTTAATGTAGTGGTTAAGGCATCAGGATAGGAACCAGGAGACTGTCAATTCTAGTGAATATGAACTACTCACTTTCTCTCAGTTGTACAAAAGAGAACCACTGGCAAACCACTTCCCAAAAAACACTTGGCAAGGAAATTTCAGGGACTCCTTCAAGCAGTAAACAGTAGTCAACATTGAAAAAAAAAAAGGTCTGACTTTATAAATATTACAAAATAACTTGGTTTGCCCATGTGGTAGATGTGAAATACCAGTCTGTTCCAGTACGCCCATTCTGGATAAATTGTTAGGATTTGAAATCATTCAGGTTGAAATAATTCTCCAACAATAATTTAAAACTTTAATTATAGAATAAGTTTGTCTAAAATAGATGCCTACTTCAGGTATAATTATAGAGAAAATCAAAAGTCCGAATTATTGTTTCCATGGAATGGCTATATGGATATTTTTAGTCACCTTGTCTGGTATTGCTGGAAAATAGTCAAGTTAGATTTATAAAAAACGATTCAAGCTTGCAGAGAACCAATATAGATAGAGATCATTTCTATCTAATATATCATTGGAACATTAAATGTCATGTTAAAGTTATTGGTTCAATCGTGACCAGCTCAAGGTTGACTCAGCCTTTCATCCTTCTGAGGTCGGTAAAATGAGAAACCAGATTGTTGGGGGCTGACTCTGTAAACCACTTAGAGAGAGCTGTAAACAGTGGTGGGATTCAAATAATTTAACAACCGGTTCTCTGCCCTAAAGATGGCTGGGTAGGCGGGGCTTGGTAGTCTTCTGACTGGGTGGGCATGGCCAACTCAATATCACTCCCATCGATGGGTGCTTCACCTTAGCTGTTACAATGTAATAAGGGTTAACCAGAGAGGTAGTTTCTGTAAGCAGGGCAATAAAGATTAGGCTAGAAACAACACCAGAATGTTTCCTTCCTGCCTTCCTTACATGATTAGCCCTGAAAAGGTGGGGGGGGGGGACAAAATGAGATTTCTTCCAACAACCAAACTGAATAGGTGCAAACAGGTGAATCCCACCACTGGCTGTAAAGCACTATAAAGTGGTATAGAAATCTAAGTGCTATTTCTATTGCTATTGCTTTAAGCAGAAACACAAGGTACTCAGGCAGTGTTTGTATATGAAAAGTTAATCATGCTTTAAACTTAAAGAGACTAATTTCAACACTGTCACATGTTCTCCAAAGTTACTTTATATAAATAATCAAAACAAAGTTGAAGGTAAAAAAATACTTACAGGTAGACCATCCAAAACATGTTTCAGGATTTTAATGAGCTCAGTTTATCCTGGAAACTTGATTTCTCCCAATCATATATTTAATTATAATGATTGGTTTAATAATCAGCCTACTTGTGAATACAGACAATCCAGATCAAGCGAACTAATTATACTACTCTACTATGTATTATTAGATTACATTTGACATACTAAATCCAGTCTGGGCACTACTGATCAAAATGTACAGTGAGAAGTTTGAACAAGTCTATGAGCAAGATGGCACAGAAACTCATAACAAAGCCTGTGAGAGATACAATAACAATTTCTAAAAGTCTGAAGGAGTCTGCATAGAAAATGTAGTGAACCTATTCTCTATTGCTTCAAAAAGTAGGAATGAGGCAGTTGTTTAAAACTTCAATAAAAAGGCTCAGGCTAAGTATTAGGAAGAACTTAGCATCTAATAAATGGACTAGGGGTGGACTAAAATACTGAAAGTATTTTAACCCAGGATGGAATGATCATCTAGCAGAGGTGCCCAGTGGATCTGCACTAAATGTTGGGTTGGACTAAATGACCTAAATGATAATTATTACCGTACTACTATTACTGCTATTATTATGGCTTTTATGGTTCTTGTTCAGAAGTCAGTCAAATATCTGGAAGATAGAAAGATCTTTCAAAAGAACCAATAGCTTTATGGAATGAGAGGAAGGAATTGCTGGCTATCAGAGTAACAAACAGACTGGCACTTGGTCACTCTGCACTCTGCTGCACAATGCAGAATCGGCAATGTTCTTGTGAACTTAGCAATTATGGTCCTGTTTCAGACCCTAGGTTCTGTCCAGAATTTAAAAGTTAATTGCTCCAGTTTCCTAGGCTTTAGTTCGCCAATTCTTGTTCTTATTGCCCTTGTTGTTTGCCTTTCCTCCTCCTTCTTCTCGTCTTTCTCCAGAAAAATATTAATTTGAGATTTCAGTGACATTAAAGGATGCTACTCCCTCTCTTCTAGATAATGGAGAATCTGTCTGTAAAAAACAGTTCAAATGATAAGCTTTTTTAGCACTGCTGCTTTAGCACAATTTTTCAATATATTGGGAGGTGAATTTGGAAATGTATGCAAACTGAGTCTTTGTTATTATTTTGGCTCTTAGACCCCTGAGGATTAATTTTAAAAAATGAATGCATTTTTATAGTCGCAGTTTTGTTTTTTAAAAAGCACAGCTAGAGCTACATCAAAATCATTCTGATTGTGAATATGACAATGAGGTGCAGATGCTATTCCCCCCCCACCCCCCAAACACTTCATTTGAAAGAGTAACAAATAATTCCTTGGAGTTTACTTTGCTCATCTGGTGCTGTAAAAACTAAGAAATGTGAAAAAGCTCTGTAATATGATTGTACAAAATAAGGATGGAGAGAGCAGTATGGATAGAGGGTTTTTTTTTTCATTTAGTCATATAAGGGAGCCAATAAAAATGGGGCAAAGAATTTTGTGTGTTGAAAACAAGGTGTCTGACAACAGAGCCCCCTGCCATGCTATTGAATAAAGATCAATGCTATTGATCAGATATACCTCACAATTAGATAATTAAGCATTTATTACATTACTACTTCTAAATTATTATATTTCAAGAAGTTTATTTAGGACTATTAAATATGGTTTCCAGAATCCAAATTCTGAACCAAAATCCAGTTTGGTATAGTACAGTGATGGCGAACCTATGCCAGAGGTGGCACTCAGAGCCCTCTCTGTGGGCATGCGTGCTGTTGCCCCAGCCCAGGTCCATCGCATTTCTCCCACAGGAGGGAGAGAGAGAAGGAGGACAAGAGAGAGAGAGAGAGGGAGAGAAAGAGGGAGGGAGAGAAAGGGAAAAAGAAAGGGAGGTAAAGAAAAATGACATTATGAAAAAAATTCTTTTTTATTGTTGCTAAACATAATATTTCAAAAGCAGGGATAAAAATGAAGGGGCATAAAAGTGCATTTATCATGTTTTTCTTAGAACAATTAGCTGAACTCTGCCTTGATTATCATTATTTTAGGTAGTAAAACCTCATTACTCAGGTTAAATTGCCGTGTTGGCACTTTGCAAATACTGTATATAAGTGGGTTTTGGGTTGCAGTTTGGGCACTCGGTCTCTAAAAGGTTCGCCATCACTGGTATAGTAGTTCAAATGCTGGCCTAGAAACCATGAGACTGAATCCTAATCCCACTTTAGACATAGAAGTAATCTGGGTGAATTTGGGCTAGTCACTCTCTCAGCCCAAGCCATTGGGTTGTTGTTAGGAAAATAGGAGGAAGAAGGAGCATTATGTATACATTTATAAAGTAACAAAGGCAAGATAAAAATCTAATAGATAGATAGTGTCAGACCTGCCACAAAACTACATCTCTAAATAAAAATGCCATATACCTCACAATTAGATAATTAAATAATGATTACACCTTTAATTACTATTTCTAAAATATATTTAAAGAAGTTTGTTTAGGACTACTGATTTATGTAGGAAACTGAATTTCGTTGCTGCCATCTGATAATTATCCAGATTTTTGCAACTCCAATATAATATTTATTTATTTATCAAATTTTTATACCGCCCTATCTCCTCAAAGGGACTCAGTCCCTTTAATAGTCCTAAACTTGGTTCTTATGCTTCTGGAAAAACCCCAGTGAATCTGGTCCATAAACAATATGTTTCCGTAGTAGCATATTAACTTCCTCCTCTTGCTTCTATTGCGGCCTTTACAATTCTAATGTGTAGAAATGTGTTCAGAATGTTCATAAACCTTTCTAACAATATTTTTAATAACATCATTTCATCCTTAGAGCTGCCTGATGAAGGCAAATCCCAACTTTCCTGCATGGGCATGGGGAAATGACTTGCTAGCGATGAGCTCGAAAATACTTTTGGTATTTGTTTGAGATTGTTTGAAATAAGAAAATAAGTATTCCCTTTTAAATAGAAAGTTGAAGTGTCAATTACAGCAGGGGTCTCCAACCTTTGCAACTTTAAGTCTGAAGGACTTCAGCTCCCAGACTTCTCCAGCCAGCTTTGCTGGCTGGAGAAGTCTGGGAGCTGAAGTCCTTCAGACTTAAAGTTGCAAAGGTTGGAGACCCCTGAATTACACAATGTTTCTGTTAAAGAACCTTATTTGTATTCCCTAATATTTACATAGTCTTTCATTGCTACAAAAGTACTCAGTACCAGTTGTTTCCTGGAACATTTTTTTCTTAACCCAATTCAGAAACTGTATAATGATTGCTTCTTCTTTTCTGCATCTAGAAGAACATTGCCTCACTGTATGACTTCTTTTCAGAGCTTTTAAGAATCTTTTCACCACAGAATAATTTGAAATCTAGGAGGTTGAGCTCTTCTCTCTTTTGATTAGCCATTCTAGTTCTCCAAATGAAAAGGAACAATCTATAAATGGCTCATCCCTAATCATGTTTAAGGAGTTAATTTGAAACCATCCTCCCATAGCAAATTATCAGAGACTAGGGGGGTTTCCTTAAATTAGGTAGCAACATATTCTAGGTTCTCTTCTCTCATCCCTTGCTAGCAATGAAAGCATGCTACAGTATTTCACCACGGTTAATATGATCCTGTGCCTTCTCTCTCAAATCTGCCTCTAAGCACAGGACACTGCTTAGATCCATCTATCCTTTCATCCCTCATTTAATTATAAGGGGACTTAAAGGTTGTTGTTTTTTTACAATGAGTAACAGCATTATTTATCCAAACTTCTTGATGTATTGCTTGAAGTCTTCTGCAAGAAGTAGCTCAGGAGATGCAGGCCTTGGGCAGCCTGGAAAGAGTAAACAGATTTGTAATGGATTTAAAATGAATGCACTCAAGAACAAGCTAAAGAAAGAAAAGGAAGGAAGGAAGGAAAGAAGGAAAGAGTTTGTTGTCCTCATCAAAGCAATACTTTATCTGCTAAATCCAGTTAATGAAGGCCTAATTTAGCCCTAAATGATTTGAGAATATTGTTATAAGCTGAGACTTTATGTACTACAAATAATGATAAAATAAGTGAGTTGTTGCTAGCTTTTGGGAAAGAACCAAGCCCAAAACAAAAACACTTCTTCCCAAAGGAAGAAAGGGAAAGTATTTCATCTTTTCTCAGCACTGTTCTGAAATGGAGAGCATCTACATCTTTTGTCTGAGTCATTAATTTATAAGAGGTTCTGGTTAGTACGGCCTTTACCTTTACCTTTAGCCAATGAGTAAATGTATTTTAGAATTTTAATGGGAATGTTTTAGCACAGGTTTAGAGTTTAATTCATTTTAGAAATTATTACTGTATTTATTGTTTATTTATTGATTTTAATTTCCTGGGTCCATCTCGATGGAGAAGGAGCGGTTATACAAATCGAATAAATCTTAAATCTTAATCTTACATGTTATTGTAACTGGAACACATTTCTGTATCAAACTACCATATTTTTCAGAGTATAAGACACATCTTTTCCCCTCAAAAAAGAGACTGAAAATCTGGGTGCGTCTTATACACTGAATACAGCATTTTTTTGCCTCCTGGAACCCCGCCCCCTTCACCAAAATGGCCATGCATTGCCTTTAGGAGCCTTGCAGACTGCTCCTGGGGGCTGGGGAGGGCAGAAATGAGTGAAAACTGGGTTGTTTTTTGCTCATTTAGGCAGGGGTGGGTTTCTAGGGGATCGGCCAGGATCGCGCAAGCCCGATCGTAAAATTTAGAGATCCTGGCCAATCCCGTTGGACGATGGACCCGGAAGTTACTTCCGGAACACGTGGTTCGCTCCATCAAAACCTCCGTTTGAAGCTTTCTCGGTTGGGGCGGCTGGGGGGGGGTTCGCGCAGGCTAGCGCGCCTGCCTTCCGCCGCCCCTAGCCTGCCAGGCTTCAAAACTAAAGGGCGGGGGCCGGGCCTTGAAGCTCTTTCGTTGTTAGCATGGCTAGGGGGGGCAGCGGAAGGCATGCTAGATGCGCGAAGGGCCCCCCGCCCTCCCCAGCCGCGCCAACAGGGAAAGAGTTTCAAGGCCCGGCCTGGGCCCTTTAGTTTTGAAGCTGCCAGGGCCGAGCCGGCCCTTTCGCGCTTGGCACGAATGCAGAGGCTTGGGGGGGCTTCGCGCAGCTATTCGCGGGCTGCGCTAAGCCATCCCGACCCCCTGCAGCCACGCCGGCAGCTTTAAGGGCCGGGCTGGGCCTTTCGCGCTTGGCGCGAATGCAGAGGCTTGGGGGGGCTTCGCACCGAGCCGAGCCAAGCGCGCCCGGCTGGAGCGCACGAGCCTCCCACGAGCGCCATGGTGAGCCGGAGCGGGGCGCGCTGCTGCTGTTGCTGCTCCTGCTTCTGCTGTGCGGACCGGGGGCGCGGGGGTCCCGGGACGCCGACAAGCAGAACAGCCTCCGCAGGGCGGCCAGCGGCATCTATCAGGGCGCCAGCGGCCTCCTGGGCAAGGACAACGTGCGCGCCCTGCAGAAGGTGAGCGGCGCTCGGAGGGTCCCGGGCAAAGGGGAGGTGGGGGGAAGGGGAAGAGGAGGGGTCTGGGGAGGGAGGGTGTCTGGCCTTGTGGGAGGGGAAGGGGTGCAGAAGGGGGTCCCCCGACTTTGGCGTGGGCAGCCAGGAGGGAGATTGGGGAGGTCCGAGTGAGTAAGTAACTGTGGCCGACTGGCCGGCGGGCGGGTAAGGAAAGTTGCTGCGGCAGCGCCCAACAATCCGCTGGCCCGCTGGCCGCGGTTGCTCGCTTGCTCGCTTGCTCACCCATCGGACGCCAGGTTCCTTCTTCCGGTGAATGGGTGAGAGAGCGAGCGAGTAAATACAGCCAGCGGGCTGGCGGGCCGGTCAGGCTACTTCCAGGAGCTGAGGAGGTTTGGGGGGGGGAGACAGACAGACAGAGAGAGGCACAGACACACAGAGAGACAGGGAGGGAGGGGGGAACCACAGAGTGACAGACATACACAGAGAGACAGAGAGTGGGAGGGAGGGAGAGAAAGATAGACAGAGACACAGAATGAGTGATTTAAGTGCCTGAATGCGAGACAGACACACACACACACACACACACAGAGTGACAGATGGGCAAACAAAGGAGAGAGAGACAGAGAGAGAGAAAGAAAAAAAAGGTGGGAGAGAGAGAAAGAGAGAAAGAAAGACAGACAGAGAGAAAGAGAGAAAGAAGAAAGAGAGACAGAAAGGAAAGAAAGAGAAAAGAGAGAGAAAGAGAGAAAGAAAAGAGACAGAAAGAGAGAAAGAGAAAGAAAGAGAGAGAGAGAGAGAAAGAAAGAGAGAGGAGAGAGAAAGAGAGAGAGAGAAAGAGAAATAGGGAAAGAGAAGGGGGAAAGAGGGAAAGAAAGAGAAAGAAAGAGAGAGAGAGAAAGAAAGAAAAAGAAAGTGGGAGAGAGAGAAAGAAAGACAGACAGAGATAAAGAGAAAGAAAGAGACAAAGGAAAGAAAGAAAACAAGAAAGAGAGAGAGGGAAAGAAAGAAAGAGACAGAAAGAGAGAGAGAGAAAGAAAGAAAGAGACAGAGAAAGAGAGACAGGGAAAGAGAGAAAGAAAGACAGAAGGAAAGAAAGAAAAAGAAAGAGAGAGAGAGAGAGAGAACTTATGACCACAATTAAGCCCAAAAGTTTGGTTGCTAACCAAGACCATTGTTAAGTGAGTTTCACATTTTCCAAATTGGCCACCCCCACCCGGTCACATGGCTGGCAAGCCACTCCCACCCGGTCACATGGCCGGCAAGCCACTCCCACCCGGTCACATGGCCGGCAAGCCACTCCCACAAAGCAGGCCACACCCACAGAACCTGTTCGAAAAATTTTGAAATCCACCCCTGCATTTAGGGGCTCCACCCCCCAGGAGCACTCTACAAGCCTTCTAAAGGCTATTCATGCCCCTTTTTTTTGAAAAAAAAAGCCCATTTTTTTGAAAAACGGGGTCTTTTTGGGAGGTCTGCAGAGTGCAAAAACTTTTTTTTAAAATTTGCCTCTTCAAAACCTTGGTGTATCTTATCCTCCGATGCATCTTATACTCTGAAAAATACGGTAGGTAAACATCAATCACGAGAAATTCTCACAGATTTACATTAAAAATGATACTTTGAAAAACAAAACTAGTGTTTCCTAACGGTGTTAAATTATTTTAGCAATATAATTGGCATTTTCATTTATTCAAATGTCTACATTTAAAACAAAACCTATTTCTATAACTGTAATTTGAACATTTTCATAAAAAACATTACAGCTGCTTTCAAAACAGAGAGGAAATATCCCTTTCTCAGTGTTTAGTTTTTATTTTCTCATTATTGGTGCATACATTTTAAAACAAAAACAATTCCTTCTAAGTTTCTAAATATTTCTATTATCTGCTAATCAGGTGTCTAAATATTTGATCAATGACATCTTTGCTTATAGTTCTAACCAGACAATTATTATCTTCCCATCTTAAATATTTATGTTAAAATAAGTCAACAATAAAAATATTTAGTTTAAATCAACTGTTTTGTAATAAGCTACAATATCTGTCTGAAGGCTACTAGAGTAATTAGACATTACCTCCAGATGTTAAATACAATTAACCTGAATTTTAACATTCATAATTTAGCAGTCAGAGTAGGTAAGAAAAAATACGAAGTTGGTTTTTATATCATCTAGTCACATTATACTTATATACAGTATATTCAGAAAGCATTCAGATCCCCTTCACTTTTGTCAATTTTGTTATGCTGAAGCCTGATTCTACAGTTTTTGAATTTTTTTTCATTAATCTAACTCAATACCTCATAATGACAAACTGAAAACAGAATTTTAGAAATGTCTGTAAAGTTATTAAAAATAAAAAACTGAAATATAATATTGGCATAAGTTTTCAGACCCTTTGTAATAACACATGAAACGTAGCTCCGGTGCCTCCCATTTCTTTTGATTGTTGCTGATATGTTTCTATACCTTGATTGGAGTCTGACTGTGGTAAATTAAATTGATTGGGCATGAGTTGGAAAGGCACACATCTGTCCATAGAAGGCCTCACAGCTGACAATGCATACTGTAGCAGAGCAATTTGATTGAGCTTGAGAAGATTTGCAGAAGAATGGCAGAAAATTCCCCAATAAAGATGTGCAAATCTTGTCATTTCATTTCTCAGACATTTCTAAAATTCTATTTTTGCTTTGTCATTAAGGGGTACTGTGTGTAGATTGATGAGAAAAGAATGAATTTCAAAAACTATAGAATCAGGCTGCATCTAACAAATTTGACAAAAGTGAAGGGGGTCTGAATACTTTCTGAATGCACTGTACATATTTTTTTCCTTGGATCAGGTACGTGTGTGTGTGTGTGTGTGTGTGTGTGTGTAACATGATGAAAGCAGCATTGTATGACTGCTGCAAGCTTCACTCATTTGTGATATACATGCACATACAGAAGGAGTAGCAGGTATGTTGACAAGGTTTTTCTTTTTCCATGTCTAGATCAAACTTTAAACCCCCAGAATGAAGTCTCCTTCTTGGTTTTTATCAAAAATAAGTCATTATCAATAAATGTTTGGGATAGTAACTGCCATACCAGCAGATGGTCTGGGCTTTATGTCTTTCTACATTCACGTGCCATTTTATAATCTGCTAAGAGCCTCCACTTGAGCATATTGATTTTACATTTAGGCACTCCCAACTTTCAACCCTCTTCAGGAATTCTCCAAGTAGTTTAAGGGAGATCAGATCCTTCAGCCATATCCTTTTTTAATGTAATGTTCCCTGCTGGATGGTTTCCTTCTTCCATCTTTTAATTTGATTTAGTTCTTTTGTAGCCTCAAAAATATTTGTTCTTGCCACAAAGTTGTTCTGAGATCTGAGCCAGAAGGCTTGGGGCACTTGCCTGAGAATGTTGAGGATTGTTCTCTTGCTGACAGGGTGTGACAGTACATTCATCATTCTGACCCTTCTTACCCTTCACCACCCCCATGTACTACTAGTAGCAATCTTTGCAGAAATAAATGTATATGGATAGATGGCATGAGATGCCTTCAAAGCAGCCATGCTGAGCAGTTTAAATGGCTTAGTATTTGGAATCGCTTAGTACTTACTGCCTACTTATGAACAATCGATGAATAGTTTCACGTGGGCTATCTGATACATTTGTTCGTTTTTTAAAATATACTACATAAAAAGAAAATTGATTATTTTCATTTTCTCTATTTCACATAGATGCATGATCACTTGTTCATAACTCTGCATAATGACTGCTTTTCCTCCTTGAGTGATGGTTTTCTGTTTGGAATATTTTCAATTTTAAACCAGCTACATACTCTTTTTGGATTATTGTTCCTTTGGATATGTAATGTTTATTATACTCAATCGTGGAAGGTAATAGCAGGAGAAGCTGTTCTGGCTACTGTATTCAAATGTTAGGCCTTATTTCATTAGATAATGCACTATAGTGGCACCTAGTGATACCTGTAGAATTTCTCTGTGATAAACTAGAAATCCAGAAAGGGGACAGTTCATTCTTTTTCTATCCCCAAGAAATGCACATTTATAAAAAAAAAGAAAGAAATTACAGGCGATTATTCAGGTAATCAGTCAAGTAAAAGAACCAATGCTGATATTATAAATATTGAGTTCTTTGAAAATGTTATTATAAAACTCAGGCCATGTGAAAGCACTACATTTGGAACATGTGGAAAAATTGAACTGAACCATGTGAGGAAGTAAAAATGCCCAACTCATTCTAAGTAGAAAGGGCCTATTTCAGATCCCATTGGCCAAAGAATTTCAGCTGGTGGAGTTCAGGATTAGAACCTTTTCTGCTATGGCCCCTGCCCTCTGGAATATTTTTCTGTCAGAGATGAAATCTACTCCCACACTCCTGGCCTTTTGGAAAAGCCTAAAAAACTGGCTCTGCCTGTCCAGGGATACTAATAGGTGCCTGCTATATTGGGGATGGCTGAGTGTAGTGATGGCTGATACAGAAGATTCTCCTAGGCGCTGATTGGAATGTCCAGGCATAGGTTAACTTCAGCTTGCTGCCCAAGGACTGAGTTTAAATCTTTAGTGTAGCCACGCCTCCAGCTCCCCTTGGAGGTCAGTTTGAAAAACTCAGTCGCCCTAAAAGGATGTCTTTCAGATTTCCACTCCTTGGATAGCAAGCTGGATTTCTCCCAATTAGTTGAGTGTAGCCTCTTTAATTTCTCCCACAGTTTTAGCCTTAGATAGAGCCTAGTTGGGTTTTTTTTTGTCTCTCCTTTGCAAGAAGTTGCAATTTGTCTCTCCCTTGCATGAAGTTGCAAATTCCTCACGTGCCGACCAGGCTGCTGGAGCTTTTCCAGCCTCCCGTGCTCCCGCGTGTCTCTGGTGACGCCAGGCAGCTTGTCAGTGGCTGCTGGCGAGCTTAAGGGCCGGGTAGGGAAGTCAGGTGCCCTTGTGAACCGTCAGGAGAGCCCTCTTGGCTCTGGAGGCTCTACTGAGCACTCCGGATCACCGACGGCAGCCCAGTGTAGCTCCAAAAGTTGCGGTGGCGACTCCGGATCACCGACGGCAGCCCGGTGTAGCTCCAAAAGTTGCGGTGGTGACTTCCAGCCTCCCGTGCTCCCGCGTGTCTCTGGTGACGCCGGGCAGCTTGTCAGTTGCTGCTGGCGAGCTTAAGGGCTGGGTAGGGAAGTCAGGTGCCCTTGTGAAACGTCGGGAGAGCCCTCTTGGCTCTGGAGGCTCTACTGAGCACTCCGGATCACCGACGGCAGCCCAGTGTAACTCCAAAAGTTGCGGTGGCGACTTCGCTTCCGGTTTTTGAAGGCGACGGACCTACTTTGTGCTTCGTCCGCTGCTTGCTGTACTGGTGGGCTTCTTCGGAAGCACGGAAGGCCTCGGGGGGGGGGCTTCTGCCGTAGGAGCGGCTCGCTGGGAGCCCCAGCCTGCCGGCGGCCGGAGGAGCCCCCCCAGCCTCGCTCTAGGAGCCGGCGAGCAAAAAGGTGGGGCGGTTTCGCCTCTTTGCCGGATAGAACTTGGGAGCTATGCAGAATAAATAGAGTAGCTGAAACGCCGGAGGTGAAAGACTTTCCCTAATCTCTTGAATTGCAGAAGAAGGATAAGCGATAAATCACTGTAAGTGCTAGTTCAATCAACTTGGAATGCAGATTAGAGGGGGGAGTTCTCAACCCCTCCTCGGACAGAGCGGCTATTAACCGATCCCTCTCCATTGAAATGGAGAGAGGAAGGATTAACTTGCTATTTGGACAAACTATGTGAAAGAATTGTATCGTATTGCATTTGCAACTGTTTCTTACGGAGCTCTTTTAAAAAGAAAGTAATTGGAACTTTTACTTTTCTTCCTGCCGGGGGACGGGGCAAGATGACTTATTTTTATTCTACACTTATAACTCCTCTAAAGTGTCGAAGCTTTTCCCTCCTTAATTACTTAATTACCAAAGAAGGATTATAAACTCTTTACTTCAGACATTCCTACCAGAGGCTCTCAAGTCTCTCCCAATACGTGGACTCCTGATTGTGGACTGTAAGGTTTCCTTTTTTTAAAAAGTTTTTTTAAACTCTTAAGACTCTTAAGACTGAACTCCCACTCGGACTCTCTGATACCTCAGACTGTTTCGGTCATCTGTTTCTCCGGCGCCATTTCTTTGTCAGCTAAGAAACTCAGAGTGACACAATGGCTTCTAAAAAGCCTCCAACGGGAAAGTCAGCTTCTGCTCCATCTTCTGCCATCTCCAGCCCGACTACACAGTTGAAGATTTCTACATTCTTACAGAAAGAACCTGCTGGAGAGGGCCCAAAGGATCAGTTGGTTGTAGAAATGTTTCGGGAAATAATGAAAAATATGAATAGCATGAATGAAAATATGAATGAAATGAGGAAAGAGATGTCAGAATTAACATTAGAGCTTAGGGAAATGCAACGAAATACAACTGAAAATAAAAAATTGAAAAGCTAGAGAAGGAGACGGCTGAGATAGGGGAAGAGGTGAAGGAGGTTCGGAGGGGGGGGGTCAGAATTGGGAGCAAACATGACCAAAATTGAATTTGAAAGAATGTCTTTTTTTCTCAGGTTCCAGAATATACCAGAATCAGAAAACGAAGATCTTAAATACCTTATGAGTACAATATTAGCAGAATACCTTAAAAGAGAGAAAGATCAACTCTGGTGGGATATGGACCTGGTTTATAGAATTAATTCAACTTATTCCAGGATAAATAACATACCAAGAGAAGTTCATGTTAAATTTCTTAGGAGATCCACAAGGGATGAGATATTGAGGGCTCAACGGGATGGAATTTTAAAATGCCAGGATAGAGAAATAATCATTTGAAACAGATTCCAAAAAAGATTAGAGAAATAAGGAGGAAGTATTCTTTCTTGTCTAAGAAATTATATAAAAAGGGAATATGGTTCAAGTGGTTATTACCAGAGGGAATGGAATGTTGATATTCTTGGAGGGAGGCAGAGTAAAAATCAAAACACTAAGCGAGGCGGAGGCTTTTATTAAAAAACATTCCCCCCAGCTGGGAGGTGAAGATGGGGAAACGGAGGGAGCGATGGCCCCGCCCGGGGACAGGGAAGAGGAGTCAATTGCAAAAAGAGTCAGATCGCAAAAATGAGTTTATTTGAAATACTATTGTAATTGTTGACAGATGTGAAGGCAAAGTGGAAGCTTGCTTCCACCCTGTTCAAGGGAGGCAAGCTCTTTGGGGAAGCCTTGGACTCCTTTTTAATTGAGTCCAAGGATAAGCGCAAGGTCTTGCCGGCTGTTACCAAAAAGCTGGACCAGAAAGGGCAGCCATTTTTTCACAGGTAGCCCTTTCAGAACACAGACACCCCTTCTACCTCTGGAGGATACACTAGACCTTACACCCAGTCACAGGACCATCCCCACAAGAGGTCCTCATTCAGGGACAAGAATAGGCAGCAGGGTCCTTTCGGTGGCCCAAGTGACCGTCACCAACCCCCTCCCATTGGAGGTTGGCTTCAGTTGTATACTGACCAGTGGGAGGAGACAATGACGGATGCTTGGGTTCGGAATACGATTCATTACAATCTGACCCTAGAGTTCCTCTCAATGCCCCCGTGGACCTTCATCCGCTGTCCTATTCCCAAATCCTCCCTCAAGTGCCAGATGATGCAGGCAGAGATCACGCATTTACTGGAGATAGCGGCCATAGAGCAGGTGCCCTGGGGTCAGGAAGGCAGGGTTTTTTACTCGATCCTCTTCCTAGTTCCCAAAGCATCTGGAGTGGTCAGAGCAATACTGGATCTCAAGAAGCTCAACATCCACTTAGCGTTCCTGTGCTTCAAGATGCAGTCACTCCAAACCATCTTGAGTTGCATTAGGCAGGGCGATCGCATGACATTGATCAATTTGAAGGAGGTGTACCTCTATGTTCCCATTCACCCAGCGCATCGCAGGTTCTTGAAATTCCAGTTTGCAGACCATCATTACCAATACAGGGCCCTCGCTTTCGGCCTCTCATCGGCCTCAAGGACATTCACAAAACTTCTGGCTGCTGTCGCAGCGAATCTCCAGTCTTGACCTATAACACTCATTTGTTATCTAGATGGCATTCTCCTGGTGTCATCATTCACCCTACGTGCTCATTGGGACCTCCGTCTTACCATTTGCACCCTCGAATGACAGTTTCTCCATCAACCAGGAGAAAAGTCACCTGACCCCAACCTCCAGAATTCAACATCTCCAACGTTTGCCAGGTTTTCCTCATGTAACAACCAGCGGACAGCATAACCTCCCTTGCACGGTGCATCAGGACCTCAAGGTCAGCCTCCACAGTGACTCTATCTCAGCTTCCGGGAAAACTGGTCTTGTGCATTGCAGTAGTACCCTGGGCTCTAATGCATGCATGCGAACTCCAGTGATTCTTGCTTCTGATAAAACGTCGCAAAGCCAGCAATTAGAAGAGGATTGTGAACGTTCCTCTGAGAGTCATCACGTCACTCAGGTGGTGGCAGTTGCTGGCTCTGCAGAGGGGCTCCCTCTTCAAAGATCCAGAATGCCTGGTCACAAGGACAGATGCCAGCCTGTACAGCTGGGGTGCCCATTTTCAAAATCATGTGGCACAGGGCAGATGGTCCCCAGTGGAGCTCGCCCACAATATTAATTGGCTGGAGCTCAGGGCAGCCAGGCTGGCGCTTCGCCACTTCCACCGGCAGATCGAGGGCGTGCACGTACTAATACTGACAAGACAACATTGCCCCCAAAGCTTACATAAACTATCAGTGCTGTTGGTCGCACCCCATTGGCTGAGACGATCCTGGTTCTCTGACCTTGTCGAATTGTCATGACCAGATGCTGGCACATTCCTCAGGAGCAGATCTCCGTCAGCCAGGGGCCATTCAACATCCAGATCCTCAGTGGCTCTAGTTGGCCATCTGGCACTTGAGGGGGACCTTCTGAGGCAACACAACTTTTTGGACAAGGTCATCAGCACCATCCAGGCATCCAGATGTCCCTCCCCGGTCCATATCTATGACGCGACTTGAGCTGCCTTTTCATCCTGGTGCCTATCGCGTCAAATTGTGGCCACCGCAGCGACTGTTCCACAAATTCTTGACTTTCTTCAGGATGGATTGGACAAAGGTCTTGTCCCTAACACCCTTCGGAGGCAGACAGCTGCCCTGGCCACCATCTTGTCCAGAGATGATTCTATACCACTTAGCAGACACCCAAACATCCGTAGTTTCTTCAAGGGAGCTACCAATTTACACCCTCCGACGGTCCACCGGTATCCGACTTGGGACCTGGTGCTTGTCCTGCAGTCTTTAACCACTGCCCCATTCCAACCACTTCGCTCCATCTCCTTACGCCACTTATCATTTAAGACAGCCTTTCTAATCGCCATCACATCGGCGCGCAGAATTGGTCAGAGAGGACCTCTGCATTGTGCATTCGGACAGGGTCATTGACCCTTCCTCCCTCCCAAAAATTAACACCTTGTTTCACAGGTCGCAGGAGGTGATTCTCCCTGATTTTTGTCCACACCCTAGGCATCCCAGGGAGCTAGTTTGGCACAAGCTAGATGTAAGACGGGCAGTACGCATATATAGGAAAAGGGCAACCTCCTTCCACAGGTCTGAATCCTTCCTTTGTTTCCTTCCAGCCCGCCTCTATAGGCAGGAAGGTTTCCTCCTCGACTATAGGACATTGGCTGCGCGCCTGCATAACACTGCGTCTGCGAACATCAGGCCCAGCCGCCACCTACACACATCACCTCCCATTCCACGAGAAGCGCTGCGACCACTGCTGCATGGGCAACGCAGGTGCCCATCAAGGAAATCTGCAGGTCCTCGTCATTCCCATTCATTCGTAACTACAAATTGGACTCCTTCACGGCTGCAGAGGCCTCCTTTGGGAGGAGAGTCCTGCAGTGGGGTTCTGGCAGCTCCAGACCAATGGGACTCCTCTGTTTCCCACCCTGGGATTATATAGCTTGGGTATGTCCCATGTTTGGACACTCCAAGCAGCACCTAGGAGAATGACTGTTGGCTTACCTGAATGGTTGTTCTCTAGGCACTGCGGGAGTGTCCAATCCCGCCCTGGGGTAAGCCGGTGGAGCTGAGTCACCTCTCCTGATGACATACTGCACCTTCTTACAACATCTTCTGGACTCCACACCTTCGTTTTTCAAACTGATCTCCAAGGGGAGCTGGAGGCGTGGCTACACTAAAGATTTAAACTCAGTCCTTGAGCAGCAAGCTGAAGTTAACCCATTGGACACTCCCGCAGCGCCTAGAGAATGACCATTCAGGTAAGCCAACGGTCATTCTCACCTCTAATTTTAGCAAAAAAAGGTAAAATTAAAATAAAGCTACCAAACATCTTGGTTTTTAATTTTAATTTTAACTTTTTGTTCTATTGTAATTGTTTTTGCACCTTTAATTTTTATTGTATTGTAAGCTTCCTAGTCTCTGTGTTAGTGTGATGGGCAGCATAGAAATCCAATCAATCAATTAATCAATCAATCAATCAAATCTATAGATTATGTTAAGTATCTATTGGTTTATAGAATGTGGTTTATTTAAGCATTATGGACATTGTTTCTATCAGAACGAATATTTCCTGTTCTCTATGATAAAATCTGTTTGGAAGATGGTTTAGAGAAAGGATGGGAAACCATAGCCCTTTGATGACCTGTGGACTTCAACTCCTGGAATTCCTGAGCATGGCTCAAGAATTCTGGGAGTTGAAGTTCACAGGTCATCAAAGAGCTATGGTTCCCCACCCTGGTTTAGAGGGAAATTTTAAATTTTATTAACTTATTTATTCCCAAGATTTCTTCTTCACTATCACATTGAAAAAGTTTTGGCAATTCATGAAATCCACAAAGTAATTAATTTAGAAATTAAAAATTGCACACTGATAATATGAAGAGCCAAATGCAAGTGTGAATTTCCAAAGGCTGGTTGGAACAGCCATGTTTTGGCATCTTTCTGGAAAATGACTAGAGGGATTACCTTTCTAAATCAAAGAGTTATTTACAACCTCTTGAACTGGGTATCTCACCTCTACCTTACTTGTAGGAACTCACAGGTAGACGGTCCATATTTACAGTCCAAAAGATGAAAATAACTCCCAGTTAACTTTTCAAGTAGTAACTACCATTATTTTTACAAGCAAAATACCTTACAGCAATTAATTAGGGAGGGCACTAATTTCAATGGCTTAATTGGACAGTACTTTTTTGATGGATAAAAGCAGAGAAATATTGGAATGGGGCTGCCTTTACTGGCAGAGTGTAGTGAATATGATTTATACCTGTGCTTGACTTTCATTATTTTGTAACGCAAACATGGAGAAGATATTTTTATTGTCATCAATGGCATGGCAAGCTTATTTTGGTAGCAAATACTATATTCTGTTTAACAGAATAAGGGAAAAGACCTTGGAGGTCTTCTAGTCCAACCCCCTGCTCAAACAGGAAACCCTATACTTCACACAAATCTCTGCTTTAAAATCTCCAGCATTTGAACACCCACAACTTCTAGAGGCAACACATTCCACTGATTTCAATAAAATTCTCCTTAGTTCTCTCCTTGATTACTTTCCATCCATTGATCTTGGCCTTGCCTTCAGATGCTTTGGAGAATAGATTGTCCCCTGCTTCCTTCTGACAACCCCTTGAATATTGAAATACTGCTCTCATGTAATCCCTGTCCTTCTTTTCATTAAACTAGATGTACCCAATTCCTGTAGCCATTCTTCATATGTTTTAGCTTCCGGTCCCCTAATCATCTTTGTTGTTCTTCTCTGTGTCTAGAATCTCAACATCTTTTTTATATTGTGGTGACCAAACTGGATGCAATATTCCAAGTGTGGTCTTAACAAGGCACTATAAAGTGGTATTGACACTTCACATGATCTTGATTCTATCCCTCTGTTAATGAAGGCTAGGGCTGTGTTGGCTTTTTTTGGCAACTGCACTACTGGCTCATATTTAAGTGATTGTCCACTAGGACTCCAAGATCCCTCTCACAGTTACTATTATTGAGCCAGATACCACCTGTACTGTGTGTTTTGTTTTTCTTGCTTAAATGTAGAATCTTATTTTTCTTACCATTGAGTTTCATTTTATTAGACCTCAAACAAATAAGAGGAAGTACTTTTTCACCCAGAGGATCACTGATCTATGGAACTCCCTGCCAGAAGAAGTGGTGACAGCTGTCAGCCTCAACAACTTTAAGAAAGGATTAGACGAGTTCATGGAGAACAAGGGTATCAATGGCTATCATGATGGATGCCTAAGGACACCCTCCGGGTTGGAGAGATAGGCAGGATATTTCTCAATGCCATTTGCAGGGAATCATAAGCAGGTGAAGACATCTGCTTGGGAATACCCTGAAGCAAATGGTGAGCCACTGTGTGAGACAGAATGCTGGACTGGATGGGCTGTGGCCTGTTCCAGCAAGGCTATTCTTATGTTCTTATGTTCTTATTAGGTAGGGCACAGTCTGTCAATATTTTTTTGTATCTTGAGCCTATTCCTGGAATGTTGGCTATTCCTGCCAAATTGGTGTCATCTGCAAATTTGATGAGTTCCCATCAGTTCCCTTATCTAAAGTTTTCATGAAGATATGGAAGAGTACTGGGCCTTCCCAATATATACCTCCCTCCATGAGGATTACACATTGAATATTGTTGATCACTGACTGACTGACAATTATATTCATAACCCTAGGATTGGTAGGAGGGAATCATGTAACTTATAGTGATCTCTCCCTGCTTTTGTCCATGCGTCTACTAATTGAATGTATGGGTCATTAACTGCACATGAGGTATCAGGGTAGGAAAGGCCATGGGGAGCCTAGTGCGTTCCTTGACCCACTGAGCTATCTTATGCTCCCCCCATCCTGCCCGACCAGGTCACTTACCTTATGTAGATCTTTTTTTTTTTTAAATAGAAAAAGGTTTATTGAGTTTTACAAATTTTTTAACAAAAAAGGGTAGGGTAAGGTGAATTAAAAAGATATTTTGAGAACTTTCACATCGGGAACGTTGGCCCTCCCGGGCTTCTTAACAAGACATTGGTAATACATTTTTCAATAATACAACAAGGTGAAAATAAATGCTTACATATAAATTCTGAATTCTATGCTGGCAGTCGTGTACAAACATCCAGACAAAAATTATACTGTATTAATAAAAATAAAAGTCATTTTTTAGATCTAAGTCTCTTGGCAATTGTGTCTTCTTGTTCTCCTTCCTGGCCCCCAGCGGGCGGGGCCGTGGCCCCCTCCGTCCCCCCTGAATCTTTCCCCAGGATAGAGGAATGTTTTTTAAGAAAGGCATCCGCCTCAGCAACTGTTTTAATCCTTACTCTTCCTCCATCCCAAAACACCAACATCCCTTCTGGCATCGCCCACTTAAACCAAATCCCGTGGTTAAACAATTTTTTAGATAAGAAGGAATATTTCCGTCTCATCTCTCTAATCTTTTTTGGGATCTGCTTCAAGATGGCGACTTCCTTTTGTTGGTAAATTAACGGACCCTCCCTCTGCGCCTTCAAGATTCCCTCCCTTGTTGACCTTCTAACAAATTTTATATGTATCTCTCTGGGTACTTCATTCATCCTGGCATATGCTGAGTTTATTCTGTAGACTAGGTCAATGTCCCCCCTGATCTCCTCTTTGGGTTTACGTAAATAGTCTGATAAAATTGTACTCATGAGATCAGGAAGGCATTCACCAGGTTCCTCAGAAATATTCTGAAATCTTAAAAAATATGACATCCTCTCAAAATCCATCCTAGACATATGACCAGACAAATCTCCAATTTCAGTATTAACATTTTTAAGTTCTCCCTTTGCCCCAGCCAGCCCCACCTCCAACTCCTCGGTCTTCTCTGTGTTCTCCATCAATTTTTTCTGAGTCTCCAAGAGTTCAAGCTTAGTGCTAGTGTGATCTTTTCTAAATTCTCTAATTTCCAGCACCAAGGAGTTTAACACTGTTTCCATAGCTCTCATTCTCTCTTCCAATCCTGGATTTCCTGGTTGTTTCTTTGAAGCCATGGTGAGCTGTTTAAATCAGTGCCACTAAGATGGCGTTTTTTGGGTGCGGCCGCTGGAGCAAGTCAGGAGAGGAAAGTTCCAATCAAAATTGTAAAACCTTATGTAGATCTTGATGATCAAGGGAACTGTGTCCTTTCCAGCCTGTCTTCTGCAGTTTTGCCTGGAGCAAAGGCTTGCCAAGGCCTACAGGAATGAGTGATTGCATGCCTATAGGCTCCCGTCATTTTTGCAAAAATCCTTTGCTGACAAGAATGGAGCCTAGGATGGCCACATGTTTCCCCTGGCCTCCATTCTCATTGACAGAGGTCTTTTCAAGCCTTTTGCTGATGAGAATGGAGCCTGGGATGGCTATGTGTGTCCCTCCAGGCTTCCATTCTCATTGGCCAAGGCCTCCTCAAGCCCTTTGCCGATGAGAATGGAGGCCAGAATGGTGGCATGCATCACTCCAGGGCTTTGTTCTCATTGGCAAAGGGCTTGAGGAGGCTTCGCTGATGAGAGCAGATGGCCTGCTGCCATCCCAGCATCCATTCTCATTGGTAAAGGGCCTGAGGAAGCCTTTGTCTATCAGAACAGAGGCCCAGAGGGATGCACATGCACCCCCCCCCCCATTCATGGCAGCAAAGGGTTTTACAAATACAGCAAAAGACTTTGCAAATGGAGGGAAGGTTTAGGTGCTTCAGGCCTGCCCTCTGTTTGCAAAGCCTTTTGCTTCAGTTATCGTCCAGGCCTCCATTTGCAGAAAACAGAGACCTAAAGTACCGTGAGATCAGGTGAGATCTCGTGCTATTGATCCCATGTGATCTTGCTTTACTTTAGGCCTTTATTCTCTCCAAATACACCAAAAGCCTGCAGTACTGAAGAGCTCCCTAGACCTTCGAGCTAGGTGGTCCCTCACTGGCTCCAGAGTGATCATGTGGGTTGAATCTAAGGCCAGGTGCAGGAACCAACACCATCCATGGCTGGAGTGTGCTGCTTGCTCACATGTTCAGGCCTTACTGTTTGAATGCAGGAATGAAGCCTTCAGCTGAGTGAGGAGACATCATAAGCCAGACTCCTCACATCTACATCCAGCTCACCAAAGTTTGCTACTCCAGGAGAGGAATGACACCCCGTTGTTCCATAGAACCTGCCAGCATTCAAATGGGGTGTCTGCATGCAAATAGGCACTTGGAAATGGAGTGATCTTTGAGTGCAATCCTCAAATATTTCCCCCCACTCTGCTTTGTCCTGTTCTCCCCACCGAAAATGGCTGTTTGCAATACACAAGGAGGGAATACTTTCCTAAGAAGTCTCAGTTTAAGAATATCAATGTACATACATTCGCTAATCTAAAGCACCTTTTGTTAAGTGCACATGAGGTCTCTCAGGGTGGGGAAGGCCATGAGGGGGGGGGGGCTAGTGATGGAACAAGCCCCCAAATCCTCCCTGACCCATTAATGTTAGATTCTCTGCACGGTGGAGAATGGAAAGCCCCCCGGTGGGTGGGGGGGAGTCGGCTGCCTTGCTACTGTCTGTTGCCAAGGCTCCTAGAGGCAGCTTGGAAGATCTGCGGCCGGTCGTATCTCGAGACCGGTCGCAGGTCGAGGATATAACAATTAAGATACCTCATGTTTCTCCATCTCTTCCTGCCACACTGGATTCACTTACCTTGCAAAGATCTATCTCTTCTCTGCCACTGTTTCTTTGCCTTTGAGGGAGGGAGATGAGAGTTGGCTTGGAAATGGCTTCCATGCCAATAATGGATGCTTCTTGGTGCCATAATATCACGTGGGTTCAGGCACCCATCCTCTTTTGCAGAGTAACAGGAACCCAGAAACTTTTATCCTCAATCTTAAGTGGCCATAAACTACTAGCCAAAGTGCCATTTGATCACATGGCAAGGAGGCATCGAGAAATGTTTCCCCTTTTGCATTTGACCATCCAAGGAAAGGAAAAAGGGAAAGAGAAAAGACAAAGAAAAAGATGGGAAGAGGGCAAAGAAAGAAAAAGAAGAAAAGAGAAAAAGAAAGGAAGGAAGGAAGAAGGGAGGGAGGGAGATTATAAGGAGTGGGAGTGAGGAACCGAGGGAAGTTCTGCCTTAGCACTTGGCCACCAGAAGCCCTGCTGCCCTTTTGCCATCCCCTTGTCCTCTCCTCTTGACCTCTTCCAGTGGCCTCCCATCCTATCACTAAGGATGCTTTGGTTACAAAGCTGGGTCTCCTTTGAGGGAGGGAGGAGAGAGAGTGGGCCTCCCTCTGACCCACACACTTTCCCCTTTTAAACACACCATGAGCAACCTAGCTAAGGAGAGCAAGCCAGCAGCAGGTAACCTTGAGGAGGAGTTAAGCGCAACCAGGCACCCCTTGGGGAAGTGGGCTAGGCTGGGCTGTGGGGTCTCAGTGCCTTGGGAGCTTGAGGGCTAACTAGGTGCTTACCCTATACACCACCATTGGGGGTCCCCCACATGGCCTGAGAGGGACAGTGAGACTCCTCTGGTGTACAAGGGTTTGGTGCTTGCCCTGCTCTAGCTTTCCTCCATTGGAGACAGAGGATCTCCCCAGCCCCACCCAGGTCACCATGGATGTCTGCCGACACAAGTGGTTGATCTGGCCACGCCTACTCTGGCCACACCCACCCCAGCCCCCCCAGGTCAACCACAAACCTGATGTGGCCCTCAATGAAATCGAGTTTGACACCCCTGATTTAACAGATTAAAAAGATTATTTAAAATAGCTTTTTCATGGTGTCCCAAGAATTAAGAATGAATACATTACACTACATTATATGGTTTCTGGCTGTCAGAAATTAGCAATGTATTTTGTGGACACAGACCATGAAATGAGATTTGAAAGCAGCAGCCCTCACAAAATTTACATTTCCCAGCCTTGTTCTAATACAGATCTGACCACATCTTCTCTAACTGAAGATAAAAACAACATTTCACAGCAGCATTAATGATAGGATTTTAAAACCATATCAATAATCTTAAAAGTTTCTCTTTCAAAAAGAGTAATGCATTGTTTGGAATGTTCTAGCCGGTGTTTGTCAAATTTGCTTTCCTTTAAGTGCATCTAACTCATGTCATTATACAACTTGGCTATAATAGTTGCACATTGCTACCAAAGCTGCTTTTGCCTTAGCATAGGTTTCAAGGTTTTGTCTCCATTGCAGCAACAGGTTCGGAATCACAAATGAGAAAAAGCTTTGCATAAAAAGAAAGAAATGGAAGTTATCTCTTTTGGAAATTCTCCAGCATCTATGCTGTTCTCTAAAATAAATACTTCAAAGTTTCTAGTATCTCTTGTGGAATTTCAAGGGCAAAGGCATATGTGATTCAGTCAGCTACTAAGGTCACCGGATCAGTCTTTTCAAAACATGATTACTAATTTCACACTGTAAACTACAGAGAAGCTCAGCTCTTATGTTCTCATTTGGCCATATAAGCTTCTGTGTTCAAAGGCAGTATCAGATTCAAACAAGTAAAAATTGTATGTAGTTAAGAACAGAAAAGAAGGCTACGTTATCACTGTGCTATATGAAAATACCACAATTATCCAACCAGGCAATGCTAAAACCAAAATTCTTATGTAGAAGTTTTCTTGACCTGATGATGTTTGAATTTCAAACCTCATCTTCCATGGCAATTGGCAATGCTGAGCCATGGCTATTACTAAATAATAACAACAGAGCGTTCTCCAGCCCCGCTTTAAAATATTTTATCTGATTAAATAGCATTCTAGTAATGGACCAGAGCAGTTGAAGATAATGGAGGCAAAGCATTTACTAAAAGGCAACTTCATTTGTGTTTTCACCAATTTTAAGAAAAATATAGAGCTTAATCTTTGATAGGATCTCTGAAAAATATGAATACAGTGATCCCTCGTTTTTCGCGGCTTCATGTTTCGCGGCTTCAGTGCTTTGCGGGTTTTTCAAAAATACAGAATAGAAAAAAAATGTATCGGTAGGAGGCAAGCGCCCCCTAGTGCTTGCTTTAAACGATGTCCACCAACTCAAGTTTCCGGTGCAAATCCTACTTCGCGGTTTTTCAGTTTTCGCGGAAGGTTCCGGTCCCCATTAACCGTGAAAAACGAGGGATCACTGTACATATTTGCTAGGATCTCTGAAAAATATGAATACATATTTGCTAGGATCTCTGAAAAATATGAATACATATTTGCTAGGATCTCTGAAAAATATGAATACATATTAGAAAGAATCTTCATTAAACAAACTTTTACAAATGGGCATGTGACTTAGATGTTATTGCCACTGAAATGTGTTATTACAGAAGATTGAGATTATTTTAGACAGCACAAAAACAAATCATTCAGAGCTAGATGGTAACTTTGGAGGAAGACACATCAATAATCTGTGCTATGTTGATGGCACTGCTCTGGGAGTGAAAATATAAATGATCTACATCAGTGATGAAAAGGGAGCACTTTGTGTGCATGCGTACTTGTCTGGGCTGCGACCAGGAACAGGAGCTGCCAAGGGGATATGCGTGCGCTGGAAAATATACTTCTGGCTTTTGGCATGTGCATGCGCGCCAGCCAGCAACTCTTCTAGTTACTGCCATGCATGCACACATGCCGATCAGCTGGGAGACTAGCCCTTCCGATTTCCAGCACTGCTGCACACACTAAGGCCAGATGACTGTCGTGTGTGCATGCCCACCAGAAACCCAGAAGAGGAACAGGCAACACCACCTGTGCCAGGCAACATGGCTCCGCATGCCACTTTGAGCATGCGTGCCATAGGTTCGCCATCATGGGTCTACATACTCTAGCATTAAAAGTCAAGATACACAGTGAAAAAAATGGGATTGAACTTAAATATAAATGCAACAACTATAATAACCATCCTTAAAATTGGCAATGAAGATATTGAAATAGTAGATAATTTTACTATCAACAGTAAAAAAAATGAAGACTTATATAATGTGCTTCCCAAATCTATGGAGTGAAAGTTGGGCATTAAAGAAACATATGCTGGGTTAACAATGAAGTCCTGGGGAAGGTATTTAGACACTGTCACATGTCTACAGAAAATACTATGACCATTGTTTTGGGATAATTTGAAGTTACAATCAATATGAAAAAGAAAATTTATAGCCCAGATTCAAAGTTGCAATAGACTGACCCCCTTTTTCGTCATATGAGTCAACTACGGGTACTTGGCAACACAGATGCATTTACAGCAGCATTTTACAATGAATTTGCCAAAACCTGGCACTTCTACATTTGCTATGAAGTTTGCTTAACAACCATAGTATTCACTTAATGATTGAAATGTAAAAGTGTAAAATCATTTTATAACACTGCTTATGACTGACTCTAATGGGCAAATTCCTTTATAGTGATATTGAAGATTACCTGTACACCTACAAAAACTAAAATTGTGCAAGCAATTTCCCAATTTACAGATGTGAAAGTTGGACATTAAAAAAGGAGAATAGAAACATTAGTAATGTTTTTCAACTTTGGTATTGTAAAATATTCCTGAGAATACTTTTCTCAGCCAGATAGCCAGAAAAAAAAAAGATCGTAAAATAAATCAGATTAAAACAAAAAAACCGAATTAGCCAATTTCTAAAGTGTATACAGTAAATTCAAATAGAATTGATAGGAACATCAACAGCAGGTTTTTCCCTATATGCATCCCTATAATGAGATGCATATTAAGTTTTTTTTTAAACCACTCTGGCTGGTACAACTGTGTGTGCCAATCGCTCTTTTGTCAAAGTATGAGAAATCTGTTTATTCAGAGTCCTGGAATGTGTAGAAAAAAACCCTCCATTCATTCAGCTGTGTTTGGAGGTCTTTTTTTCAGATAATAAGAATGAGCATGTTAATGGAAAGAGGACTGTTATCTTTTATAAAGAATAAATCAGTCTTACCCACTTAATAAAATTCTCTCCAAAATCATATATTCCAAACTTCGAATAGGAAGCACCAATTCAAATTGTCAAAGGCTTTCTCTGCATCTGAGAAAAATCAAAGTGGTTGATTTTTTCATTATCCTTCTCCAAGTATTCCAACATATTTCTTATGTTATCCTTTTATAGTCTTTTAGGTAAAAGCCCACTGATTATCATGCATAAATTCTTGCAAAATTATTTTCAACTTCTGAGCCAAAATTATTGTCACCAACTTATAGTTGTTATTCAATAATAATATCAGTAGTTTCTTGTCCCTCTTTAAGTATTAACGCTACATTAGCCTCATTCCCATTCTTCAGCATTTTATCCCTCTGTAAAATAAAAATTGTCATATTTTTGTAAAGATTGTAAAAGTTCATCTTCAAACATTTATAGTAAGAAGCTGGTAACCCATGTGATCCAGGCACTTTTTCTGTTTTTCTCTTTTTTATAGCTTTGCAAACTTTCCTTATTATTGTAGGTGCATTCATAATCTCTCTCAGTTTTTCTGTAATCTTTGGTTAATTTAAATATTAAATAGTTGAATATTTAAATATTCACCTACTTTCTCTGGGAAAATTTCTTGCTCTGTATATAAATTGGAATAACTAACAAAATACATTTTTATAGCCACTTTATCTGGTATTACAATAATTCCTTGTATCACTTTCTTTTCTTTTCATAATTTGTATGTCAACCACTTCCCTGGTTTATTTGCAGACTAATTTTTTATTTTGCATAATTCATTTGTATTTCCATTTCTCCTACTGTGAACATAGATAATTGCTGCTGTAGAAGCTTAATTTGTCGAGTAATATTTGTTTTGTCTTTTAATTCCTCTTCTTTTTATCTCATGAAAAATAACTTGTGTTATCTTTTGCCTCTTTCTTTAAAGCTCACTATTATGTTGTATAAAGTAATTGCTCATGGAAGCTTTGCTTGTGCCCAAACCATTCTTATGTCTATAATTTTATTAAGATTATTTTTTTAAAAAACATCATTTTTTTAATAGTCTTCTGCTATTGCTTCTTTTTGTAACATCATTTCATGTATAATCCATCTAAAAGAGCTGTGTTTTACTTTAAAAACCAAACCCACTGGATTATGCTCTTCGGTAATATCACTATTTTATGAACCTTTGTATTGAAATTCTTTGAAATCCAAACCATGTTTCTTCTTGAACAAGATTTATGAATTTCAGAAAATAAGTATACTCCCTTGAATTTCCATTTATGTTTCTATGCATTTGTTGTTGATAGTTGCAAAGCCATGTCCAACCCATTGCAACCCCATGGTCAACATTCCTCCAGGCCTTCCTGTCCTCTACCATCCTCTGGAGTCCATTTAAGCTCATGCCTACTGCTTTGGGGACTCCATCCAGCCACCTCATTCTCTGTCGTCCCGTTCTTCTTTTGCCCTCCATCTTTCCCAGCATTAGGCTCTTCTCCAGTGAGTCCTTCCTTCTCATTAGGTGGCCAAAGTATTTGAGTTTCATCTTCAGGATCTGGCCTTCTAAAGAGCAGTCAGGGTTTATCTCCTCTAGGACTAACAGGTTTGATCATCTTGCAGTCCAAGAGACTCACAGGAGTCTTCTCTGGCACCATAGTTCAAAGGCCACAATTCTTTGGTGCTCAGCCTTTCTTACGGTCCAACTTTCACAGCGATACATTGCAACTGGGAAAACCATAGCCTTGACTATAAGCACTTTTGTTGGCAGGGTGATGTCTCTGCTTTTTAGTAGGCTGTCTAGATTTGCCATAGCTTTCCTCCCCAGGAGCAAATGTCTTTTAATTTCTTGGCTGCAGTCCCCATCTGCGGTGATCTTGGAGCCCAAGAAAATCTATCACTACCTCCATTTCTTCCCCATCTATTTGCCAGGAATTGAGAAGGCTGGATGCCATGATCTTAGTTTTTTTAATGTTGAGTTTCAAGCCAACTTTTGCACTCTGGTTCTTCACCCACACCAAGAGGCTCATTAGTTCCTCTTCACTTTCTGCCATTAGAGTGGTATCATCTGTATATCTGAGGTTGTTGATATTTCTCCCATCAATTTTAATTCCAATTTTTGATTAATCTAACCCTGTCTTTCTCATGATGTGCTCTGCATATAAGTTACATAGGCAGGGCAACAGTATACAGCCTTGCCCAACTCCTTTCCTAATATTCAAGCAATCAGTGGTTCCCTGTCCAGTTTTCACTGTTGCTTCTTGACCTGCGTATAGGTTTCTCAAGAGACAAATAAGATGGTCTGGTACTCCCTTTTAAGAACTTGCCACAATTTGTTGTGATCCACACAATCAACGGTTTTAGCATAATGAAGCAGAAGTAAAACTTCCTAGCTTTCTCCATGATCCAGTGTATGTTGGCAATTTGATCTCTAGTTCCTCTGCCTCTTCAAAATCCTGCCTGTACTTCTGGTAGTTCTCAATCCACATACTGCTTATAGCTTGTAGGATTTTGAGCATAACTTTACTAGCATGTGAAATGAGTGCAATGGTATGATAGTTTGAATATTCTTTGGCATTGCCTTTCTTTGGAATTGGAATGTATACTGACCTTTTCCAATCCTGTGGCCAGTGTTGAATTTTCTAAATTTGCTGGCAAATTGGGTGTAGTATTTTTACTGCATAATCTTTTAAGATTTTGAATAGCTCAGCTGGAATGTTGTCAACTTCACTAGCTTTATTGTTGCTTAGATTTCCTAAGGCCCATTTGACATCTGTTCATTAATAAACTCTAAATTGTCCATCATATTTTTTGGTAATTTATCTAATTTAATTTTAATATTCTTCTCCAAACTTCTGTCTTCTCTAACGTCTTCACCAGAATCATGTCATATTGCTTTTAATCTCAAGCAAAATTCTTTCTCTCTCAACTTCAAAATGCTACACTATTTACATGTTTTTCCATTTGTCTATTTATAACATCTGTTTTACTTTCCATTTTGTTGTTAATTTGTTTTACATCTCCAGACACTTATTTTACAGAGTTTTCTATCTTATTAACCCTTTCTTTCATATCCTTTTTCATCTTTTATAGGTTTTTCATCCATTCTGTCTTCAAAAGCTGTTACCGTATTTTTTGGAATATAAGACACACCCTTTTTCCTCTAAAAAGAGGCTTAAAACCTTTTTTGCCCCCCCTCCCCAGAGCACTCTGCAAGCTCCCCCAAGTCAATTCATGCCTTTTGGGGGGGGGGGAATGAGCCCGTTTTTGCAAAAAATGGGCCATTTGGGGGAGGTTTGCAGAGTGAAAAAACTTTTTTCCACCCTTTCGGAAAGCTGTTTACTTAAAGTGGTTGATGAGAATTACATTGATCAAGTGCTGTGCCAGCAGAAACAAAGTTTTGGGTGCTACAGGTTGGGTGCCCAATTTATCCAGCACATGGATAAATACACCTGGAAACATCTACCTGCCTATCTACCTTCTCTCTCTCTCCCCTATCTATCGACTTTATTTCTCTCTTTTTATTTTTCCTCTCTCTATGCCTCTACCTACCTACTAACCTACCTCCTCTCTCTCCCTACCTACCTATCTACTGTAATTCTCTCTATCTCTGTCTATTTTTCTCTCTATATACCTCTACCTACCTACCTATCTACACACTCTCTCTCCCTACCTACCTCCCTACTGTATTTCTCTCTTTCTCTATATCCCTCTACCTACCTACCTACTTACCTACTCTCTCTCTCTTCCTCAGTACCTACTGCATTTCTCTCCCTCTCTATTCCTCTATCTACCTACCTACCTACTTTTTTAAAAAAAAAATTGCCTCTTCAAAACCTGGGTGTGTCTTATATACTCTGGTGCATCTTATACTCCAAAAAATGCGGTAATTTCATATTAACTGATTCAGACAGCTTTTCGCCTAACTACTCATACATTTCCTGAAGGAACTCTAAAGTGAATGTTCTTTCTGCAGGTTACTCTAATATGCTTCTCTTTTTGTTTTTACTTTTCTGATAGTTTCCATTCTAATGTTGTAATCCAAAAGTGAAAGTATCAATTACAAGAGTAACAGGTACTTTCCCCCCTTATTTTTTCTTTCTGTTTCCTAATTACTTTATTCTGAAATGAAATACTTTGTTACAATCACTATTACAAACTGGTTGATATTACCTTTATCTTTCCTTTGTAAATTGTCTATTCCCACAAAATTAGGTCTGTTTGTCTGTTTAGTTCCAATATATATATATATACTTTTATTTACGGTCACAGACCAAAACACAAGTACTACAGGAAGAAACGCCAAAAACAATAACAATAATAATAATAAAAATTATCATAATATCATAGCAATGGGTCGCCAATAGCTTATCTAAGGAAGGTTACAGCGTTCTCCCCTAATGGTTACAGCTCTTAAGAAAAGTTCCAATATTTTCAAAAGCATTTTCACCAAAATATAATCTTTCAAAATTACCGGTCCACTTTATTCTTTGTAAACTTTCTCACATCCAATTCTTGTTAGGTGTTTCTGCTGAAAGAAAATAGCAGCAGCAGTGCGTGTGATACATAAGAGACTGAACAAGCCAGAATTCAACATCTAGCCATTGATCTATGCTGCAGTATTTCCCTATGCCATAGAATCTTACTGAGATGCCTGTAGATTAAACATTTTCTGATATCTTTACAGAATGAAGGCTTAAATTTTATTGTGGTTTTTCTATCTCATTTAAATTTGTTTTGGTTAAAATAATCTAATGTATTTTGTATTCTGTATCTGTTTTATTAAGAGTTAGCTTAGTGTAATAGGTAAGGGACCACACTGGAAAGCAGGGGAGCATGAGTTCTATTTCTTCCTTAAACACAAAATTAGCTGGGTGACTTTGGGCCAGTCACTCACTCTCAGCTTTAGGAAAATGACCAGGACAAACCATTTCCAAAATCTTGCCAAGAAAACTATAAGCACTAGTCCAGACTATAAACAGAAGTCAAAAACAGACTCAAGGGTATCAGATTATAATCTAAATTTTACCTGAATGGAAAGCAAAGTCTGTGCTGGTAGCTCTCATACTTAACAATGTTATATCATTACCTTTGAATCCTGCCTGACTGAGATTCTTACTTTGTTCCATTCATTTATGTTAATTTTTTTCTTAATCTCAAGGTTCTGGTTTTTTTTTTAGGGTGTGTGTATAGGGCCTAGTTATTTGCAGGACCGTCTCCTACCACACACCTCCCTTCGACCGGTCCACTCCCACAGAGTGGGCCTCCTCAGGGTGCCATCAGCTGGTAAATCTAATAAAATAAATAAATAAATAAATAAATAAATAAATAAATACAATCTAACTTCCATTTTCTTAACATTTAGATTATTTCTATCATTTCTGGGTGTCCGGTCCATCTGACAACTTGCCATGTTATAAATGAGGTGTGTTTCAAATTTTCAGATGTCACAAGCTTTGAAGAGGTCTTTACACAAGCTCTTACACAAAAAAATAGTTTTTTATAGATCTTTTTGGTCTGCCACAGCCATACTCTAGATCAGGGCTATCAAAATCACAGGCCGCAGGCTAGATGTGTCATGCACTTACTACACTTATGCCCAGTTTAGCAAAGGGGGGGAAAGTCCCAATATGTCACATGATTCTGCCATGACAACATCCCTGGTCTAGATGTTGTGACATTGCCTTGAGGCTCCTTAGATTTTATTGGATTTTACATTAAATATAAACTATTTAAACAAAAGTTTTATGATTATTTGTGCCTATTTTCCATTTAACATAAAATTAAGCTCATATTATGACATATTATGAGTTTCAACTTCTATGATTTATAGATTTAATGATCAACAATAATTTCCTTTCAAAATACATGTCTCTATTTATTCTCGTAACCCCAATCTGGTTTCACAATATCAGTTACACAAAATTTATTTGTTTATTTGTTTAGGAAAATTTATATAGCAGTCTACTTGCTCACAGCAACACTAGGTGGCTTACAGAAAATAAAAACAGAATGTAGAAGGAATAAAAATAGTAAAAAATAAAAATAATAAGCTCCATCCTGCTCCTCAGGAACAACAAATATTCATATCAGCCAATTAATGGGCTCCATCCCACTATGGGTTTTCCAAGCTCACTAGAAAAGCCACATCTTCAAGATCTTCTGAAAGTGTCAGAATGGGGGCCAGTCTAATTTCTGGAGAGATGTTCCAGGGAGAGGGAGCCACCATGAAGAAGACTCTTTTTCTGGATCCCACCTGATGTACCTCCTTAGGGGACAAGATCCACAATATTCCTTGCCAGTCTGCTTTAGTAGGCCATGTGTATGTTTGGCAAGAGACGGTTCCTCAGATAACCTGGTCTCAAGCCACGAAGTGCTTTAAAGATGATAACCAGCACCTTGAATTGCATCTGGAAGCAAATTGGCAACTAATGCAGCTCCCACAGGAGATGTGACACATATACACATCAAGGTTTGCACAAAACCATGCAGTCCACTGCATTTTGAACCAACTGGAGCTTCTGGATGCTTTTCAAGGGCAGCCCCATGTAGAGTGCATTGCCCTAATCAAGAGGGGGGAGGGGCTAGGGCATAAGTGACTGTGAGTAGGGATTGTTGGTCCAGGAAAGGGCATAACTGGTGCACAACCCATAGTTGCAGAAAGGCCCACCTGATCATGACTGCCACCTGCTCTTTGAACAGGGGCCACGAGTCCAGGAGAATCCCCAGATTAAGTGTTGGGTCTGTTTGGGGCAGTGCCACCCCATCCAAGATCAAAGGTGGCAATTCTCCATGGATTAAAGAATCTTAGCCCCAAAATATATTTTAATGTAAAAAATAAATTCACAAATTCCTTCCCCACCTCTTGAACAAAAATGTGTTATCTATCAAGAAGTATGCTTTTTAGACATTCTTAATCTTAGGCTTCTTATCCTTAAGCGATGAACAATACTTTTGCTATTTCTAGTACAATTTCCATACATGAACTATATTTTAAATGAAACTTCACAGTAGTAAAAAAAAGGCAAGATTGTGTTCTGTAACAGGTGTGAAACCGGTCAGTTTTCATTGCCTTTATAGCTGATAGATTAAAAGAAAGATTTTAGTCAAGAAAGATCTGTCAATGAGACATGCTTTAATGAGTTCTAAATGCCCTTAAAGCAGTTTAAATCAGAAGAGCAGTTACCATAGCAGCCATAATAATATATTGGTATTAAGGTATTTGTTACTATTTTCTTTTCCTTGGTTAATTTCAGAAAAAGCTACTTTCTTGGATTATTATTTTCTGGTGTCTTTACTTTCTAAGATACTAGAACATGAACATTTGTATTGTTTCTTCAACTCTGAATTCTTTTATGAGTAACGTGCATAATGTTTTAATAGATAGTAACATAAATGGGCTACTGAAATAGCTGTTGAAATTTGCTACATGAAATGTGAGAGGTGTATTGTAAACAGTGCATTAATAGTACAATGAAAAAAGGGAAAAATAAGTGTTATAGTTTGTAGAACTAAGAGAAGAGAAAGTTTATATTTGGGTGAATTGATAAATACATTCATCAACTTTCATGTTTGTGAAAGTGTAGGATTATTTATAAATGAAAAAAAACTTAATATAGGTTAGAATATGAACTACAATGAAATGTTGGTACTCAACTGCTTTGAAACTCATTAAATTTGGTACTCAATGCAATTTCATGTGAAAATGTTGTCCTGTTAGTCATCATTTGTTCGGTACTCAACAGACTTGTTGATATCGTCTGCCTTGTGACTCACTACATTATTCCTTATGGGAAAAATCTGTTTGGTGCTCATTGGTTTGGCTAGTCATCGCATCTCCCAGAACCAATTGATGAGTACCAAGTCACCAATATAATGTACTCATGTTATTGAGGATACATATGGAGGTAGGAATTCATAACTTAATGAGAATTGAAGACTATATTCCAATGCATGGTGATAATGAAAGAAACAGGGATGGGTTTTGGAAGAAAACATACACAATCAATCAATCAATGAAATCCATGGAAAATGTTATTTTGTTATGTGACATAAATAGAAAGCAGAAAAAAATGATCATATAATTCAAGAATGAAAGAGAGAGAGAGAGAGAGAGAATTCGTATTTGCTAAAAAAAGTTTTGAATGCAGAGTTTAAGCATAAATTTATTCATGCATACACATGGCAGTGGAACTCATCCAATAGCACACTGTTATGGAAAGAATAAAAAATGATGCTTTTATTTAAAATTACAAAATGACACATGCTGTTAAAAAATTGCATATCTATATAAATAAAAATGTAAAATAGTTTGTGCAAAGCTACTAATCTCAGAAAGTACTGAACCGATCAACACCAAATTTTCACACAATGTTCCCAAGGACTTCCGATGCAATCATACGTACATTTTGTGTGGCTGGCACACGTGTGTCATGTGCAAGCAGCACAAAAATAAAAGGTGCACACTTCTCAAGTTTTCACCTTCCTGTAGCTCCTCCCAGCTGCTTCTTATGATGCGTCACGCACACCACCCCTCACATTTCCAACAGTCATTTCTTCAACAACCAAATAAGCTTCCAATGTTCCCACACTGCATGGAGGCCTACAAGGCCCAGAATAAGGCATGGGGGGGGGAGTTACACACTCCCAGGTGGCCCATTTTTGGTCCCAGGAGGCTGTATGGATGCCTACTAGGCCCAAAACTAGGCATGGGGGGGGGGGAACACACTCCAAGCTGGCCCATTTTTGGTCCCAGGAGGCTGTATGGATGCCTACTAGGCCCAAAACTAGGCATGGGGGGTGACACACTCCCAGGTGGCCCATTTCTTGTCCCAGGAGGCTGCATGGTTGGTAGGTAGGTAGAGGGAGGGAGGGAGGGAGGGAGAGAGAGAGAGAGAGAGAGAGAGAGAGAGAGAGAGAGAGAGAGAGAGAGAGAGAGAAATACAGTAGGTAGCAGGGTGGATAAAAATCAATGATTTTTTTAAAAAAAATAAAAAATCGGTTTTTTTTATTTAAATCGGATTTTTTTGATTTAAATTGGATTTTTTTTATATAAAATGCTTTTTGAGGAAAATATATTACCATCCAAAGGTTATTCCATCATGAAATAAAGATTAGTTTTTTAATTATGTAGAATAAGGCTGTATATGTTTAATTTTTTTGGTAAATAAATTCCATTAATCCATTCACAATGTCATGCTCTTCCAGAGGTTTTTGTAAGATTATTGGGCAGTTTCTCTGCCTACAAGATATTATCACAGATGCTTGGTTTACTTTTGCAGTTCTCAAAACTGAATTTGACTCAGCAGAGATCACATGCCTCTTCTTCACAGCAAAAATGTTATAACATGAACAGAGTTGAAAAAAAGACCTTAATCCTAACTTCTACAAACCTATGAATACAGAATCAACCCCTTCAGTGCTATATTTCAAGAAGTTCAGTGAATAGAATAGAAACAATATTTTTCTGATTGTTTGGAGTGGAATAGATCTGCACAAGAAGAAATTGAAACTAAGTATGAGGAGGAAGGGGCAATCAGACAAGCAGTATTACAAAATGAAAGTCTAAGTTTCTTAAAATATATATATTTTGTTTAGCCAAATTAGTTAACAAACATGGATGTTTGTTTAAGCAAATAACATATGCTGTAATGTTATTGTTTCAGTTGAATTAATCTATTTAAATTGTTATTATTAAGGTAATGATTATTTTTCTCCTTCCTAAGTACAACAGAAAAGTTGTCCAAATATGAATGATTAACCTATTAAACTGGGGATAAAAAACTAATATGAAAAGTTGTTATTTTAAAAATCTTCATTTACTTGCATATTATAAGTTATACCAGCAAGAATTAGTCTTTATGTAGAAAACTATGATTTAAATCAAGCGTTTTTTACTAGTGATTTAAATCATGATTTAAATCGTGATTTAAATCAACTTGATTTAAATCAAATCCACCCTGGTAGGTAGGTAAGTAGGTAGAGGGATAGAGAGAGAGAGGGAAAATACAGTAGGTAGGTACAGGGATAAAGATAGAGAGGGAAAATACAGTAGGTAGGTAGGTAGGTAGGTAGAGGGATAGAGAGAGAGGGGGAAAAATACAGTAGGTAGGTAGGTAGGTTGGTAGGTAGGTAGAGGGATAGAGAGAGGGAAAATACAGTAGGTAGGTAGAGGGATAGAGAGAGAGAGGGAAAAATACAGTAGGTAGGTAGGTAGAGGGATAGAGAGAGAGAGGGAAAAATACAGTAGGTAGGTAGGTAGGTGGATAGAGAAGGAGAAATACGGTAGGTAGGTAGGTAGTAGGAGAGAGGGGGAAATACAGTAGGTAGGTAGGTTGGGGGTTATACAGTGGTTGTGTGTACATGTTTGTGTGTGCAGGTGTAGATCTACACACAGATTGGTTGGCCATTTAACCAAACTGTGCCACAGCAATATGTGGCTGGGTACAGCTAGTAGTGAATAAAAATAATGGAATGCATGAATAGGAAAAAAATATTCAAAGCAAGGAACATTTAAAATTTTAAGAAGAGGAGGAAATCCAGAGCAGAAACTCTCCCTTACGTAGGCATTGGGAAAATATATACCATGATACCATCATGCAAATTGTTTGAATTAGCTGCAATTCATGTCATTTGTATCATGTTGTCAAAATATACACAATATGTGCATGTCCCCTGACAGATGCCCATATTCTACGTTACCATTGTTATCTTTATCATTTCATTTAAGTCTTGTCTTTAAAGACTGAAATTTATAACATGAAATAGTTTCCCCTTAAGCTGTTATTCCATTTTCTTTTCCCTAAGCAAACGACTTTAATTTTTTTCAGGTTTGGCTAAAATACTTGTGCAAGATTTATGATTTACAAAACAGTTCTAGCCTTGGTTTAGTTTTAGGCTCAGGGCAGAGTTGTTCTTCACTGTAATGGTAGTACTATCTACTTATTTCCCATTGGCTTTGTCACTGATTGTCCATACAGCCTAATTAATGTAGTATCTGATTTCCTTATGGATAATGTAATGTATTTAGCAGAAAAGGGAAGAAAAGTAATCTACTATGGCTTTAAATGGCTTTTAAATAATTGTACAGATGTGAATATTAAAATATGTGTACATGAGAGACACTATTCATGAAAGAATTGCAGTGCCCTTTCATTCCAAGAGAAATTTAAAAAGTTTGTTTTGCCATTTTAATCCACTAGTTATTAAAGTTGAAATACTTACAAATTATTTTCTTTCTACACTACTGGATTTTTATCTAAACTAAGCTGTCCTTTATTTAACTCCAGAAAAACCAGTTAACAATCTGAGCTATAACTGTATATTTATTCCACCAGTAACTGGGAGAATGGTATACAAAATTTTAATTATAGTTTCATGTATCAACTATGAATTTTCATTAAAGACATTGTAGAAATGCAGTCATGTTAGTCTATATAGAAACTAAATATCAACATGAGTCTAATACCAACTTTTGAGATTCACAAATTTTACTAAGAGGCACAAGCTTTTATGATCTGTAGTTCATGTTATGAGATTTATGATGTGACCGAATTTAGGTAGGATTTAAATTGGCATGCGTTTGGGGGTAGAAAGGGATGGAAGATAAGATGATAGTTAAAAATCGATTGTGGTTGTGGAGACCTTGTGAGATAGTCTGAATGTTTTGATATAGGTTGGTCTTGGTCTGATACTACCTTGTTCTTGTTCTGAATGCTGATGTCAAAATTTGTGCCCATTAATTTTTGAATTTGGTCTGTTTGTAGAATTCATATTGGCAGATAATGGCTTATATCACATTAGAGAAAAAAAAAACTGACGTGCCTATGACCATTCAATGAGATTTATAGACAAATAGACAAATCAATATAGTCAAATGTATTTCAGAGAACTTAACTACACTTCAAAAATAAATCAACAGAACACAACTGTTTGTCACCTAAAAATTCACAACCCAAGCAACTTAAATGCATTATTCATAAGCTACAACCCTTCCTGAAAAATGGCATTGTGTTTTCTCAGACACTAGATCAGTGATGGCGAACCTATGGCACGGGTGCCACAGGTGGCACGTGGAACCATTTCTTAGGGCACGTGAGACGTTGCCCTGTCAGCACTAGCGCACATGTGTGTGCTGGCCAACTGATTTAGGCCTTCTTTTGAGGCTGTTTTTCACCCTCTGGAGGCTTCAGGGAAGCTCCTGAAGCCTCTGGAGGTGAGGGGGAGGCTGTTTTCACCCTCCCCAGGCTCCTAGAAAGCCTCTGGAGCTTGGGGAGGGTGAAAAAAGCATGCCAAAAGCAGGGGGTCATGCACATAGCATTATGGGTGTGGTACGCCCATGCACAACTCCCCTGCGCTCCCCCCGCTTTTGGCACGCGAGCCAAAAATGGTTAACCATCACTGCACTAGATAGTAGGCTTATACCAGTGATGGGTTCCACATCCCATTGCAACTGGTACACTGCAATGTGGCAGGGAGTCCACCACATGCTCATGTGCAGCATGCGCATGTGTACCCATTGCCTGTGATGTTTCAGCTGCTCGGCGGAGCATTGCACAGGCGGCGTATGCTCCGTGCGTATGCGCAAATGGCCCGGTTAGGTCAAATACAGGTAAGGACAGCAGGTGGGTGGGTGAGCCCTCCAGAGCACCATGCCATAATGGTACCTGGTGCTCCCAGGAGGCACCAGTATGCCTGTACCAGGGGGTATCCGCAGCAACCCACCATTGGCTTATACATGCATACATCAATGGGTCTTCCTGAAACACATTAAAAAAATAACAGAATAATGATGCTAACTAGCAACCAGATGCTGTAACAAGCCCAAATATATATTTTGAACAAAACTATTATACGCCCAACCACTACATATTCAAGATTAGAAGTTGCTTAGGTAGTTTCATTGAAATATATTTAGCCATTTCCCTTTTAAAAAAACAATATGGCTTTATTGAAAATATACACATACTGTAGCTTCTCCCTGTAATATGGAAACTATAATGTTGTTGAAGACTGGAATGTTAAACACAAAACCTCTATTAGTTTGGAAGATTATACTTCAGATGTATAGTCTTTTAATATACGGAGCCAATATTTTGTATATGTCTCTGCATATATGGATATGCAAATAACACACACACTCTACTCCACTTTATGTAGTGTTGCCTCTTGGCAAACACCTGGATAAAGTTTTTTCTAGCACTGTCTGTCCCCATCTTCCAGAGTGGGTTTGCAGGATGGTTCAGTGATGGTATTATCACAGCCAGATGGCCTTGAGACTGAGTTGAAGCTGAAGCCACACCTATGAGCTCATCTCCTCTGACTCCAGTTTCAATCCAGTCTTTGGCCAGAAGAGATTACTTTTTTTGGACTTCTGAATAACTACCATCTCTGGACCACTCCTCAAACCAGCATGGGTTCCGAAAACCTTCCTGAGACCCTTCCTCCTCCTTACTAGTAAGTTCCCATCGGCGGCTATGGTTTTCCAGCTGCCTGGGAGGCTCCGGTGGCTAATTCGCTGTTCCGGCAGCCATTTTAGCCGGCAGCCATGTGGAGCCTTGATCCTTTGCGATCAGCTTCAGAGGGGGCTAATGGGCTTTGGCTTCCAGCCTGACAGCCCCTAAAGCCCTAAACGGATTGCGGCGTGGCAGAGGAAGCACGGAGAAGAGGGAGCCCGGAGAAGAACTCAATGACTTTGGCACCAGGAGAAGCCAGGCGGTGGCAGACCCCTCGGAGAGCAGCGGAAGCTCCAGAGAACTCCAATTGTGGCAAATTTAAAGGAATGAGCTACGAGGGGAGGAAGACCTGCTGCAGCTGCCAAAGAGGAGGTGAGGGGCAGATGGTGTGGGAAGCGCGAGGAGTGGCCATAAGTAAGAATTGCGATGGCGGACAGGGCTCCTTTTCCTCCTATGTCCCCTGGGGAAGGTACCTCTTTGAGGCAGCGGCCCACTGCCTCCTCCAGGAGGCTTAAAGCCCCAGCTGATCCTTGGCTTTCCCGTGCCAGCCAGAGAGATGAGTCGAGGCACAGAGCCTTAATAAGGACTTTTTCCAGGGCAGAGAGGCTGTGGGCCCTACAGGGCAGGATCAGTCCCTCCCTGTCCAGGTCCAGGTTGCCTTTGGGGGGTTCTTCAAGGCAGGATTCTCCCCCTAGGTCTCCAGATTCCTTGAGAGAGTGCAGTGGTGGGCTACCCATCCCCTCCTTTCCATGGAAGATCTTGACCAGGTAGACCATCAGGCTGAGTTTCTTCCTCAAGAGGCACAGCTGGGAGGTGGAGATTCATCCAGGCCTACCCTGGCACCTACCCCCAACCAGAAGGTCCCAGCTGGGATTCCTTAGACATGGAAGACATGCCTGTTGGCCTCCAGAATCTAATTGAAAGAGCCATTGCTTCTAGTGTGGCTGCAGGCATGCAGCGCCAGGTGACTCGGCCTGTACCTCTTCATCCCAGACATGGGACCCTGCCCAGCCGCTCTGTCATCCTGGGTCCCCCTCCTTGGCTAGCGAAGGGTCAGTCTTGAGGGACAAGGCGCAGCAAGACCCAGATCTTTCTGACGATGAGGATGATCTGGAGCCTGACACCCCTCCCCCCCGCTTTCATGGGGTTGTTTTTCCCTACCTTATTCCGGTCCCTCCTGTGCAAGGCATGTGCCACTGCCCAACTGGAGAACAGCGAAGTGACTAAGGAGGTGAAACCAGCAAAGAAGCCCCAGGGAACGGTCTTCTCTGAGCCCAAAACCACCAAGGAGGATATCCCAGCTCACCATTTATTCCTGGAGGTTGTAAGGAAGCAGTGGGAGACACATGGGGCCTTCCCAACCCCAGTAGTAAAGACATGAGGTTCTATAACATCGAGCCAGATTTCTCTCAAGTATTGCAGATGCCTTCTGTGGACCCCCCTGTGGTGGCTTTGGCTGCTCCAGCCTCACTGGTACCCAAGGATGTGGTGGACAACCTGAAGGCAGAGGACCGAAAAGTGGAGATGATTCTCAGGAAGACCTTCCAGTTGTCGGCTTGGGCCTTACCGCTGGGGCAAGAAGGTTGCTTGCGACCCCACCCATTTGTGGCTGCCTGGCTCTGTTCTCAAATACCTGGGCGGAGATTTCCACTGATGCCTAGGTCCTCAGTACAGTAACTATATTCTCCGTCTGGAATTCCTCTACTGCCCCCACTTGTTTCTGTGTGTTTCCCCCAGCCAAGGATGTTTTTATTTATTTATTTAACTTAACTTATTAACTTGTTGATAAGTGCCAGCAGATGCGGCAGGCCATCCAGCATCTGCTCAACATTGTGGCCATAGAACCAGTCCCTAGGGACCAGACGGGCAAGAGCTTCTACTCTAACATTTTCCTGACGCCAAAATCCTTGCGGGGATGGAGAGCCATTTGGATCTAAAGCTCCTGAATCAATATTTAGTGTACAGATGTTTTAAGATGGCCTCTCTCAAGTCCATCCTGGCAGGGATTTAGGAGGGGGACTATATGGCATCCATCAACCTCACGGAGGCCTACCTGCACATCTCCATTTTTCCCAAACATAGGTCTTTTCTACGCTTTTCCTACTTGGGAGTTCACTATTAGTACAGGGCTCTACCATTTGGGTTGGCTTTGGTTCCCGGGACCTTTACCAAAGTGTTAGCGGTAGTGGCTTCCCACCTGAGGGAGCTCCCCATTAGGCTTTATTGCTACCTGGATGACATTCTCATCCAGAGGCTGTCCTGGGCCCAGACAAGGGGTCATTGACACCCTCCAGGGCTTGGGGTTCTCAATTAAGAGTTCTCTGTCTTCAGCCACTCGAATCCTCCACCTGGGGGAGGTTATAGATTCCCGGTTGGGTTGAGTGTTTCTTTTCCCAGATCGCAGGTCCAGTTTGTTGAAGTTAAGCAGATCCGGAAGGATCATTGTTTCCCATAGCTCTCCTTTCCAGCTTGCTGGATAAATTCATCTCCTGTTTCAAGGTGGTTCCATGTGCATGACTACATGCCAGGATGCTCCAATGGAGGCTGCTTCCATATCAGAGTGCCGATTCCAGCAACTCAATGCTCAAGATACCAGCAACACCATAGGTCGTGATGTCTCTCAGGTGGTGGATGTCTCTGGCATTGCTCAGGGGCTGCGAATTCAGGGAGCAGGAGTGCCTCATTCTGACAACAGATGCGAGCCTGTTCAGTTGGGGGGCTACCCTAGACTCCCAGATGGCACAAGGCCAGTGGTCAAGGAGTGACGTTCAACACAGCATAAATTGACTGGAACTCCGGGCGGGTCACCTCACCCTACAACGGTTCCAAACCTCGGTAGAGGGTCACCACGTCCTCATCTTGACAGACAATGTCACAGCAAAGGCCCACATAAATCAACAAGGGGGCAAACACTCCAGAGGGTTGCACACCAAGGTGATGTTGCTGGGATACTGGGCGGAGAAGCACCTGCACTCCATCTGAGCAGAGCACATTACCAGCATCGACAATCATCAGGCAGACTGCCTGAGCCGGGAGACAGTAGACAACAGAGAATGGAATCTGTCCAGGGAGCTCTTCCAGAAGATCTGTCAAAGATTTGGGAGACCGGTGGTGGACCTGTTTACCACTCTGTCCAACACTCAGCTGCCACGGTTCTTCTCTCAGTTCCCAGCTTGGGGAACAGAGGGAGTCAATGCCCTTTGCTCCAGTTGGGCTGCTGTACGCTTCCCCCCCTGCCTCTCATTCCTGGGGTCATCCAGAAGGTAGTCAGAGAGCAGGTGAAAGTAATCCTGGTGGTCCTCTACTGGCCCAGGAGAGCCTGGTTCGTGGATCTGTTGAGCTTGTCGGCAGGGGGACCATGGAGGATCCCCTGGGGGGAGGTGAGATTGCAGCAGGGGAAGCTGGTCCATCCAGAGCCACAGTGGCTCCAACTTGCTTTGTGAAGATTGAGTGGGAGCACCTGAAAGGTGCTCTCTTGTCCCAGAGAGTGATCAGGACCATTCAGGCTTCCCACAGACAGTCTACCAACCGGATTTACGATTTCACCTGGGTGATGTTTGCTTCCTGGTGTCAGTCTGCCTGCGTGACCCCTTAGAGGGCCATGGTTCCCCAGGTTCTGGAATTCCTCCAGGAGGGCTTGGATAAGGGCCTGTCGCTAACCACTGTTAGGAGCTAGCTACGGTGATTCTGGGGGGAAGGCTCCATCCCGCTGCCTCATTTGCCATTAGTTAAGAGGTTTCTCAAGGGGATGGCCCAACTTCGTCCACCACCAGTTCATAGGTTCCCTATGTGGCACTTCCCCACAGTGTTATGGTCCTCATGGCTGAGCCTTTTGAACCATTATGGATGGTCAGCCGAAAGCTTCTCACTTGTAAGGTTATGTTCTTGGTGGCTATCACTTCGGCTAGGCGTGTTTCAGAGCTAAGGTCCCTCTCCTCTAGGGAGGATCTATGCATGTTCCACAACAATAGGGTAGTGCTATGTCTTGACCCAGCATTCCTGCCCATGGTAAACATGGTCTTCCACTGGGCTCAGGAGGTGGCCCTCTCAGACTTTTGCCCAGGCCCGATCAGAGAGCTGGAGTACAGGTGGCACCGCTTAAACATAAGACAGGCATTGCAGATCTACCTAAGACAGACGGCTGAGTTCCGAAGGTCCGAGGCTCTGTTTGTATTGTTTCATCCCTTGTCGTTAGGGAAGAGGGTTTCCCCTTCCACCATTAGTTGTTGGATTTGTTTGGCCATTGCACTTGCCTACAAGGCGCAAAACTTGCAGGTGCTGGTCGGAATCATGGCACACTCCACTAGGAGTGCAGCCACCTAGGTGGCCTGGGCCTTCCAGGTCCCTATAGAAGATATCTGCAGGGCAGCAGCTTAGGCCTACCCTTTATCCGGCACTATAGGCTGGATGCCTTCACATCTTCTGATGCAACATTTGGCTGTCAGATCAGTGAGAGCCCACCCTATGGGACGGCAACCTGGGTATGTCCCGTCACTGGACCATCCTGCAAACCCACTCTGGAAAATGACAATTGGTCTTACCTGAACTGTTATTATAAGAGTTGTTTGCAGGATGGTCCAGTTCCCACCCTAGGTTTAGATAGACAGTATTGGAGGTGGAGGTGTCTCCTTTGTGACTTGTTTTCAGGATCTCGGGAGCGCACACTGCATTGAAACTGGAGTCAGAGGAGAGGAGCTTAGAGGAATGGCTTCAGCTTCAACCCAGTCTCGAGGCCAATTGGCTGTGATAATACTATCACTGGACCATCCTGCAAACAACTCTTAAAATAGCAGTTCAGGTAAGACCAACTGTCAATCTGGTCCACACATTGTTGATACAGTTCGGTCCATCCAACTTGCTGCTGCTCTTCTATTTCCTTCCATCTTTTCCAGCATTATATATTTTCAAAAAAGCTAGGTTTTTTTTTAAAGTGTCTAAAATATGATAATTTGAGCCTGATTAGTTGTATCTGAAATGAGAACTCAAGGTAAGTTTGTCTGATGATTCATTTGTTTGCTTACCGGTTTATTAGTATTCTTTCTATGCTGCTTGTTTAAAAATATTTGCCTCCGTACGTCACAGGAAAAAAACATTTACTGCATGATTCTCATCCTTGTAGATAATAGATCTATTCCAGCATCTGAGTATAATCATCAAACCCTTCCTGGCTACTCTAGCAAGTGATAACCTGCAATGTGTTTCTTAACCTCTAATTATAAATAGTCTAATTTTGTAATGGAAAGGCATAAATCAGTGCAGCATGAGAAATACCACAATTGTTGCAATATTGAAAGCTGGGCAATGTCCAGCAGACTTATGTTTAGAATTTCTAGCCACAGGACATCAATTGTACAGAACTATTGACTCAAAATTTGATTGTAAATTTCCCTTCTTATAACCTCAATTCTAGCACAAACTGCTGAGAGAAATCCACAGTCAATCACACTGTTTTCCCCGCAAAGTAACAACCTCCCCACCAATGTATCATTGTCCTCTCGTTCTAGTAAGACTTTTTAGTCAAGTGAGCATAAAAAATAAATTGAGATAAACAGAATTATTCAAGCATTTACATCTTTCTTTCATATAGTGTTACTGTTTCTGTAGTGCTTGAGTGAATGTAGCTTGTCAGTGAAAGGATTGATCATAAGACTTATAATTCCAAATTTTTGTTTGTTATTTTCAATCTATGCTAGAATCATAATCAGAGCTTATGGACATTTCTGACTCATTCATCCTCTGATCACCCTTTTTATGATACTTACTATTGTTTAGATAGCAATTAGCACATGTCATAAAAATCAGGTTGGCAATTCCAATGTCTTGTCTTGCTCTTGTGGAAGAATCATTAAAATAGCAGACTAAAAAGATATGATGGCCAGTCAATATCCCCATCAATGAAACAATGGGAAATTGGTCAAAAGTTCAAAAGTAGGATAAAACACCTGAACAGCTAGGAGATGAATATATATTTCTTATGGTCTATATACAGATGCAATAGATTTCCTAGCTACTTTTAGGAATATGTTATGTTGTTATCCATCTGCCTTTGGCACTATGTATATCTTCACCATATTTTTTAGAAATATTGGTGAAGTATCCAGGACTAAATAGCAGAGGAATGGTATATCAAACTTCTGAAAGGTACATTGGAAAGTCCTTATACAAATAATGCATCAGCTACTATGAAAGGAATACAGTACATATTGCAAAGTATTGGACCAATATTTGAGATTCATGAAACTATGATAAGGAAGGAGAGAGGTATTGAATAGCCAAAAAACAACAACACCCCAAGCCCAACCTCCAATAGTATACTTTAATGACAGACATTCTTACACCAAAATTATTTATAACCTTTAAATATTTTTCTTCTGATCTCACTGGGCCTTTCTTTTAAATTCATTTCCACAATTTTAACCACTGTATATAGCACAAATTAATATTATTATAGTAGTAAAAGGATATTTCTTTTATTTTTTCACTATTGTAGGCTAAGAATCCAGAAGCTAAATTTATTATTGTTTATTATTTGTAATAATGTTAATATTGTACGTAGGCAACAAAATGCAATCGTTTCCCCCCCCCCCAAATTTGGTTTCTAAGAATTTAAAGAAATCCTACATATATTTGTATTGAATTAGAAGAGTTTAGTGCCTTTTCTTTAGTGTTTTTTTAATTCATCATGCACAAAGGCCCATGAAGCCACTATTCACCTGAACTACAAGATATGTGGCATATGAATTTGATAGAAGATAGATAGATAGATAGATAGAAAGATAGATAGATAGATAGATAGATGATAGAATTAAAACTTAATTAAATTAAGTTTGTTTTTGATGTGACTAACTCTCTTTAAATATACATAGTGAATCATAATTAATTTCTCTCTTTTTCTCTCCTGCTCTCCTGACTTTTTGCTTATTAATTATGTACCTAAGGTTCACTTTATCAATATATTTAAGCAACAATACTTTTTGTAAACCATTATTCTAAATTCTAAAAATCAATCAATCAATCAATTTCAATCAATTTAATACTTATAAACCGCACCCTCTCCCCACAGGGACTCGGGGCGGTGCACAGGGAGAATAAAAACAATAACTATATACAACATTTCATATTAAAAATAAATTAAACAATACCTGTGCTAAAATACCCATTAAAACTAACTAAACTAAAAATCCCCAATAAACCCAAAACAGAGGAGTAACTATCCCAGGCCGGCAAGGCAGAAGAAGTGTGTTTTTAGTTTAAGACGGAAGGAGCGGAGGTCCGTGGTGGTCCTAATGTTGGGGGGGAGGTCGTTCCAGAGGGCTGGGCCCGCCACAGAGAGAGCCCTTCCCCTGGGTGTCGCCCGCTGACAGAGTCTAGTGGACGGCACCCGGAGAAGTCCCTCTCTGTGGGAGCTAATCGGCCGTGAGGATGTGTGAGGCAGGATCCGATCCCGCAGATAGCTAGGTCCCGAGCCATGGAGCGCTTTAAAGATGATAATTAATACCACAATATCATGTTTAGTTAAATGTCTTCATGTACCTTCATATACCAATTTTTTTTCTAGAAACAAATTTTTTCTTGGTTTTCTGGCAGAAATCTCAATTCTTTTAGTAGTTTTTATGCAACAACATTATTTTATATATGACTAATTTTGTAGTAATATTTAGGAAATCTACTCTTTCCCTTTGTTTTCCCATTAATGCAGCATCATGCTAATATAGTTCTACAGTATGTATGTATTTATTTGGTCCTCCAATATTAAAATGATCTATGTGCATAATGTCCCTAATTTATAATGATATTAACTCTGGCTCTTTGTAAGCAGACTATGATCCTTTCATATCTATTAAATTCATTAAAATGTAAATACTGTTAGGGTCAAGTGAAGGTTATTGCAAGGCATCTTATTTTACTTGCGTACTGTTCCAATATATATTCATTTATCAATTAGTAGCAACATAAAATAACAATCAAAAGTACATTGGGGAGGGAGAGTTTAAGAATTAATTATCACTTGGGGGGAGGAAAAGAAAAAAGGAGGGATAAATATTAAACTACTTTTTCTCCTGTATTTTTTGTTCGTTAAAGTTTCTTTAAAATAATCATATTTCACTTTAACACTTGCTTTGATGTAAAGTTAGATTAGGTATACATATATGCACTTTTCAATTTTCCTTTTTCCTTTTTTTTGGTTGTTTTACCTAATTAATAATAAAGGACAAAAATGTATACCGTATATATAACAAAATAATCTGAAGGGCAATAGTAACTTCAAATACATTATATCAAATAGTTATTTTGCTTTTCTATTTTTAGGAAGTGTGATATTTGGACTGGAAAGGAGCATAAAAACAATACTTGAGAAGATACTGGAAAAAAATAATCAAAAAATAGATCTGCAAACAACTAGAACCAAATAAAATTATAACTAGAGTCCAGCACAGATTTGTTAAAAATAGATCATGCCAAACCAATCTTATTTCATTATTTGACAAAGTGGCTACATTAATAGACCAGTGGAATGCTGTGGACATAGTATAGTTATACTTCAGCAAGCTATTCAACTAAGGAGAGCACAACCTACTTCTTGGTAAACTAGAAAAATGTAGAATAGGCAGCATCACCACCAGATGGATTTGTAACTGGCTGACAATGAGTAGTTCTTAATGGTACTACATCTACATGGAGGGAAGTAAGCAGTGGGGTACCACAAGGTTCCATCTTAGGCCCAGTACTCTTCAATATCTTTATAAATGATTAGATGAGGGAATCGAAGGGGAAGTCATCAAATTTGCAGATAACACAGCAATAGCCAATATTTCAGAAGCCAAGCTCAGGATCCAAAAAAATCTTGACAGACTTGAACAATGGGCCCTAACCAACAAAATGAAATTTAATGTGGATAAAAGCAAGGTTTTACACCAGGGGAAGAAAAACTAAAGGCAGAAGTACAGAGCAGGCAAAACCTGGCTCAAAAAACAATAACTGTGAGAGGGATCTTGGGGTCCTAGTGGCTGATCATTTAAACATGAGCCAGCAGGGTGAGGCAGCAGCCAAAGAAGCTAATACGATCCTTGGTTGTATAAACAAAGATATAGAATCAAAATCTTGTGAAGTATTTATAAAACCTTAGTAAGGCCACACCTGGAATACTGCATCCAGATTGGACCACCACATTACAAAAAAAGATGTTGAGACTTTGGAAAAAGTACAAAGAAGAGCAGTTAAGACAATTAAAGGCCTGGAGACAAAACATGTGAAGAACAGTTGCAGAAATTGAGTATGGCCTGTGTAGAGAAAAGAAAGACTATGATGTGACATGATGGCAATATTCCAGTATTTGAGGGGCTGTCACAAATAAGAGAGCCCAATTTATTTTCCCAAGCATCAGAAGGCAAGTTAAGAAACAATGAATGGAAACTAATCAAGGAGAGAAGCAAACTGGAATTAAGGAGAAACTTTCTAACAGTGAGAACAATTAATCAATGGAAAAGCATAATTTTGTTGGTGCTTCATCACTGGAGGTTTTTAAGAAAAGAATGGACAGTCACCTGTCTGAAATGGTATATGGTCTCCTGCTTGAGCAAGAGGTTGGACTAGAAGACCTCCAAGGTCACTTCCAGCTCTATTCTGATTGAAATAAATGTGCAAATTTATATATTTAAATCCAGATGATTGATTGAGAGAAGGTCTGAATACAATCTAGCTAACAATCTAATACAATCTATTTTTTTTAGAATTTGGAGTTTAATTCTTTTTAAGTCACCATAGATTTTTTGAACATTCTATTTTTATAATTTCAAGTTAATGTTCTTTACGTTATGAAAAATTATGTTTCTTAGCTAATTAGATTTACAGAAAGGTGTTACCCAAGCACCCCAAATAGTAATATATTATGGATGGATAGATCAGTATCACAATGATAGATCCGTTCTACAACTGCTGTCACAGCTAAATTATTTTTCTAAATTTCTTCTGTAAACATCCATGTTATCCTGTGGAGTGCTGATTTACCACCAGCTTATCAGGTACTTGGGAACTAAGGACTTGGCAAGAAAACAATAGCCAATGGCACAATACCAAGACATCAACACCCCAATCAACCAAGAAGAAGCTACACTCAACAAGTAGAATAGTCACACATTTCAGTAAATAGAAGTTCTCTGAGGATGGGCTTCAGCATGAGTCCAAAGCTTGGAAGAATAAATTTCTGGTCTGGTTAACCAAACAAGATTGGATCCTGCAATATTATCCTGGGATATGTATATTTGCTTTCAAACTTCTTCTAAACCTCTCTCTGGAGAGCAATCATCTGGGAACATGCACATTCAATTTGGATCAAAATCTTTTGATTTTGTGGGCTGATTTCTTGAAGTGTAGGGTTTTATACATTTCAGAATTGATCCTCACTCTTTCTTTAAAATTAGGGTATTTTATATATGGGGTGGAGATGATTTTCCTATATTGGCTGAAATTTAATTTTCATCCATAAAGCACATCAGTACCCACTTATTGATAAACTTTCTAGGTCGACCTGATACCAACCACTTAGCATCAAAAAGTAGCCAGAATGTAGCTATATGTAGTTATACAGTCCCATAACTGTACAACCCTAACCCTAAAGTCAAATATAATATTCAGATGACTGATAAAATCAGTTCAAATAAACTAATTAGCAAATCAACAAAGGGGGTGTCCATAAAATAAGTTATTTCAATTATTCAGATAATATTTTATCCCAACCTTTCTTAAAAGAACTCAAGCTAGATTTTGTTTTCTTTTATCCTCCTAAGAATATTTTGAAGCAGCTTTATTATTATGTTACTATATTTAAAAAAAATCTAAGTTACAGAGGCAGCCTTGTATCTGAAGAGGAATTAGAACCCTGTACTCTTTTAATGTTGAATATTCCAACCATTGCAAAATCTTCCTTCTTAAAAATGTCACCATCTGATCTTTCATATGAATATTACGATTACATAAATAACACCATTATAATTAATATACAGAGTGATTGTGGTGGACAGGGGTTGTCTTAAACATTTTGATTGCTGCTGGGAAAATGTGCCTTTCAGTGTATAATTCCACACTAATTATATGTAAAATTGAATAAAACACTATTTTGGCACTTTGGTTGTATGTCTCAAGAAGGTACCAGTTTATATTTTGAGACTTAGAAGGAGTATATTCTACCTTATGGCAATGTCCATCTAGACAGGTCAACAACATCCTAATATTCTAACTTACTGACAAAATGCGATGTGTGCATTGCATTGCGACGGGTTACATCACTCGTCATAACATGATGTAACCCAACGCAGCATGATGTAAGCATCGTGATACATTGGAGTTTTAAAGAAACAATTAAAATGTAACATTTAAATTGTAGCTTAGGAAACTATTTCTTTGTGTTATTATTGGCATGGGAGGCTTTAACAAATACACAGCATTTAATAATGCAGTTCTGAAAATGATTATAAATATATGTTGATTTCAGAAATTATGAAAAATGATTCTTAATGGTTAGCTGATTATGAGGGCTGATAAACTATATTGAAGTGTGTTACAATGCTTATAATAGTGGATATTGCTATATAAACAATCAACTTGCTTTATAAAGTAGATTATCAGATGGAATTAATGTTTTTATGATACTAATCATCATATGTCTGAATGTGCTGCTTGTCATATAATTGAATGTCAAGACACTGCTTCTTACTAGCGGTAATGTAGCCTAAAGCTTTTCTCCAGTTCAATTAAGCCATGTTGAGTTGATCTCAATAGACCTCAATCCTATTTGAGAGTCACTCACAGAAGGGTCTGGGACAATTCTTCATGGCTACATGACCCTGTCCATTTAACCCTGGACTGAACCACCATGGCTCTTTGTCCATGGCTGGTCCTCCACTGCTGATATACAGCCACCACAACTTCTTTTCTGCTTTTCCGAGGCTGCCAATTGTGTCCGATGCATTGCAGCCCAAATCTTCATGGCCAATTCCCCTCACAGACAATTAAATGTGCCTTCTAGTTTCTGGCACGCTTTTGGCGCATGCCCAATGGTGAGAGGCACTCCGGTGCTGGAAAGTAGTGGTAGTATTGGAGAGGCTGGGGGAGATGCAGTCTCACATTCGCCAGCAGTGTTTGGATGGCAAAGGGAAGGGATGAGAGAGAGGCTTTGCCAGCAGCCTTTGGATAGTGCACAGTGGGACATAAAGAGAGTGACTGAAATGTACTATTCTTATTATCAGGATCTGTTACCTACTTTTCTAGTGAGAGACACAAACCAATGTGCACACCACTTCCATGGGTTTCAATTAAACATTAATGTTTAATGTTTCATTTGTTGGTTCGGCTGGTATGAACGTAGGGGTTGGCCCATGGAAGGGTGTGTTTGTGTGTGTGTTAGTGTGTGTCTCTTGCTGGAAAAGTAGATTTCAGATTGCTGCTGGATCACTTTAAAATGATTCCCAACTTCCCTTTTTCTTTCTGGTCTCCTTTTCATCAAAGTTCAGCAGCTGTGACCACGTCAATTTATCAGATTGTAGTAGCCAAGCAACTGGGATGATGTCCCCCCCCCCACCTCTCTCTCACTCACTCACTCTCTCTCCCTCCCTCCTACCTCTCTCTCTCACACACCATTTTGGAGAGGTGGCTGTGATTTAGCACAACAAGAACAGTCCCCTTTATTCTCCAATCCCCTGCCCACTGCTCAAAAGCATTTTTCTTTTTTCTTTTTTTTTTCTTTCACCTGGGCAGTATTAAAAGATCATGCTTGGCGCATCTTCCGGAGCTCTGTGGATCTCTATTGTTTGGTGCCTTTGCTGTGTCTTTACATAATGATATGTTTAGTTTCGCATGCTTGGTTGTCTTGGGAAGTTTTGCTCAGTTATGCAACCCTTTGGCTGGGGGGGGGGAGGCAAAGGAAAACATTAGCTGGGATGGTGATCTAACACCTTCACCCTATCTTTTAAAGGAAGCTGTCAACCCCCCCCCCCCCAGTGCAAAGACTGTCACAGTACAAGGAAAAACAAGTGTGAGAGATATGGAAAATAAAAGGAGGGGGAGTTTCTGAATGAAAAGATTGGGTCAGGAGAAGAGGCACATGGCACAAGACAACCAAGTATGCAAAACTAAACACATCATTATGTAAAGGCACAACAGTTTATTTTTATCTATTAACAAAATGGAAACAAAAATGTAAACAACATGAATAAAAGAGAAATCCAGATCAAATCAATATTTTTTAAGACCATCCTTTGTCTTCAAAATAGCATCAATTCTTCTAGATACACTTCCACAATTTTTGAAGGAGCTTCCTTCAGGTTTATTCCAAACATCTTTGAGAACTAACCACAGATCTTCTGTGGGTATAGGATGTCTCAAATCCTTCTGTCTCTTCATGTTATTCCAAACAAACTCAACAATGTTGAGATCAGAACTCTGTGGGGAAGAAACCATCACTTCCAGGACTTCTTGTTCTTCTTTATGCTGAACTTCAACTTCAACTGCAATAATACACAAGCAAGCGATAGATACAAACTCAAAGTAAACCACTCCAAACTCGATTGCAGAAAATATGACTTCAGCAATAGAGTGGTCAATGTCTGGACCAGTCTACCTGGTTCCATTGTTCCTCAAACCCTCATATCTTTAACCTTAAACTGTCTACCATGGACCTCACATGTTTCCTAAGAGGTCCCTAAGGGGGCATGCATAAGCACTCCAGCATGCCCATCATCCCTGTTTTACTGTCCCCATCGATATGTACTCATTTTATGTGTTCATGGCCATGTTATACTTATTCATATCCATCTATTTGTACCAATCTCATGTTATCTTGTACATGTTGATAGATAGATAGATAGATAGATAGATGGATGGATGGATAGATAGATAGATAGATAGATAGATAGATAGATAGATAGATAGATAGATAGATAGATAGATAGATAGATAGATAGATAAGCTCTTAATGATGTTGGCTGTATCTTTGGAGCTATTGTCCTGCTGCAGAATAAATATGGGGCTAATCACACATCTCTATGATGGTGTGGCATGATGGATAAGTATCTGTCTATTAAAATTCAAACCTTTATTGTCAGATTATAACATTTGTACAAATGAACCTCCCTTTGTACACCCCCCCCAACACAATACAACTCACAATGAAAGACAAAAAATCCCTAACCCAGTGAATTTTACTAACAAACACCCAGTCCTATTGCACCCTGTGAACTTATTGCATGTCATGCCAGCTCTGCAAGTCAATTGTACTATAAGTATAATTTTTATTGTTATTGTACTTAAATACAACGAAATTGGTTTTAACCCCACTGATGCAAAGTTATAGCAGAAATGAAAAAGAAAAAAAGAAAAAAGCTAGTGTGTGAATGGAGTGATTGTGTACTCTATAGTTGTAGAGTTATTTTTCATTCAGGAAAAATATAGATATATGATATAATATAAAAATATAGCCTATGCTTTGATGGTATGAGATGGTATGAGAATAAAGAAGGGCTGACCAGGGTGTGAGTCATCCCTGAGGATTTTCCTCATTCTTCTAAGGCAGTGAGCTCTAGCGATGTCATCTAATCGTATCAGGCGTCAGCCCACAATGTCTTGTGCTGTGCTCACCACCCTCTGTAATGTCTTTTTATTTGTGGCTGTCAAGCCAGCATACCACACCATAATGCAGTGGGTAAGGACACTTTCTATTGTGGACCATTAAAAGGAGGTCATCAATTGTTGGTTCACTTAATTTTTTCGCAAGACCCTAAGGAAGAGGAGTCTCTGTTGGGCCTTTCTGGCTACCTGGGTCGTGTTGATTTTCCAGGTGAGATCTTCGCTGAGATAGACTCCCATGAATTTAAAGGAGGAAACTCTGACCACACATCCACCCTCGATGTAAAGTGGGGCAGGTTCCTCGCTTTAGTCTAACACCATCTTCTTTGTCTTGCTGATGTTCAGGCGCAGGTTGTTTTGTAAGCACTTTGTGGATAGTTTTTGAACTTCCCCTGTACGCTGTGTCATCTCCACCTGTAATAAGACCCAATACTGTGGTATCATCTGCGAACATAACAATCACAGTGGATTGGTCAGATGATACACAATCCTATGTGTGTATCATATGACCCAACCCTTGCTGTTTGTGGGCGGTCCCTCAGAAAGTCTTTGATCCAGTTGCAGATAGAAGAGGGAAAATCCAAGTTAGTCAGCTTTTTGTTAAGGATGCTTGACAGAACGGTATTGAAGGCCAAGCTCTAATCTATGAAAAGCATCCTGACATAGTTTCTGGGTTTCTCCAGATGGCTCGCTACAGAATGTAAAGCAGTAGCAATGGCGTCGTCTGTCAAACCTATTCCCCCTGTAGGCATACTGATGTTTGTCGAAGTCTGGTGGGAGGCATGTCCTAAGGTATTGGAGAACCAATCTCTCGAAGCATTTCATCACTACAGATGTTAGTGTGATAGGTTTGTAGTCATTTAGGCAGTTAACTGCTATTTTCTTTGGGACTGTGACAATAGTGACTGCTTTCAAGCATGATGGAACATTGGCTGTTTGCAGGGAGATGTTAAAGATCCTTGTCAGGACCCCTGCTAATTTATCAGCACAATTCTTTACCACTATCCCCAGCACCCCATATGGACCTGCAGCTTTGCTAGGATTCACAGTCTTCAATATAGCTCTCACTTGGTGTTGGTAAGGAGTTAGTGGCTGGGAATCAGAAGGCTGGTGGGCAGAGGCTATGAGGTCTCTATATCTATCACTGCCCCCTGCCTTAAAGGCAGAATCCCTGGCTCTCAGAAGCAACAGTAACTCAGCAGTCATCCAGGTTTTGCAATTCCCATAGACTCTGATGCACCTGTCCACTGTTACGCTATCAGTGCACACTTTGATGTAAGAGAATACAGCATCAGAGTGTTCATGTAGGCCTTGATGTTCTATATATGTCTATATTTCTCAGCATTAAGGACACCATTGATTCTGTCCAAAACTCCAACTCCATTTGCAGAAATGCAGCCGCAAACTTGCAAGGAACATCCACCGCACTTCACTGTTGCTTGCTCACTATTGTTCTGCTCCCCAGTCCTTTGGTGAACAAACTTGTTCCTGCTGCAGCCACATCCCTCAAACTTTGACTCATAAGTTCAGAGCACTTTCTGCCATTTTTTGCACCCCAGTTCCTATGTTTTCATGCATAGTTGAGTGGCTTAGCCTTGTTTCCATGTCAGATGTATAGCTTTTAGGTCACAATTCTTCCATGAAGACTACTTCTGGCCAGAATTCTCCAGACAACAGATGGGTGTACCTGGCTCCCACTGGTTTCTGCCAGTTTTTACTGATGGCACTGCTGGACATATTCAAATGTCAAAGGGAAGTAAGCACAATGTGTCTTTCATCTCATCAATGTCTTCAACGTAGCCTGTTTTTGGGGGCTTCTTCAAAAGAGCTTGAACATCACATCTAGAAACCCCCAGTCTGCCTTGAAAGTTTGCCTAAGAGAAAACTTGCTAATGTGGTATAGCCATTTTTTGTCTTTTCCTGTGCTCAGTTTTGCCATGGTGTATGACTTGTGGCATGAAACTGTCTTCCATAACCTCACCTTAGTAGCAGAGTTTGATTGTTCCTCATCCAGTTTTAAGCCTCCTACAAAGTTGTTTCAGTTAATGACTGTGTTCAGCCTACATATGAAATTGATGTCCATTAGCACATTCTTGGTATAATTGTTTAATCATACACCTGACTCTAATCCTACAAAATCCCTGACTTTGTGCAAGTGTAAGAATTGATGCTGTTTTGAAGGCAAGGGCAGTCACATCAAATATTGATTTGATTTAAATTTATCTTCTGTTCATTTACTTAATAAACTATTAACACTTCAATTTCTGAAAACATTCTTAATTTACAATATTTTTGCACAACTGCCTAATACTTTTGCACAATACTCTATGTATGTTACACACAGAGAGACAGAGTGGTACCTCAAGTGCTTCAAAACTCATCGAATTTGATACTCAATGATGCGAAAATGTCCTGAAACTTGCCATTTCTTGGTACTCAACACACTGCAATAGGAAGAGGGGGCCATGGAGAATGGACAGGAACTTGACCAAGCCAGGAAGATCACTATAAAAAGAAGTGGGGAATGGCCTGGCCAGAAATTTGGCCAGGCTGGGAAGATTGCTGACATAGAGAAGAGACAGATAGGAAGTCCTTCCTGGCCAAAAACCCTCAAAAAGAATCACGTTACTCACATAGTTTCTTTAATACTTATCTTTTTTAGTACTCATCATGCTTCCTGGAACCAATTAACATTGAGTACCAAGATACTATTGTGAATACACACACAATCCTACTTATAATGAATTTCATGTGCTTATTTCTATTAACTAAGAATAGGATTTCAAAATAATTATATTAATATTATATGAAATTTATCATGTATTCTGAACAATAAGAGGTATAGAAATGTACACATTTCATAAGGGTGTCTTAATAAAAGACAGATGGATTGAAAATGGGATGACAAAGACATGTGATAAACAAATAATAGAAAAATCATATTGTATTTTCTTTCTGTAAAATGATATGGTTATGATAATTTGAAAACAAATTAGAAATGTAATTAAATATGTGAACAGTGAGGTCTAACCAAACAATAACAATATAACTACATTAAGAATAATTATTAGATCCACAAAATAGAATGCAGATAAATTAACAGTAATGAGAAAATGATCTCACTGTCAAAGGTTATTTTGGGAATAAAAATGAAAGGAGAGACATTGTAAAAATTAAAAATTCAATATTAGTTATGCTGAATAACTGCACAATGCATTGATTACTAAACAGTACTAATAAAAGTCTATGCAATCTCTGATTTTTGAGCAATAAATAGTATATAATAAAAGATAAATAAACATTATCGGGCTATTAAAACACAATTAAAAATGCTGCAAAAACGTGTAGATAGAAATTGCTTAAGAAGCCCATTTATTTATTTGAGTATTATTGTATTTTCTACAGAAAATCACAGTATAATTTTATCAACAACAAGGTGATTTAAAATGTATCTCATTTTATAACAGATTTATATAGACAGAAAGAGACAGACAGACCAACAAACAAAAAGACACACAGACTCATTTTTCCCTAAAAGAATTTCCACATGACTAAGCTAAGAAAAGCAGCAAGAAAAATGATAAATTAATGTACAAATTGTAAAAATGGATTGTTCCTCTAATGTTAAATTTTGAAGTGTTGGCTCCCAATGCAGCAATGTGTATATACTACAAAAAAAATAGTAGCTCTACATCACACTGAGATGGAGGTTTCGAAAACATGTCTTTAGTTCGGGGCATACTGGTTACCCGGACTAAGCTTTCTTGATATCGGATGCAATTACTTCTCAACTTTAGCTTTGATCCTGATATCCCATATCCTTCTATTTATAAAAAGCAACTGGGATCTTTAGAACAAAGGAGTCAGTTGACTTTTCCCCTGCAGTTTCTGGTTTGTCTCTCCTGTCACTTTATAGGCTTTTTCAACCCCAGTTCTAAGCTGCTTATTTAGCTTTGTCAGATTCACTCTATGATAAAAGCATACACACAAAACAGTATTGAAACTGGAGTGCCTTATCTCACTCAATAAAAGAAGGATAATCCATCATAGACAATCTTCACTTTAAAAAAAAGCACAATAGCTGTAGTCTCTTAGTAGTCCCCAAATTTCCTGAGGGTCATTTTTATAGCTTGCTTGCTTATTGATTTGTTTGCTTGTTTGACTAATAATAGCTGTCCATCTTACCATACCCATGGGTGGCTTTCAAACAATAATTAAAACAAAACAGAAAGTATCCAATGACATACATATTAAATAACACTAGTGCCTGTATATCTAGTCTATTCTAGCCATGTTAATAAAGGGAAAGTTCTTTATAAGCAAGCATTTCTGACTTGAGTGTATATTTTCATAGCTGCTATTTATTGAGGAAATGTTTCTCAGTAATGGTGCAGAAGATAATGAATATATGGTGGCATGTCAGTATTCTCACTGCCAGATTCCTCTGAGCAGATCTGAAGGCGCTCTGTGTGATTGCTGGTAATCAGGGCTGAACTGGATTGTACCTAAAAATCCTGCAAGCGAAATTAAAATCCCCATGCTTTAAAAAAATGTTTCAGTATGTTGCATTATCCTCTTATTTGGATTTGTTTTTAAAATGAATGTTTTTACTTCCCTTTTGTTATGCACATATTTAATATATATTTTCATAGTAATACAAAGACTTAAATAGTCTCAGCAAGAATTTTTTTTCTGATCAGAGGTAAAGTCAAAATACTTCAATGAATGGCAAAAATAAAATTATGATTGAACACAGTGCTGTGTCTGAACAAGATGATTTTGATTTATTGGATTTTATTTTTATTTCAGTATAAAATATTTGGAAAGTCTTCAGGTGTTGAATACAGTTGCCAACTTATACAACAAAAATATTATACAATGCCTATCTTCTACATAAGTGTAAAGCATTTTATATTATCTATATAAATAAAAATGTAACAAGAGTTTGTTCAAAACTGCTAATCTCCAAAAGTACTGCACTGATCGCTTCCAAATTTTCACACAATATTCCCTTCAAGTATGGCACAAATGATTTATATAGATTGTCTAGATGTCACGCCTGTGCCAGGTATATGCAATGGAAATGGAAAATGGTAGGTAGATAGATACAGAGAGAGCAGTGAGCCACAGGTATTATGTCATCCTTTATGACATAAAATACTCTGCCCATAAGATTCAAGGAGAAATACAGTAGGTAGGTAGGCAGCTATAGGAATAGAGAGAGGGAGGGAGAAATGCAGTAGGTAGGTAGGTAGGGAGAGGGATAGAGAGAGGGAGAAATACAGTAGGTAGGTAGGTTGGGGGTTATATGATGGTTGTGTGTACGTGTTAGTGTGTACAAGTGAAGATCTACACACAGATTGGTTGGCCATTTAACCAGACTGGGCCACAGCAACGTGTGGCCGTGAATGGCTAGTTAAAAATAATAGCAATAGAACTTAGACTTCTTTACCACCCCATGGTGCTTTACAACACTCTCTGGATGGTCTACAAAGTCACCATATTGCCCCAATATGGGTCTTCATTTTACCAACCTCAGAAGGATGGAAGGCTGAGTCAACTTTGAACGCCATCAGGTTTGAACTCCAGGATGTGGGCAGAGTTTGCCTGCAATTCTGCATTCTAAGCATTGCATCGCCAGTAAATGATATACCTGTTTGTAGATTCCACATTCATTTTCCTTTTCAGGTTTTTAATGTTGGCACTGTTGTGTGCTGATACGTGACACTAAGGCGGTCGATTCATGTAATCTCTTTGATAATATAGAAATGAAATTCTATGAAAAGACTATATTAGGCAGATAGGCTTCAGGTTTTTTGCTACATGAAAGTCTGTTTGGTTCAAGATTAAAGTTTAAAATGTACACACAGAGATAAATAAGAAGACAGAATAAGGCTGCGTGTTTTGACTTAAAGCTCAAAGATATAAAGCATTAGATTGGAAGAAATTGTTATAATTGCCTATCAAATATAGTTCCTTTTGAAATGTTTCCATACAATAGAATTATACAAAATTATCCACCTTACATAAGGTGCTGATTTTAGGGGATTGGGTGCATGTGATTAATTGTGTTTTGGTTATCATGGTTAAGTCACATCTTTTCAAAACAGTGCATTAATCATGTGAATCCTATTCATTCATATTCAGATGTGTTTCTGTCCAAAATCAGCTTTGTAAAATGGATTTTGACCTACAAGTTGTTGATACTTGTGATAGCTAATAAACTGTCTATGATTTTTTTCTTACTTTCAAATACTGTAGGTTTGCCATGAAATATTGATAGCAACTTCTTGTAGTTCTTGGGATCCAAGTTCAGTGTGGTTAGGGTTAAAACATATATTGAATAACTTACATTGAATTTCATAGGTATTTTCATAATGTCTCCATAACTTAAATAACTTTCATAAAAGTCCATTTGCTCTATCACATACTGAAAATCGAACTCTCAAAGTAAAAAAAAAAAAATACATATCAATTTCATCTTTTACCAATCAAATTTAGTCAAACTAATGACATTAACACAAGATAAACAGTTTTTCCCCACTAGCATTTTTTTAAAATGGTTGGAACATTTTTAGATTTATGTTTCTATGGAATTTGCAACCTTTATTTTTCCAGTACATATGTTGACTTTTTTGTGTGTATTGCATTTTTTTTTCTTTTGCAATTTCCGGATCGTTTCTTTAAATTTTGGGGAATTTGCCATTTTCAAATGATCTTTTTTCCCTTTATTCTCCTGCTCCCTCTGAACCTAGGAGCCAACACAAAGAAAAGCGCAGATGATATAACCAGTACTGATCGTGGGGAAGATGAAGGTATTTTTGTCGTTGTTTTTCCTCCCCGAAAAATGCAGTCCTGATATGCATGAACATAAAAATTTTCCCCTCCTTTATTTAATCACACACATTTTGGTGTGGTGTTTTATTTTTGTCTTATCTAAAATCCACCTTCCTTTTTTTCTAAAAAACAAATTAGCATTTAGATTACTGCAATTCCTATTTGAGATAAGAGTTCAAATTATCTATAATATCTGTGAAGTGAGTAGCATAAACGTTATTTACAATCAAACGCTTATTCCAATTCCCAACTTTTAAGTGGGAAGAAAAGAAATGGAACCGAGACCTTGCATGTTCTGTACATTTGCTTTTTCTTTTCTCTTTTAGTAGCTTGTAAATTCACCTTCACATTATTTTTCTTCTCTTTCCGTTATATTGGATGCAATTTCACTTCCCTTGGGTTTTTCTCTCTCTTTTTTTCCCCCTTATCTTCAATATGTAACAAGTCAAGGAAATTCAGAGATGCTTTATAACTTGCTTTGTTTTATTTTTTTTAAAGCTTCCTTCTTTTGCATGTAATTGGGGCAAAATTGCCTCCACCATTTATTCCCGCATTTCTCTTGAAAAACTATTTTGTGAGTTTATACAACAGTCAACAAATGATACCTGTCCTATTTGGGATTCTATCACTTGCATGTTATTGTAAAATTGCAAGGAAACCTATTTCTGTAAATATTTTAATAGAATCTGTGGGATACTATGAGTACAGCTCCTCAGGCAGTATCAGCCCTGAGAAACTGGTAGGTATATATATATATATATATATATATTATTTTTAGGGATATTCTTTAAATTACTTGATAATTATCAACTGCACAGGATTTGGAACTTTCCTAAGGATTTAGTTAATTCTTGCAGTCCACTATATTGTACTATGCAAAAATGCCGTTCTCTAAGTAAAATAAGTCAGAAAGTTATATACATTATAGTAGACTAGTCTTATTTTTTTATCTGCATACTTTTTCAAATTTCTGTAAAAAAAAGTAATCTAGCCAGAACCTTTTTAAAATACAGTATATGTCTTTGATATATTGTGATGGCTTTACAGACTTAAAATAAACACAGCCAACATTACATTTCATGATAGAAATTTGCACTGAGTGGCATTGTGAAAGTACCAGTATTTTCTATCTAAGGGTTATCTTTCCATGGACTGATTTGTTGAGATATGAAGCCTGTAGAGGATCTATGTGAAATTAGGATTGAAACGTGTGCCATAAATGTAAAATTAAGGAAAATACCCATTTGTTTTAGAAATTTTCATATCTGATACATTCTGCACCTATTTACCAATTTGTCTTTCTATTCTATTCAATTCAATTCAATTCAGAACTGTGTACAGTATGGTGGGATCATCTTTTAATATCCTGTTTCTCAAGATGCAGAATGATTCCAATTTTTTAGAAATGTAGCTGCTAAAATATCTGCTTTTTGGGTAATGCAACAGTTATCTTATTTTTCCTTGCAGTCTTCAATTATTTTCAAATAATAAAACTAAGTGTTTATTCCATATTCAAATATAGGTTTGTGGGATCCCAGGAACAACTTAATTCTAGTTATAAGACTACTTCACCTCCCTTTGAAAATTCTTACATGAATATAATAGTATATTACAATAGGTAATACTCCTGAAAAGAAAACATGTTCATTTTTAAATTTCAATCTATAGCTAAGTAAACATATCAGAATTGAACTATTAACTGGTAATATATTGTCCAGACAAATACATCTTTGCTCCTTTTGATTGTGATCCAAAATTACTTCTAGTTAATCAGTTAATTGATTGCAAAAGCAAATAAGTCTTCAACGAAAGATGTTCATCAAACCATCAAAGCCAACTCTGCAATGCTTAGCAATCAGCTGTATGGCTATTTGGAATAGATTGTGAATTGTGTCTTGATCTTGATTTATTATGCTGCTCTATGTAGTATAATGTAGTCATTCAAACCAATGGTAGTACCCTTTGAATGATACCAGGGCTTGCTTGAACTAGCATGTGCGTGCCTGGTACATTAGGAGAAATTAATAGTCAAGTATATGTAAGAGAAATTGTTCTGGAAAGTCAACTCGGGGAATAAGTGCTATTTAAATTGGTATTTGTTAATTGGCACAAAGCATTTTGCTGATTATGAAACTATTCATTATATTAATTGCCAATGGTAGTAGAGATGGAAAACCTAAGCAGGGTTGGATATGGTTAGTTGTTGGATGGAGGACTACCAGTAAAGTAGAGTTAGAAGTTGAAAAGAACATTCTAAAAGAAGGCAATGGAAAAATGTCTTTATTACACAATGTACTGTTAAACTCTTCAGTGTCTGTAAGTAGCTTATGTTACATGGAAATATAGTGAGATTTGAAAGAAAGAATAATGTGTCTGTCAAAAAAACAATAACATTCTGACCAGATTTTTTTGTACTTTGAATGTTAGTTTATGGTGAGAGGGGTAATAAGAATGTCAGTTTGTTGTGTTCAAACTATATGCATTCTTTATTTCATAAAATAAAAACATGTTTAATAAGCCAAATAAATATTGGAAATGAATATTGCCATGTGGATTTTCTAACAGCAATTGTTAATCTATTTTTATGTTGTTTGCAAACTTGAGTATTGGGAATATTCTGTTAGCTTTTCAGTCCTAAAATCAACTGTATTCTGTATAAGTGATACTTAGGTATTTTTTTCCCAAAGTTCTTCCAGAAATCATATTTGTTATTGGTTATAACCGTGATCATATAAGAAATACATTTGAAATGAAAAAAATATGCAAAACAACTAATTAGCTCTTTAGAAGTAAAAAAAAAAAAGACTATGATTTTTTAAATTTAATACTTGTATTACTTTCTTGTGTTTTCCTTACTTGTATTCTTTTCAGATATACATGATCAGAACAGCAAGAAACCAGTGATGGTCTACATTCATGGTGGATCATATATGGAAGGTACAGGGAATATAGTTGATGGCAGCATACTGGCAAGCTACGGAAATGTCATTGTTGTAACCATCAACTACAGGCTAGGGATTCTAGGTAAGTGATTGTTTTCCCCTCTTATTCCTCTTTCCCCAGGAACTTCTCCCCCTCCCTCTCTTTAAAAATCATTTCTTCCTGAATTCTTTTATACTCAGCATTACTGGGGGGTTTTCCTGATACAAAAAAAATGTGTTTGGCGATTCATTCAGCAATGAGCCTCATTGGATTCAATGAGACTTATTTTCAAGTATCTGGCTAAACAATCTTAAACCATTGACCCTATATGTTGTATTTTAACTTTTTTTTGCACTGATTTAAATGTAGAGACCCTTTTTATGACAGTCGATGTGTTATGGTGAAGATTATGCTTTGTCATGTTGGAACGTTTTGGAGTCTAAGGTTTAGAATTATGACTATACCTTTTTATGATTGTACCACATTGTTGCTCTTGTGGTCTAAGGAATAAAGACTTGGTCCATGTTTTGTAAAGTCAACTAAATAATCTTCTTGTTGGAACCCAGTTTTGCTCAACTTCTTTCCCTGTAATTTCCACTTCACTTCCATAATTCCAAGCTACAATGGCTCAAGAAGTTGACAGCAAAACATTTTAAGGAATTGTGGAAGGATAATGTAGCTTCTTTGTGACTTTTTTTTTGTTTTTCTAAAGTGCAGAAAATTGATTAATGAAACAATTCATATTGTTGAGAATAGTCTCTCTCTGTGGCTGTTTTGGTGCAGAACCCACAGGCTATGTGGTGTAATGAAGTTTATCTTGACTTATGACCATTAATTTAGCAATCATTTGAAGTTCCAATTGCACTAAAAAGGTAACTTACAACCAGTCCTCACATTTATGACAGTCTAAGTCTCCATGCAGTAATGTGATTGCAATTCTGAGACTTCGCAATCAGCATGTATTTATGATGGTTGTTGTGTCCCAGGGTCAAATTATATGAAGAAACCAACACCAAAGTTAAAAATGGCAATAATGTGATGTATCACTTAATGATCATGTTGATTTACTTAACTGCCACAATAGAAAAAGATGTGAGATCAGGTAGCTTCACTTAATAATCCCACCATTTAACAACAAATGTTCTGTTTCCAGTTGTGGTTATAAGTAAAACACAATTTGTAATATCAATTCAAGATGGCTGTACTAAGTTTTATTGTAACTCAGTGACTTCTATATTTTCCCCCAATAAAAAACTTCCTTATATTCACTTTTTACAATTAATTAATCCCAATGACTTGCACTAAATAAAACTTTAGTAGAATATTTCTTCTTATATTTGAAAATGTGTTAGCAGATGCAGTTGTATTTGTATTTTGAGCAAAGGGAAGGAAGATAAATGTAAGATGTAGTACTACTTAGAAAAATGCACCTCCTGTTACAATTTAATTATATTTACAGATTTTAAACACTTATGAACAAGTGTATTTGCTAGACGCTGAAGGTCAGCATGATTTTCTCACTGGCATTTGAGTGAACTTATGTCTGCTTTTAAGCTTTTTTTTTTTTTTTTTTTATTGCAAAAGTTTTATTCAGACAAGTTTTCCCCCCTTTTACCCCCCCGACATATAATATAAAATCACATACAAAAAGTATACCCCTCACCTCCCCCCGTCTTAAAATAAAATTCTCATTCAAATATTGAGTATTATACCCCCGACCAACATGATATAAATTTAGTGTAAGATACATCAATCTCTCCCTAACACCCTCTTCCAGGTTAATTCAGCATATATACATCATAACATAACCATATCCCATTATACCCATCTCTATATTGCTTATCCACTTATATTTCCCCACCCTCCACCCTAACCCACCCCCACCTCCCAGTCAATCCCACCCCCCCTGAGTTCCACTGTACACCACTTTAAACATTCCAAACATCCCATATATTGTTTAATCTATTCACCTATCAATCCAAACATTCCTACCTAAAAGCTACATGGTATTTCCCAGTCTGATATTTATTCTGTATATAATTAATCCATTTTGCCCATTCCTGCGTGTAGCTCTCCTGCTTCTGGTCTTTTAGGAAAGCTGAAAGTTTTGCCATTTCCGCAAACCCCGCCACTTTTTGAATCCATTGAGCAATTGTCGGTACAAAATCTTTCTTCCAATGTTGAGCAATCAACAACCTAGCTGCTGTAACCATATACAAAAACAATTTTGTTTCCCCTTTACGAAAATCCTTAGATATGCCCAATAGAAACATTTGCGGGGTAAATTCTAATCTTTTCTTAAATACGTTTTGCATAACCCACCATATTTTTATCCAAAAAGCTTTGACCTTATTGCAAGTCCACCATACATGGAAGAAAGTAGCATCTAAACACCCGCATCTCCAGCATTTAGGTTGAAAATTAGGATACATACATGATAATTTCTTAGGATCCAAATACCATCTATAAAACATTTTATAAAAATTCTCCCTTAAACTTTGTGACTGTGTAAATTTAATATTTTGAACCCATATTTTTTCCCACGTATCCAACATAACGGGTTCATCAAAATTCTGAGCCCATTTAATCATACAATCCTTGACCAACTCGCTTTCTGAATCCCTTTCTAACAGTACATTATATATTCTTTTAACATGTTTTGGGCCAGTCTCTTTTATCTGCTTGATCAACTCCACTTCTTTCTCCATAAAACCAATCCTGCGATCTTCTTTCCATCTCTTCTGTAACTGTGTGTAGTGTAACCAATTTAAAGTAATTCCTGCCTCCAACAGTTGTTCCAAAGTTTTCATCTGCCATTCGCCCCTGTCAAAAGTAAGCACATCTTTATATAAACACCCCCCGAGTGACTTAGTATTTGTAATCCACATGGTGTCTGCAAGATCCAACCAAAGCGGTATTTTATAATCCCAATTAGGCCGGTGCTTCCTCCAAATTCTCATCAAGGCACTTCGGAGAACATGATTGTTAAATACTTTATCCACCTTTTCTTCATAAAACAGATATGCATGCCAACCCAACACAAGATCATGACCTTCTATATTCAATAGTTCAGATTTTGTTTTCCCAAACCAATCTGCCACGCACGTCAATGCCGCCGCTTCATAATACAATCGGAGGTTTGGGAGTCTAAGGCCACCTCTTTCACGAATATCTTGCATAATCTTCATCTTTACTCTCGGCTTTTTCTCCTTCCAAACAAATTTATTTAATGTTGCTTGCCAATCTGACAAGATTTTATCTGATTTAAGCACCGGTATCATCTGAAATAAAAAAATGAATCTAGGTAGAATATTCATTTTAATTGCTGAAATCCTTCCAAGCAGAGATAGTTGTAGCTTATTCCAAGCTTGAAGATCCTTCTGTATCTGTTGCCAGAACACTTCATAATTATTTGAAAAAAGTTTTGTATTTATTTCTGCAATTTGTATTCCTAAATATTTAACTTTAGAAACTATTTCAAAACCTGCCAAGCTTTCAAGTGACTTCCTCTGAGTCTCTGACATATTTTTAACCATCATTTTCGTTTTGCCTTGATTCAGTTTAAACCCAGACACCCCACCAAATTCTACTATGATATTTTTCATCTGAATTACTGAGTTCATAGGATGTGAGAGGGTAACAACCAGATCATCGGCAAATGCCCTAGTTCTGTATTCTTTTTGCCTAATAATTATACCACTTAAAGTGTTAGAGTCCCGAATTGTATTCAACAAGACTTCCAGGGTTAAGATAAATAACAATGGAGATAATGGGCACCCTTGTCTTGTACCTTTTTGTATTTCAAAAGTTGTAGTCAAACTTCCATTAATAATAAGTTGTGCATATTGCTGCTGATAAATTGCACCAATCGCTTGTCTCATTCGTGGTCCCATATCCATCTTTTCCAAAGTCTTGGTTAGAAAGTTCCAGTTCACTCGATCGAAGGCCTTCTCCGCGTCCAAAAAGACCAGCACTGCAGAGATCTGCTTATTCTTATCAAGATAGTCAATTAAATCTATAATTTGTCTTACATTCTCCTTCATATGTCTCCCTTCAATAAATCCTGCTTGGTCATAGTGAATAACCTCTTGGATAACTAGCATCAATCTGTTAGCAAGTACTTTAGCATATATTTTATAATCCGTATTTAGAAGAGATATCGGTCTGTAATCCTCTGGTTTCTTAGGGCCATCTTTGTCCTTAGGTATCAATGATATAAAAGCCGCTTCCCATGAAGAAGGTATTTTACCCCCTTGCTGTATATTACAAAATAACTGTGTAAGATATTCAATCATTTCCAATTGTAAAGTTTTATAGTAGACTGCGGTCAATCCATCAGTCCCTGGAGCCTTAGCTAGTTTAAGTTGATTTATAGCTAAAACAATCTCCTCTGCAGTTATCAAACATTCCAGATTTGCCTTTTGGAGCACATTTATTTTGGTCACCCTTTTTCCTTCCAGAAAGTCATCTATTGAGTTATTCTGTATATTATCCTGTAAATATAACTTGGTGTAATAATCCACAAATGATTTTTTAATCGAGTCCTGTTGATATACCGTTTTCCCTCCATATTCAATTCTGTCAATAATTCTATTATTCGTATTTTTTCTCAAGGTGTAGGCCAACCACCTACCAGGTTTATTCGCATTAGCAAAGGTGTTATGTTTAGCAAATTGTAAGTTGGTTGCTGTTTGTTCTGATATAAGCATTTGAAATTGATCTTTCAACAACTTTATCGCCATCTGGAGTGACTCATCTTTTGGATTTACTATAAGTAGCTGCTCCTTTTTCTTGATTTCGTTTTCCATTTCCATTCTTTTTTTCTGCCTGCTTTGTTTATGTTTAAAATTCATATGTATCAAAAACCCCCGCATATAAGCTTTACTCGCATCCCATACTATTTCAATAGAGGTACCTTTATTCATATTAAAACTGAAAAATTCCTTCATGTGTTTTTTAAGTTCTTCAACATTTTTTTCATATCTAAATAAGTTTTCATTTACTCTCCATGACCTTCTTAACCTCTTCCCTAGATCGATCTCTAACCACACCGGGCTATGATCAGTTAATGTCCTGGGGAATATCTTAGTTTTCTTAGCTTTAGGAAGTAAATCCGGTGTTAACAAAAAAAATCAATCCTTGAAAAAGATTTGTGCCTATCCGAGTAAAAAGAAAAGTCCATCTCTTTTGGGTGTTGTATCCTCCAAACATCTTTTAACTCCAAATCATTTTTAAAATCAAAAAAACCCCGTGGTAATTGGGTGGAGACTTTAGTCATTGTTCTCTTATCTATCCTTGGAGAGATCACACCATTCCAATCTCCCATAATTAAAACACTCTTAAAATTCCAATCCAAAATTTTCAAGTGAAGCATCCTGTAAAAGCTTTCTTGTTGTTGGTTAGGTGCATATATTCCTACCAGCAAGATAGGACCAAAATCTGTATCAAGTTCAATTGCTATAAATCTACCACTGTCATCCACCTCTATAATTTTAGCTGAAAATCTTTTGTTAATATATATTACCACACCATTTTTCTTTACTAAACTGGAGGCTGCATAAAATGTTCCCAATCTTGGACTCATTAAATACTTCTGATCTTGCAGCCTGATATGAGTTTCTTGAAGGCAGACCACATCATTATTAAATTGCTTCAAATAATTAAATATTTTTCTCCTTTTTTGTGGAGAGTTCAATCCATTCACATTCCAGGATAATAGTTTAAACATCTTTAGGCCTAGTCTGAAACATTGAGAGCATTTGCTGAAGATCTCTCTCCACCAAACTAGTCTTCGGCTCTGCTCCTCCCACAGCTTCAGTTTCCTTCTTGTCTTTGCCTTGGTTCCTCTTGGTACCTTGTCCTTGTGGCTGCCCCTGCTTCTGAGAATCCAGCAATTGTCTAGTCGTAGATCTAGTAACACGTTGTTCCACAGGCTCAAGTAATGGCATTTCAATAAATGTCTTAGACGGTTCCTCCAAAGAGGAACTTAGAGGGAGCCGAGAAGAATCCAATTGAGATCCACCTGTAGCACCCTGGGCTTCTCTCTCTTTTTGCGTCTGCAATATCTGTTCTTCTGTCTCTTTCTCAAATAACCTCTGCTCCAAAGCTTCCAGGTCTGCTGGTGTAGGTGTAGATGTACGTGGGGGCGCTGCAGTTGCCATCATTATTCCATGGTAAAATTCTCTTGCCTTGTCTATAGTATTCAAACGATACCTCACCCCTTCATATCTGAATATAACACCCATTGGTGCGTCCCACCTAAACGGTATCTCTCTTTTCTTCAACTCCACTACCAAAAATCCAAAATCCCTTCTAAATTTTAACATTGCCGGAGGCAACTCCTTGAAGACACTAATCCGATGTTCGTCTACGTGAATAGAGGAGTAGTAAGACTTCTGTACAATATCATTTCTGTAATTTCTCTCAGTAAAATATATCACAACATCTCTTGGCAATTGTCTTTGTAAAGCTATACGTGAGTTTACTCTGTAGATTTTATCCATCTTATCAGAAATTTCATCAGGAGCAACTCTTAATAATTTAGCTAAAGCATCAGCACAAGCTTTTCTTAAATCTTCTTTAGGTTTTTCTCTGAGGCCCCTCAGCCTAATAGCATACTCCATGGAACGAAATTGTATCATAATAATCTCGTTATCTATCCTGCGCATATTCCCTTCCATCTCCACAAATTTCAGGTCCGTTTCCTTTGCTTTGGCTTCCACACCTAGAGCCAGGTCTTCAATTTTGTTGTCAATTTTAATCATAATTTCAGACAGACCCTTAGCCACAGCTTGCATATTTTTATCCGATTGTTCAAATTTATCCTGAACCATTCTCTTAATCTCTTTATTCTCATTAGCCAAAAAGCTCATTAATTCTTTAAAATCCTGAGGAGTTACTGCACCAGCTTGTTCCATTGCCATGTTGTTAAACTTTCCCAAAGAGAGTTCTCTTCAAAATGTCAAAATTAGACAATAAATCATGTAATGCGTTTAACTTTATAGCTCTGCTCCCCCTTCGCCTCGAACTCCAGAGGTTACACAGAGACTACAATCCACAAGTCAGTAAACAGTTAATAGTTTAGCTTTCGTTTCATCTCATCTGGTAATTAACGCCATCTTGGTTCCTTCATTCTAAAAGCTGTGTCTGAAATCTACTGTTTTCTGGTGAAATCACCAAGTTTAATTACTTGCGTTTGCGATGAGATGCCAAGAAATTTCCTTTGAAGTACGAAGTATCTTGGAATGTAGATATAAAGGTAAAAGCAGTTTGCTTTGTCGTGCTAATTAGCACGAGCTCCTCACCCTCCTGGAGAAGATCGCAGCCTATGTAGGGTGGGGCCTCTCCTTACTCGCTCCTCAGAGGAAACTAACCCTCTGGGGGTTTCGCAAGTGGGCCCCTCCCTGGCAGCAAAAACTCCCTCGCAAGTTCCTTGAGAACTTGGAGTTCCGAGATGCTTTGATGGTATAAAAAACGGGGGGGTGGGATGGCAGGCTTGAAAAAAACCTGCCGGCAGCAACTGCAACCGGAAGCGGAAGATGCTTTTAAGCTTTTTCATAAACGTTAAACAGCCTGTTAAAACTTGCAAAACATTAAGACCCTAACTAGTTGCTTCTTGCTAATATACTGATCAATTTGAAAGATAAATATTTACATGCATACACATGTGTTGTATCTATATCTCTTTATTTCTTTTCCTGATTAAAAAAATCACAGTGATCTGTATCTTTCCGTTAGTTGAAACACATTTTCCACTAGCATTTGACGAAGCTCATATAAATATATTCTAGCTTCTGTTAAGAGTTTTTTTGTGTGTGAGATACCATTTATGATTTTATTTTTAATAAAATTTCACCCAAAAGAAATATATTTTAGTTGTATAGTGGGAATTTTAGCTTAGATTGGGTATTTTAGCACAGGTACTATTTAATTTGTTTTTAAGATGTTTTTGATTGTATATTTATGGTTTTAGTTTCCCTGTGCACCGCTCCGAGTCCCTACGGGGAGAGGAGCGGTCAAGAAATTAAACTATTATTATTATTATATTCAGTATATTGCAAAGGCACTTGTTTTCAAGACTTACTTAGAACAGATAGTTGGCCTCGTAATTTTTCACATTTTCTATATGTGCATCATTGTGAAATATTTTTCCAAATTTTATATACCGTATTTTTCAGAGTATAAGATGCACCTTCCCCCCCCCCCCCCTAAAAGAGGGGTGCATCTTATACACCAAATGTAGCTCCCTCCCACCCACCGGCCCCAACCCTTTGGCCTCTGCCTCCCAGCAATTTACCTCTTTGCAACAAACGGGGGCTTGCGGAGACTTCAATAAGTTATAGCAATCCCTTCAGCCTTTAACAGCTGATGATCAGGAGAAATTGAAAGCGTGTTTGCTCCACAAAATTGCTAGGAGGCTTTTTTTTTTCTTGTGCTAATCAGGCTGTTTCCTGCAAGGGGGTAAGTCAAGAACTATAAATGTCTATAGAATGTTCAAATTATTAGACTTATTTTTTAAAGACTGCTTTATTCTTCTTCTAGACAACTTAACAAAACGAAGAAGCTTTTTAAAATAAATGCTTGATCTGAAGAGGCCCAGTGCTTTTGTTTTAAAAAGTGCTATTCTTTTAAATAGCAGAGAATAACTATACTTCCAGAAAGCACATCAGGTTTAACAGCATCTGTACAAGTATAGTCTGAAATGTAATACTACAAAGAGTGTATATTGTCTGCACTTTGTTGCAAGGAGGCAAATTGCTGAGAGGCAGAGGCAGATATTTTTCCCTTGTCTCCTCCCCAGAATCTAGTTGCATCTTATACTTCGAAGCATCATATACTCCAAAAAATATGGTACATAACATGCACATAATGTCACATATTATTTGATAGATATGATAAAATTTGGATTTAATTCATGTTTGCTACAACTATAGTTTTCTGATGTGACAAAATAATATCACGGTGGCTTTATCTTTACTTTACTGTTAAAAATCTTGAACTATTCTAATGCAAGGAATACCTCTACACAAATAATTAATATTTTGGTTTCATCTTCTGAATTTTAATGCTAATGACTGAGGCAATTCTCAGAATTGGAATGCTAGGAAAACATTTACTAATAAATACAACCTGATACTGAAATTTAGAGATTTAACATTACAATAATGTTCATATTTTGTTACTAAAATGGGCAGTGTTGTTGTGTTAGTAAAGAACCTCATTTTCAACCCAGCCTATTCTATCCAGGTTATTCTTTATCAGAAGACAAATTCAAAGAGACCAGTGGGTAACAGTGGATTCTGTGAACAAATAGTGTAGTAACTAAGTATTTGGACTTGGAACATCTAGATCAGAGGTTCCCAAACTTGGCAACTTTAAGACTTGTGGATTTCAACTCCCAGAATTCTCCAGCCAGCAGAGTCCACTGCTTGAAGTCTACAAGTCTTAAAGTTGCCAAGTTTGGGAACCTCTGATCTATATCTAAATCCCCACTTCATCACAAAACTCATTGTGTTATTTTTTCATCTCTGTTGTACCTAAAATTCTGCTTCAAAGATTAAGTTATGCAGGAATTTCATTTCTCGACCTCACCTCCTAGAAAACAAATGTGATGTAAATGCTATAAATATATGAATTAGTCAATATAATTGTGGCTTAGAGCCTAGAACATAATTTGTACCCCAAATGTATCATTTAATTGTGTCTAATTAAAAAAAACCTGTGCCATCAGATATTTATAAAACTCACATATAAGTTCTTAAAGGCAAAGGTACATTGACATATGTTTCCAAGTTTTATCTATAACATGCATCTTATACACAGAAGTGGAAGAAAGGCTGGTCTGAATTATTCAGTAGTCAGTATCTATGGCTTCAAAAACTGAAGGATCTATGAAAGCATTATGATTATCTTTTAAGTACAAAAAAGTGTTGTTTATGTGAGACAACACATTCAAGAAAGACCCAATGGATGCAGAAGAGGGAGTGGTTAAAGTTAATCTCAAATCTCCCAACACTATGATTTAGTTCAGCTCCTCAGCTTAATTCAGCAGAAGACTCACAGAAATAGATAGGTTAATTTCAAATCTTCATTATATACGACACAGAAGCAATACTCATCAATTGGTTTCCCATTGCTAATGCAAAAATGTATTATCCCATCCTTCTAAATTAATACTTGGTGTGGAGCTTAGTGTTTTGAAGCCGAGCACCTGTATGTTTACATAGATGCTCTATACAGGTCCTCCCTTACTGTTGTATATTAATCTCAATTTTGTTTTTGTTGTGGTTTATTAAGTAAAAAAATGAAAATACAGAAATGAGGGTTGCTTTGTTTCCACTATATTGGCAATAATTATAATATTTTGTGTGGTTTTTTTCTTTCACACAATTTTATGTTAAATAGAAAGTAGGACTGTCTTTAGTGCTAAAGCATAAATGTTTTAATAATTTAACCTAATGTAAACCCAGTTGCTTCAATTCCTGATATCATGAAAGTATTAAACATTGATATATGCTTGCCATTGCTTCTATATTTTGTTGTGTCAAGACATACATGGAATATATTAAATTGTTATCATTTACTTGATATTAGATGTGTGCTTAGATAGCATAAAACTTGATTAAACCCACATGTGAATACTGGACAGAACACCCTTTATTCCATACATTTTAAAAACTGTCTATAGTCAATTCATCCAATATAATATGAATTATCTCTAGTAAAAATTGCAATTCATTATAGTGGCCAACATATAATCTTCTTTGACAAATGAAATTTCTCATATACTCTTTAAATATATGAATTTATATTCAAGGTAATTTGAATCACCCATTTACCTATGGAAATCAATGTATCCATTAACAAGTTAAATTCATCCACCAAAGACAACAGTTAATATCATCATACTAAAGAAAACAGTTAATATCATCATACTAAAAATTACATTGAGGAGTCATTTTAAATTTAATAAAATAAATTTTAATCCATTTTGATTTCAACTTCATAAACATTAATCTCCCCTACCTAAATTAACTGAGTGGAAGTTGATTTTTTGAATCAAATTATTATGATTACATTGTAATAGTAAAATATAACCATATTTTATCATTTCCATAAAATTGTTCACTAAGCCCGTATTTAAGGATCGAATTTTATTTTAAAAATTGCAAATGTTTAAGCTGCTCAGTGCTACTAATGAAAGATATACAGCATTCAGAAAGTATTCAGACCTCCTTCATTTTTGTCAATTTTGTTATGCTGCAGCCTGATTCTACAGTTGTTGAAATTCATTTTTTCTCATTGATCTACACTCAGTACCCCATAATGATAAAGTGAAAAGAGAATTTTAGAAATGTCTGCAAATTTATTAAAAAGAAAAAAACTGAAATATCAAATATGTATTCAGACCCTTCACTCAAGTACTTTGTTGAAGCATCTTTGGCAGCAATTTACTGCCTCAAGTCATTTGGGGTATGATGAGGCAAACTTTGCACACCTGAATTGGGGAATTTTCTGTCATTCTTCCTTGTAAATCCTCTCAAGTTCAGTCAGGTTGAATGGTGACCATTGATGGACAGCCATTTTCAGGTCCCTCTAGAGATGTTCAGTAGGTATCAAGTCAGGGCTCTGGCTGGGCCACACTAGGACATTCATAGAGCTGTCCCTAAACCATCTTAGGGAGCTGCCATAAGCCACTCTATATTCTCTTGGCTTGTACTTAGGATCATTATCATATTGGAAAATGAACCTTCAGCCCAGTCTGAGGTCCTGAGCACTGTGAAACAGGTTTTCATTGACGATATCCCTGTACTTTGCTGCATTCAGCTTTCATTCAACCCTGACCAGTCTCCCAGTCCCTGCAGCTGAAAAACACTCCCACAGCATGATGCTGCCACCACCATGCTTCACTTTTGGGATGATATTGGGTTGGTGATAAGCAGTGTCAGGTTTCCTCCAGATATAATATTTAGAATTGAGACCAATTGGTTTCACCAGACCAAAGAATCTTGTCCATCACAGTCTGAGAGTCCTTCAGGTGCTTTTTTTGCAAACTCCAAGCAGGCTGTTATATGTTTTGCACTGAGGAGAGGTTTCTGTCTAGCCACTCTGCCACAAAGCACAGATTGGTGGAGAGTTACAGTGATGGTTGTCCTTCTGGAATTCTGTTCCATCTCCACACAGGATATCTGGAATATCTGAATACATTATTCCTGCAAATCCAATCATAGCATCTAAGCTGTTTTTAATGTATGCATCCATGTATTTTACAAAAATGCACCCATGTTTAATGGGTGCTGAAAACTGCCAAATTTCAAAACAAAAAACCAGCTGCTGGAAGAAAATAATACATTTGAAAACACATTAGCCTGTAATCTTCATTTCCTCAGCCCTTCCACTTGTAATGCTTTTAAAGCTTCACATCCATCTTCATTCTCTTTGTCTAGACATTCTTTAATTGTGTTTTCAAAATGTCTAAGAAACTGTGCTGCATATATGACTGATGGAGAATAATATCTTTATCTTCTCTACATTTTGCAGTACTACTTTCACAGGCCAGGCTTTTGAGGGATCATAAATACTAAATGCTCTAAACCATAACTGCATTATGAGACTTGTAGAGGGAGCTGCTTAGCCATATAGCTTAGTCATATACTGAGGTATTGCATTGAAGTGACTTACATTGTACAACCAATCCCCAGACTGTTTGAGAAGCTTAGATAGCTGAACTATTGAAGAAGATAAAGGGGGAATTAAGAGGTCTTTTATTTCCATGTTATTCTAGAAAGCAAAGATCATATTAAAAAAATCAATGTAGGTGATGTACATTAAAAATACCAATAAAGCACTAAGTTGAAATTCAGCACAGATTTGCACTACAGTATCAGAGTGAATGTTCAGCCTTACTTTTACAAACTTACAAATAAGTTTATGTGGAGTGCAAATTCCAAAATAATTCATGATAATGATTATAAAATAAGTTGGAAAATGGTTTCCAGGATTAATTATTATTTAAGATTTTTATAGATTTAGGCAAAGCCACGCTGCCATTTTATCCCAGAGCAAAGATAGCCCACTAAATGTTTCATAAATATGTTTGAATGCCTTTGCTGTATCTCAGTGTTGTACAGTTTAGACAGGCTCAAGGTGTCTTAAGTTGACATAACGTGAATTGATGTTTTTTTTAAATATTCCAAATCAAGATACTGTGTATGGAAACTGTACTCATAGTAATATGCATCAAGGAAGTGGTGTAAAATAATGAGTTTTGTGCTGGCAGTCTTGGGAAGTCAATTTGTTCCTTTAGAACCATCTACTTTAGTCTTGCCCTGGTTTATTTGCCTAACGAGCTTCTTTTAGCTGAAAGGAAGACCAGAACTCTGAGGGGCTATTAGGTTGGTCATCTGGTTGACCTAGGAAGTCAAGACCTAGGCCTTGAAACTGATTCAAATACAACTTGAAAAAAACTCAGCTTTTACATTTCTGAAGTCTATTTAAAGAATTATTTCCCAGTAGTAATCACTACACCTACAGATGTCCTGGTTTCTTATTTCTTCTTCTCATAAGGATGTTAATAGGTAGTTTATAGCTCCCACACTGTTCCCTCCAGCTATATTCTTTTCTCATTTTCCAGCTCTTCAGCAGCACTTCCCATCATTTGCATTTTATAGACACAAATTATGAACAACCACTAGATAGCTGATAAGAGATGCAACTCTTTCCTCCAACTGATTGATGCCAGCCAGGATTGTTATATCAAACTGTCAATTGGGTGTCAATTTGAATAAGATGATCATGATCATGATATTATATTAAATTGGTCAATTATGAAATGGGAAAGATGAAAAAAGAGCATAACCAAACTGCATATATCAACTGGAAGTACTTGGTTAAACTCATATATCTGTTAAATCTGAATCCATGTAATGCACATTATTGCAGTTCTTTGTTTAATAATAAAATTGCATTGATTTATGTAAGTCAAATGCCATGAATTGACACAAATGATGAAAAAAAAAAAGAGCATTTCTGAGCAGGGCCTATTTTTAACCTTTACATCAGGAATATTGATCTCCAATAATGTTATACATCAACTTGTATGGATTGTTTTCCATTAGGACCTTTAATAACATGAAGGATATGCTGGGTTTTTGAACAATTTAATTAAAAGCCAAGTCATGCTGGGTTTTTTCAGATCCATTTTCTCTGCTTTGGACATTTACAGAGTATGCCATACATAACCAGTAATCAACTCTACTCCTGCAGAGCTAAACTGTTATATCACTAAATCATGTAAAATGATTCTGCAATGTCTCTCATATGGAACACCTAAGACAGGGATGTCCAAACTTGGGAACTTTAAGACTTGTGGACTTCAACTCCCAGAATTCCCCAGCCACAGCTGGCTGGGGAATTCTGGGAGTTGAAGTCCACAAGTCTTAAAGTTCCCAAGTTTGGACATCCCTGACCTAAGATATATTACTCCTATTCTTAATCAGTTCTTTGACCGGCATCTAATTTTCCTGATAATAATGGAAACGTAGTTTTTACTGAAGCCAAATTCTTCTGTCCAGTAACAGAGATTCCTAAAAGCATGTTGCATCGTTAATTTGTCCCCTTCCCCACACAATATTTTGCATTTTGTTTTATCTTTCATTAAAATTATGTACTACAGTTATGTACTTTGGTAATTTATTGATTGAGGAGGAGTATACACCACCCTATTTAACAAATAGATTACGTTCCTGAGCAGTTGTTTGTAAGTCTGTTTTGTCTAACAAGCATAAATCTATGCCCAGTGTAGACCCTGCCAGTGGGCTTTAGGTGGTGGCAGGAGAGGACATACGAGGAGAGTTCAGGAGAGGGTGGGAAGAAGTTGGTTTCTGGAGTGCTGCATACACACATATGCATTATGCAGGAAGCTGCAGAACCAGATGCTACTTTGAGAAACTGTGATGGACATGTAAATGACATGTCTACAAATTTTTTTTAGAAAATAGCTTATGGTTAAAAGAAAAAAATTATAGATTGATTAACTAGGGTTTCTCAGATCTTCACTGATCATTTAACCTCCTGTTCTTAGTTGTGCTGTTACATTTTGTAACATGAGAAATTGTACTTTGACTCCAATATAAATAGGCTTTAAACTATAAAACGTCTATTGAGAAGAATGCTGAGAACCCAATCTGGCTATCAACCATGGAGGCAATGACGTATCCAAATTCTACAGATCTTAGTAAAATGGTAAGATATGCAGAGCTCTTAGACGAAAAAGGAGAACTGAAATCAGTACAAGAGCTGAAGACACAAGGAATAAATATGGAATGGTGGCCATATTTACAAATTAAAACAAAATTTAAAAAAGATCGGGTACAATACAGAATATACGAGAAACAAATGGAATTAGATAAAATATTGCTAGGAACGGGAGGAAACATGATCACTACATTTTTTTTAAATCACATTTATATCCCGCCCTTCTCCACAAAGGACCCATTATATAATTTTCTTATAAAATATAAAATGGAGGAAGAGACAGTAAAGGAGACAATGATTAGAAATTTTGGGCATAGTATAGAATTAGAAAAACGGGACAAATTATGAGAAATAAATTATAAATTTACGACGGCAGTAGCCTACAAAGAAAATCTCTATAAAATGTTTTATAGATGGCATTTGCCTCCAGCGAGATTGGCCAAAATGTACCCATATTTATTCCCCAAATGTTGGAGATGCAGCCACAAGCCGGGAACATTCTACCACATGTGGTGGACATGCCCCATAACAAGGAGATACAGGTGTAAAATTTGGAAATGGCTGGAAGAAATTACTGAGTGAAAAATAGAACTTAAACCGGAAGCATTTTTATTAGGACTGCTGGACCAAAAAATAGACAAAGAATCTCAATATATAATCATACACATACTCACTGCAGCCATGATTGCTTTCGCACAAAACTGGAAAAAAATGAATACACCCTCAGATGAAACTATAATCAGGAAAATACTCGAATGCACAGAAATGGACAAAATGACAATAGAACTAAAAGAAAGAGGAGAATCGGACTTTTATAAAGTATGGAATAAAATGTACAAGTCCCTAGAAATCAGAAGCCAAAACAGACAATAGAGAATATGGTGATACAAATAATGAATATCATTATAAGGGTTAATATTGTGTTTGCTACATTGCAAGATAAGGATATAGTAATAGGAAGGCAGTGCAGAAGGGATAATTACAAAAGCTAAGCAGGAAAGCCGGTATAGAAAGCTGTAAAATTATTGTATATTGTTTTATATGTTCTGTGTTTTGCTTTGCACTCTTGATTTTTATTATTATTTATACTTGTTATGTCTTCTGACTGTTTTTAAAGATTAAAACATTTAATAAAAAATATTTTTAAAAAAATAGAAAGCATTCATATAATATACATGATGGTATGTTTTACTGTATATTGTGTATTAAAATACATAATATATCCTGCATATTATTAAGTATTTCATATTGCTTCAATGTATATAATAAAGAAAAACATTCAGAGTATAGGTGGAAGCATTAAAATTCATAAATTAATAATCATTTAATCAGGACATTAAATATAAAATGAGTTCCGTTTCCAGTAGACACTGAAAACTTAACACTAATCATAAGGGGAAAAATATCCTATACAGTTAAAATATTACCGTATTTAAAATCAGTCATTACCAATTCATTAAATGAAATTCTTCACAATGTGATGATACCAGTCAAATATGTTTGGATAGCCATAACAATCTAATAGACATATAGTATAAATGGGATGTGGTGGCTCAGTGGCTAAGATGCTGAGCTTGTCAATCAGAAAGGTCAGCAGTTTGGTGGTTTGAATCCCTAGCGCCATGGAAAGGAGTGAGCTCCTGTTACTTGTCCCAAAGGAAAGTTTGGCATAAGCACATAAAAATGCGAGTAGAAAAATAGGTACTACTTTAGTGGGAAGGTAAGAGTGTTCCATGCGCCTTCAGCATTTAGTCATACTGGCCACATGACCAAGGAGACGTCTTTGGACAGTGCTGGCTCTTTGGCTTTGGAACGGAGATGAGCACCACCTCTAGAGTTGGGAACAACTAGCACATATGTGTGAGGGGAAACTTTACCTTTATAAATGGGACAGTAATATTTCACGTTAATCTTTGTTGATTGTTTGTGGATATATGTGTCAACATGATAAACATAGTTTGGTGCAAAATAGTTCAGCTTATGCAGTTCCTTGAATCCAGCTATATGACCAAGTGGCCTATCAACAGTCATGCCATTTCATTAGTTCTGATCTAAAGAAAAAGCTATTGAGAGCTTCAAAGTCAAATTTTAAGGATATCATTTTGAGGTTACTTATTATTTATCTAATTAACATAATGACATAGAGGGTATCATTGTCTCAGAAAGAACATAGTTGACATACAAACAAAAATTAACTTTAACCTTGTTATCAAAGTCATCAGAATCTCCATCAATCGTGTGGATGCACTCCTAAAGTCATTAGTTTGTAATGGTTTGTTCAACTGCAAGTATGCAGGTCTCACATTGATAAGTAAAGTGCTTTTATCCAGAAATGAAAATACTAACTTGCAGGCATATTGAAATTCAGACTCAGCCGGTTCTCATTAAGCATCATTTTCTGCAAGCATGGGATCAAGAGGTGACATCGAAATCACATCATGACAATTCCCCAAAGATTCATACAAGCGTTTGATGCATTGGAAACTGAATTTTACTTGGTGGCAGTGTGCATTACCACTGCCGACATAGCTGGATGAAAATGCATCCAGGATTTCTAGTTTAATATTTGTAGGAGGAGAGATTTGATAAAGCCAGTGTAGCAATGAAGCCAATGGGTTCCAGACAGCGCTTGGGCCATTTCCTGTATCCCTGACCCGCGCCCCGATGGAGGACCTCACGGCCGCATGGAATAGTGCGGCCGTGGGAGCCTTAGATCGGGTCGCGCCCTTGCGGCCTCTCTCGCGGCGGCGAACCACCCTGGCTCCTTGGTTTACTGAGGGGCTGCGGGTGATGAAACGCCGCAAGAGATGCCTAGAGAGAAGATGGAGGGCTAGCCGCTCTGAATCTGACCGGACACAGGTAAGAGCCCATTTACGGACTTACATTGTGGCGCTGAGGGTGGCCAAACGTCATCATTGTGCCACCCTCATAGCATCCGCAGAAAACCGCCCTGCCGCCCTGTTTAGGGTGACCCGTTCCCTCCTTCAACAGAGGGAGCGGGAAGCCCCGCTACAGGGTAGAGCAGAGGAATTTGTGATTTTTCTGCAGGAGAAAACCGCCCAGATACAGAGTGAGCTAGCCCCCATTCATGGCCCAGTGGGATGCCACGAGAGAGATCTTGTTTGGGAGGAGTTTGACCCCGTTACTTCCGAGGATATGGACAGGCTATGTGGGCGACTGCGAGCCACCACATGTTCATTGGACCCGTGCCCCTCCTGGCTTGTACTGGCATCCTGGGAGGTGACACGAGGTTGGCTCCAAGAGGTTATCAACGCATCCTTGAGTGAGGGTTCCTTGCCTGCCTCCCTAAAAGAGGCTATGGTGAGGCCCCTCCTCAAGAAGCCCTCTTTGGACCCAGCTCTTTTGAACAACTACCGTCCAGTCTCCAACCTTCCCTTCTTGGCGAAGGTTGTTGAGAGTGTGGTGGCACAACAGTTTCCCCGTCACCTGGAGGAAGTTGACTATCTAGATCCGCGCCAGTCCGGCTTTCGGCCCGGGCATAGCACCGAGACGGCATTGGTCACGTTGGTAGATGATCTCTGGAGGGCCAGAGATGGGGGATGTTCCTCCATCCTGGTCCTATTAGACCTCTCGGCGGCTTTCGATACCATCGACCATGGTATCCTATTGCATCGGCTGGGGGGGTTGGGGGTGGGAGGCACCGTTTTACGGTGGTTCTCCTCCTACCTCTCTGGCCGATCGCAATTTGTGCGGGCAGGAGAGCAGAGGTCGACCCCGAGACCCCTCACATGCGGGGTGCCTCAGGGGTCGGTCCTCTCGCCTCTCCTGTTTAATGCATACATGAAGCCGCTGGGTGAGATCATCCGTGGTTTTGGGGTAGAGTACCACCTGTACGCTGATGACACCCAGCTGTACATATCTACCCCAAACCACCCCAACGATGCCGTAGCGGTGATGTGCCAGTGCCTGGAAGCCGTGCGGATCTGGATGGGAAGTAACGGACTTAGGCTCAACCCGACCAAGACCGAGTGGCTGTGGTTTCCGGCTGCCCGATTCAACCAGCTTTCTCCAACGCTGGCCATAGGGGGCGAACATCTTGCCCCTGTGGATGGGGCGCGCAATTTGGGTGTCCTCCTGGATACCCGGCTGTCTATGGAAGAGCAAGTGACAGCCGTGGCCAGGAGGGCGTTCTACCAGGTTCGCCTGGTTCGCCAATTGCGCCCCCTATTGGATCGGGACGCCCTTCGCACAGTCACTCATGCCCTCGTGACATCCCGACTGGACTATTGTAACTCTCTCTACATGGGGCTCCCCTTGAGGTGCACCCGGAGGCTTCAGTTAGTTCAGAATGCAGCCGCGCGAGCAATTATGGGGACCACCAGGTTTGCCCACGTTACACCGCTCTTGCGCGAGCTGCACTGGCTACCTGTCGTCTTCCGGGTGCGCTTCAAGGTGTTAGTTATCATCTTCAAAGCGCTCCATGGCTCGGGACCTAGCTATCTGCGAGATCGGATCCTGTCCCACACATCCTCACGACCGATTCGCTCCCACAGAGAGGGGCTTCTCCGGGTGCCGTCCACTAGACTTTGTCAGCGGGCGACGCCCAGGGGAAGGGCGCTCTCTGTGGTGGGCCCGGCCCTCTGGAACGACCTTCCCCCTGATATTAGAACGACCACTGACCTCCGCTCCTTCCGTGTAAAATTGAAGACCTATCTCTTTCGACTGGCCGGCCTTGAATAGTTCTCTCTGTCTATTGACTCCAAATATTTTAATGGGTTCTTAATCTTATATTTTTAGCACGGGTAATACTATTTAATTCTATTTTAAAGTATGTATGTTGTATTTATTGTATATTGTTTTTTAACTCTGCCTGTGCACCGCCCCGGGTCCCTGTGGGGAGAGGGTGCGGTTAATAAATTTCAATTTCAATTTCAAATTTCAAATTTCAATCCATGAAAAGTCATGTTTGAGCATGATGACAAGCTAGTCATAGTGGTCAACCCTTTAGTGACATCTTGGTTCACTGTTTTTATTCTTTGGCGAAATATTTTTATTTCCTTATTGATTGTAATTATTATTATTGGACCTGAATAGTGCATTAAAAAAATCAATATGGTGAGATCCCCACATATGTAGCCTGTATTTTACTGATAGTATTAGAAATATGTGGTTTTTCTAAATGCAATTTTGATATGTACAGTTTCAGGATTAGTCTTGTCTTTTATTTCTATTTTATTACAATATTTTTCAGACTGGTTTAATATACAATTCATTAACTTAAAAATAATTAACATATAACTTCATATTATGGATGTATAGCCCTTAAAAAATCTAACATATATATATATATATATATATATATATATATATATATATATATATATATATATATATATATATATATATATATATATATATATATATATATATATATATATATATATATATATATATGAATGAAGTGGATATATTATTATTATATTAATATATAATTATTATATTAATATATTAATTATTATTATTATTATTATTAATCATCCCTTAAAGAAATTTAACATATATATATATGTTAGATTTTTTAAGGGCTGAAAATAAGGAGACCAGGATGGAACCATTTCAGGCTTATTAGCCTTCTTCAGCTGGCCATATATATATATATATATGTAGATTTTGGTTTATTCGGGTCTTTTCCCGTGTAAAATTTTACACGGGAAAAGACCCGAATAAACCAAAATCTACATACCTATACCCGTGAAAATCTACGAAAACATATATATATATATATATATATATAGGTAATTGTTTCACAACAACCTGTTATTATTAGGCCCCAATTAAAGGGAGGAAACACACTGTTTCCCTTACTGCTCATCGGCTCATCGCTAGAGACCATCCAAACAGCAAGCCAAGAATTACGTTGTATAATATTTTAGATATGTGTGTTAGTTTTATGAGCTGATCAATAAATTAAATCAGAAGAGACCAGGATAGATCTATTTCGAGCTTATTAGCTCTCATCAGCTGGCCATACCCCTTACTGGGATTCGAACTGGGGCTATGTTGCATGCAAGGCGAGGAACCTCACACTTAAGCCAAACCAGTTCCCCTATTACATCAGCTTAGACAGGGTATACTAGTATAGGTATTTGTTTCACAACAACCTGTTATTATTAGGCCCCAATTAAAGGGAGGAGACATACTGTTTCCCTTACTGCTCATCGGCTCATCGCTAGAGACCATCCAAACAGCAAGCCAAGAATTACGTTGTATAATATTTTAGATATGTGTGTTAGTTTTATAAGCTGATCAATAAATTAAATCAGAAGAGACCAGGATAGATCTATTTCGAGCTTATTAGCTCTCATCAGCTGGCCATACCCCTTACTGGGATTCGAACTGGGGCTATGTTGCATGCAAGGCGAGGAACCTCACACTTAAGCCAAACCAGTTCCCCTATTACATCAGCTTAGACAGGGTATACTAGTATAGGTAATTGTTTCACAACAACCTGTTATTATTAGGCCCCAATTAAAGGGAGGAGACATACTGTTTCCCTTACTGCTCATCGGCTCATCGCTATACAACGTAATTCTTGGCTTGCTGTTTGGATGGTCTCTAGCGATGAGCCGAAGCAAACTGATGCCCACCACGGAGATGTGGTACGACCACAAACGCGAAGCCAAACAACAGCAATGCAGCTCACCAGGTCAAATTCCTCTGCTACTCAGACTAACACAAGCACAACCAGGCCCCCACCCAAACAGAACACGGCCCCATCCAATCAGAGCACAGCCAAACTCCCATCCAATCAGAGCACAGCCAAACCCCCTACCAATCAGAACACACCTCCACCCAATCAGAATGCAGCCAAACTCCCACCCAATCAGGTCACACCCCCACTGGCAGTTAAAAAGAGGAACCGGCTGAGATCTCACATTGCTCCTGGAAGCACCAAGCCGGAAGCACCAGCCTGAAGATGATGAATGAGATTTCATCGAAACGTCGTGAAGATACTTCCAATTCTACGCGGGAGAAAACCCGAACAACCAAAGACCTACATATATATATATATATATATATATATATATATATATATATATATATATATATATATATATATATATATATATATATATATATATATATATATATATATATCCTGGTCCATCCTGGTCTCTTAATTAATTATTATTAATCATCCCTTAAAGAAATTTAACACATATCTAAAAAGACAGCAGCAATTTAATAGGTCTCTAGGTTGAGTCGAAGGACAGAGAAGGATGACAAGTTTGTCTCCTCCCTTAAATAGGCCTAACAGGAAGCTGTAACAAAATATCCACTTATTCATTTCATTATTTACAGAAAAATCTTATTATTGGAAGTAACTCCTGAATAGGAATTCAAGAAATGTGCCATATTAAGGAGACTGACTCTTTATACCAGGCATGTGAAGATTCTTCAACGTCTGTTGTGTGTAGTGTTGAAGTATATAAATATCAGCAGAAGTGTTTTGGAGTCTGTTAGAGTTGTAGTTTGATGAAGACAGTGTCACATGGTAGATTAATTTCTACTTTCCACTAATATATTCAAGTACTTTTTTTGACTGAATAGGGCATATAGCATTTGGGATTTCATTTTCAAATTAAATAAGGTGGTTAAAAAAGTTTTCAGCATAGAACTAATTTTTTTTTCTTAATTGATTTTTGAGATTTTGTACATTTGTCTATTTAAAGATCACAGCACCAAAATTATATACTCCATAATTATAAACACATGACCCATAATAATTTCAATACAGTAGTGTCACTAATTTTCTTTCATGGCCAAGTCAATACATTATTAATCAAGTCCTTAGGATTCTCAAAACCAACTGTCAATAATTCCTACATCCTTTGATTTTCATTTAATATGGTCCCAAGAGGCAATTGGATAGTTTTTTTCTTCCACTCAAGGTTGCAACAATGAGGATTAACTAAATCAATATTTGTAATAAGCCAAATTGAACAATTAAAACATCTCAGGACAATTTGTTATAGCTACTGAAAATAAATAAAAAGCAAGACTAAGAAAAAATACATTTTCCATCCCGATATTTTCAGAGAAATGGAATTATTTTTCAACTAAAGTATGATTATTTTTCCTTTGACTCAGCCCTGGAGATATTTGACCAATAAATGTTCATAATTATAACGATGAAAGGCATTTCAGCTTAGATCACAATCCTATAATTACTACATTATTTTATCATCCAATACCTCATAAAGCAGGAAGTTACTCTGAAAACCACTTTAAGCCTACTGGTAGTAGTTAAGGCTAGAAACCAGGAGGCTATGAGACTCAAATCCAGTCTTAGCCATGAAAGCCAACTGATTGCCTTTATGCTAATCACTCTTTATGAGTCCAACCTACCTCACAGTGTTGTTGTTCTGGGGAACACAGGAAAAGGGAAATGTTGGATATGTTCGCTGCCTTGAATTATTTGTAATAAATAGATTAATAAATAAAAATAAATAAATAATGAAGTTAGAGAAAAAAACATTACAGATGTGTAGACAGCTACGTTGCCTATTCATTAATTACCTCATACAGAAACTTTCCAAAGAGAAACGAAGGAAGGCATGCAACTATTCTAGAAGCCTGCACAGCTGAATTTTTTACTCCTTCACACTCCTACTCATATCTGCCATTTTGGTGGGAAATAGAACATGTATTTTCATTTTATGCTATCCAGAATCACATTCTGTGGCACGGGCAGTTGTATAAATATTTATAAAAACAAAAACCCCAAACATCCTTCTAACTGACTGCTTCCATACTTTGTTTTTCATATTGGTAAATCGAGTTGAAAAGATCGTTATCTGGAAAGAAAAGAATATAAATATAAATTTATATTTATATAAATGTAAATTTATATTTATATAAATGTAAATTTATATTTATATAAATGTAAATTTATATTTATATAAATGTAAATTTATATTTATATAAATATAAATAATTGATATGAAAAAAGATATATCTCATCTAATGATATTTCCCTAGATTAAGAAACAAGGGCAATCCTTTTAAATCATAACATCCAGTCAAATGATGAAGTTTGGAGTTGCTGGTATTCTCTGAGCTTGGTTATATACTTAGAGAAGTTTCATTACCCAGCTAGGTAACATCATCATGTTACATTTGTAGTGAAACATCTGAAGCAAATGCTCATAGTGCATCAAGAATTTCACAGTTCAACCCTAATCTACATATACTTTCTATTGGAAAGGTAAATCTTAGAATGCTTCTATTCTAAATGATAAAAGCCATTATGCCTTTTCCTCCCATCCATTTCCAACATATTCTGATTCTTCCCTCCTTTCAGCAAAACTAAGTTCAGTCCTTATCTAAAAGAGTAGTTTGCTCATTGCATATGTGTGTGTCTGTATGTGTATGAGTTAACACTACCAAGAGAATTTAATATATTTTTATTTTAATTTAATTTAATTTAATTATTAGACTTATAAACCGCCCCCTCTCCCCGAAGGGACTCGGGGCGGTGTACAGGAAAAAATTAAAAAACCATATTAAAACATACAACATATACAAAGTTAAAAACGAATTAAATTAACCTGTACTAAAATTTAAGAACATTAAAATAGAACCCTCCTAGGCTAAAATTCCCTAACTCTAAAATCCATATACGTATTTGGCAGATGTTATGTTATGAGAGTCAATACTGTTTACGCAAGACCATATATATTGACTATATATTTTGTCTAACTTGGGAAACTACTTTCTGAAAAAAGTTGTTTTATACATCTTTCATATGTGTATGTGTTTGGCATTTACCGTAATGCAGTTATAAGAAGGTAGCAATAGCACATAGACTTATATAACATTACATAGTCCTTTATAAATCATTCTAAGTGGTTTACAGTGTCAGCATTTTGCCCCCAACAATCTGGGTCCTAATTTTACCAACCTCAGAAGGATGGAAAGCTGAGTCAACCTTGAACCAGTCAGGATTGGTAGTGAACAGTATCAGCCTGCAATACTGCATTCCAGCCACTGTGCCACCAAGGCACTTAGGTAATAGATAATTGCGTTCATGATTTTTTTTCTAAAACTACTTTTGGGGAAATTCATTACAATTTGGATAGGATTTGCAACTATTCAGTATCTATTATAATAATTATATACTCTTGTTTATTTATTTTTTTACTAGATGACCCTCCATAGCCATTTCCCGATGTGTACCTGAACACATCGGAATCTGAAGCTGAAGAATACCATAAAACTGTGTGGGATGGAGGGAATTAGCTTTTCTTTAATAATAATCACTCACTAATTCCCTTCATGCTCAAATTTAATCATTATGCCCTTTAACTATCCTTTTTCAGTCAGCCAGAGAAAAGAAACATAAAATTCTGAGAAATATTTCTTACATTATTAATATATGTGCAAAACACAACTAGAATGATACCAGAAAATTAATCATACTTTTTAAAATATGTGTATTGGTATCACTGCCTTTGTACAAAGAAATATGTTAGGCTCTTAAAATACCATTGATTCTCATATAACAGTGATGGCTAACCTTTTTGTTGTTGGGAGCCAAAAATTGCAAGGGTGCATGCACAATAGCATGTATTCCTGCCGGCACCCATAATGCAAAGTGCGCCCCCACATGCTCTTGCATGCAGAACCCCCCCCCCCCCACACACACACACATGCTCTCCCACACACATGCCGTTCCAATCTGAGCTTGGTATTTCCTTCAGGGGGTTGGGTGAGGCCATTTTCGCCTTCCCCAGGCTTTAGGAAAGCCTCTGGGGCAGTGATGGCGAATCTTTTGGAAACCGAGTGCCCAAACTGCAACCCAAAGCCTACTTATTTATCGCAAAGTGCCAACACGGCAATTTAACCTGAATAATAAGGTTTTACTACCTAAAATAATGATAAACAATGCAGAATTCAGCTAATTGAAAAAACATGATAAATGCACTTTTCTGCTTTTGAAATATTATTTCTCTTTCCCTCCCTCTCCTTCCATCTCTTTTGCTCCCTCTCTGTCTCTCTCTCTTCCATCCTCTCTCTTTCCCTGTCTCTCTCTTTCTCTTTCTCTCTCTCTCTCTCTCTCTCTCTTCCCCCCTCTCTCCCCCCCTGTGGGTGAAACACAATGGACCTTGGCTGAGGTGATGGTACATGTGCCCACAGAGAGAGCTCTGAGTGCCACATCTGACACGCGTGCCATAGGTTCGCCACCACTACTCTGGAGCCTGCGTAGGGTGAAAAACAGGCACAACGGGCCAAGTGGAAGTTCAGAAGCAATCTATTTCTGGTTTCCGGAGGGTCTCAGGGGGGCTAGGGGATGCCCACCGGAAGGCCGAAAATCAGCTGGCTGGCACACGCATGCGTGTTGGGGTTGATAGCTTGCATGCCAGCTGATATAGCTCCGTGTGCCACCTGTGGCAGCCATGCCATAGTTTCGCCATCAGTCATATAACAATTATCAAAACATTTTAAAAAAACGTTAAGTATAGTGCTTGTTTCTTTTGCATAATTGGAACAGCTTGCCTCCAGAAGTTGTGAATGCCCCAACCCTGGAAGTCTTTAAAAAGATGTTAGATAGCCATTTGTCTGAAATAGTATAAGGTTCCTGCCCATGCAGGGGGTTGGACTAGAAGACCTACAAGGTCCCTTCCAACTCTGCTATTGTATTGTATTGTATTGTATTGTAATTCCCAAAAAGTCATCCAATCCCCAATCTAAAAATTCTGGTGTTTTTTTTTTGTTGTTGACAAGAATGAAAAATCAAAGTGGAATGAAACCACTTTCTTACTAATCAGTTACAATATTTTGAAACATTCTTTTGAGTTTGAAATATTCATAATATACTTGATCATTTAATTTGTTGCATTACAAATATTACGATGTTTACAATAGGTTTTCATTATTGTTTTTCATACCGTTCTTATAAATGGTATACAGATTTTTTTATCTTAGTTTTTAACGCCTGCTATTCCTTCCTTGGCTTTTCACTCCACCTTTTCACCACTTCTAGGACTTACAGATAGTCCTCAAGTTACAACATTCCTGTCAACTGTCCAGTTGGCTAATCCAGAAAAAGAAACTCCTGGGACATTATTTTATCAAGAGTACTGAATAAATCCACATTGGCACAGAAGAAGCAAAACCAGCTCTGGGCTTCCTGCTCAAAAGAACACATAGTTCATTCCCCCTTTTCTCCACAGACCATCATAGTGCATTACATCCACCAATCACTTCTGTTCATTTTGTTATGGGAATCGGCCAGCCATGCTGGGACATTGCTCGGGGTGTCCTTGAGGGGGCAGAGATGTCTCACCGAAACTGATGATGTTGGATGCCATTCCCCCCACTCTTGCATTCCAATTCCCCACTACACTCTTCTTTGTTAAGCTATGAGTGAAATATAGGTGAAAATTCAAGTTAGTCTTGGCAAGTTCATTTAGTGACCATTCAAAGTTAAAATAGCACTGAAAAAAGTGACTTACAACCATTTTTTATACTTTTGACCATTGCAGCATCCTCATGTTCATGTAACCAAAATTCAGATGCTTGGCAACTGATTCATATTTATGACAATTGCAACATCACAGGGTTGTATGATCACTTTTTGTGGCCTTCTGACAAGCAAAATTGATAGGGAAGCCAGATTCACTTAACAACTGCATCACTAACTTAACAACTGCAATGATTCACTTAACAACGATGGCAAGAAAAGTCATAAAATGGGACAAAATTCACTTAACAAATGTCTCACTTAGCAATAGGAATTTTGGGCTGAGTTGTAAGTTGAGGTCTACCTGTATAGACTAACTTTTTTTAAACCAATTTACAGGCTGAGTGGACAGATAGGACAAAATATGCTTCCTTTTCGTTTTTGTCCATCAGTGTCATGGAATGGAAGGCGCCATGGTAGCCTCACACTACATATCATTCTTTCAAATTTCAAATCCCCAGTTTATTGTGAATTCAAATTTAGCAAAGTGTATTGGCAATCAAAAATAGTATTTGCTATTGACATAAAGTTGGATAGTGCTATGATTAGGACATTGACATATAGGCCTGCAAATATACACATTTGTTCAATTGATGTTTTGAAAAAAAATAGCATCTTTACTTGTATATATTTGTGCTGTCTCAATAAGTCCCATTTATAATAAGAAATTCATTACAGAATCCTTTCTCTTCTAAAAAACACACGACACATGTATTTCATTCCCAGAGGTCTAGTGCAATTGAAGACTGTCTTCTGAAGACAAAAAATAGACAACATTCCATACAGTATATTTAGTAATAAAGCACTTTGTATGGAGGCTTTCATGAAGAATCACCTACAGTTTTAGACCTGATGACCTTTCTCAATTTATTTTACAATATGTAATATTTAATCTAGAAGAGTTACTTTTCCATCCAGAGAGTACCTGGGTTTCTGTAGTTTGGCTTTGCTTCTGTAGTTACATTGAAGAGATATGTAAATATTATTTTAAAGACAGATAGAATTTCTGTACAATATGAACTAATCTATAACATTATGTACTGTACATATCTAATTTTAATCGTAATATAACTATAATAAGAAATCTTATTAAAACTTATCAAGCTGGGCTAATACTAGTCATTCAATTAATCATAGATTAGTCTTTTCATTTGTTGTACTATAATTTTGTATATATGTAGTACTATAATTACACTGAACTGTACTTTTAGTTATTCAAGCCCCCATAAGCCCCTAAGAAAATGTAGGAATAAAGCTTTGATCTTTTTATTTCGCTAGCTGTGCAATTTTTTCAAGTTTTTTGCAAAAGGATTTTAAGCATATGAAGCTAAGTCCTTCCTTGAATATGTTTTATTCATAATATACCAAGAAATTTCATATAGATGTTGAATATAAACAGTGTAATAGCTGTAATTCATTCACTCATCCATCTATCCATCCATCCATTCATTAAACATGAAATAAACAGTAGCAATTCCACTTCAGGGATTATGAAATTCACCAAATGACAGGCTCAATAAATTCACTGAATTTGACACCATTGCTGGTAGATTAGTTTCTATTCATCAGATTTAAATTGAAAAGTAGAATGCTGAAACTAAGATTAATTCATATGCCTATAACAGTGATGGCTAACCTTTTTTGGCTCATGTGCCAAAAGCGCAGGGGGTCGTGTGTAGGGAGCGCAGGGGGTCGTGTGTAGGCGTGCCACACCCATAATGCTATGTGCGTGACCCCCTGCTTCTGGCATGCTTTTTTCGCCCTCCCCAGGCTCCAGAGGCTTTCTAAGAGCCTGTGGAGGGTGAAAACAGCCTCCCCTCCCCACCTCCAGAGGCTTTAGGAGCTTCCCTGAAGCCTCCAGAGGGCGAAAAACGGCCTCAAAAGAAGGCCTAAATCAGCTGGCCAGTGCACACATGCATGCTGGAGCTGACAGGGCAACGCCTCACGTGCCCTCAGAAATGGTTCCATGTGCCATAGGTTCGCCATCACGGGACTATAACTTTAAGACAGGTTTAGGTATTATATGATCACATTCCTGCACTTCACAAAGCACACTTTTAGATAGTGGGAAAAACACTGGATTTTTACAAGGAAACCTGAGAACATTGATATGTGCAGAGTAAAATAATAAGAATTAAGAAAGATGCTATACCATTTCAGAAAAGTGAATGTCCAGTCTCTTCAAAAATCTCCAGTGATAAAGCACCCACAGCTTCTGAAGGCACGCTCTTCCACTGTCCTAACTGTTAGGAAGTTTCTCCAGGTTACTTTTCTTCATTAATTTCCATCCATTGTTTTTTGTCCTTCCCTCTGGCACTTTGGAAAATAAATTGACCCCTTAGTCCTTCGTTTCTCTAGAGTAGCCAAACCCAAATCCTGCAATGGTTCTTCATATATTTTAGTCTCCAGGCCTTTAATCAACGCTCTCTACATGAGGCTTCCCTTGAGGTGCACCCGAAAGCTACAATTAGTCCAAAACGCAGCCGCGCGGGTGATTATGGGAGCCACTAGATGCTCCCACATAACACCTCTCCTGCGCAAGCTGCACTGGCTACCTGTGGCCTTTCGGGTGCGCTTCAAGGTGCTGACGACCATCTTCAAAACGCTCCATGGCTCGGGGTCTAGCTATATCCGCAACCGCCTCCTGCCCCATACATCCCTTCGACCGATCCGCTCCCACAGAGAGGGCCTTCTCAGGGTACCGTCAGCCGGGCAATGCCGGTTAGCGGTGCCCAGGGGAAGAGCCTTCTCTGTGGCGGGCCCTGCCCTCTGGAACGACCTTCCCTCCGATTTACGCACCATCGTGGACCTCCGCCTTTTCCGCAAACGTCTTAAAACCTATTTATTCCAACAAGCCGGCCTAGCATAACCCCGTTTCTGACTTTTTATAGGGATAATTTTTAAATTTTAGAGTTTTATTAATTTTAGCACAGGGAATATTTAATTAGTTTTTAATAATTTTGGATTTTTGTATGTTTGTATGATTTTAATGATGCCTGTGCGCCGCCCTGGGTCTTTTTTTAGGAGAAGGGCGGGGTATAAATTTAATAAAATAAATAAATAAATAAATAATCATCTTAGCTGCTCTTCTCTACACTTTTTCCAAAGTTTCAACATCTTTTTTGTAATGTGTCCAAAACTAGATGTAATATTCCAGATGTGGTCTTACTAGGGTTTTATAAAGTGGTACTAACACTTCACATGGTTTTTATTCTACGTCTCTGTTTATACAACCAAGGATTGTATTGGGGTTTTTTTGGCTGTTGCTGCACCCTGTTGACTCATGTTTAAGTGATCGTCCACTCCAAGGTCTCTCTCACAGTTACTGCTTTTGAGTCAGGTTTTTCTTAATCTGTACTTGTACCTTTGGTTTTTCCTTCCCACGAGTAAAAAATTGCTTTTCTCCACATTAAATCTCACTTTGTTGGATAGGGCGCATTGTTCAAGTCTGTCAAGGTCTTTTTAGATTCTGGGATTTGGCTATTCCTACAGTGTCATCTGTAAATTTGAAGAGTTCCCCTTCCATTTCCTCATCTAAGTCATTTATGAAGATATTGAAGAGTACTGGGCCTAAGACAGAACCTTGTGGTACCCCACTGCTTACATCCGTCCATGTAGATGTAGTACCATTAAGGACTGCTCATTGAGGATGATTTATCAGCCAGTTGCAAATCCATCTGGTAGTGATGCTGTCTATCCCATATTTTTCTAGTTTACCAAGTAATGGTCTACTTAGTTGAATACTTTGCTTAGTCGAATACCTCGCTGAAGTCTAAGTATACTATGTCCACAGCATTTCACTGGTCTATTAGTTCAGTCACTTTGTCAAAGAATGAAATAAAATTGGTTTGGCATGATCTATTTTTAACAAACCCATGCTAGCTTTTAGTTAGAACTTTATTTGTTTCTAGATGTTCACAGATCTAGTTTTTTTTAAAAAAATATTATTTTCCAGTATCTTCCTAGGTATTGAAGTTAGGCTGATTGGTCTGTAGTTTCCTGGGTCTGTTTTTGCTCCCTTTTTTTGAAGATGTGAACCACATCAGCTCTTTTCCAGTCCTCCGGTAGCTCCCTGGTCTTCCAAGATTTTTTAAAAATATGATATAATGGTTCTGAGATAACATCTGCCAGCTCTTTCAGAACTCTGGAATGTAATCCATCAGGTACCAATGATTTATCTTCATCAAGGTCAGATAGGTGTTCTCTTACCATTTTCTTGTTTATTTAAATTTTTATTTCTACTCTGTCTTTTAAAGTTATGTTTTTGATAGGTTGGGCTACAGTGTTGTTTTTGTTTTTGCATGAAAACTGATGCAAAGTATTAGTTAAGCAGTTCTGCTTTCTCTCTACTGCCTCTTAGTACCTCCCATCTTCTCTTTTTAGTTGATCAATTGTTTCTTTGATTTTTTTTCTTGTTATTTATATTTTGAAAGAAACTGTATTTATTATCTTTGACTTTTGCTACAAGTCTTTGTTGATTTTGAGCCTGACTTCATCTTTACAGATATGGGACATCTGCTGATATTCTTCCTTAGTTATATGTTCCTCTTTCCATTTTTTGTACTTCTCCTTTTTGTCTTTCAGTTTATCAGAGAGATCTTTGTGCAATCATGGTTTCTTCTTGGATTTTTTTTCCATTTTCAGTAGTGTTGGACTGGGCTTTTATGATCTCATTTTCAATGTTTCCCACACTTCTTGAGTTGTTTTCTCTTTCAAGATTTTTATGGATGAAATTTTGCGTAGGCATTCTCTGAGTTTGTTAAAATAAGCTGTTTTAAAGTTTTAAGACACTGGTTGAATTATATCTATTGCTTGTGTTTGCATTATATTGAATTCCAGTGTGACGTGTTCACTCTCACCAAGGTTCTGGCAACTTCAACTCCTTCTATCACTTCTTCTTTCATAGTAAGAATTAGGTCCAGTATAATTTTTCATTTAGTTCCCTCCTTTTGGATGACAAAGTTGTCAGCTAAGTTAGTTAGGAATCTGTTCGATCTCCCACTTGTTGCAGTGTTTGTCTCCCAGTTGATATCAGGCTAGTTAAAGTGTCCAATTACACTGTGGTATGTTTCCCATATACCAGTGGTGGGCAAACTTATTAGTCAAGAGAGCCAAATATCAACAGTACCACGATTTAAATTTCTTTTGAGAGCCAAAAGGTGTGGCCTGTTTTGTGGGAGTGGCTCAGTGGTCATGTGACCGGGTGGGCATGGCCAACTTGGAAAATGTGGTGAAACTCACTTAACGATGGTCCTACTTAGCAACCAAAATTCTTTCTTTCTTTCTTTCTTTCTTTCTTTCTTTCTTTCTTTCTTTCTTTCTTTCTTTCTCTCTCTCTCTCTCTCTCCTACTTTCTTTTTCTTTCTATTTTTCTTTCTCTTTTTGTCTCTCTCTGTCTACCTCTCTATCTGTCTCTCTCTCCTCCCTCCACCCATCTGTCATTCTGCGTCTGTGTGTGTGTGTGTGTGTGTGTGTGATTCCCTCTCTCCCTCCCTCTCTCTCTGTGTCTCTCTCTGTTTGTCTCTTCCTCCCTCCCCCTCTGTCTCTCTCTGTATGTCAGTCTCTCCCTCCCTCCCTCTCTCCCTCCCTTCCCCCCCCCCCAAGCAGTGGAAAGCCCGGCACGCCGGCCGGGGGAGGCCACGGCTGCCTTCTCCCTCAGCGAGCGGGCAGGGGGAGCACCCGAGGCCGTGGCCATCCAAGCATCGCGGAGGCTGTCAGGGCGCCGCACGCACACTTCCGTCCAGCCGCACGCGGCGGCCAGCCTCGGAAAGCACGGCTCGGCGGCCTCTGCAGGCGGCTGTTGCTGCTGCTGCCCCCGAGCCCTGCGACATGCAGCTCCCGCAGTCCGAGCGCATCGGGCAGGACAGCCGGCCACGTTTCCACCAGGTCCCTCTTTTGCCCCTCGGGTGCGGCTCTTCCTCTCTCCCTCCCCCCCCCGCCCGGAGGCAGCGGAGAGCTGCTGGGGCTTCGGCTGCTGGGGCTCTGGCTGCCTCCCCCTGTAGCGGGCGGGCGGAGCGCGATGCCCGGACGCCTCCGGCGAAGCCTCCCAGGCTCACCTGCGCTGGGACAACTCCCTGGGTCTCCCCCCAGGAAACCAGGCTCGCCTGCGCTGGGACGACTCCCTGGGTCTCCCCCCAGGGAGGCGGGCGCGCGACGCCCGGACTGCTCCGGCGAAGCCTCCCAGGCTCGTCTGCGCTGGGACGACTCCCTGGGTCTCCCCCCAGGGAGCCAGGCTCGCCTGCGCTGGGACGACTCCCTGGGTCTCCCCCCAGGGAGGCAGGCGTGCGACGCCCGGACTGCTCCGGCGAAGCCTCCCAGGCTCGCCTGCGCTGGGACGACTCCCTGGGTCTCCCCCCAGGGAGGCGGGAGCGCGACGCCCGGATGTCACCGGCGAAGCTACAGCCCTGGGCGCTCCCCCCCCCCCGCCCGTTCGCTCGCGGGGGGGAGAGAGGAAGAGCCGCACCCGAGGGGCCAAAGAGTTGCTCGTGGCTCGCGAGCCGCAGTTTGCCGACCATTGCCATATACATTTGTCCATTGATTAGCAAAGAGTTCATCTATTTATTCTGCTTGGTTGGATGTCCTGTAGTATATGCTTACAGCCATGTCATTTTTTTCTCCATTTATATTTACCCATATGGATTCTAGGAGGTTTTCATCCTTGGTTTTGTGTATTTATGTAGAGATGTAGTGATCTTTTATATATAATGCAACTCCACCTCCTTGTCTGTTTGGTCTGGGTTTTTTTGTTTTTTGTTTTGAATAGTTTGTATCCTTCCATTAGTACAGAGGTCTGCAAAGTTGGCTCTTTTAAGACTGGTGAACTACAACTCCCAGAATTGTTCAACTCTGGGAGTTGAAGTCCACTAGGCTTAAAAGACCCAACTTTGCAGACCCCTGAATTAGTACATTCCAGTCATGAGTTTCATCCCACCAAGTTTCAGTAATAGCAATTATATAGTATCTGCCTTCATGTACTAATACTTAAAGTTCATCCTGTTTGTCCCTAAACTTTGACTGTTAATGTATAGGCCAGGGATGGTGAACCTATGGCACGGGTGCCACAGGTGGCACACGGAACCATTTCTTAGGGCACGCGGGGTGTTGCCCTGTCAGCTCCAGCACGCATATGTGCGCTGGCCAGTTGATTTAGGCCTTCTTTTGAGGCCATTTTTCACCCTCTGGAGGCTTCAGGGAAGCTCCTGAAGCCTCTGGAGGTAGGAGAGAGAGGTTGTTTTCACCCTTCCCAGGCTCCTAGAAAGCCTCTGGAGCCTGGGGAGGGTGAAAAAATTGTGCCAAAAGCAGGGGGTCACCAACATAGCATTATGGGAGGGGCACACCTATGCACGACCCACCTGCGCTCCCCCCGATTTTGGCACGCGAGCCAAAAAAGGTTAGCCATCACTGGTATAGGCATTTGAGTCCTACTTTGGAAATATAGAATAACAGAGTTGGAAGGTACCTTGGAGGTCTTCTAGTCCAACCCCCTGCCTAGGCAGAAAAACCTACACAACTTCAAACAAATGATTATCTAAAATCTTCTTAAAAACTTTCAGTGTTGGAGCATTCACAACTTCTGGAGGCAAATTGTTCCACTGATGAATTGTTCTAGCTGTCAGGAAATTTCTCCTGAGTTCTGGTGGTGATGTTGTCTAACCCACATTTTTCTACTTTATCTAGTAGTAGATAAAGTAGTGGTCTACTTTACCAAATGCCTTACTGAAGTCCAAGTAAATTAATAATAATAATAATAATAATAATAATAATAATAATAATAATAATAATAATAATAATAATAATAATAATAATAATAATAAATTTTTTTATTTATATCCCGCTCTCTCTCCCCGAAGGGACTCGAGGCGGGGCACAGGGAAATTTAAAAAAAAAACAAATTACAACAAAACAGAATACAAAGCTAAAATCAAATTAAACTGACCCTGCGCTAAAAACTTCTATAAAAATATAACTATCCCTAAAACCCCTTAATAATTTAAAATTAAAATTAAAATTACCCTAGGCCAGCCAAACGGAAGAAGTGAGTTTTTAATAGCTGTCGGAAGGAGCGAAGGTCCGTGGTTGTTCTGATTTCGGGGGGAAGGTCGTTCCAGAGGGTCGGGCCCGCCACAGAGAAGGCCCTTCCCCTGGGCGTCGCCCGCTGGCACAGCCTAGTGGATGGCACCCGGAGAAGTCCCTCTCTGTGGGAGCGAATCGGCCGAAGGGATGTATATCGACAGCATTCCTCTGGTCCACTAATTTTGTCACTTTGTCAAAGAATGTTGCAAATTCTTTCCATCACTCTCTACTTCATTATGGTTTTTTTTCTTTTTTCTTTTTACTCCCTTCCTCCTTATGTGATTGCTTATCTTCTGGTTTTTGCTTGGAATTAGGTTCCAAAGATCAATTTTAGTTTAAAGCCCTTTTTATAAGATGAGCCTGTTATTTTCTGAATATATTTTTTCCAGTCCTTGTGAGGATTACTCCATCTCTTGCCAGCAGCCCTTCACTTAGATAATGTAGGCCATGGTCTAAGAAGCCTAAGTTACAGTATGTTGATGACACCAGTTTTTAAGCCACTGGTTCATTTCTAAACATGTGATAACTAAACAGCATATAAGATGACTTAACAATATCAAAAATATTAGATGGCTGCCTTGGAGTAACTATTATAAAATGTTATTATGGAGTAGTTATTATTAGAAATAACTATATAGCGGTAAAATTTAAGTTCAACTCAATGGCACTTAATTAACATAGTTGCATCTATTTAATTACTAATATTGATAGGTTATATTTAAATCAACAAAAATATTATATTTGGCAATTCTTTTTTCAGTTTCAATAATACTTGAATAAAAACTAGTCAAGTACTGTAACCAAAATCAAAATTAAGTACTGTAACTAAGTACAGCAAGAACTCATTGCCTTTAATTTCACTTTCCTTGTGTGTAATTGCATGATCCTCCCTGAGTAAATTTTCTACAATATTGTAATGGCACTAAGAACTCTTAAACTTTAAATCTTAAATTGCAATTCCATAGCTGGCAATTCAACTAAGACATCCAAAGAACAAAAGACAATATATGGAGTGGTCTATGAACGTGAATGTGATGAAACCAATAATGTGTTGCAAGGCTAACAGTATAATAAATAGGATGGGTTTAAACCAGGGGTCCCCAACCTTTGCAACTTTAAGTCTGAAGGACTTCAGCTCCCAGAATTCTCCAGAAAATGATTTGGCAAAATGTGCTGCTGTCGGCAGCTATCAAGCTGAAGTATACATTTGTTGTTCTCTTCAATATTGTCTCCAATCTGGATTTCTGGTTACTGTGTTTGAGAAAGGCTGTTGCAATTACAAAATGCCACATTTTGGTCAAAATACTCTAGGACAGGAGTCCCCAACCTTTGCAACTTTAAGTCTGAAGGACTTCAGCTTCCAGCTTTGCTGGCTGGAGAATTCTGGGAGCTGAAGTCCTTCAGACTTAAAGTTGCAAAGGTTGGGGACCCCTGGTTTAAACTACTTTTAACTATGTTTCATTCTTTTTTATCTTATGATTTTAATGTATTTGGCATTTTACTTTTATTCACTTTTTCTATTTGGCATGACACAATAATTTGATTGATATGGTTAGGAATTCTTTCATTTGAGAAGGTACATTGAGGGGGGGGAAATCCTATAGTATACCTTTGATAATATTTTATCTCTAAATTTTATATGTGAGCAAATTTTGTTTTTTTAATGTAACACTTTTCTAAGAAATAAATTTGTTAAATTTTACCATAGAATATAATATATGGTAATCTGTATCTATCACTGTATGAAATTCACCACTTATCATGGGTATTGGAACTTGGACATATGCCCTGTACTTGTTGTTGACAATCTAGTTGTTTGATTGATAGCTATACAGTGATCCCTTGTTTTTCGCCGTTAATGGGGACCGGAACCTTCCGCGAAAACTGAAAAACCGCGAAGTAGGATTCGCACCGGAAACTTGAGTTGGTGGACATCATTTAAAGCAAGCACTAGGGGGCGCTTGCCTCCTACCGATGCATTTTTCCCCCTGTATTTTTGAAAAACCCGTGAAGCACTGAAGCTGCGAAACATGAAGCCGCGAAAAACGAGGGATCACTGTACTTTAGAATGTGGTTATTAATCTATTTCTGGTCAAGCAAAAATTTGATTTGAATATACTGAATCTGCCATGTTCTCTACTGATCGATAAGTTGTTAATTATATTTTCTTACTAAATCTTGAAATAATGCTTGTTGGTAATCCCCATCGGTCAGGAATAAGGATTGTGAGAAATCAATACCAAAGTATTATTAAACAAAATGGACTGCTGGGAATTAGGTCAGCATACAAAGAAATAATTAAAACTAAGCTGGAAAAACGTGTTTTATACATATACTCAGGACTGAATATTAGTGTCTCATGGGTTAAATCTAAATGGCCAGATATTACCCCATCACTTGACAGTGACCTTCTTGCAATAAAATAAGCTTTGGGAAGTCTGTGAAATCTCTCTGTAGCTATTAGTAGAGCCATTTAGGGAGGCAAAAATAGGCCATGTATTGCAAGATTAGATTGTGATTATTATATTGAAATAAAACCCAAGAGAAATAAACTGGCTGCAATTTAAGGTGTATTATACAATACATTAAAAAGTAATTTTAATGAAAATTGGCATACACTAAGTGATACAATTCCATAATATATGGAGCATTTGAATCTACTAGGAATTTTACACTTAATATTTAAAACACAATATCTCAAAATTTAAGATGATTTCTGTAGTAAAGATGAAATCATCTTTTAGATAACAATAACAAATCTTCCCCAAATCTGCTAAAACCAATTAAGATAAAGGCTTATTAAACTATAGAAACATAATCAATAATCAGTGCATAAGTTATCAGTTCATAATAATAATAATAAATAATAATAATTTTATTTATATCCCGCTCTCTCTCCCCGAGGGGACTCGAGGCGGGGCACAGGGTATTAAAAGCAACTAAAACCAAACAGATACAGAATTAAAACCATAAATATAAATAAATAAATAACTAAATAACTAAGTTAAAAATAGATTAAACATATGTCCCTGCGCTAAAATCCCTCATAAAATCCCTTAATCTTAACAGAGACTATCCTATCCTAGGCCGGCCAAGCAAAAAAGATGTGTCTTTAGTTTCAGACGGAAGGAGCGGAGGTCCGTAGTTGTCCTAATATCGGGGGGAAGGTCATTCCAGAGGGCTGGGCCCGCCACAGAGAGGGCCCTTCCCCTGGGCGTCGCCCGCTGACAAAGTCTAGTGGACGGCACCCGGAGAAGTCCCTCTCTGTGGGAGCGAATCGGCCGTGAGGATGTATGGGGCAGGATCCGATCCTGCAGGTAACTAGGTCCCGAGCCATGGAGCGCTTTGAAGATGATAACTAACACCTTGAAGCGCACCCGGAAGACGACAGGTAGCCAGTGCAGCTCGCGCAAGAGCGGTGTAACGTGGGCGAACCTGGAGATGCCCATAATTGCTCGCACGGCTGCGTTCTGGACCAACTGAAGTCTCCGGGTGCACCTCAAGGGAAGCCCCATGTAGAGAGAGTTGCAATAATCCAGTCGAGATGTCATGAGAGCATGAGTGACTGTGCGAAGGGCGTCCCGATCCAATAGGGGGCACAACTGGCGTACCAGGCGAACCTGGTAAAACGCCCTCCTGGCCATGGCTGTCACTTGATCTTCCATGGACAGCCGGGTATCCAAGTCATAATTATTAAGGCATTCAGTTTTGTTCCATGTTCTTTTAGAAGACATACTTTTTCACCAAATCAAATTTACATGCGGCATTAAATGGGAAGGATACCACTTCATGAGCAGTACATGTAGTGGAAAATATTAATTATGATACAACTTTTGCAAGATGAAGACAAATACCTCAGACCAGAGTTAATTCACATAATGTATTCCAGAAGCTGCATCTGATGCTCAAAAACATGGAACAATTCTTTTTTTAAAAAAGTTTTATTGGTTTTTACAATATTTTTTTAAAAAAAATAGGAAAAGGGTATAAGGTAATACAAAGATATTTTGAGGACATCTATGTCGGAGGTGTCGGCCCCCTCCGAGGCTTCTTACAAAAAAAAATAAGATAATACAAATCATTTTTCATTTCCCTACAAAGTGGAAAGAGATACAAATATATCAGTTTATATTCATGCAATCAATCATTAATTCTATAAACATCCAAATAGCGGTTACACTATATAGAAAAAAGTCATTTGTGAGATCTAAGTCTTTTAGCAATTGTATCTTCCTCTCCCTGACCTCCAGTGGGCGGAGCCGTGGCCCCCTCCGCTCCCCCATTTTCATCCTCCAGGATTGGGGAATGTTTTTTTAGAAAGGCTTCCGCCTCTGCAATTGTTTTAATTCTTACTCTCCCCTCTTCCCAGAACACTAACATTCCCTCTGGCATCAACCACTTGAACCACACCCCCTTTTTATATAATCTTTTTGATAAGAAGGAATATTTCCTCCTTATTTCTCTAATCTTTTTTGGGATCTGAAAAACATGGAACAATTCTTATTTATATGTGTTTATTTTATTTTTGGTTGTTTTAGATTGTAGGAAGCTTTTCATTATTGTTGCATACAATGCCAGAGTCACATTACTGTGAGATAAGCAGCTATATAAATATGATACATAAATAAATAAAACTAATGGAATTGAGAGTAAAAAGTAGGTTTTCTACATTTGCAGAGGACAATATGTAACTATTAAAAACACTAAACATTAGAGATCAGACAACACAATTTAAATGCACTAATACTAATTTGATTTTATATGGCTGGGGAAAAAACTACCGTATTTTTCATAGTATAAGTATAAGACACACCAAGGTTTTGAAGAGGCAAAAAAAAAAAAAAGTTATGCTGAAGTATAAGACACACCAAGGTTTTGAAGAGGCAATTTTTTTAAAAAAAAGTAGGTAAGTAGATAGAGGGACACAGATAGAGAAATACAGTAGGTAAGTAGGGAGAGAGAGAGTAGATAGGTAGGTAGATGGAGGGAGGGGGGGAGAGAGAATAGGTTGGTAGGTAGGTAGATAGGTAGATAGATAGAGGGATATACATATATATAGAGAGAGAAATACAGTAGGTAGGCATTGAGAGAGAGAGTAGGTAGGTAGGTAGAGGGATAGAAAGAGAGAGAGAAATACAGTAGGTGGGTAGGGGGATAGAGAGAGAGAGGGAGAAATACAGTAGGTAGGCAGGCAGGTAGAGGAATAGAGAAAGAGAGATGGAGAAATACAGTAGGTAGGTAGGTAGGTAGGTGGATAGAGAGAGAGAGAAATACAGTAGGTAGGTAGGTAGGTAGGTAAAGGGATAGAGAGGGGGGGAGAAATACGGTAGGTAGGTAGGTGAATAGAGAAAGAGAGAGGGAGAAATACAGTAGGTAGGTAGGTAGGTAGAGGGATAGAGAAAGAGAGAGAGAGAAATACAGTAGGTAGGTAGATAGGTAGGTAGAGGGATAGAGAGAGAGAGAAATACAGTAGATATGTAGGGAGAGGGAGAGGGAGGGTAGGTAGGTAGATGTTTCCATGTGCTGGAGAAGGAAATTGATGACAACCTGCAGCACCTAACTTTGTTCCTGCTGGCACAGCATTTGATCCACATAATTCTCATCAATCAGTTAAAGCAGGGGTCCCCAACCTTTTTTGCACCAGGGACTGGTTTCATTTTAAAGAAAATTCTGCGGACCGGCTGGCATAGAGGAGGAGCAGGGGGGAGGGGGAACAGGTGGCGCATGCACACGCGGGGGGGAGTCGGCTCACTGTGCTGTTTTGGGGAGGGAAGACTTTCCCCTTCTCAGGGCTGCCTTGCGATCAGAGGCTTGTCAAAACAGCGCTGTTTTAACAGCACTGTTTTGGGGAGGGAAGAGTTTTTCCTTCTCAGGGCTGCCTTGAGGTCAGAGGCTTCTCAAAACAGCGCTGTTTTAACAGCACTGTTTTGGGAAGGGAAGACTTTCCCCTTCTCAGGGCTGCCTTAAGATAGGAGGCTTCTTAAAACAGCACTGTTTTAACAGCGCTGTTTTGGGGAGGGATGACTTTCCCCTTCGCAGGGCTACCTTGAGATCAGAGGGCCTCCAACGGTGCGAACGGCCGCGCCTGCACATGCACACGCGGGGGCAGAGTCGGCTCACTCGGCCCTCTAGGGCCTCCAACGGTGCGAACGGCTCTCCCACATCCAGTGTGCGCTCTGCCCAGGGGGCTGCTCCCTCCTCCTCCTCTCCAGCCCTGCAGCCCGGTTCCTATCAAGCCACGAACTGGCACTGGTCCGCGGCCCGGGGGTTGGGGACCCCTGAGTTAAATAGCTTTCCAAAAGGGGGAAAAAACTTTTTGCACTCTGCAAACCTCCCCAAAACCTCCCTGTTTTTTTTCAAATAAAAGGCATGAATAGCCGGGGAGGGGGGGCTTGCAGAGTGCTCCTGGGGATGTGAGGGGGCCAAAAAAGAGCAAAAACCTGCCCATTGTTTGCAAAAACTGACATTTTTTCTCAAAAGAAATGTACACATAGCCTTATGGAGGCTTATAGAGTGCTGCTGGGGAAATAGGGGGCAAAAAACGGCCCATTATTGGCTTGTTTCTGCCCTCCCCAGCCCCCAGGAGGTCTCTGAAAGCCTCCATACGGCTAGACACGGACATTTTAGTGAAGTGGGCGGAATTTCAGGAGGACGAAAATGCTGTATTCGATGTATAAGACACACCCAGATTTTCAGCCTCTTTTTAGAGGAAAAAAGGTGTGTCTTATACTCCGAAAAATATGGTACTTTCCAAATTCCACACAGAGAATGCAAACTTAGAAGAGAGGAATTCAGGTTTTATTGCTGAAAGCTTTGCACTCTAACCAGGAAGTAAGTTTAGCAGGATTCTTCCTCAACAGTACCTTTGAAAAGAATGTGGCAGAAACCTTTGAAGAATCCAGGCCTTCCAGATACTCTATATCTTTAAGATATTTAATTGACAGATGGTTAAGACAACTACCTACTCATTGGGTAGTTATTACTGAAACTGAGTCAGTAAGATTTTTTCTTGAGAAGGCCAATGCTGTACAGCTCAATTTTTGTTCTCACATTTTCTATTCTCTAGGTTTTCCCCAGGTTTTCCCCCCCTTTTCTTACTTCTGCACTACTGATCTGCTCAGAAGAGACTGCCAGAAAAAAATGCCAGTTGTATGGAACAGTTCCCGATAGATTTGAGCATTAGTGAAAAATAACTGACTTGCTGAAAGAAACTAGTCTAGTGGATTCAATTGGATATTCTATGTGGATCACTACCTAAATTAATTTTCAGATCTGCTGATGTAAAAATTGCCATATTCCATTTCACTGCTGTTTTCAGACTTCCAAGGTAATTGTGAACTCTAATTAAAGAGATACAAACCAAGCAATTACTCCAATTTTTTTTTTTAATAATGGAACGCATTTTCCATGGCCTCATCCTGTAATAGTGAGGCCAGTCCAATTACAATTGTTTGCCTCCTTTTAAAAATATAGCTGTATAATATAGGTTTTCAATCCATATCACTGCTATAGTTTTTTTTAATGTTCAGAATCACATTTTAAGTGACATTAAGTATTAAATCATAGGGAAGAGAGAAAGAAATGAAAATCAACACTTTATTAATCTTTTATTAATTAATAAAAGTCTTGCTGTCTAAGAAATTTCTAACACACACTCTATGTCAGGGATCTCCAACCTTTGCAACTTTAAGTCTGAAGGACTTCAACTCCCAGAATTCTCCCAACTCCCAAAGCTGGCTGGAGAAGTCTTGGCGCCAAAGTCCTTCAGACTTAAAGTTGCAAAGGTTGGAGACCTCCTGCTCTAGGTGGCACTTCAAAGGGGTGCTTTGACTCCATGAAGTTCTGATTAAAGCAGTGTTTCTCAGCCTTGGCAGTTTGGAGATGTATGGACTTCAACTCCCAGAATTCCCCAGCCAGCTATGCTGGCTAAGGAATTCTGGGAGTTGAATTCCACATTTCTTCCAACTGCCAAGGTTGAGAAATACTGAATGAAAGGTTGAGAAATACTTCAAATTCAGCACTGAATCAAAGTAGCACTTTAATGCAACACTTACAAACTGCCAGTTAGTCAGGATCTCAACTTCAAATGTCTCTTTCCACCAGAATGAAATGGTGAGCTCCATTTCAAGGAATTATGGTTAAATAATTTCAGTTTTTTGAATATTGCTGTATCTCATGCTGGATTATTCTATGGCCTGAACCTGAATGAGGCCTCAAGGTGGGGTTGACCCATTTCGTACAAACCTCATTTCTATGTAATTGAAGCAGTTGCCTGAATCAAGATGACATGCTTTAATTCAATGGTAACTTCATTTATTAAAATACCAATGACATTGTAACAATTCCCTTAAAATGTTTGTTTTGTCAACATGTGTCTTATGATTTATATTTTGTACATTGCTTTGCTGTTGTCTTTTCTGCATTTCAGCATCCCACAATTTGCTTAGGTTTGGAATGTGGGAATTTTTAAGTGAGAAGTTCCCACTTAAAAATAAATGGCATCTCTTTTTAAGTTTCTGAACGTTTCCAGGTTACAGGAAGATCTTTGTAGCATTTTATAACTGTAGACATGGGTTGGAAAATATGCAATCTGGATTTCTTTCTGTAGTCTATTATTCTGCATTGGCTGCCTGTGGCCTTCCAGGTGCGCTTCAAAGTGCTAGTAACCATCTTTAAAGCGCTCCATGGCATGGGACCTGGCTCTGCGCATGCGCAGAGTGTATCTGCGCATGCGCGAGATGGCGGCCTGCTCCTGAGCTCCGTAGGGGACCGCGGGGCTCCGAGGCTGCATTGGAGGTGATGCCCGGCCCGTAGACGATGGTGAGGGTCGGGCCCAGTGAGTGGACCACCCTGGCTGTCGATTGAGACCAGAAGGGTCTCCCAGGGTGGTCGGACGGCTCAGCGACCGGCATGGAAGACCGGTAAGGAGAGTGGAGAGCGGAGCGGAGAATGCGGAGAATGGGGATTCGAACAGGCTGACTGGAGGCTGACTGGAAGCGCTCCGGGGACGTCCCGGGGGACTCCGGGCCGGCGGCTGGGCGGCGAACGAGCTGGAGGGCCGGAGTTGGATGGCCTGGGCGGCGTGCGGCGCGCGGCTCGGAGTCTCGACCGCGGGGCCCGCTTGGTCCGCTTGTGATTCCTAGGAGCCCGGGAGCGCTGGAGATTGGCTGGAGTGGCATTGACGCTGGCGGTATGGCGGTTTGGCGGCCTGAAACTGGAAATGGTGGGCGTCCCAATGGCGACTTTTAGCAGCTGGGCCGGGGGGCGCCGGAATTTGGAGTGTGGACCGCTGCGAGGCTAAGAGATTGGGCCGAGCGGCCTGGCGGTGCTAAGATCGGCCAGGCTACCGGAAGAACAAGCGGCCCGTTAGGCCTCGTTAGGCCTCAAACCATCTAGGCCACAGCTGAGTCCCCCAACCAGTGGCCGAAAGAACAATCACGCCGAGGCCTTGGAAGGCCGAAACATCTGAGCCGGTGCCAGGGCCCGAGAGGTGCTAGTCGTTATGGTAGGCCGTGAGCCTGACTAGTTGGGTTCAGGCCGCAAGTCATCGATACCCTTCGTCTCCAAGAACTATTGTAAAAACTATCTCCAGAATTATTCTAAGAACTACCTCCAGAACTATTTATTTTAAGAACTATCTCCAGAATTATTTTAAGAACTACCTCCAGAATTATTTATAACTATCAAATATTATTTCTAAGAACTTTCTGAGCCAGATAACATAACATTCTCCACTGGATTTTTAAACCTCTTATGAATTGTATTATACTTATTATATTTATATTTTAACATCTATTTAATATTTATTTAACATCTTGTATAATACTAGCAGCCAGGATGCCCACTTAAGTATTCCGCGACCCATTTTATATCCTATATTTATATTTATTGTATATATTTATAGTATATATTTTATATTTATTCCATATCTATTTATGTACTCTAGAGCAGACCTGATTCGACTGCGAGAATCCCCTTACTCGCAGGTATGGCCCTCCGCTCTAACGAGGGCCCACCTTGATGAGGGATTATGTAATCAAGAGAGGTGGGCGAAACGCAGGTGTAGGGGCTTTTTAGTTAGGAGCCTGATTCGGGTTTTAGGGGGTTTTAGGGTGGAGGGTGGGGTGAGTCAGGCTGGGGGTGGGAATGTTATTAGGTCAGTGAACGGAGTGGGGAAGGAAGCAGAAAGGTCTATTAAGAGGGGGGACCCACAAGTCGTTTCCATCGAGGGTTTCTCTATCAAGACGGTCGTAGGGAGGGGCAGGTGCGATGGGAGACAGGTTTTCTCTTCCCGGTTGGGGGCACAAGACCGTTGCTTGCAAGCGGTCAGATGCCACAACCCCCGCAGGCTAGGTGGTCAGGGATTACAGAGCCAGGGCTCGAGGCTGATGTTTTGTAATGCCAGGTCCGTGGTCAACAAAGCCCCCCTCATCCACGACCTTGTGTCGGAGGGGGAGCCGGACCTGGTAGGAATAGCGGAGACCTGGTTGGGCCACGAGGGAGGACTTCCCCTCGTAGAAATGTGCCCACCAGGCCACCGTGCTTTTCATCAGCCACGGGCCCTAGGCAGGGGTGGAGGTGTAGCGGTTATTGTTAGGGAAGGTCTTGAGCCGAGAGAGACCACTGTGCCACAGACCACCGGCTGTGAGTCCCTCTGTGTGAAGTGGGGCCTAGGGAGGCAGTTGGGCTTGCTGGTTGTATACCTGGCTCCCCGCTATGTAGCAGCAGCCCTGCCCGAGCTCCTCGAGGTGATCGCTACGATGGCAGTTGAGACCCCCAGACTGATAGTCATGGGGGACTTTAATCTGCCATCGGTGGGCGAATCATCGGAGGCAGCTCGGGAGTTCATGGCTTCCATGACGGCCATGGACCTGACCCAAGTAATTCAGGGCCCCACTCACGAGGGTGGACATACGCCGGATCTAATCTTTGTCTCTGGCCAGTGGAAGAGTGATCTGGGTATAGGGAATATAGTCATCACACCCCTGTCATGGTCAGACCACTCACTTCTCCGGCTCGACTTTCCAATCGCTACACCCCATCGCGGGGAGGCGGAACCTGAGTCACCTATCTGGTTCCGCCCCAGGCGCCTGATGGACCCGGACAGGTTCCAGACGGCGCTTGGGCCACTTCCTGTATCCCTGACCCGCGCCCCGATGAAGGACCTCGTGGCCGCATGGAATACTGCGACCGCGGGAGCCTTGGATCGGGTCGCGCCTTTGCGGCCTCTCTTGCGGCGGCGAACCACCCTGGCCCCTTGGTTTACCGAGGAGCTAAGGGTGATGAAACGCCACAAGAGATGCCTAGAGAGGAGATGGAGATCTACTCGATCTGAATCTGACCGGACACAGGTAAGAGCCCATTTACGGACTTACATTGTGGCGCTGAGAGTGGCCAAACGCCATCATTGTGCCACTCTCATAGCATCCGCAGATAACCGCCCTGCCGCCCTGTTTAGGGTGACCCGCTCCCTCTTACAACAGAGGGTGCGGGAAGCCCCATTACAGGGTAGAGCAGAGGAATTTGTGATTTATCTGCAGGAGAAAATCGCTCAGATTCAGAACGAGCTAGTCTCCATTGATGGCCCAGTGGGATTGCACGAGGCGGGCCTTGGTTGGGAGGAGTTTGACTCTGTTACTTCCGAGGATATGGACAGGTTACGTGGGCGACTGCGAGCCACCACATGTTTACTGGACCCGTGTCCTTCCTGGTTTGTACTGGCATCCTGGGAGGTGACACGAGGCTGGCTCCAGGAGGTTGTCAACGCTTCTCTGAGTGAGGGTTTCTTGCCTGCCTCTCTTAAAGAGGCCATGGTGAGGCCCCTCCTGAAGAAGCCCTCTCTGGATCCAGCTTTATTAGCCAACTATCGTCCCGTCTCCAACCTTCCCTTCCTGGCGAAGGTTGTTGAGAGTGTGGTGGCACAACAGTTTCCCCGTCACTTGGAGGAAGTTGATTATCTAGACCCGCGCCAGTCCGGCTTCCGGCCCGGGCACAGCACCGAGATGGCATTGGTCGCGTTGGTAGATGATCTCTGGAGGGCCAGAGATGGGGGTTGTTCCTCCATCCTGGTCCTATTAGACCTCTCAGCGGCTTTTGATACCATCGACCATGGTATCTTATTGCATCGGCTGGAGGGGTTGGGGGTGGGAGGCACCGTTTTACGGTGGTTCTCCTCCTACCTCTCCGGTCGGTCGCAATTTGTGTTGACAGGAGGGCAGAGGTCGACCTCTAGGCCCCTCACTTGTGGGGTGCCTCAGGGGTCGGTCCTCTCGCCACTCCTGTTCAACACATATATGAAGCCGCTGGGTGAGATCATCCGTGGTTTTGGGGTAGAGTACCACCTCTACGCTGACGACACGCAGCTGTATATATCTACCCCAAACCACCCCAACGATGCCGTAGCGGTGATGTGTCAGTGCCTGGAAGCCGTGCGGGCCTGGATGGGAAGTAACAGACTCAGACTCAACCCGTCTAAGACCGAGTGGCTGTGGTTTCCGGCATCCCGGTACAACCAGTTGACTCCATCACTGGCCATAGGGGACGATCACCTTACCCCTGTGGATGGGGCACGCAACCTGAGCGTCCTCCTGGATACCCGGCTGTCCATGGAAGATCAAGTGACAGCCGTGGCCAGGAGGGCGTTTTACCAGGTTCGCCTGGTCCGCCAATTGCGTCCCCTATTGGATCGGGGTGCCCTTTGCACAGTCACTCATGCCCTCGTGACATCCCGGCTGGACTATTGCAACTCTCTCTACATGGGGCTCCCCTTGAGGTGCACCCGAAGGCTTCAGCTAGTCCAGAATGCAGCCGCGCGGGCAGTTATGGGAGCCTCTAGGTTCTCCCATGTAACACCGCTCCTGCGCGAGCTGCACTGGCTGCCTGTCGTCTTTCGGGTGCGCTTCAAGGTGTTAGTTACCATCTTTAAAGCGCTCCATGGCACGGGACCTAGCTATCTGCGAGATCGCATTCTGCCTCATACATCCCTGCGACCGATTCGGTCCCACAGAGAGGGACTTCTCCGGGTGCCGTCCACTAGGCTGTGCCAGCGGGCGACGTCCAGGGGAAGGGCCTTCTCTGTGGCGGGCCCGACCCTCTGGAACGACCTTCCCCCCGAAATCAGAACGACCACTGACCTTCGCTCCTTCCGACAGCTTTTAAAAACTCATTTCTTCCGTTTGGCTGGCCTAGGGTAATTTTAATTAGTTATGGTGTTAAGGGGTTTTAGGGACAGTTTTTAGTTTTTATAGATGTTTTTAGCGCAGGATATGTTTAATTGTGTTTTTTAAATTTTGTACTCTGTGTTTATTGTTTTTTAATTCTCCTGTGCCCCGCCTCGAGTCCCTCTGGGGAGAGAGAGCGGGTTAGAAATAAAAATTTATTATTATTATTTATTATTATTACTTGCGGGACCACCTCCTACCACATACCTCCCTTAGACCTGTCCGCTCCTACAGAGTGGGCCTCCTCAGGGTGCCATCCGCCGGACAATGCCGACGGATGGCCCCCAGGGGGAGAGCCTTCTCTGTGGCGGGGCCTGCCCTCTGGAATGACCTACCCCTGACCTTCGTACCATCACGGACCTACGCCTCTTCCACTGGGCATTAAAGACACATCTATTTCATGAGGCCGGCCTGGCTTAGTTTTTAATGGGTATAGTTTTAATTGATTTTAACCCTTCCCTAAATTTTTAGCACAGACCTTAATTTAATTCATTTTTAACTGTTTGTACTGTATTATATTATATTTTTATATTTCTGTGCACCTCCCTGAGTCCCTTCGGGGAGATAGGGTGGTATATAAATTTGACAAATAAAATAAATAAATAAATAAATTCCTAGGAGATTACATTTATCATTGCAGTGTAAATATGTCTTTGTAGAATCATCTTATTCTTAATTGAATTAGCATGACTTTGGAGGTCAAGCTTTTATCTTGATATTCTTGAAGAAGGCTACAAAACATAATTATTGCATTGCTACTCAGTTACTTACTAACATGCAACAGGCAGAACCTCAAACATTTTCATTACAAACACCTCTTTTCTTTACACATGAACTTTTAAGTATCTGACATGTGTATGCATATAAATTTGTCAAATTACGTGAATTCAAATTACACAAATTACAAGAGTTGTGGCCAAGAATATTCAGGAGCAGAATGGAGATGTTTATATCTAGCTTTGAGTCAAAATACAACAAGATATACTGTATAGTGCCTTGGTAAGGCCACACTTGGAATACTGCATACAGTTTTGGTCGTCACGATGTAGAAAAGACGTGGAGACTCTGGAAAGAGTGCAGAGAAGAGCAACCAAGATGATTAGGGGACTGGAGACTAAAACATATGAAGAACGGTTCCAGGAGCTGGGTATGTCTAGTTTGATGAAGAGAAGGACCAGGGGAGACATGATAGCAGTGTTCCGATATCTCAGAGGGTGCCACAAAGAAGAGGGAGTCAAACTATTCTCCAAGGCACCTGGGGGCAGGATAAGAAGCAATGGGTGGAAACTAATCAAGGAGAGAAGCAACTTAGAACTAAAGAGAAATTTCCTGACAGTTAGAACAATTAACCTCTGGAACAGCTTGCCTCCAGAAGTTGTGAATGCCCCAACCCTGGAAGTCTTTAAAAAGATGTTAGATAGCCATTTGTCTGAAATGGTATAAGGTTCCTGCCCACGCAGGGGGTTGGACTAGAAGACCTACAAGGTCCCTTCCAACTCTGCTATTGTATTAAGATGAAATAGAGATATGGACATGCCAATACATTCTGATTTTAGGTTATGCTCTGCAAACAGAATCAGGCAACCTGTGACTAGGCTAAATTTCATTTCAGTTGTTATATACTTTAATACTAGCTTGTTTCAGTTTAATCCAATTTACTATCATAATGGATAATTCAAACAATTAGATTGAGTTCCTTTTGCACCAATGAGCCCTTAATCTGCTTAAAATTGCAGAAATTCTCATTTTGTAATAAATTAGGACATAATTAATGCTATTTTAATATACAGGTTTCTACTTAAGTTAAATAAGCACAAATCTGAATAAGCTTCGTTTCTCTTCCCCAGCCCATCGCTATTATATTATACAGGTAGTCTTCAGCAATTCATTCAAAGTTACAATGGCACTGAAAAAATGACTTGTAACCATTTTTCATACTTACCATCATTGAAACATCCCTCAGTTGTGTGAACCAAATTCAGCCACCTGTCAACTGACTCATATTTATGGCAACTGCAGTGTCCTGGGGTCATATGACCCTTTTTTCTTGCAAACTTCTGAAAATCAATAGGAAGCCATATTCACTTAACAACCATGTTACTAAACTAACAATTGTAGTGATTCACTTAACTGTGGCAAGGAAAGTCACAAAATGGGAGAAAACTCACAACAAATGTCTCACTTAGCAACAGAAATTTTGGAGCTCAGTTGTGGTTGTATGTCGAGAACTGCCTGCATTACTCATAAAATAAAAGGAAGATTTATTTTATGGACTGGGCTTTCTAGAGCAGGGGTCCCCAACCTTTGCAACTTTAAGTCTGAAGGACTTCAGCTCCCAGACTTCTCCAGCCAGCAAAGCTGGGAGCTGAAGTCCTTCAGACTTAAAGTTGCAAAGGTTGGGGACTCCTGTCCTAGAGTATTTTGACCAAAATGTGGCATTTTGTAATTGCAACAGCCTTTCTCAAACACAGTAACCAGAAATCCAGATTGGAGACAATATTGAAGAGAACAACAAATGTATACTTCAGCTTGATAGCTGCCGACAGCAGCACATTTTGCCAAATCATTTTCAGCTATGCAAATGCCTCATCATACCTTATTATAGAGTAAGAAAGCCTACATTGTCAAAGGCCAGTAAACATTTCTGCATGTGGTGATGAAAAATCAAGGCAGTTGCAAAGACCAACAGAAATGTTTACTCCTTTTTGAGACTGTATCTTACCTTTCTTCTTCATATAATAGTTTTGCCATAGAAATCATGTCATCCCTTTTGGGGAAAGAATTTGTACCATATTTTTCAATTGTTCTCATTTAGTTTAATGTGGGGAAAGATGCTTTTCATTCTAGTGCCATTTGCTGCTGGAAAGATATAAATTAACTAAACTTAAATGCCTTTTTTATTAAATTAGCGAGGCAACATTTTTTTTCCTTTGCACCTGCCATAGTTATATGGCCTTTTATCATATAATTAAATCCTCTTCCTGGATGAATCTGAATAAATTAAAAATAAGGTAAAATAATTCCTTTATGGGAGTTCTTTCTGTTAGATGCCTGGAAGAACTAGAAAAAAACCTATATTTAATAGTAATACAATATGATCAAGAATATTGCTGAAATGCATTCTAAAATCCTTTAAACTTAGGCACAAAGTGGAATTTCTTATAATATGAAGACAAAAATAAAAGTTAATTGAATTTTTAAAATGTACTGCAACAAGTTGTTTCTCTGTTCTAATTTTGTTAAACTTCAGAACCATTCTGTTCATGTTTATTAGTTCAGAAATCAAATGTGGTACAAAATTGCATAAATAAGAGAAAGTATACAGTAGTACTTTATACCGATAATTCTCAAGTTATGACAGTTCACTGAGCAACCATTGAAAGTTATGACATAACCCCCTATTCATTTGAGAAGATCTAGCAAGCTTCCAGTTTCTTGGCCTGTTTCAGTGCTGCATGTCTTCAGTACATTCACAGAGAAAGGAGGCCTAAGATATCACATGAAATCAGTAGAGCGAGATCTTGCGCTACCGATTTCATGTGATCTCACAGTACTCTGTTCTCTGCAATGGAGGTCTGAAAGAGAGGTGGCAAAAGGCTTTGCCAATGGAGGAAAGGCCTGAAGGACCAAAGCCTTCCCTCCATTTGCAAAGCCTTTTGCCATCTTTGCAAAAAGCCTTTGCCACCAAAAATGGAGGACTTTGGGCCTCCATTCTCATCACCAAGGGCCTTTCCTCAAGTCCTTTGCTGAAGAGAACAGAGCCCATGAGGGGTGCACACATCCACCTGGGCCTCCGTTCTCAGCAGCAAATGACCTGAGGAAAAGCCCTTGGCAATAAGAATTGAGGCCCATGGCCTCCATTCTCAGTGGCAAAAGCTTTTTTCAAAGACAACCGGAACCTATAGGGATTCAATCTCTTGTACCTGCAGGCCTTGGCAAGTCTTTGCTCAAGGTGAAACCATGTTAGAGAGGCTGGAGAGGAGACAGTTTCATTACTCATCAAAATCTACATGTAAGGGGCCCGGTTGGACAGGATGGGGGAGGGAATGAGATATCTCAGTGAGTTAGGGGAGGCCTTGGGTGATCGGAAGCAGGGTGGCCTTCCCCACCCTGAGATACCTTGTGCACTTAACAACCTGTGAGGATGAAAGCAGGGAGTGAATGAGTGAACCGGTAGTAAAACCAAAACAAAAAAGGAAACCCACCGCTGATTCAGAATATAAAATCCTCATCATATCTAGCTTGGTATCTAGCACCCTAGCTTGGTACTTGCCAGCACTTTAATTTGGCTGAAAAAACCTGCTGTCTAGAAGCATGATAAGTATATTGAACTGCAACAGATTCGGTTTATTAATCACAATACACTAAAGGCTGATTTCATTTAATCACATTTGCACTGAAAATAGTATTGGAAATGTGAGGTAATTACTTGATGAGAATTCTTAGGGCTCCCAGACAAAACCATAATTAAGGCAATTAATACCTTGTGATTACTATCCATTCTAATGCATAATCTTTTCAGAAAAGAGATTCACCATCTGGATTTCACCATAAATACTGTAGGGGGGGGGGGGAAGTTAAGCATAAAGGTTATACAACTTTAAAAAATGATAATTCCATTTGAGAAAGTATTTACAATGCCAAAAAACTACTTACCTCTGACTAGTGAAGATAATGTCGAACTAGTTATCCATGTACCAAATCTTGCTTTTTCTGGACTTTGCCAGAATTGCTAAATAAAAAAATAAGGAAATGCATTGATTAGCTAATGCTATTTTTCCAAATAGTCATAATTAAGAAACTTTTAAAAAGACTCCAAGATAAATACACAAACTATATGCATTGAAAAAATATGCACAGAAGTACATATCAGTTTTGCTTATTATTTTTAGTGAACCTTGAAACTGAAAATTCAAATGAAAATAATTTTGTTTCAGAATCCAATGTGAATTAGCCACTGGGACCAAAGGTTTGTTATTCCAAGCTTTCAGACTCATGCTGGAGCCCATCCTCAGGGAACCTCTCTGTCTCCAAGATGTGTACCAGGGGTGGGTTCCTGCCAGTTCTAACCTCTTCTACAGAAGCGGTTCCACAAATCTACAGTGCCGTTTAGAACCGGTTCCAGCTCCCCCGCTTATCCGCCCATCATCAAGATGAAGAGCGAGGGGAGGAATTCTGGGAATTGAAGTCCACAAGTCTTAAACCTGTCAAGTTTGAACACTCCTGGGTTTTTTTTTTCTAAAGCGTTAGGGGTGCAAAGGTCTTGTAACTTGACAGCTTTAAGATTTGCGTGCTTCAAATGCCAGAGTTCCTGAGCCAACATTTTGGTTGCTAAGAAAGAGCGTTGTTAAGTGAGTTTCATCACAGTTTACAAGTTGGCCACGCCCACCCAGTCACGACTGCCAAGCCATTCCCACCTGGTCACATGGCCAGCAAGCCACTCCCACAAAGCAGGCCACACCTACAGAAGAGGTTCTAAAAAGTTTTGAAACCCACCACTGATGTATACACTGTCCTTTTCTTTGCATAATATTTATGTGGGGTCTAGTTGAGTGAGGCTTTGAATTGTTGATGTTGTTGATGGCCAGCTATTAAGTTGTTGATTGTTGTTTCCTTGTTCTGCCTGCCTGAGTTTGAAAGTACTTGTTAAGCTGGTGGTAAATTAGCACTCCTGTTGACTGACGAGAGGCCTGTTTCTCAGGCTTCGGTCATTTCTCTGAAGATTTTTGTTCCTGTTTGGCCAACAATCTTAATAGCTGCAAAATTGAATGCAAGTCCTTGTTCATTTCACACTACCAATAAGTTTGAGTCTCCTCTTCCAACCACTTGCTTGTCTTCTTATAACTTTGTTACATAATAATAATTTAATAAAAATTGAAAATTGATATTCGAAGTGAAAAGGGCTAATGCCACAGAGAAAAAATAGAATAATTTTCAACCATTACTCTGTAAAAGCCAGGTCACGGACTCAGACTTAATGAGGCCCGATTCCAACTGTAGTGCCAGCACTAAGCAAACATGAGAATTATTGAGAGGATAGCCTGGAGAAATTTTGACTGAATCTATTCCAACTTGCTACAATTGCATAAATTTGAGTCTAAAAGCAATACAGCAGTTTGACTACACCTTTAGCTTCAAAGCCTTTGAAACCTAATGGAATATAAGGTCCAAAATGAAAAAAAAAGTATATCTAGATAGCTGAATAGCTGATATTTATGACTTGAAACTATTACATTAGTATCTATTCACCATTTATATTTCAAAGATCTTTTAGCAAACACTGTCACTTGATCTTGAAATAATTGATGGTCAGAAATTCCTGCCAGCTGTTAGAAGCAAATTATAAAGAGCTCTTCTCAGCCCTATTAGAGTTCACAATACAAGTGCTGCATTGTCAGCATGAAGTAAGATAATGACATGCCTCTTGTATAATTTAGGAGGATGGAAGTCTGGATTGTCCAAACAATCCACTAATGAATTAATATAAAGATTAAATAGTGTTGGAGCTAAGATAATGGTATTTTCTTGTGGCTTGTAATGAATTTGACAGCAGGCCCTAAGCTACATATCTAACCCCAAAGATATGACTGTAAAGCTAGCAAATGAGCAAAAGAAATCATGAGTCAACAGAGAAGCCTAGAGACAGAATTAAATGCAGATTTATATTCTATAGAAATGGCATGGGGAAGTAATGCTGAAACTTTATCCAAGATAGACCAGTCTATTCTAAATCTTGTTTCTTTCTTGTCCAGGAGGCAACTGGGAATCAATTTTGTAGTAGTATTTACAGAGTGAATGTGCCTGAATGAAATGAATACTTTTTAAAAAACTGCAATTATGATGGACAGATCCTGATCCATGGTCATGTTAATGGTTTGATCAGTGCATGTGCTGAACTTAGCTAACATCTAACAATATAAGACACTAAGATATAATATAATTTACTAAGATATAATATAGTATAATATGACAGTACAATACGGTACAATACAATACAATACAATACAATACAATACAATGCATAATAATTCTTTCAGAAGTCCCCAATAATTGCTCACTCTTCAAAGATAATATAATTTATATTTATATTATAATCATTCTAGCATTTGTCTATCCACTGCAGGATGAAGTCGTCTTCCAATCAATATGGTCTTGAGCTTTCTTTTGCCAATTGGATCTATAACACTTGCTGGTTTCATCGATCCATCTTGTTTTAGGTCTCTTTTGTGGTTGCTTTTTATCAAGTGGAATCCATTCTATGACTGTCTTGGTCTACCTGCTTTCAATTCTTCTTGCTATGTTACCAACCAATTTTCATTTCAATTCTCTTACTTTTACTCTCTTGATGACACTGTACTCTAATACCATTATATTACATTATTATATTAATTATATTATTATTGCACTGTATCTTATATTATTGTCCCTGAATTTTGGGCAATTAACTTAGTGACTTCTGAAGGAAGAACCAAGGGCCACTCCAGGAGAGAATTAATACCAAATTTTTAAAAAATGTTTAATATCTGCAGTATTTGTCTATTTAATATGACCACCCAATCATCTGATGGCATGTAACATCCAAAATGCAGAAGATATTCACAAACCATACTGTATATGACACAATTTGCCCAAAGGCAAATTTGTATATTCGGGATCCCCAAATTGTTGACTTCTTTTTTTAATCCACTTAGGATAACCTACCTTTTTTGTGTCAGAAATTTGCCTTGAAACACTGAGTTAATAGATTGATAAGCTCTTAAAATTGTGAATTATATGCTTTTTGCTGTGATGCATTTTTTAAAAGTTTTTTTTAAAAATTCTATGATTCTTAAAACCCTCCCTACAAATTAACAGTTTCTCTATACTTCCTGTATCAACATATAGCTCAGGGAGTTTATTGGCTTTGATCAGCCAATCAAAATAAAATGGTGAACTGACAGATGACTTTCACAGATATCCCTATAAGAATATTTCAGGATCAGAAATAAATTACTGGTTAACAGTTATTAGATAATTAACCAGTAAATCATCTAATAAAGCTGATACTATAAAATAATATATTTTAGAATATATCCAATTAGTAAGGATACCTGAAGCATGACATTAAGGAAAGGACTGTCGAGGCTTCTTAACAGTGAGGCCTACCTACAATAAAATGACATAGTGTTATTTGAGGTGCATCTCTGTAATGAGGCAAGATATATAGTTTGATCTTGGGGGAAGACATCTGTGATGGCAAGGAGACACCAGGTTACCATTAGACTTTACATCAGGGGTGACATTCAATTTTTTTCCCTACTGGTTCTGTGGGCATGGCTTGGTGGGGGGCTCCTCGATGTCACTCATGGCCATACTCACTCAGTCACACACCAAGCCACGCCCACAGAATCTGGTAGGAAAAGATGTGTAGTAGGGCTCTTAGTGAGTGCTGTGGCAGAGAGAAGCCAAACTTTTTTCCCTCCATTCACAGCAGAGCTGCTGTTTCCTTTATGGTCCACCCGGCCCCCTCCCTCCCAGGGACTTACTGAAAGGGACAGGCTGCAGCAGCTCCTCTGTGAATGGAGGGAGAAGTGTTTGGGTTGGGTAGGCGGGTTGAGCTGGAAGGGCCGAGCGAGCGGCCAGAAGAGATGAGCGGCAACCATGCAACTGACTGGATGACTGGGCGGGTGTGGGTGGGGCTAACCAAAGGTGATTTTTTACTGCTTCGGCAAACCGATTCAAATCATTCCTACTGGTTCTCTGGAGCCAGTCCAATCTGGTTGAATTTATGGATTTTGAAAAAGAAGATGTTTTCATTTTTATTTTAAAAACTGAGGAAGAACACTGGAGTAATTCAAACATCATTTTTTCTAAAGTCTTGAGTCTAATGAAAATACTAGATCTCCATTGACCAAAATGAAAATGTACCACAAGCCTTTTAAAGGCATGGTTCAGTAACACAAAGGTCCAAATAGATTAGCTACTCCTACTTCCACTTCCAATATTTTTAGATTGTTTGTGTATATGAGCATTGCAAAAATAATATTCAGCCTCAAATCCTCCAACAACTTGCATTATTTTTTTATTTAGAAAATGAATTCTTGGTGATTGGGGAAGGCATTATGACCCTTGTAGCAAAAATGAGCAATGGTGACCGAAAACTTGGAGAAAAAAATTAAGTCATTTTTTTAAAAAAGAAAAATTGATACATAATAAATTAGATACATAATATATAATCTTCCACCCTATACTTTATTTTAAATGACATACTATAGAAATTAATTTTAATATATTAATTTTTGACACTAAAAAGATTCACAAAGTATAGAATTCCTTGCCAAGTAATATGCTTTCTGAACAATGTGCCAATATTTAGTGCATAATTTGGGCCACAATCACTGTTCCCCATTTAGTTTGGAAGATGTTTCTTAAAACTAAATGGTGTTTACTTCTGAAAACATTGAGAATAAAATCAATATGTACCTCATAAACTGTCCTAATGTTACTCTCTTTTATGAAGCAACTTAGAACTAAGGAGAAATTTCCTGACAGTTAGAACAATTAACCTCTGGAACAGCTTGCCTCCAGCAGTTGGGAATGCCCCAACCCTGGAAGTCTTTAAAAAGATGTTAGATTGCCATTTGTCTGAAATGGTATAAGGCTCCTGCCCACGCAGGGGGTTGGATTAGAAGACCTACAAGGTCCCTTCCAACTCTGCTATTGTATTATGAACCTTCAATTTGGAAAAGTTCATCATGTAGACTTTAATTAAGCTATACATTTTAATTTAGAATATCAGTAGCATTGCTTCAGAACTCACTCCCAAGTGAGTTTCCATCCCAGGGAGGAATGATAATTTTCATTGACTTCCCTGACAATGAAAGACGTCCGGGAGTTTTTTGTCTTATTTTTTAAAAAATTGACCAAAGTGCCACATTGAAAATACTGAATACATATAAATCCAAGATTCTGCATGAAAATTTTATAGAAAAGAAATAGCAACAAAGATAGAGCATCAACATATAGAGAGCTGTTAGAAAAAGACATGGAGAATATAAGATAAATCAAAAGAAGAATTGACTGTAGAGGTATTTAGCTTTCTATGGTTTTTGTATGCATGGTGAAGAGGAAGATTTAAGATAACAGGACCTTTGGAATTCAACAGCAAGAGACATAATCTGTAATTGAATTAAGTAGAAGTGATTGATGTAATTGCTAAAATATATAAACTTTTAATTAAATATGAAACAAGAAAAAATTGAAAGAGTATATAACAAAATGGTCCAAGTACTTTGGACATAATGTACTGATGGAACAGTAGGAGAATATGTGCTTGAAAAGACTGAAATCTACATTTTGTTATAGAGAATTATAAAGAGAAATATATAGAGAAAAAAGAATTTTTATAAAGTGATTTACCATTTTTATTTTTATTTATTTTTTATTTTTAGAATTTATACCCTGCCCTTCTCCTTGTTAGGACCCAGGGCGGCGCACAGGCATTATTAAAACCACAATAAAAACAATATACATCATTAAAACATATTAAATTATTAAGCCCGTGTTAAAACCCATTTAAAACCCTGCCAAATTGCAATTTATACATAAAAAGTCAGAAACGGGGGGCTATGCTAGGCCGGCTTGTTGGAACAAATACGTCTTAAGACGTTGGCGGAAGAGGCGGAGGTCCGAGGTAGTGCGAAGGTCGGGGGGTAGGTCGTTCCAGAGGGCCGGGCCCGCCACAGAGAAGGCCCTTCCCCTGGGTGTCGCCAACCGACATTGCCCAGCCAACGGCACCCGGAGAAGACCCTGTCTGTGGGAGCGGATCGGACGAAGGGATGTATGGGGCAGGAGGCGGTCTCGTATATAGCTAGGCCCCAAGCCATGGAGCGATTTAAAGTTGGTCGTCAACATCTTGAAGCGCACTAGAAAGGCCACAGGCAGCCAGTGCAGCTCGCGCAGGAGAGGTGTTATGTGGGCTTGCCTTGGGGCACCCATAATCACCCGCGCGGCTGCATTCTGTACTAACTGCAGCCTTCGAGTGCACCTCAAGGGGAGCCCATGTAGAGAGCGTTACAGTAATCCAGCCGGATCCAACAAGTGCTTGAGTGACTGTGCGAAGGGCCCCCCGGTCCAGTAAGGGGCGCAACTGGCGTGTCAGGCGTACCTGATAAAACGCCCCCCTGGCCACGGCTGCCACATGGTCCTCCATGGACAGCCGGGAATCCAGGAGGACGCCCAAGTTGCGCGCCCTCTCCACGGGGGCCAGTTGTTCGCCCCCAATGGCCAGTGTTGGACTTATCTGGCTGAACCGGGGTGCCGGAAACCACAGCCACTCGGTCTTGGACGGGTTGAGTTTGAGTTTGTTACTACCCATCCAGACCCGTACGGCCTCCAAACACCGGGACAGCACCTCGACGGCATCGTCGGGGTGGTTTGGGGTGGATATGTACAGCTGGGTGTCGTCAGCATACAGATGGTATTCCACCCCAAAACCACGGATGATCTCGCCCAGTGGCTTCATGTAGGTATTGAACAGAAGTGGCGAGAGGACCGATCCCTGTGGAACCCCACATATGAGGGGCCTCGGGGACGACCTCTGCCCTCCTGCCAACACCCATTGCGACTGACCAGAGAGGTAGGACGAGAACCACCGCAGAATGGTATCTCTCAGCCCCAACCCCCCCAATCAGTGCAATAAGATACCATGGTCGATGGTATCAAAAGCCGCTGAGAGGTCTAATAGGACTAGGATAGAGGAGCAACCTCTATCCCGTGCCCTCCAGAGATCATCAACCAACGCGACCAATGCCATCTTGGTGCTGTGACCGGGCAGGAAGCAGGACTGGCGCTGGTCTAGATAATCAACTTCTTCCAGGTGTCGAGGAAACTGTTGGGCCACCACACTCTCAACAACCTTCGCTAAAAAGTGAAGGTTGGAGACGGGACGATAGTTTTCTAATAATGCTGGGTCCAGGGATGGCTTCTTGAGGAGGGGCCTCACCACCGCCTCTTTCAAGATGGTAGGCAAGGAACCCTCACTCAGCGATGAATTCACAATACCCTGGAGCCAGGCTCGTGTCACCTCCCAGGATGCCAGTACAAGCCAGGAGGGGCACGGGTCCAATAAACATGTGGTGGCTCTAAGGTTCCTCCGCAACCTGTCCATATCCTCGGTAGTGACAAAGTCATTAACATATGACTCCCAAGAAATACTATAGAATGTATAAAGATACTTAAAAATAGGAAGGGTCATTTTATGATGCCTGATGTACTGAAAACTGAAAAATTAGGGGTTCAAATAATGTTAAACAACTTTAACGATTAATATTCAATTGAAACCATTTTTTCCTTGCTGGGACTAATTGTTATACAATTAGAAAAGAGTTGTGAAAGATTGTTACATATATTTAACCACTACAAGATTATATGCACAGAAATGGAAACTTCTTAAATGTCCACTATGGAGGAATGGCTGGTGAAGATGACAGAATTAGCAGAGACGACAGAACTGATTTCTCTGATTATAGAAAGGGTTTATTTACTAGTAACTAGAAACCCCTTGTAGACCTTTGTTGAAAAAAGAAATATATGAGTGTATGATTTATGGCACGGATGTCCAAACTTGGGAACTTTAAGACTTGTGGACTTCAACTCCCAGAATTCCCCAGCCAGCATAGCTGGCTGGGGAATTCTGGGAGTTGAAGTCCACAAGTCGTAAAGTTCCCAAGTTTGGACATCCCTGATTTATGGGTTTGATGATTAGAAAGGATAGATTAAGAAAGAAAGGAAATTCTGTTGTAAGTGTAGAGAGAGAAATATAAATGCACTTGCAATTAACTGCTAATTTTTAAAACTTTTAAAAGTTTATTTATGTATAAACAAAATCAAAAATAAATATTCTGTAGGAAAACTTGCTTTTATGGCTACCTATTTTGTGCATGTCTAATAGCTTTTCTATTTATATATTCATTTCTAGATATGATTCTTGGAGTTGGTGTAGGCTTGGTAGTATGTTCTTAATATTTATTTGTATGTGTATCCGTGCGTGTGCGTGTCCAAGCACAGATTACACACAATGTTTCACAACATTGAAACAAATCAAGTAGGGTTTTCTTGTGTACCAATATGTTAATAATTTGATAAATTTGTAAAAAAATGTTGCCCAATAAATTTCTTCTCCATTTCTGTGATAATGAAGGCACTTTCACGAGGCTTGGTAATTAACAGTGAGCCTCATTTTAATCAGGAAGATTCATTGTGCTGATTCCAATTATGATTATGGTTGCGCAGCTTAAGCTTAATGACATAGCAATGTCAGAAAAAAGTGAGGAGAGTATTCTCTAACTGTTCTCTAGGACTGGGAGAAAGTACACGAGGCCCAGGTCATATATACCCAACAAAGGCTTTTTAAAGTTTCTAATTATAATTTTAAACTTGGAAGAAAAAAGATTAGTAAAGGATGTATATATTATGTTCTTGACAAAGCCAATCTAGTAATTACCACATTTTCCTCAAGATGCTTCCAGATTGATTTTTTTTATGATTTCCCAGGTATTTACGTCAACGGTTTTCTAGATCCTGGTTTTTTCCCCCGTTTCCTCTCCTGTAATTGTTGCTTCTTGATTTATGATTTGTTAACATAACATATATAAAGGTTATTTTTGTTTATAAAGGGGTTTCATCAGTTATTTTATTCAGTACAGTGATCCCTCGTTTTTCGCGGTTAATGGGGACCGGAACCTTCAGCGAAAACTGAAAAACTGCGAAGTAGGATTCGCACCGGAAACTTGAGTTGGTGGACATCGTTTAAAGCAAGCACTAGGGGGCGCTTGCCTCCTACCGATGCATTTTTTTCCTGTATTTTTGAAAAACCCGCGAAGCACTGAAGCCGCGAAAAACGAGGGATCACTGTACTCTAATGATGCAATTGATATTGTCTTGAAGATTTTAACCTAGTCAAAGTAAGTAGTATTTCCTGACTGTTTCTATCAGTCTGAAGTCTTCTCATCAGTCAGACCTTTACAATTTCTTGATACAATACAGACTCTTCATCCATAGATAATTGGAACAAAATAATGGTTACAATAGTTGAAAAGTTATTCCTTCACGTCTTCATTTTTGTGTGTGTGAATGTGTGTATGTGTGGCACATCAGCAATGATGCACCTTCAAACTCCAGAACGTGGTCTTTCCTGTCTTCAAAAGAGTTGCCTTTGTCTTTCAAATGCAGCTGGACTACCTAACATTGTCTTGGTAGGTTTGCTCACCTCTGTTCTGCCATGCATTTGGGAGGTAATTGTTTTAATAAATAATAATAATAATAAATTTAATTTGTAGACCGCTCCCTCTCCCCAAAGGGACTCGGGGCGGTGCACAGGGGAATTAAAAAATGTACAAACATAGATACATTATAAATATATAAAATCAGATTAAACACTATATCCCTGCGCTATAAAACCTAAAATCCTAAAAACTAAACCCCTTAAAAACCCAATTAAAACAATTTAGATATTCAGACTAAAAAGGCTAAAAAGGTTTTGTTTCTCCAATATACAGATTAGGTCTCACTGCAATGTATTGTACCTCTCACATTGCTCAGTTTGTGTCTGGCTATTTTATCCATGAGGTGAACAAGCTTCTGCCAGTGGTTTCTTACGTTTAAAGCAGAGGTTCCCAAACTTGGCAACTTTAAGACTTGTGGACTTCAACTCCCAGAATTCTCCAGCTATGCTGGCTGGAGAATTCTGGGAGTTGAAGTCCACAAGTCTTAAAGTTGCCAAATTTGGGAACCTCTGGTTTAAAGTGTGCGTGTATGCTATGTTGGTTGAAAATCCTCCTGAGCTTTTCAGATATTCTTCCAACGTATGGAATGACAGGGTTGCTTCATTTGTTATTCTCTTCTTTGTCTGTTATGGAGGTCATGCTTGCATCTTTTTCTGGATAAAGGCTCACTTGGGAGAGCTACAAGTTCTGAGTTCTGTTTCTTGTTCTTAACATCTTTTTAAACTCTCCTTTACAAAACTGGGCTATATATAGATATACACATGTTTTGGGTTGTTGTTTTTCTTTAAAATTATTTCAAGGATTTCCTCCGGTGGTTTTTTTTTCCATTTTGCTTTTGTTAACCATTCAAGGTAGGCAAGATTAAAAAATCAGGCACAGCAGGGATTCCAGGAATATTCTTATTGTAGAAAAATAGAACAGAACATTGAAAGTCTGCTGAATCTCTCTTTCTGCCTTGCTTATACCAAACACAATCAAGGCAGGGTATTTTAAATTTTATTTGCAGACTTTCTCCTTATAAAAGGGATTGAATAATAAACCTAGCTCTACATTCTATCACAGACTTTGATTGTCTCATCCTGATCTCCAAGCTCTGGAATTGCAGCTAATTTCCTTGGATATTTCCATTCCAGGTCTCCATATCGTGGTCCTTTCCCCATTAGTTTCTCAGCCAAAATTAAATTATAATAGCTCTAAATTTATTATTCTACAGTTGTTACATTCTAATCATGTGAGTAATCCTATCCATTCTCCAATCTAACTATTAAATCTGTCCTGTTTGTTATTGTTTTTTTTTAAAAAGGATTGAAAAACTTTTAAAAGACAATGGAAACTATGAACAGAAAAGAAAGGAGAGAAAAAAAGAAAGTACAGGAAAAAAGAACATAAAGGAAAAAAGAAGAAAAGAAATATTCAAGTGAATTTTGATCTTCTTTGTTTCCTATAAGGTTACATCAAATATCTCTTTTTTGCAATAGCTCATCCCTTATGTATACATAAATCCATAAATCATTTCTGTCCCAGTGTCAGAATACAATACATAAAGTTTCTGAATTTTGTAGCTTACTTGGTAAAACAAATCAACTTTGCACTTGGTTTTGCTTCTAGGAATCTGAATTTCCAACATATTGTAGGACTTGATTTCTCTTTGAATTTTCTTTTTCCTATCACAAACACTTTCTGGGCGTTAGCCACCTCTTTTGTAAATCTAGTAGGAAGTCCCTGTCCAGCTCATTCATTTTTATTTCCACTTTAACTGTCATCTCTGTTTTATTAATCCACTTTTTTTTTCATTTCCCAGCATTTCGACAGTTGTGTTATTCTAATTTTCTACATCACATAAGGCATTTTTTAGCTCTTTATTCTGTAGATCTTAGAAGAAGGTACAGATAATTCTTGATTTACAACCACAGTTGAGCCCAAAACGTCTGTGGCTAAATGAGACAGTTGTTTAATGGGTTTTACCTCATTTTATGACCTTTCTTGCCACAGTTGTTAAGTGAATCATTACAGTTGTTAAGTTAGTAACATGGCTGTTAAGTTAATCTGACTTCCCCATTGACTTCGCTTGTCAAAAGGCTGCAAAAGGTGATTACGTGACTCTGGGCTACTGTAACTGTCATAAATATGAGCCAGTTGCCAAGCATCTGGATTTTGATGACGTGACCATAGGGATGCTGCATCAATTGCAAATGTGAAAAACGGTCATAGGTCACTTTTTCCAGTGCTGTTGTAATTTTAAACAGTCACTAAATGAACTGTTATAGTCAAGGACTACCTGTATTGTTTTTCAGATCTGCCATTTCTTTTTTAATAGTTTTGGACATAGAATATCACTAGAAGTATATAACACTGCTGACACCGTAGCTGCAAGTAGTCTTGTCCCCATTCTTCAAATATTCTTGAAGTATTTCTACTATTTCATTACTTCATGTCATTTTGTCCCAATGCTCACAAAAAGGTAAGTTCTTCCCCTGCCTCTTTTCTTTTGTCATTTATTTCAAATTCTTTAAATTCCTTAGCTTATATTCATGTTCAAATTCTTTAAATTCCTAAGTTTATATTCATGTTTGTTCTAAATGAATGAAAAATCACCAGGCAGTTTTGCAAATATACTATTTTGAAGACCTCTATTTGCCTAAACTTAGTAAAGTAGATAATTTCTGAATCTTCTGTCTTCTCCTTATCCAAAGGCATTCCATGAGACTGATCTACTCATAATTCCTTTTGTTACAGTCATCTTTAATTATTTGGAGATTTACTAGCTCACCATTCTTCACCCAGAAAACAATTTTTTATATTTTCATGTACTAGAGTTCAGGTTCATCTTCTTGATTCATTATATTCAGATATGAACAAATGGTCATTTTGACTTTTTATTTACTATTTGAATGGTATGAGGTTTCTACTGTCTTTTATTTACTTCAGGAGTCTTCAAGTCGATAGGATTCATTTTAAAATCTTCCTGTAAAATGCACATTCTTGGCTAAACACATTTTTTATTATTCATTATGAACTACAATGTGTCTTGTACCAACTATCCAACATCCAGGTAAACCAAGAATGTTCTCAGACATCAAATCTCTTCCATTAACATGATTATATATCATTTACTTGCAATATTCCTATTTTCCTTCCCTTCTTTCCCTGGGCGCATATGGAGATGAGAATACATCTGAACTGCCATCCATCCCAATGGTTTCCCATCTTCCTTCTCAGATCTGTTGTAGTTTTCAATACTATCATTGGCTCCAATATAAAATAAAGAGAAATGAATCATTCTTAGAAATTCTTGATAATAGTAACTCCACAAAAACTAACAAGAGGGAATAATGAATTAACCCGATCACTCTTTGAATTTGCTGTCTGTTCTAGATACTGTACAAGTCATAGTGTATAACCAATAACTCCTTACAGCTTTTCTTGCAGACCTTAGTTATCTGTCTTAGAAACTACCTTCTTGTTTAAAGCATCATCTTTTCTTCTCCTAAAGCCTTCAGAAGTTTTCTTTTGTGAGTATAAAAGCTATTCTGAATATCAATTGTAGAGAATATCTTTGAGATTTCTTTTTTTTTTTTTTTTTGCACCCATGAGTCATAATCATAAATTGGATAAGAAAGTAAGTTTCTTCTTTACTGGATTTTTCTTTTGGAATGTTGCTTTTTCTGCCAGTTTCTGCAGAATGACTCAATTATTTGTTCTGATAAATCTTTATCTACTTTACCCTTTCATGAACCCCTGGAAATTGTTCAACACTCATCACTGGTGCCATTAGTTCCTAAAAGCCTCGTTCTCTATTACCAAATGTCACCCTCCATTCCCAATCTGCAGCATGAAACTAATGTGATGAAATTAAAGAGAAAGCTTTTGGTTCTCCCCTATTAAAATACAATTTTGATTTTTTTTTTAAACTGGAAGCATTCTTTTTTCTCTCCAACTAATCACAATGCCGGTGTGGCATCAAAACACTGCTAGTAGCTGTTCATGTAACGATAACCTTACACTTGACTGCTTCTTTACACACTTGATTACACTGGCTTTAGGAAAGTTTTTGCCAAGTCTGTCTTCAAATAGTATCACATTTGGAACATGGTGTTTTAAACATTCCATTTCAAATGGGAGTTATTTTTAAGCTTGTCTGAAAACATGATTATGAATTATTAGGTCTTAACATAATGCTTTAGAAAAAAACAGTTTGGACAGATGTTGATTTTAAAAATGCCATATGGAAAGCTATTGTCTAAAAGTTATATTTAGCAATATAGAAAGATATTTGTCTATTTGCCTACTCTGCCCAATAGCAATTCTCCAGTATTTCAAGAAGCTGTTTTTCCAGGACATGTTACCTAGTTGAAGTCACTCAAGCAGAGTAGTTAAAGGTCTTTCTGTGAAACACAACTGAAGCCTGAAATTATTATTTAAATACTTGGTTTTTTTTTCTTGTGTTGGTATTAAAGATCAATGTTTCTGGCAATTGTTGTAGCAAAATTGTATGCTTCCCTCAGTAAAATGGCATTCTTGATCTGAAGGTCATCTTTGTTAACCTTTTCATCTGAGGCATGTTCAATTCAGATGGGTTAATTTGTAAGGGAGGAAAAATTTCCCAATTTTTTTCAGTGAAATTAGTATGCCAAATCAAGATTTTATTACCGTATTTTTCGGAGTATAAGATGCACTGGAGTATAAGACACACCCAGGTTTTGAAGAGGCTTTTTTTTTTTAAAAAAAGATAGGTAGATAGAGGGATAGAGAGGGAGAGAAAGAGAGAGAAATACAGTAGGTAGGCAGGGAGTGAGAGAGAATAGGTAGGTAGAGGGAGGGAGGGAGGAAAGGAGAGAGAGAGAAATACAGTAGGTAGGTAGGGAGAGAGAGAGAGAGAGTAGGTAGATAGCTATATAGGTAGATAGAGGGGGAGATAGAGAAATACAGTAGGTAGGTAGGGAGAGAGACAGAGAGTAGGTAGGTAGGTATATAGAGTGGGGAGAGAAATACAGTAGATAGGTAGGAAGAGAGAGAGTGTAGATATTTTATTTATTTATTATTCAAATTTGTATACTGCCCTATCTCCCCAAGGGGACTCAGGGCTGTGCACAGAAATATAAAAAATATAAAACAATACAGTACAAAACAGTTAAAAATAGATTAAATTAAGGTCTGTGCTAAAATTTAGATTAGAAAAAGGGTTAAAATCAATTAAAATTATATCCATTAAAACTTAGCCATTAAAACTAAGACAGGCTGGCCTCTTGAAATAGATGTGTCTTTAGTGCCTGGAGGAAGAGGCGTAGGTCCGTGATGATCCGAAGGTCGGGGGGTAGGTTGTTCCAGAGGGCAGGCCCCACCACAGAGAAGGTTCTCCCCCTGGGAGCAACCCGTCGGCATTGTCCAGCTGATGGCACCCTGAGGAGGCCCACCCTGTGGGAGCAGACAGGTCTAAGGGAGGTATGTGGTAGGAGGCGGTCCCGCAGGTAGCCATGTCCCATGCCATGGAGCGCTTTGAAGATGGTTACTAGCACCTTGAAGCGCACCCGGAAGGCCACAGGCAGCCAGTGCAGCTCGCGCAGGAGAGGTGTTACATGGGAGTATCGAGACACTCCCAGGATCTCCAGTGTTGCCGCATTCTGGACTAGCTGGAGCCTGATAGGTAGGTAGAGGGAGAGAGATAGAGACAGAGAGAGAAATACAGTAGATAGGTAGGTAGAGAGAGAGAGTAGGTAGGTAGATGTTTCCAGCTGTATTTACCCATCTGCTGATGAAGGAAATCACTGACCACCTTTGGAACAAATCTTTGTTTCTGCAGGCATAGCACTTGACCAACGTAATTCTCATCAATCACTCTAACTAAACAGCTTTCCAAAAAGGGGGGGGGCCCTTTTTGCATTTTTCAACCCTCCCCCAAACAGCCCATTTTTCGCGAAAATGGGCCTGTTTTTTTCAAATAAAAGGCATGAATAGCCTTGGGGGGGGGGGCTTGCAGAGTGCTCCTGGGGGTGGGGTGGGTCAAAAATGAGCAAAAATCCAGCACATTTATCGCGAAAAGGGGCTGTTTTTGGGTCAAAAAATTGCATGCATAGCCTTATGGAAGGTTATAGAGTGCTGCTGGGGGCGGGGCGGGGCAAAGATGCTCTGTGTTTTTGCTCATTTCTGCCCTCCCCAGCCCCCAAGAGCTCTCTGGAAGCCTCCATAAGGGTTTGTGCACAGCCATTTTGATGAAGGGGTGGGATTTCAGGAGGCAAAAAATGCTGTATTTGATGTATAAGAAGCACCCAGATTTTCAGCCTCTTTTTAGAGGAAAAAAGGTGCGTCTTATACTCCAAAAATTACAGTACATTTTGGAATGTAACACTTTTATTTGAATTGCCACTTTTGGCTAACTATCAGGTCTAATCATCAGTCTTGATGCAGGGAAACAAGGAAATTGGCTCCTACAAAATTGAAGCATTGTGTATAGGTCAGAGACATTGGTCCTCCAAAGGATTCTTGCTCAGCCCTACTTGGAGATTAGGGACTGGAGGTAGGATGTTTTGTATGACACAAATATGCAAAGATTTTGGTATCTTTAGAGGAAGAAGTATTGTTATCATCCTTAACCTCATTGTCATACAAACCACCATCCAATAAACCTTCAGGTAAAGGTAAAGTTTTTCCCGTCCTGCCACGCTTGACTCCAGGAGGTGGTGCTCATCTCTGTTTCTTAACTGAGGGAGTCAGCATTGTCCAAACACATTTCTGTGGTATATGGCCAGCATGACTGTATGCCAAGGTGCACAGAAAGCTTTATTCTATTTGTTAAGTATCATGTTTTACCAGTCAATACTTATTAATGTATAGCTTTGCTTTTCTTGTCTCTAAAAAAAACAAAAACCCACTTCCATTTGGCAATGTGGTTAATCCCCCATAATCTTTTAATTTATAAGATCCTTCCCATGAATAAACTCTGAATTAAGCTTAACAATTTCCATTTCGTCGGATCTGCAGCAATTGCTGTATGTGTGAATGGATGCATATGTGGATATGTCTGTTTCCGTACAGAATATTATTTTTTATTAAACTGATTATTTATGAACAATTCAGGATAGCACAAGTAAAGAATTTGTTTAATCGTGTAGCTTTTATTATAGGAAGATGCCCAGAGGCGAGTTCCTACCGGTTTGGACCAGTTCTACTGAACCCGTAGTGTTGGCTACAAACAGAGAGTGAATTGGTTCTCTGTTTTTGTTAAAAGAGGGCCGGCCTGCCCCTGGGCTATACTTACCTTTAATCCAGCTTCCGAAGCCCAGCTGATCCAGAGCAGCAGCTTGACTTGCCGCCCCTCAGCTGTTTTCCCTTTTTTCTGAGTGGCGCACAGGCACTCAGGAAACCAGTAGTAAACCGGTTAGGAACTCACCACAGAAGATGCCACGTTAGTCTAGGCCAGGGGTCTGCAAAGTCGGCTCTTTTAAGACTGGTGGACTTCAACTCCCAGAATTCCCCAGCCAGCTATGCTGGCTGGGGAACTCTGGGGGTTGAAGTCCATCAGTCTTAAAAGAGCCGACTTTGCAGACCCCTGGTCTAGGCTAGAAAAAATATCAGGACGTTTCTAGTAACATTGTTTCTGACTAATACAAATTATTAAACGTTATAAGCTTTTGTGAGCTTTATCAGCGCCACAGAATGGCTAGATTGGGTGGTGTAGGATTTAAATTGATGGGCAGAAGGAAAGAAAAGGGCAAGGAACATGTTGGTTATGTAGCTGTAGATTACAGGAGAGACAGGTTATAAATTTAATAAAATAAAAATAAGTAATTTATCAATTAATAGTTGTAAAGCATTAAGAATACTTCATGCTTATTAAGATCTTCTGAGATTGCTTTTTGATGTATATGAGTTCATCAACCTGTGTTTCAGAGTTCGAGTTCTGTTTTTCAGAAACAGTTCTGGTATAGAGTATTTTGGAAAGTTGAAATACTGCAATACCACTTTATTTTTGTTTTGCACTTTGATACTGTATAACATTTGTGTTTATACATACTTTTGTGCAAAGTTATTCCATTTGTTCCATGAAGAATCCAGAGGGGAATTCCTGGCAGATGATGGCATGTATATCACTAGGAAAGAAACATATGAAGGCAGATGTAATCATGTCTGTGTATTTGCTAGACTCTATGATGTTATAGTTGGGGTACATGTGGGGCCTAAGTTGACATCTGGATTTGTTGCAAATCTATTTAAGAGCTGTGGTGGTGCAGTGGTTAGAATGCAGCACTGCAGACTATGTCTGCTGACTGCCAGCTGCTAAAGGTTTGGCACTTCAAATCTCACTGGCTCAAGGTTGACCAGGCTTACATTCTTCCAAGGTTGGCGAAACGAGGACCCATATTGTTGGGGACAATATACTGACTCTGTAAAGCACTATGAAGCAGTATATACACTAAGTCTAAATGCTATTGCTATTTCCATTTTGCATACTTTCCTGTACTGTCAAAGTTCTATTCACAAGGAAAAGGGAAAAAGTAGTTTTCCAATCTTTTTAGGAACTTAAGTTTTGACCCAACTTGTAAACAAGTTTCTTAATTAAGTATCATCTTTAAAGCGCTCCATGGCACGGGACCTAGCTATCTGCGGGATCAGATCCTGTCCCATACATCCCTGCGGCCGATTCGTTCCCACAGAGAGGGGCTTCTCCGGGTGCCGTCCACTAGGCTATGCCAGCGGGCGACGCCCAGAGGAAGGGCCTTCTCTGTGGCGGGCCCGGCCCTCTGGAACGACCTTCCCCCCGAAATCAGAACAACCACGGACCTCCGCTCCTTCCGTCAAAAATTGAAAACACACTTTTTCTGCTTGGCCGGCCTAGGTTAGTCTTTTGATAGGGTTTTAGGTTTTTTTTAGTATAATTTAAAGTGAGGGGATTTTAGCGCAGGGACAATTGTTTAATTCATATTTTAACTATTTATCTTTCTATGTATTTTATATTGGTTTTTTATTCCCTGTGCACCGCTCCGAGTCCCTTTGGGGAGAGGAAGCGGTATACAAATAAAATTTATTATTATTATTTATTATTATTATTATTAAGATGCATCACGTGCTGGCCCCATCCCAGTTTACTGAAGGGGGGAAAAGTCCCGATATGTCATGTGATGGTTGTCAGGCTTGGAAGCCATTTTTTTTCTTTGGGCCTCAAGCCTGCCGCACATTCTACTGTGGGAAAGTGGGAGGGGGGATTGCATGGAGCGGATCATTTTGCCCCAGCACCGGGACTGACGTGGATGGGAGAAATCTTCCTCTGTGGCAGTCACTGATTGGACTATGTGATGGACTTGTGGGTGTTGGGCAGGGTCTTGAACTTTCAACTGGGTAGAGAAAACCGGGAAGCTTTCAGATTTGGGTTCCCCCAGATGTGCCAATATGACATCTCTAATAAAATCTAACTTTGAGGAAATGGAGTTTTGTTTCATTGGGAGTGTTATTTGGAACCCTGACATTGACACTGTGATGACACGAATTTGACACCCCTGATCTAAAGCATTGAGATTACGGGCTCGTCATTCAATTCACGGAGATAATGCACCTGTCAATCAAACTGAAATTTAGAGAAAGATTGTTTTATATGTTAGCTGTTGAAAGCCAAATAATTTAGAAACTCTTCTGATTACATTTGATAATGACAGCTTTATGTAGTATCAACTTTTCTTCAAAAAGCCAATGATTAAGTCAAAGCTCCATTGAATTATATATAGTATATTGTAATAGAATAGTATTTAAAATGATACGTAATTATTATGCATTTTAAAATATTTCAAATTATTAATATAAGTAGAAATAGTTAGTTTACGGTATTTGAATACATAATCTTATCCTGGCTCTTAATGTTCTTTTTTATATAAATATGATTTTGTATTCAAACCATGAAATGCTATAGAGCATCATCTAGAGGAGAAATATTTGTTTATTCATTTGGTGTCAGATGAGACTGACTCTTTGCTTTGATGATTAGTTTTTAAATTAAGAAGACTTATTCTTGCAGTTAATGAAGATCAGCACAGAACTACTGAAGGGAAAAAAACTCATTTGTTAAACATGAAGTAGTTATTGATGGGGGTCTTGCACAAATTTAATATGAAAGAAACTGAAAATTGAAACTAGAAATATATCCCTAGAAGTTAATCCCATTCACTACTTTAGTATCTTTCAAAAAGTTTCTTTGGTGATAATTCTGGGAATGTTAGTTTTAAGTACATCTTGGATGGACCAGTTGAGAAAATGGAATTAAAAGCTTTGAATTCTCCAAAATAAAAGAATCAGAAGTTCACCTTACACAAAGAATCTGTAGGCTTAGTGCAAAGATAAATGTCTGTCCTCCCTCCCTCCCTCCCATCCATACAGTTTTTATCACATGACAATAATTCTTGGATAATTTTTCAAAATTTGAATGATGTAATCAACTTATTGGTTTGCAAAACCAGTTAAATTCTTTATACAAACTGGAACCGAAACAATATTCACTGGGTTATTTAAATCTATTCTCATATGACGTCAGAGCACCAGTGCCAATGCTGCAAATTTTAAGCCTTTTTCTGAAGTTTCATATATGTTCCAATTCCAGATAATAATGAGAACTCTCAGAAAAATCTCTTTGCTACTAGTTAGTGATTTTTTTATAGTTTATATAAGGTAATGCCAAATAAATTATTTGGAGGTTTAAATCAGCAGCTGGGTAGAAGGCAGTCTGACACAGATTATTATATGAAATGAGTACTCTTACTTGCATAAAAGTGGAAGTTTGACATTAATTTCATTGTATGCCAATATTGTTCCGTTCATATATTTCTTTTCTTTATTTTTGTTAATTTGCATTACCATTAATACGATAGATAAAATTCAAGATATTATTTATTTATGTTCTAAAATATTGATTATCATCATTGTATTAGTAAAATATTTACTAATATAATAATTAATAATAATAATAATAATAATAATTTATTACATTTATAAACCGCCCCCTCTCCCCAAAGGGACTCGGGGCAGTGTACAGGAAAATTAAAAAACCATATAAAAACATACAATACACACAAAGTTAAAAGCAAATTAAACTACCCTGTACTAAAAATTTAAGAACATTAAAATTACTACCCATTAAAACCCAATAGACAGTTTGAGAAAACAGACTGGGGTGAGAAGCGTAAATTAGGCCAAGCCGGCCTGATGGAACAAATAAGTTTTTACTTTTTGGCGGAAGGTGCGGAGGTCCGTGGTCATTCTAATATCTGGGGGTAGGTCGTTCCAGAGGGTCGGGCCCACCACAGAGAAGGCCCTTCCCCTGGGTGTCGCCCGCTGGCATTGCCTGGTGGACGGCACCCGGAGAAGTCCCTCTCTGTGTGAGCGAATTGGCCGAAGGGATGTATGGGGCAGGATACGATCCCACAAATATAATAACAAAAGATAAAATACAAGAACTAGAAAAAAATTAAAAAGGGAAGGATAGGGGAGAAAAGTGCAAGGATTAAAAGGGGAGAAAAGTGCAAGGGAGAGAAAAAGGATAGCTTCCACATTTTCCCCATCTAGTTCCAGTTACAAAATACCTTAACCTTTTGCTTTAAAATTCAATAATACCCATTATTTCTATCACAATAAACTGTTCTAATTGTCAGATACCAAGAGTAAAGTTTCATTTCTTTCAGTTTCAAGTAAAGTATCCAACATGAGTTTCAAGTAGAAAAAAACTAGGCAAGTATTTTGTTTAATCAAAGTAGTCAGTTTCACCATCTCCACCAATTTCATTGACTTCACCATCTATATTTGCATTGTGGGAATCTGTATATCCTTCCATTTCTGTGCATACGAAAGTCTTGCTGCTGTTATCATATATAGAGATGAAATCCTATGTTGTCCTCAGTGTTTTTTTCAAAAGGCAAGTGGCCTTCCTTTCTTTTTCCTTGAAGACATTTTGCTTCTCATCTAAAAAACTTCTTCAGTTCTCATTTTTTTCCCCAAACTGCTAATCCATCAAATTTAAAGAAAAACCTTTGATTTCAGTTGTATATTTCTATAAAGATTTCTGTGAATTAAAATACATATATCATCCCAATAATACTTAGCTTTCTTACATTTCTGTCAAAGGTGATAAAAAGTGTCTTCAGACTGATTAAATTTCCAGCATGTATTTTCACACCATTTATACATCTTTGATAATTTATCAGGTGTTCAAGACCAAAGATATATCATCTTATAAAAATTCTCTTTCAAGCTATAATTTAGTCTGAATTTCAATTTCGTACTCCACATATGCTCATATTGATCAAACATTTTATTATGTCCATTTTTACACATTTAGTGTTATAGTATTTAACATATTCTTCCTCCGTATTCATTTTCCATTATACATCTTAGCAAATAGCATGTTCATAATTGGTTCACAGATCCAGGTCAGAATCAGGGTTTTTTCCCATTTGTAAAGTCAAAATTCTTCTCATCCAATTAAAATCTTTCTGTCAACTGACCATTAACCAACCATGGGCAAAGTAAAAGTAAAGTAAAAGACTCCTTTTCCAATGCTTTTCTAAGCTCTCCATCAAAAAATATCAATTAATCAGTTTAGGTCAACCAAGTCGATGTGACTATCATTTCTCTTCTAAAAGGTTCTTGGAGTGACAGTCATAGAAGAATTTTGGGATTCAATCTTGCTTTAAACCTGTTCCAAACCTTCAATATGGCATGCCTAACAAAATGATTTTGAAAATGTATATTAGTCTTAACTTTGTGTTGTTACATTAGATAGGCAGGCCACCTAAATTTCAAATAATGTCCTTTCAACTCAAATAATCTCCTATTTCTCAGAGTCACAATCTTCCATCCGTATCAAACAACAAGCAATAACATTAAAATATCTCTGTGGGACAGAAAGCTCTCAAAAATCTCTTTAGCTTCCAGTTGACAGCTTACTCTATATTTACCGTTATGATAATTTACAAATGCTAATGGATGACACCTTTTCAACTGTTGGGTGCCTACACGTGTTTCAAGTGGGAGTGATGAAGTCTGAATTTTCCATCAGTTACATTACGTTTTATATTAATGCAGCAATTCTAAAAGGGCTTGTAGAAATAATGCCTGTGAAGTAAAAAAAAAAAAAAAGTTTAAAAAAAATAAAACTTGAGAATTTGATCATAAAAATGATAAATTAGGACTTAGAGAGCTATATACTGTGGAATTCAAACTGTTCCAAGCAAATGGCTTTCAGCAAATCAAAGAAAATCTGAAGCTTATGAATTTGACAGCTTTCTGAATTACAAGGCCACCTGCAAACATGGCTCATTTCCATTTTCAAAATCTGATAACAAGATAAAAGTGTAAATGGGGTTTGCCTGACAGGAAGCCAGATGCTTTTTTACATCTTTTCCCCATCCTCTACAAATAAATATATATATAATCTACGAAAGCATATATATATATGCTAATAAGCTCGAAATAGATCTATCCTGGTCTCTCTCTAATTTAATTTATTGATCAGCTCATAAAACTAACATATATGTGTGTGTGTGTGTGTGTGTGTATGTATGTATGTGTGTGTGTGTGTGTATATATATATATATATATATATATATATATATATATATATATATATATATATATATATATATATATATATATATATATATATATATATATATATATATGTTTTCGTAGATTTTCACGGGTGTAGGTATGCTGGCATAGCTGGCTTCGGAGATTTTCCCGTGTACAAGGCATAGAAAAGTTGTTGCAACGTTTCGACAAGATCTCACTTGTCATCATCAGGCAGGCTTGTGTCTGTGAGTGTGACTGCGGAGGCATCGCCCCTCTTTAAATCTTGGTGGGGGTGGTGGAGTGCTGACTATTGTTGTGAGTGGGTTGATTGGCTGTGCAGTTGCATCGTGACTGGTAGATTGATGCTGATTGGTCTCATTTGTATGTTTCTCCTTGTTTTGAATTTCAAAGGCTTGGCTGGAGGGTGGGGCTCGTCTGCTGGTCAATGCTGGCTTCCAAATGTCTGGTAGGCGGGAGGTATCATCACGTTTGTTCATGCTGCTAGATTGTTTCTCTATTTCAATGGCTTCTCTGATTATTCTCCTGTTGAGCTGTTCCGCCTTGGAGATCATTTTAGTCCTTGAAAGTCAATGTCATGTCCTGTAGTTTTGAAATGTTGATAGAGATGAGGTATTAAGATGATTTTTAAAGCATTTTTATGTTCAGCAATACGTGCACTAATCTTGCCAAGTTCCTCGCAAAGGAATTACAACCCTATGCAGAATCCATCAACTCACATGTACAAAATTATTTCCACTTCATAGAAACAATAAAAAAACAAAATCTACAGCCCAGCGATCTACTCGTGAGTTTTGATGTCATATCCCTCTTCACCCAAGTGCCTATAAAAGAAGCCTTGACAGCCATCCAGAACAAATACAACCCCCCCCCCCCAAGCACATCCTGGATCTGACCAACCACTGTCTAACCAACACATACTTCATTCACAATAACCAAAGATACAAACAGATAGAAGGAGCACCCATGGGATCACCCCTCTCACCGGTCATCGCAAACTTATACATCGAACACTTTGAAACCAACGCCCTAGACAAATCTGAACACAAACCCAAACTCTGGCTCAGATATGTAGATGACACTTTTGTAATTTTGCCACATGGGAAAGAAAAACTGGACAACTTCCTCACACACCTCAACTCCCTACACCCCAAAATACAATTCACCATGGAAATAGAAGCCAACAACCAACTCCCTTTTCTAGATGTCCTAATCTACAAAAAACCTAATGGCTCCCTAGGACACACCATCTACCGGAAAAAAACACACACCAACCGCTACCTAAATGCACAATCCCATCACCACCCTGCACAGATAAACTCTGTAGCCAAAACCCTCATACACAGAACCAAACGCCTAGCTGACAAAGACCATCTGAAAACCGAAATACACTTCCTCACAAATACATTAATATCCAACGGATTCCGAAGAAAAACAATCACCAAACTAATCCAACAATAAACACCCCCCAGGAACCAAGACAAAGAACAGGAAAATGGCATTGCCCTCATCCCATACATTAAAGGTACCACAGACAAAATCAGCAAAATTCTCCACAAGCACAACATCAAGACAGCCTTCAACACCGACCAAAAAATAACTAATATCCTAAGGAACCCAAAAGACAAGATCCAGCTAGAAAACCAAGGAGTCTACAAAATTCAATGTAAAAGCTGCCCTGCCACTTACATAGGACAAACCAACAGAAGGATTAGTGCACGTATTGCTGAACATAAAAATGCTTTAAAAAATCATCTTAATACCTCATCTCTCTATCAACATTTCAAAACTACAGGACATGACATTGACTTTCAAGGAACTAAAATGATCTCCAAGGCAGAACAGCTCAACAGGAGAATAATCAGAGAAGCCATTGAAATAGAGAAACAATCTAGCAGCATGAACAGACGTGATGATACCTCCCGCCTACCAGATATCTGGAAGCCAACATTGACCAGCAGACGAGCCCCACCCTCCAGCCAAGCCGTTGAAATTCAAAACAAGGAGAAACATACAAATGAGACCAATCAGCATCAATCTACCAGTCACGATGCAACTGCACAGCCAATCAACCCACTCACAACAATAGTCAGCACTCCACCCCCCCCACCAAGATTTAAAGAGGGGCGATGCCTCCGCAGTCACACTCACAGACACAAGCCTGCCTGATGATGACAAGTGAGATCTTGTCGAAACGTTGCAACAACTTTTCTATGCCTTATACACGGGAAAATCCCCGAAGCCAGCTATGCCAGCATATATATATATGTGTGTGTGTGTGTGTGTGTGTGTGTGTGTTAGTTTTATGAGCTGATCAATAAAATCAACACACATATTTAAAATATTATACAACGTAATTCTTGGCTTGCTGTTTGGATGGTCTCTAGTGATGAGCCGATAGGCAGTAAGGGAAACAGTATGTCTCCTTCCTTAATTGGGGCCTAATAATAACAGGTTGTTGTGAAACAATTATATATATATATATATATAATCTAACATATATATATATATATATATATATATATATATATATATATATGTTAGATTTTTTAAGGGCTGAAAATAAAGAGACCAGGATGGATCCATTTCAGGCTTATTAGCCTTCTTCAGCTGGCCATTATCCTTCTACTGGGATTTGAACCGGTGCTTTCCAGCATATGAGGCAAGCCTTTCTATGCCTTGAGCTATCTGCTATCCCTGATACATCAGCCAATTTACAGGACTCTTATTAATGAGAGAATATTTTCACAGCTCCTGTTCAAGGTCCCTTTAAGGGGAGGAGACTTAACGTCACCCCTCTCTGCCCTTCGACTCAACCTAGAGATCATCCAGACAGAGAACCAATTAGTTTGCTGCTGTGTGAAATTTACTGGGATTCGAACCCCAGTAAAGGGTATGGCCAACTGATGAGAGCTAATAAGCTCGAAATAGATCTATCTTGGTCTCTCAAATTTAAATTTATTGATCAGCTCATAAAAACTAACACACATATCTCAAAAAATTTACACAACGGAACTCATGGTTCTCTGTCTAGATGGTCTCTGGTGATGAGCCAAAAGGCAGAGAAGGAAACAGTATGTCTCCTCCCTTAATGGGGCCCGAACAGGAAGTTGTGAAAACAATTATATGTATGTATGTATGTATGTATGTATGTATGTATGTATGTATGTATGTACGTACGTACGTACGTACATACGTACTTTGCAGGTCTATTCATCATTATTTACCTCTTACTAAGTCCATAAAGAATTGTTCTTTTGTGCATTATTGAAGGAGATAGAGAATCAAATGAATTTATGAATTATTATTCTTAGCAGCTAGTTTTATATTCATGCTGTCAGTAGGTGTTTTAAAGACTGGGAGCAGGCTACAATTAGCAATATAAAATGAAAGCAAAAAAATCAATAACATCCCTATAAGAAGAAGATGATATCACGAAATAGGCAGCAAAATGATCAAGTCTCCCCAAAAGCTCATAACTTTTCAAAGATATAATACCTGGGGTTTTAATCAGGGGTAGTATTCACTTATCTTCCCTACTGATTCGCAAATGCGAGTGCACATCTGTGCATGCATTCAGCACATTCTGCTTTGGCTTTAAAAAGTGCCTAAATGGGATGCTATAAAGCTGGGGCAGGTGGGCAGGGCCACCCGCGATTTCCGCTACTGGTTTGTGCGAACCGGTCCCAACCAGCAGAATACCACCTCTGGTTTTAAGGCAGAAAACTCCCACTAAGAACTTTGAGTATGGAGCCCCTTTATGTAGCTTTCCTTCAGATGGCAGAGAGTGCGGGCTCCATTGTTGTTAACTGGTGTTACATCTGCTACTGTGTGCTGAATCAGAAGGTTTCCATGCAATTGTCAAGGGCTGACTGATATAAAACAAACTTTAATGGTCTAGTCCAGGAGTAGGGAACTATGGCTCTTTTATGACTCATGGACTTCACTACCCAGAATTCCTGAGCCAGCCATGCTGGCTCAGGAATTCTGGGTAGTGAAGTCCATGAGTCATAAAAGAGCCATAGTTCCCTATCCCTGGTCTAGTCATTAGATGACAAGATCACAACCTAGAGAAAAGGGGTTGTTTTTCACAACTGGTACAAAGCATGTGACTGTGAAAAGGTCATAGTCTCTACCTGGTGTTCATGCACAAATTGTGAGTCCAGGGGGATACTAAGATGTTTCATTAAAATTCATTCAATGTCCAATAGTTGCTATGCTTATTATATGGAATTAAGTCTATGCTTGTTTCTCCCTATCTGGGCATTAAAATCTCCAGGAATTGGGTCAGGGCTTCCAATGCTCCTCTTGCCCATGCCATACTGATAAAACCTCACTCCATCCCAACAGCTGTGTGATGGAAAGTGTAGCTGAAGAAGGAATGGGAGCAGGAGGAAGTTGGCAGTAACACCGTGGCTTCCAAGGCAGGAGATAGCACAATCCAGAGATTACTCCAAGACAAGAAACTGTGCACTTGTGAACTGGATGGGGAGGGAGGAATAAATTAAGGGTAGTTGCACCCTGTCTCGCAAAGTATGTATGTATGTACATATATGCATGCATGCAAACATACATACATTCTTCCCTCTCTGGAGGGAACAGAACTGGATTTGATTGGATCTCACAAAGGTTTCTTTGGGTTACGCCTCACAAATTGTCAGCTCCCATCTGGCTAACCAGACATGAAACAAGGTCATATCAGTTAATTCTATTTTATCGTAAAGCAATTTTGTATTTTAAAAAACCCTGTTTTTAATATTGTAATTGCTATAGGAGAATAAATGTTAAAGAAAAATTGCCACACTTCATTCATGTTTCTATGACAGAAAAAATAATTGGGTTCTTAAAGCTTGTATTAATTATAAGTAGAACGGTAAGCTTTTGAAAATCAGAAGATTTTATTGCATGGCCTATAACTCATTCCTTGACCAGTGAGTTTAATGTATTCTTTCCTTCCTTTTTTTCCCTTCCTTTTTTAATTTGTAGGTTTCCTAAGTACTGGAGACCAAGCAGCAAAAGGCAATTATGGATTACTTGATCAAATTCAAGCTCTGAGATGGATTGAAGAAAATATTGGTTCATTTGGAGGAGACCCCAAAAGAGTTACTATTTTTGGATCAGGAGCTGGAGCATCTTGTGTTAGTCTCTTGACATTATCTCACTATTCAGAAGGTAACGATTCCCCATGTTAAATAATGTAATTGTAATAGTCATAAAGTAAGAATGGATTGCACAAACAGTAGGAATTCGTTCCAGAAATTACTACAGCGAATGCTCAATTTACAACCACAGTTGAGCCAAAAATTTCTGTTGTTAATTAAAATATTTGTTAACTGAATTTTACCTCATTTTACAACTTTTCTTGCCACAGTTGTTAAGTAAAACACTACAGTTTCTAAGTTAGTAATGCAGTTGTTAAGTGAATTTACTTTGATTATCAGAAGGTCACTAAAAGCGATCCCATGACTCCAAAACACTGCAACTTTCATAAATGTATGCCAATTGCCAAGTGTCCAAATGTTGATCACATGACCATAGAGTTGTGTTGGGTCCTAAGCAGAAAATGTCATAATTTATTTTTTTCAGTGTGTCTATAACTGCTAATGGTCACAAATGATCGTTAGTCAAGGACTACCTGTATTTATTTATTTTATTTATTTATAATTGAATATATATTGCTGCCTATTCACCCATGGAGACTCAAGGCAGGTTACAAAGTATAAAATCCCGTTTAAAAGAGTAAAACTAATAAAAAGACTCCAGTAACTTAATATAAGGGAGGGGTGGCTAAGAGGCTGAGTTTGTTCGAATCCCTAACGCCTAATGCCAACCTAGCAGTTTGAAAGCATGTAAAAATGCAAATAGAAAAATAGGAGACACCTTTGGTGGGAAGGTAACAGTGTTCACTCATGCCAACTACAAGGAAGTGAACCAGGATAGCACAAGGCCTTCCACTCCCATCCCTTGAAGCCACTCCAAAAGAATACCATGGTCGATGGTATTGAAAGCTGCCGAGACGTCAAGTAGAGCAAGGATAGATGCACTAACCCCATCTCGCTCCTGCCAGAGATCATCCAAAAGTGCCACCAGTGCTGTTTCTGTCCCAAACCCAAGCCTGAATCCTGGTGGGTAGTAGTCGAAGTAATCCATTTCATCCAGAAACCTCTGGAGTTGCTGCACAACCACTTTCTCAACAACCTTCCCCAAAAAGGGGAGATTGGAAACAGGTCAGAAATTATCCAACTGGGTGGAGTCCAGCGATGGCTTTTTAAGAAGACCACAGCCTCCTTAAAGTGCTGGGGCACTGCCCCCTCCTGTAGGGAAGCATTCATTACTGTCAGCGTCCACCCACCTGTCACTTCCTGGGAAGCTTTCACAAGTCAGGAGGGGCATGAATTTAAGACACAGGTGCTTGCGCGCATACTCCCTGGGATTCTGTGAAATCAACAGAGTCAAATTGTTCTCAGATAACAGGGCAAGAAGCTGCCTCAGGGGCTTCTGCCAGACTAGCAACTCTGCTGGCACCTAATTGAGAATGAAGTCGAGCGATTTTGTCTTCCAGAAAATCTGCAAATTCCTCAGGTGGACTTCAATCTCTTCCTTCACCAGGAGGAGGAGGAGGCTCACCTTAAAGAGGATCGCTGGGTGATTATCTGCAGACTCAGATAGTGTGGAGAAGTGTTTACATTTCGCGGCATGAATCGCCATGAAGTAGACCTTAATAGCAGCTCTTGTGCGTGTTTGATCAAGTTCATCCCTTGTTTTCCTCCAGTGGCACTCTAGCTGTCTCCTCATGAGTTTCATCCCTCTCAGTTCCTCTGTATATCATGGGGCACAGAGAGGTCTGTGGGTGAGGAGAGGTCGCATGGTTGCAATCCTATCCAGAGCCTCAGTCACCTTCCTATTCCAAACAATGACTAAGAGCTTGGCAGGACTGCATAGTAGATCTGCAGTTATAACCCCCAGCTCCTTCTGGAACTCATCTGGGTCCATTAGTTGACCAGGACAGACCAACCTCATAGGTCCTGTCTCCATGCGGGGGGGGGGGGGCGGTACAGCTCTTAAGAGACTCATTGCCACCAGACTGTGATAAGGGGACCAAAGACAGAACTACCAATTCCAGGTCACATAGGCACTACTCCGACAAGAACACCAAATTGAGTGTGTGACCACTATTCCTAGTTGGGCCCTGGATGACCTGGGACAGGCCCATGGAAGTCATGGTTTCCATGAAATCTCAGGCTACCTCCGCCCCCAACCCCAGGGATGCCAGGTTGAAATCCCCCAGGACTATGAGCCTGTGGAATTCCACAACTAGCCCGGTGGTGAGGTCCAAGAACCCAGGTAGGGAAGCTGCCATGCTGCTGGGGGGCTGGTACAGCAGCAGCAGCAGCACTGCCACCTGATCCCTTGAGCCCAACCTAAGAAAAAGGGTCTCACAGCTGAGCACTTGTGGAACAGTGCCCCTGGATGTTACTAGCGATTCTCTTGTAACAACAGCCAGACCCTTCCCCAGCCCTGAGATCTAGACTGGTGCCATGCTCGATAACCCACTGAATACATTTGTATGAGGGGCACACCTCCCTCTGGGCCCTGACAGGTCTCGGTGATACAGGCTAGATCAGCCTTCTCTTCAAGGATCAAATGGCAATAAGGCTAGCCTTATTGCAGGCTGGTCTGACATTTTAAAGCAGCAGCCCGAGACCAGGGCCACCACAGATCTGCTGACTAGGTAAATGAGGTGAGTGCAAGGGGCCAGAACACAAGACTGTGTTTCCCGTTGCGAGATGCAAAATCGAAAAATCCTCACAATGCAGAAAACAAGTCTGGTTTACAATTCAAAGGTTTATTTAAGAAAAATGAAAAAGCGGTTGCAAGCACAGCCTCTCCCCAAGTTGGATTGTAAACAAGGAGAGCAAAAACGATACTCAAGCTCTACATTTTATACTTTCTACACAATGCATGCCACGCCTAATAAGCACCCCCCCATCTACTAAAACATTCCTTTAATTTTACACTACAAAAGGTCAGCGTGACCCTTCCTGCAGAATTCCAGTGATCTTATTTTTGTTTCCTTGTGGCTTCACTCTAGACAGTGACTGTTCCTACATCACCAAATGGTGACCTTGCCTCAGCGCGTTTCTGTTTTCAACGGAAGTTAGTTTTTTTGCAAGTCATCACATACTGTTTTACTGAGCACATTTGGTGATTAATTTGTCACAGGAAGAACTCTACAGCTTATTGATACATTTAACACTTTTATAAAAGAGTAACTCATTATTTATTTCCTCCAAATCCACCCTTTTTCTTTTCTACCTGAATTACTCTTTTATATTTGCAACATTCCATAGCTTCCTATTTTCTCTCTTGGCTCATCCCGAAGCAAGATTTTATATTCTGAATCCTCTGTCCCTAGCCTCTGCCTTCCTACTTTCATTATTAATATGGTTTCCTTTTTACCACTTTCTATTGATGTTCTTATTAAGGTCATGCTACTCATGGTCATTTTTATTAACATTTGCATGAGGGGAATCAAACATGGTAAAAACATGATAGCCAGGAATCCTAATATTGCAAATTTTGCTAGTTCCTTCCCATTTTTATATCAATTGGTTGTACAGCTCTTTTTTGCTCAGATCTTATTTGATAAATTTATTTATATTTTATTTTTCACATTTATAGCCCGCACCCATCTCACCATAAAGGGATCATATACAGTTAGTTTTTGTTCAATGGGGAGGAGGAAAAAGCTTGGCTTTATTATTCCTAATATACAAGATCCATACCATCCCTTGGGTATCTCCTTGCCCTATGATGCACTATTTGCCCAGTTAGAAGGTCATGCGAATAAGTGTTTTTGTAATATATGGATTAAATCAATAAAATAATCATGACCAAATGATCTTCATAATTACTAAGCCACGTAGTAAAATTCCATTTTAAAAAATACAGCATCCAAAAATCTTTTGCCACAATTAGATTGGTCGACTATGCATATTGCAAAAGAAAAAAAGAAGATATAAATTTGTGCTAGACTGCACAATATTCTATTGAAATATTCTACTCTACTATTCTGTTTGAAATTGAGTTGATTGGATCACCCCTTTGAGTAAAATCTTCAGACTCGATTGTCAAATCAGCTCTCTGTTTTGAAGTAACTTATCTATAAGAGATTTTGTGAAGTTTAGCAAATCCCAGATATAAATGTCAAAAGCATTACAGGGTGTTTATTTAAAAATGAAAAAGTTATTGTTGCCAGATAACAATTGCTATCAACGTGTATCTATGTTAGCAAGAGGTAGTAACATCTGGCTCCATAGATGGTCTCAGTGAAAATTGGAGTCAATTATTTCAATATACTGTACATTTCGGATATAATTTCACCTCCTTGATATTCACATTGGATTTTTCATTTTTTATATAATGAACATTAAATATGAGAAGAAATACAGCTACCATTTGGCAAGTAGACTGCAATAATATTTTGTTGTCATTGTTCTAAGCAAACTGAACTGTGCTTTCACTTAATCAGTACTTCTTCTGGATACTATAAATATTTCTTTTGCTTTGTCAATTTTGTATGTGTGTGTGTGTGTATTTTAATTTTCACTTTTGCACCTGCAGGTCTGTTCCAAAAAGCAATCATACAAAGTGGAACAGCACTGTCCAGCTGGGCAGTGAATTATCAGCCTGCCAAGTACACTGCAATTTTGGCAGAAAAAGTGGGCTGCAACACTTTGGACACTACAGACTTAGTTGAATGTTTTCGGAATAAGAACTACAAAGAACTCATTCAGCAAACAATCACACCAGCTACATACCACATTGCCTTTGGGCCTGTGATTGATGGGGATGTAATTCCAGATGATCCACAGATTCTAATGGAACAGGGAGAATTTCTCAACTATGATATAATGCTAGGTGTAAATCAAGGAGAAGGTTTAAAATTTGTAGATGGAATTGTGGATAATGAAGAAGGCATATCTCCAAATGATTTTGATTTCTCCGTATCTAATTTTGTGGACAATCTATATGGTTATCCAGAAGGGAAAGATACTCTAAGAGAAACCATTAAATTCATGTACACAGATTGGGCAGACAAGGAGAATCCTGAAACACGAAGGAAGACCCTGGTAGCACTTTTTACTGACCACCAATGGGTTGCACCAGCTGTTGCCACAGCAGACCTCCATGCTCAATATGGTTCTCCAACATACTTCTATGCATTTTATCACCATTGCCAAAGTGAAATGAAACCCAGTTGGGCTGATTCTGCACATGGTGATGAAGTCCCTTATGTGTTTGGTATCCCCATGATTGGTCCTACTGAATTATTCAACTGCAACTTTTCAAAGAATGATGTCATGCTCAGTGCGGTTGTTATGACCTATTGGACAAACTTCGCCAAAACAGGGTAGGATGACACCTAACATTTTAAGCATAGCATTGCTTTATAATGATATAGTTATAATGATAACATCTTCTCTTTTGATATTCTTCACCATGAAGTACTCTAAGGCAGACCTTATTCTACTGCGGGAGTCCCCCTACTCGCAGGTATGGCCCTCCGCGTCAACGAGGGCCCACCTTGATGAGGGATTCTGTATCAAGAGAGGTGGGCGGGTCGCAGTTCTAGGGGTGTTTGAACAAAATTCTTAATTTGGCTTTTAGGGGGTTCCAGGGAGGAGGGGAGGGATAGTTTACAATTTAAATGGGGGATTGAATCTGGTTTTAGCGCAGGTTTTTGTCATTTAATAAGTTTTTAAATTATAATTGGTACTATTTTGTATATTGTTTTAAATTCCTGTGCGCCGCCCTGGGTCCTCGCGGAGAAGGGCGGGATATAAATTGAATAAATTGAATTGAATTGAATTGAATTCTTATAAAACCCTTCTCATTGGACCTGCTCTTGTTTCACAGTGCGCACCCTGCTATAGAAGGAAAGCATTATTTTCCAAATATAATGTACATGCAAGGCTATCTTAACGTGATGTAGATTTTTGGGACTATGACCACCATATATGTGAAAGGATTAGAATTCATTATTCTGTCTTTTTTACAAATTATTCTGAATAGCTTTCAGGACCTTGGAAGGTACAGTCCACACATGTATACAGTCAAATGTGATCATCTTTATTGAAAATAGGCCTTGTCCCACCAACTCAGTTTAAAAGAGTCAAGGCAGTAAAGCAGATTCACCATTCATAAATATTATTAGGACTACAGATCACATTTCTTGCCATTCAACTTTTGGCAATAAAAGTACATTTATTTGGAAGAATTGCAATACAAAATATAATTCAGTAATCAAACACATTTGATTTCTGTAGACAGATATTACTTTGGCTAAGAGATACCTTTGTCACATTAAATTGTTTCATAGATAGCAACAATGTGGTTAGTTTGTCTATTTCAGCCTTGTTTTCTCACCATTTCATATTCCCATAACACTTAGGGCAGGGGTCTCCAACCTTTGCAACTTTAAGTCTGAAGGACTTCAGCTCCCAGAATTCTCCAGCCAGCTTTGCTGGCTGGAGAATTCTGAGAGCTGAAGTCCTTCAGACTTAAAGTTGCAAAGGTTGGAGACCCCTGACTTAGGGCATGTGATGTGTTACAAAGAAAAAAAAAAGATTTAATCAAGACTGCCACTGTGGTTTCTTCATAGAATTAATTGATTGCCTTTTTAAAAGTAAAGGGTAAAAGATCATATATATGTTTGTTTCTTCATCTAGGTATATGATTAATTTTAAAATTGATATTTAGTTTCTTAAATGCGAAAGCTCCCAATATATCTTTAAAGCATATGAAAGGGACATAATGCTACAATAGGTCAGAGGAACTTACCGGTAAAGCTAATAGAAAACATTTTATATAAATATCTTAATTAATAATGCAGTATTTTCCCCTCTAGATAGCAGTGACGGTTGTTGTTTTGCTTCAGGTTTTGAAACTTTCTTTTTCGTTCTCTTTTCTTGTCTTAGTATTGAATTTTAAGAAAGGTCCTTGCAGTGCACCAAGGGCCCATAAATCTTTCCAATGAACCTTTATGGCAAATCCGAGCTTTCAGAACCGCAGCTCTACTGCAGTGCAGAAAATGGTATGCAGCAATATTGGACAGTTCAGAGAAAAACATAGTGTCCTGATTCATTCAGGAGCTTAAGTGGATTTCATAGGATTTAAGAAAGTCAGAACGGCATAGTACATATCATCACAAAAAGCAAACAATTGTTTCTGTTTCACAAAGAAACCAGGAGATAACATATCCTTCTCTACACTAAAAAGTGATATATGCTTCTTCCTTGACTACTAAATTTAAGCTGCATTCTTAAATTTTGGATGGATGGAAAAATGGATGAATGGACAGATAGATCAATCCCACCTTGGCCTCCAACCATTGTTCTCATAAAAATAATAAATAGGCAGATATTAGATTTCTTCAGAATCTTCTGAATTTGACCGTCTGCTTCCACCTAACACAAGAGGGATGCCGACTGTGCTTGTGGAATGTATATTACTTGAGTTAGGACAAAGTAACTGTTTTTCCAAAATAAATACAATTCTTTATTTAGGAACATGTACACTATTTGCATATTTTAAAGCAAAATGCATAGATTAAAGGAATCTTGTCCTATGCAGGGAGTTCTCAGCCTATCTCCACAATTAAGCCCAAATTTTCTGTTGCTAAGCAAAGCATTTGTTAAGTGAATGTTGCCCCATTGTATGACCTTTCTTGCCACCATTGTTAAGTGAATCAGTGCAGATGTTACATTAGTTATATCAGGGGTCCCCAACCTTTGCAACTTTAAGTCTGAAGTTGCAAAGGTTGGGGACTCCTGAGTTACATGATTATTAAATGAATCTGGCTTCCCCATCACAAGGTCACAAAAGGTGATCACATGACCTGGAGACAGTGCAGCCATCATAAATGCATGTCAGTTGCCAAGCATCTGAATTTTGATCATGTGACTAAGAATGCTACAACAGCTGTAAGTGTGAAAAACAGTCATGTCAGTGTTTGCAATGCCATTGTAACTTCAAATGGTTACTAAATGAACTTTTGTAAATGGAGGACTACCTGTAGTGAGTAACTCAGATATAAGCATGATGTTAGGAGATCTTACTTAAAAGGAAAATGTTATTAGGTTAATATAAAATATTACTAAAATTAAATTCTAGTTTTAATAGTAGTAAACAATAAAAAATCCTGGGAGAATTTTATAGTAGTTATGGATATTTTAAACCACAAGTACATTTTACATACTATACAGAAGAGACAGGGAGCGAGAGAGAGAGAACAGTGCAATTCAGTGTAATACATTATGCATCTTACCAACTTATTGAAAAGAACATAAGAACATAAGAACAGCCTTGCTGGAACAGGCCACAGCCCATCTGGTCCAGCATTCTGCCTCACACAGTGGCTCCCCATTTGCTTCAGGGTCTTCCCAAGCAGATGTCTTCACCTGCTTATGATTCCCTGCAAATGGCATTGAGAAATATCTTGCCTATCTCTCCAACCCGGAGGGTGTCCTTAGGCATCCATAATGATAGCCATGGATACCCTTGTTCTCCATGAACTCGTCTAATCCTTTCTTAAAGGTGTCGAGGCTGATAGCTGTCACCACTTCTTCTGGCAGGGAGTTCCATAGACCAGGGATCCTCTGGGTGAAAAAATACTTCAAAAGCATTTATATGTCAAGAGAAACCAGAGGAAAAGATAATAAAGCTTATAACAGAAAATAGAATGCTGCACAAAAGTTGCAATGCATCAAATATATTCACATATTTGTCCAATTTTAAAGAAGGATCTGTAATTGTTGCCTCAGCAACAGTATTTTATAAAAATTGTTTTTTAAAAAATAAAATACTAATACAATACGATAAAAATTATTTTGCTTCAATTCTTCAAATACAGGGTGAAGCTATTGTTACTGTGGCTAATAAAAGGGCATCATAATGAATCCCACTGATCTACTTCATGGAATTTTCTTCAATTTATGTAGAAGAATTTAGCAAGAGTTCCCTGTTTCCCTTTTATCTCTTTTACTCAACTTGTAACTAAAGCTGACAGCACTTTGTATCTAAGTGAAATCATTCAAACAGTCTAGAACAGTGATGGCAAGCCTTTTTTTGGTTCACGTGCCCAAAACGGGGGGAGCGCAAGGGGGTCGTGCGTGGGCATGCCACAACCATAATGCTATGCGCACGACCACAGCATGCATGCGCTCCCCCCCATTTTTGGCCTGATTTTTTCTCCCCAGACTCGTTTTTTGCCCTCCGGAGTCTTCAGGAAAGCCTCCTGAGGGCTCCTGAACGCTCCGGAGGGCTAAAGGCAGCCCTACAAGCAAACCGGAAGTCTGTTCCTGAACTTTCGGTTTGCCTGTAAGGCCAGTTTTTTGTCCTCCGGAGGCTTCAGGGAAGCTCCTGAAGCTTCCGAGGGCGAAAAATGGCCTAAAAAATAGGCTGAAGTCAGCTGCCCAGAGTGCACATGTGTGCTGGCCAGCTGACAGGACAAGCCTCGTGTGCCCTGACAAATGGCTCCGCATGCCACCTGTGACACACGTGCCATAGGTTCGCCATCATGAGTCTAGGAGTTCTATCTTGTTTCCAGAATGCATTTTAAAGTTCCTATTACAAGCTTTATCTTAAGTAAATGAGACATAGGAAACCCAATGTAAGAACTTTCAAGACATTCCTAACAATGATAAAGCCAAAAATTGAAGTTGAAATATTTCTTTCTTTCCTTGGGAAAAAGGTAGAAACTTTGGTATCACAGGGAGTGTTTTGTTACCTTTAAATTTTAGCCCACCCATTTCTATCCACCCTTTGTTTTTCTCTCTTAGAGGAAGAACTTGATTTGAGCAAGAGCCATTTTGTCCAGCTGAAGCTGAATTAAATTCTAGGATTAATAAATATATGAAAATCCACAACTATTTTTGTATATAGCAAAATTAGTATTATGCATTTGTGCATGTGTTTGTTAGGTAGTAGATGCCATTTCTTCATTTATTGTATATAGTCAAAACATGGAAATCAAAGCAAGGAACTTGATACCTGTTTAACAATTAATAGAAACTGTACAAAATCCTTTTATATTGAACAGCAAGACCATTGTAAAAATATTTAGGATGGTATGGGAATATCCCATCAAAGTTCCTTATAACTGTTTGTATATAGGAATATGTAAACCAAGCACTTTTTATATCACATCCATACTTTTTATTGGATCCAATTAAAGTAGAGAGTGATAATCGCCCAGAGTACGCCAGATCAGAAGGTAGAATATGATTTATATATCTACTAGAAATCTAAAAAGCTAGACCTAAAAATCTATAAATCTAAAACAGAAATTCACATACACTGCATTTCTCTCTCTCATCATATACGGTATTCCCAGTGGCAAAATCTAATACAGATATCCACAATGTACAATCCAATTTCAGAAGGGTAACTGAATGGGAAACGTACAATGTAGCCTGAATAATTTTAAATGAAGTTCTATTTATACAGTATTGATGGTGATTTGCATTGTAGCAGGTTTGGTACCTTTGCCTGAAACCATTTGTTGCAGAAATATAGTTGTAGCTTTTATACAAATTATACTTGCAGGTCTGATAATTGACATTGGAAACATGTTCTGTTTCAGTAGCCATTAATACAAATTACAGCTGTTCCAACAAAAGCAGTAGTGAACATAGCAAAAAAAAAAAAAGGCTTGATACTTATTGTTATTTGCCTTAACAGCCCTCTATAATTAAAACGAAACCCCATGGGGAGGAGGGGATACTAATTTTCCTATGAGAAGGAAATCAGTAAAGACTACTGTATGTATAGAGAAAACAGAAAAAATGCATTCTATTCTCAAAACATTTAATGTTTTTTTGTTTCAAAATTCTTAGTTTTTACTAGGGAGATATCCAACACTGTAATTACAACTTTCAAGATTTGACATTTTTAGCCTTTAAAAAAAAGATTTCTATGTTCATAGGTAGTTGATGTAAGCCATAGTAATAACTGAGTTTATCTTTAAAAACATACTTGAAGCGTCATTTAGTACAGACTGAATACTTATCAGTAATTATTGTTGGGAGCATGTTATACCTGTACTGTGAGTCCTGCATTAGCTGCCTGTTAGTTTGTAGGTAAAATTTAAATTGTTGATGTTAGTGCTTTATGATTTAGTGCCAAGCTACCTAGAGAGCTGCATCTTCCATTGTACCTGTTACAGTCATGATGAGGAGAAGCAGCAGATAGTTCTCCACTTTCAAGAAGTCGTGGAGAATTTTCAGAAGTAATGTTTTTCAGTGGCAGTTCTGGCCCTTTGGAATGCATGGGGAGGTGGATATGCTACCTTCTGGAATATGCTGCAAACTGAGGTCTTTCCGAAAGAACATTTAAATCATGACTCATCTCCTTGACATTATGTGTTTTATGGTTATTTCTAAACATTTTTTAATTGGGTGTACATGTGCAACTGAGAATCTGTTAAATTGTGATGAGATATTAAGATGACAAAGAGATAATTTTGAGGAAACATACCACTCAACATCATGAAACAGCCCCTTTTCAGACTAGTGTCCCAAATCAGATTCAAGTTGCCAAGTCATGAAGTTTGTTCAGTGATGTCACAATTTATAGTTCATCCCTTTATGTAGGAGAAGGGATGACAAAACCTGGGGTTGAGTGAAAAGGGGAAACAGCCTAAGATCCCTACATACCCATAAAGAAACTAAGTCCAATTTCTTTTGAGTGTCATTGAACCTTATCTAGCTCTAAGCAAGTGCATAAGCTTTTAGCAATAAATTAATTTAATTGAACCTTCACATGTAGATCTAGTCCTTCACGCCTTAACATTTTACCTACTTTCTGGATGCCTGTGTCCATGCCTATTATTGAAATCTGCATTTATGAGCTATTATTGAAAATCCCTGAAAAGTTGCTTTTAAAAAAAAAAGTGACTTAAAGTATTACTTTCATATGTTAGTATGTATCCAGAGCATATATTTTGGGCAAATATTCTGATCTAAACAGATTGTGCTTTTTAGTCGTAACCTTGAAACTCAAAATATCATCAAGTAATGGCTGTAAGGAAATTGACTTTAGCTCTTGTAAATTTGAGTATGTAAGTTGATTGTTTTTAATCTTATTTATTTGTATACTTTTAGGGATCCAAACCAGCCTGTTCCCCAAGATACAAAATTCATCCACACAAAGCCTAATCGTTTTGAAGAAGTTGCTTGGTCTAAATATAACCCAAAAGACCAACTTTATTTGCACATTGGTTTGAAACCCAGAGTTCGAGATCACTACCGAGCAACAAAAGTCGCTTTCTGGTTAGAACTTGTACCACACCTGCACAATTTGAATGAAATATTTCAGTATGTTTCCACTACAACTAAGGTGCCACCTCCTGATATGACATCATTCCCTTATGTTACCCGACGTTCTCCTGGGAAGTTTACCACCAAACGCCCATTAATGACTCCAAGCAACAATCCAAAGCATTCAAAAGACACCCAGAAAACCTCTCCAGAGGATACAAGTGTTCTGATAGAAAACAAGAGAGATTATTCTACAGAGCTGAGTGTTACCATTGCTGTAGGAGCATCATTATTATTCCTCAACATTTTGGCATTTGCGGCCTTGTACTATAAGAAAGACAAGCGACGTCATGAGACACACAGACGCCCCAGTCCCCAAAGGAACACAACCAATGATATTGCCCATATACAGAATGAAGAAATTATGTCCCTGCAGATGAAACAGCTGGAGCATGATCATGACTGTGAATCACTACAAGCTCATGATACCCTGAGGCTCACCTGTCCACCTGATTACACCCTGACTCTTAGAAGATCTCCAGATGATATTCCACTCATGACACCCAACACCATAACCATGATTCCAAATACATTAACAGGAATGCAACCTTTGCATACTTTCAACACTTTCAGTGGAGGACAGAACAGTACTAATTTGCCTCATGGACATTCTACCACTAGAGTATAGCTCAGTCATGCACCCATCACATACCACCCAGAAGATTAACCATAAGAATAGAGAGAAAAAGGGGGGGGGGGAAATTCATATTCTCCATCAAGAAATTTGTGGAAATGAAAAATTAAAAGGTGAAGGAGCAGAACGGTCATAATTTTCTTCAGATCCTTTCCATAGGAACTCTGATATTCAAGAAAGATCACCCTCTCAAGCCCTGTGAAATGTGAAATGTGTACATTGCTATAAGGATTCCGCTTTAATATCTCAACCACTTTGATTGAAAATAAGAGTTGAGGCCTGAAGAAAGTCTCCTAGAAAAGGATATATATTGAGTGTAACAAACAGAAACAGAACTTTTGAAACACAAAGCCAGTGACTGTATAGGGTTTCTTCTTCTTTTTTTTCTCCTTTGAATAAATAAAATTTAAAAAAAAACACATGATGTTCTATATGTGCCATACCATGAATGGCCCTTGTTATACAAAAGACGTCATCATGGGCTTTTTTACCCATCCTAAGAAGCTGTAATCCAGAATGGGGAAATAAGATTTTATTATTATTAAAAAAAAATAGGACTGACTATGCAGTAAATATGTATAGTTCTGTGCAAAGAGATGACTTGCCAGCCTGAACTATATTTAAGGAACTTTGTAAAAAAAAAAAAAAAAAGTGTACATAGCTGTGAGTTTTAAAAAAGAAGCTTTTATTGATGTTTTCAGTTTGAAAAAAGCTTTTAGAAAGATTGTGCTTTCAGTTGTGATCTATGTGTATAAGCATTAATCATACCACCTATGTTTCCTCCCAGACCTAAAGGAGGGTGTTCTTCTTAATTACTACCGATGATCCAAACATGAAAGATTTTTTTCCTAATGTTTCATTTCTGGGAAAACATGTTGTATTGTACAAAGGACACAGATGACTATGTGGCCTGCTACATTTTCCTTTACAGGCTGAATAGATGCATGTTAAGGCATCCGTAGATAGGAAACAGGATTTTATTTTTCCTCCCTTAAAGAAAAGAAACCTCTCCTGCTACCCCACCCCATCATTTTCCTTCCTCCTTGTGTTAGCGTCCATTATATTGCAACACAGAGACAAATTGGAAGAATTTCAACAAGCTTGTTCAGTTGATCTAGGAACTTTGTTCTTGGTATCTGATGTGCCGTGAATCTTGGCTTCTCTCAGACAGCCTACTTTCTAAAGCAGGCTTTTTTTCTTTGATAAGATTCTGCCTGCTCTAGCAGATGGCAGGAAAGGTTATGCAAAGAAGGGAAATTGATATAGCTACGTTGAACAGGGAGATCACACAAGTTAGACAAAGGGCGATATTATTTTCCCATTAATTAAGTTCTTGCTGGATCAGTAGCTAAAACTTTTGACCTATTTTAATCAAGCTTAAGCTTGATACCGCAGAAAGCAAGTAAGAAACCCTATTAATGTATAATGGGTGAGTTGTTTTGAAGAGGTTGGATCATTTCATAATTCATCATTATTAATTCTATAAGAAAATATTATTCACATCATCTACAAATGAAGGGAAGTGTGATGTGAAATGCAGCTGTTCCAACAATGCCTGGCATCTCTGTATAGAGTTGAAAAACAATTCTAAAGAAAATCAATCAAAATAAATTAGACATTATAAAAGTAGAAATTGTTATTAGTGAATTGCAAATGGTTTATAAAAGTAGAAACCAAAGATATTTGAACAGAGTTGCTCTGCACAAGATCACATCTTTCCTGGGGTGTACATTCTATTTTTTTCTCTTATTGAGGAAGGCACAACACTGCTATACTATCATCTTTGTAATAATAAATATAAATGTGATGGGATGTCACATAATGTAACACAGGATGCCTTCTGCTTTAAAATAGATAGTTTGAGCTATTCTAACTTATAGCTACTTTGATGTTTTGCTGGGTATGGAGTATGGAATATATGTACAGCTTCATGCTGACTTTGAGACAGAAAACAGGTTCCTAGAATAGCAAACAACAGCTGAAGACTTAATAGAATTGTTAACATGATCTTCCATCTTAGAAAATAAAATTAGTACATATTTTCCTTTTCCTTCCAGGTAAAATATTAACAGTCCCAATTTTTACCCAATAGTCAAAGGAACTCAATGCATTCCTTGATTTTTTAAAATGTAATTGCAATGTATTTATTTTGTTAGTTTTATATTTCACTTTCCCTCTAGGAGCTCATGGCAGCATACATAACATTCCCTCCTCCAGCTTTTCCCCGTGAAAACAACCCTGCGAAATTGATTGTTCTTAAAAGTAGGGATTGGCACAAAGTCACCTAGTGAGCTTTCCTAGCTGAAGGCAGACTAGAAATTGGGTCTTCTCAATCCTTGCCCAGTATCTTAATCACTTTGTGACACTGGCTGTCTAAAGCTGGATCTTTGCCATCATGACTAAAACATAGCACTTCTTCATGACTCACTGGGGAATAATAAGGAAAACGATGGCATCTTAATCAGATGGGTATGTTTGTTATGTGAATTATGGTATTTGTTTAGTACTTCCAGTTGTTTTCTGCTAGCAATATGTACAGTAATGTGTCAGGCTTGTGACATTTGGATAAAACCATTTCTGTAAGTGAATGATTTTAGCTTTTAAAAATCAATGAAGATGATGTCACTTTAATAATTTAATACATCGGGAAAGATGTATGATTTATAAATGGAAATTTTTAGGCTCTTCAAAGGATTGTATAATAATAACAACAAGGGATACTTTAAAGAATAGGAAAAAAAATCCCAGACTTTTCTTCTTAACCTTAAGAGGCACGCAGGGTTTCTTTTGTTATTATTTCTTCATTTTTTTTTCTTTTTGGTTTGCCTTAAGTAAGGACAGAAGATATATATGGCTGGACACATATGTATAAACTTTTCAGCAGCATTTTTAATAATAAAATATCACAGTATTTTCTAATGCTTTGTGCAAAGAATTACGTGTTTATCATTTTTGTAAAACTATCATGTTGAAGATCTCTGTGTGAGCGTGCACATGTATGAGAGCATATGGGTGTAATATGTGCACTTGTCGACACTTGCAAAGTATTGAAATTAATGATAAACCTAGATAAGTGTTGAAATAATAACCTGGATAAAGATAAATAATGTAACCAATCTTGCTAAGAGTTTGCAGATAACTTTATAGAATGCCAGTTGCTGACATTTGAACTACTGAATATAACAAATACTATCTATAATTAATGAATTTTCCTTTCCTAGCTGAAGGTACGTAGACTAGAAGTTGGGCTCAGTCCTTGCCTAGTATCTTACAAATTAACCAAGTTGAAAGCGACCTTGTAGGTCATCTAGTCCAACCACCTGCCTAAGCAGACCCTACACCATTTTTGACAGATGTCAGTCCAGTCTCTTCTTGAAAGCTTCCAATGATGAAGCTCCCACAACCTCTGGAGGCAAGCTGTTCCATTAGTTCAGTGGTCGGCAAACCATGGCTCTTTGGCCCCTTGAATGTGGCTCTTCAGTCTCTCTCTGATTCCCTCCCTTCCTCCCTCTCTCTCTCTGTGTGCCTCTCTCTATCTGCCTGTCACTGTCTCTGTCCACAGAATACCGCGTGAAGCAGTGGCGAGTCTCTGTGCTGCCGGCGAGGCCATCCGCGAGGTCTCCCTCGCGTTCCTCGTCTTCCCCGATGGCGTCTGGAGTGATCAGGGGCCGTGGAGAAACTCGCCGCTTTTCCACACCGTGGAAAAGATAGGCGCGTGTAGGTCCCGCAGAATTACAGCGCAAATTCCAACTGGTACGAAGTCTCCGAGACTGTAATCGGGCAGGGCATGCGCGCACCTATCTTTTCCATGCGCATGCCCCGCCCGATTACAGTCTCGGAGACTTTGTAGCGGTTGGAATTTGCGCTGTAATTCTGCACGTGCCTATCTTTTCCACAGTGTGGAAAAGTGGCGAGTTTCTCCACGGCCCCTGATCACTCCAGACGCCATTGGGGAAGACGAGGAATGCGAGGGAGGCCTCGCAGATGGCCTCGCCGGCAGCACAGACACTCGCCACTGCTTCACGTGGTATTCTGTGGACAGAGGCAATGACACCCAGACAGAGAGAGGCACACAGAGAGAGAGAGACGGAGGGAGGGAATCAGAATCTGACAGACACACAGAGAGAGACAGAGAGACAGAGGGAGGCAGAGACAGAGATGGGGAGGGAAGGAGGGAATCAGAGACTGACAGACACACAGAGACAGAGAGGGAGGGAGGGAGAGACAGCGAGAGAATGAGTAAGTGAGTGTGAGACAGGCAGACACACAGACAGAGAGGAAGGGAGGGGAGAGACAGATAGAGAGGGAGGGAGGGAGACAGACGGAGACACAGACAGACACAGAGAGACAGGAAGGGAGGGCAGAGACACAGAGATAAGAGGGAGGGAGGAGAGAGATACAGAGAGGCAGACACAGAGAGAATGACAGAAAGAGAGAGGGAGGGGGGGGAGGGAGACAAAGAGCCACAGAGAGAAACAGACAGACAGACACAGAGAGAATGACAGAGAAGAAGGGAGGGGAGAGAGACACAGAGATAGAGAGGGAGGGAGGAGAGAGAGAGATACAGAAAGACAGACACAGAGAATGATAGAAAGAGACAGGGAGGGAGGGAGGGAGAGAGAGATAAAGAGCCACAGAGACAGACAGACAGACAGACTCAGAGATAGAGACAGAGAAACAGAAAGAGGGAGAAAGAGAAAGAAAAGAAAGAAAAAGAATGGGAGAGAGATGAAAGAAAGAGAACTTATGACCACAATTGAGCCCAAAATTTTGGTTGCTAAGCAAGACCATTGTTAAGTGAGTTTCACAACATTTTCCAAGTTGGCCACACCCACCCGGTCACATAACCACTGAGCCACTCCCACAAAACAGGCCACACCTGGCTCTCAAAAGAAATTTCAATCGTGGTATTGTTGATATTTGGCTCTTTTGACTAATGAGTTTGCCGACCACTGCGTTAGTTGATTGTTCTCACTGTCAGAAAATTTCCCTTTATTTCCAGGTCGAATCTCTTCTTGTTCAGTTTCCATCCATTATTCCTTGTCTGGCCTTCAGGTGCTTTGGAAAATAGCTGGCTGTCTAAAATTGGGTCTTTACCATCATGACTAAAACATAACACTTCCTATTATTTCCCTTAGTTACAGTCTGTCATGTGAAAAGGAATTTGTTAACCAGAATGTTAGCCCTAACCAGGTTAAGTTAGCAATGGCCTTACAATTAAGCATAATAATAATTAAAAATTAATTCAAATGAAAATTGATCATTTTCTGCATATATCACTAGGTCTGCAAAGTTGGATATTTAATGAGTACTGTGATGTATGTAAAATGATACTAATTATTATTTCATAGAAAAGCATATATGAAATATAAAATATGACTGAAACATTCTTTCCTTTTGGGAAAACAACTGGATCTAAAGGAAGCAATCAAAAAACTATTTATTTGAATTATAATTTTTAATTTAATAATTAATAACTGGAAAATATTATTTTGAAAATTCTGATCTTTTTCTATGTATATATAGAAGGTTTTTTGCTGTGCATATCTATGAACTTTAGAGGTACATCTCTGGATCAGGGGTACACATATTACATATTTTGTTGCTGTGTAACTCACAACATTGTATGTGTGAATGTATGGGCTCTCTGTGCATGTTTAGGAAAATATTTTTATTCTTGGGAGTCATTTTCAGCCTGGATTAATTAACAAGTTATAAGGCAACTTTTTTTAAAAAAATACACATCTAATCAAATATATGAGTAGTGGTAAACTTACACCAATTTATTTCTTACACAAATTTTATGGTGGGGCACACTGTAAAAACAAACCAAAATTTCACTGTATGTGGTGTGGTGGGTACTAACAATAAATAAAAATTAAAATCTAAGATAGAATAAATATAAAAAATTTAAGATGGAATACACATACATACAAATATGTACACATACATCATTCGTAGGTAGGTAGGTAGATTAGATAGATGACAGACAGACACAGACAGACAGACAGATAGATGCCAAATCCATTATGGGGAAAACAGTACCTCATGTTGTCAAAGGATAATACAAAATTAAGCTCAGACTCACATATTTTTTTAAAAAGATCTGTTAAAATGTACTTAGTGACATTCAAGTTCCATATTAAAAATTATGTTTATATAGTTTAAGAAGCAACAATAGACTCAGCAATTAATATGTAACAACTTCTGGAGAAACATGGTTAACTAAGCATATTTATGAAAGAGTAGAAATGATGACCACTGCAAAGAGCAGGAAGCAGGACAAGGAGAGCAGAGGAAAAGAATCACATGTCCTCTGGATGGTAGTTGCTCCCAAGAAAACTACAAGACAGCAATTTCCCATGCACTTCAAGGCCAGAAGATGAAGGAAAACCATCACATTCTCAACTATGGCAGAGCCTTTTAAGGACACTGAGTTCATTAATCTCACTTATTAGAAGTTGAAATTGCTTATTTAACTATTCTAAGACTATTAGAGATCTTCGGAACAAGAAGTTTTAGATTTCCTTCTTTCTTGAACAAAAGATAAAATAACTTTTAATTAACCTACCAATACATTATCATGCTTGTAAATTTATTTGAGAGACATCAATGAACTTTAGTATCATTAAAGAAAACTCTACTTCTACCTTATGTTACATTCCACCAATCTGGTCACAAGCTCTTTGACCTTTTATGTAAAAATAATTATAGTTCAGAAAGACATATTTTTACTCTGAAATACAGAGCATGTGCTCATAACGTGTTTTCCCAAAAATAAGACCTAGTCTTATATTGTTTTCTCCAAAATAAGCACTGGGGCTTATTTTGGGGAAAACAATTTCAGGTGATCAGTCCAGTTAGGCAGCCCACCCCCTGGTAGGTGCACAAAAGGCAGTGTGGGGCCGACAGTGTCCAGCAGCTGCAGCCCACACAGCACAAGTGAATTGATTATCTGTCCAAGCAGCACATGGCAGAAGCATGGGGGTGGGGGAGGCATGCAATCCAGACACGCCACACAGTCTGTGGAAAGCCGAGACTTGGTAAGCCGGAGTGGGCAGGCTCATCTTCACGTGGTGGTGGCACCAGCAGCAGACAGAAGCAGAGGCACAGGGGAAAGGCACAAAATCTGGACATGCCATGCGGACCACAGAAAAGACGGAGAGCCAGAGTGGGTGGCCAGCCATGGGAAGCTCATCTTTGCATCTCTTGGCTTGCCTGCAGCCAGTGTGGCACATCCAGATCAACTGCCTCTGCTTGCTGCTTGGACAGATAATCAACTCACCTGCGCTGCACAGGCTGCGGCTGCTGGTGAAGCACCATTGGCCCTTACATACTTGCAGCCTCCAGTGCTGGCCATGCCCACCTGACCCCAGGTTGATGATGACCTTCACTTTGCTTATTTCTGAGGTAGGGCTTACATTAGGTGCATTCTTAAAAAATCAGGCTAGGACTTATTTTCAGGAAAATATGGTAGAATCTTGTTTATTTTCAATGTATAGAAGATGAGAAATTGCCAAGCTACACTAAGCACATGAGCTGACTATGTCATATTTATTATAGGAATATTTTTTTTGCCTTAAGCTGCTTCCTGTTCTAAAGTTTTGCAACATTTCAGATTTTAAGAGAAAAAAGTACATAAAATCATTAAAAATCTGGAGAATATCAGAGTTGGAAAGGCTATTTAAACATAAACATTTTATAACTTTGAGTTATATTCAATTGTTGTTAAATTGAAAAACTTGAAAGCTTGACTTAGGTGCTGGAGAATTACACAAAAATTGAAATTATGGCACTAGTAAAGTACTGCATTGTTATGTATCTAACTATAAGGGAGTACAAAGTTTCATGTGTGCAATGCTTGAATGAAAATAATGTTATTACAATTGGCATGTAGCCAAGGAGAATGAGTCCCAAAGCCCACACTTTCCCACCATAATCCTATTCACTGATCCTAGTCAGTCTACATAGACATACAAGAAGTCTTTCCAAATCTTTGCTAAATAACTTTCAAATTCTTGGTCCTCCTTATTATTGGAATGGATAATCTCAAATTTTCAAGCTTTCTTTGTGCATTATGGAAGTGACGAAAGCCCTTGTGAAAATGTATAAATATAAAACTGAAACTACTGGAGCCATTTTATTCATCATGAAAGCTGCTTATGAAGATTCTGTGTCATTCAGGTCATGGTTGTCCCAAAGGTGTTTTTTCAAGAGGCAACTGGGTTTTTTTTTTAACAGACATTTTGCTTCTCATCCAAGAAGATTCTTCAGCTCTGACTTAATGGTGGGGAATGGAAGGATTTATGCTCCTTGCAGACAGCTGGTCATTTGCATTCTTTTAGCAGATCGTTAAGGTCACCTGGAGGTTTATCTGTGTCATCAGAGTCATCTGAGTGGTGTAAATTAGTGTGGAGTGGAGCCTTCTTGGAACTGTTGAAAGGACTGTGTTATAAATTGGAGATAGATGATGTCATTTCCTTCCCCCTCTGTTGAGAGAAGGCTGTTCAGTTTTGACATAGATGGCCTCTTTAACCCCTCTTTCAAACCAGCAAGACACTGTCCAAAATATAAGCTTTGCTGTCTTCAAAAGAGTGGCTTATGTCTTTTAAATGCAGATGGATTGCTGAATCTAGTCCTGATATGTTTGTTCTCCTCTGTTGTGCCATGCATTTATAAAGTGGTTATTTCGTTTCCCCAATGGACAGATCTGCACATGGTTCACTACATTGTACTGCATATACCACATTGCTCAATTTCTGTGTTTTGTCCTTGGGGTGGACAAGCTTCTGCCTTAATGTATTCTTGGGTTTGAAGTGTGCATGTATGTTATGTTGGCTGAAGATCCTCCTGAGTTTTTCCAATATGCTGTATGGAATGACACTGTTGCTTTGTTGATTATTCTCATCATTGTCTGTTACAGAAGAGTTCCTGTAGGGTCTTTTTTGAGATTTGATGAAGCCCACTTGGAATAACCACGTTCTGAGGGCTTCCTTGATGTCTTTATGTTCTTTTTCTTTCCCATCTTTGCTGGCAGCCAGGCCTTCAACTCAGTGATGTAAGGTTCTGATGGCTCCCATTTTGTGCTGCAGTGGGTAGTGGAAATCAACATGTAAATATTGATCTCGGTGTGGGGGTTTTCTGCAAACGTCAATGTTACGGCTTCTGTTTTCTTTACAGTAATGTGGACTGCAAAGTCCAGGAAGGCTAGACTATTTTTCTTAACATCTTCCCATTTGAATTTGATGTATCTGTCCACAAAGTTGATAGATTTGGTGAATGCTTCCAATTCCTGTGTTTTGATCTTGACCCAAGTATCATCCACATATCTATGAGTATGAGTACCAGTAAGTGGGTAGAATTCCTGTCTAGGGTTTTGGTTTCTACCTTTTCCATGTAGAGATTGGCTACAATGGGGGACACAACTGAACCCATGGCACAGCCATGCTTTTGTCTGTAGAAACCTTCATTTTATTTAAAATAGGTAGTGGCCAAGCAGAGGTCCAGCATGGCATATATGTGTTCTGGGCTGAGGTTGGTTCTGTCACCTAAGGTGCTGTCTTTTTTTCACTACCATGACAGCTTCAGTAGTTGGAATGCAGGTGAAGAGAGAAGTCACATCATGATCTCATCCAGGTCCAGATTTAATTTTCAAATTTTGCTAGCGAAGTCCCGAGAATTTTTGATGTGATGGGTAGTGTTGCCAATTAGAGGAGCTAATAAGATGGTTAGATGTTTTGCAATAATGTGACAGAGTTGATACTGCTCACAATTGGTCTGAATGGAGTTCCCTCTGTGGATTTTGGGGAGTCCATATATGCATGGAATGGCTTCCCCAGAGTAAAGGGGGTAGTATTGTGGCTTGTAGATGGCATTGTCCTTCAGTATGTGTTGCAAGAAATCAGTGACCATTTTCTTGTAACTGCTGGTGGGGTCTCTCTTATTAAAACTGGATAGACATTCCCCACCATCTAGTCAGAGCTGAAGAAGCTTCTTGGATGAGAAGCAAAACATCTTCAAAGGGGAAAAAAACCCAGGAAATCTTGAAAAAGCACCTTTGGGACAATCATAAAAGCTGGTACCGAGAAAGAATGTAGGTTCAAAACTGCATGGAGCTCTAGCCCAATCACCAAAGATCTTCTTCAGTTATTGATTCTGAACATACAAATTCCCATCTCAGGCTCACCAAGAGTGGAATTCCATCAGTTTGTCATGTTCAGTGACTCTGTTACAGGGTTGATTCACTTACTGCATAACCCAAGAACCGAAATAACTTCAGTTCAAAACTATGCATACTGAAAATTGCCAATGTTGTTCTGGCTGCTGCAAGATTAGTTGTTCATCAAGGGCACTTACTAGGGAATGACTATAATACCATTTTGAAATGTTCTTCTTTATTAAAGAGAAAAATGTACAAGAAACCTAATGATGCCCTGCAAGAAGAGAATTTTGGGAATAAAGGTCTTTTGGGAGGGTTTTTTAAAACTTTTTTTTACAGGAACAAGTGTTGCATAATATCTTGGTGCAGTCCTTTGGGGAAAGAGGATATAGTGCTTCATAAAATTTTTCTTAATCATTTGTAAGATTATTGTTTTAATTATTCAGTATGGGTTTGTTCTAAGTTGTAATGTGTGCATTCGTTTAAACAAGTCTTCACCCATGTTTTGGAAAAATATGCATACAGGTCTGGGATCATGAGTGCGATAGATCCCACCACATCTTTGCTCTCTGCTCAGAGGACAGGAACATTGGCTTTCTATTTGACAAATCAATAATTCCAAATTTCTCTTCTGAGCAGAAGATAGGAAACTGAAGTGTTCAGATTTATTAAAAATTATTAATTTTAAAATAACAGAAAATATCAAAAGAGGAAAATGAAAAATAACAGAAAGGAAATTTTCAAGCATCATAAAAATGTTATATAATTTCAAAATAACAATGGTGTGATCTGCATTTAAAATGTTTTATATACATCTGAATATTTAAGAGGTATGAAAGGATGTACGAAGGCTAGTTTGTTGTAGCAATTAAGAAACAAGAAGACTGAATTCTCTTCCTGCCTTAAGCAGAAAGCCAGCTCGATGACTGGCTTAGCCTGAGGATGGAGGCAATGGCAAACCACTTCTGAAATATTGCTTCAAAAATTGCAGGGCCTTGTCCAGAAGTCACAATGAATTAATACTGAGTCAAAGATACAAATAAAGTAAAGTAATTAATTGGAGACAGTATTATTCAAATGATAAATTACTGAGATAAAAGAGCTGTAATAACTTTGACAATCTGGAAAATCAATGAAATTATTTTGGCAAAAATGCATAGTACAATCTATATCAGAAAAAAATCCAAATCCTTAAAAGAAGAGAGGATAATGAAATTTTATTAGAGGCAGTTTCATGTATTTCTGGGACTTAATCTGAGCCACATGAAGATCTTTATAAAATTTACAAGTGCAAATTAAAGGGCTAGCAATCCAACTGGATTTTGTTTGTTAGTGTTTTTCTGCTTAGAAAAACTGACTTGCTCTTGACAAACGCTCGAGCATCAGAAATCATCTGCAGCAGTAGCCCAAAGTGTAACATTATGAAGCCTGCTTCTGGGATGTCCATGTTCTCTCAGTCATCAAGTGCTTCCCTTGACTTATATGTTGATTTGGTAAAATATAAATCCTGCTCACAGAACACACCTAAACAAAGAAGTCAATAATGGATTAAGGGTTTTTTGTGAGAACATCTAAAAAAAGATTAATTGGTTTGCTCAACTAATCTTGGGAAATAGATTAAATTCAGACTGTGATAGCTCCATCTATTCATCAGATGTATCAAGGGAATAGCTGGATAGAATAAACAAGTACCTTTTGGATCAATTAGCAACATTTTTTCTACTATAACAGGGTCTCGGTCAGCTTGTAAACTCTTGGCAAGTGCTATTGACTGTAACTGTCATCAATTTGTTACCCACTGTATATTTTGGATCACAGATGATCCAAGCAATGCAGATAGTTACATGGCAACATTATAACAATAGCTTTCCTGGTGGAATGGGATGACTCACAGTTGCCAGGTTGGTGTGGATGGGTGGGTGCAGCCAGGTCAGCATGGATAGGTAGGCATGATCAGATCGGCGTGAATGAGTGTGTGTGGCTGGGTCAGCATGAATGACTTAATAATAATAATAATAATAATAATAATAATAATAATAATAATAATAATAATAATAATAATAATAATAATAATAATAATAATAATAATAATATTTAATTTTGTATACCGCGTCCTCTCCCCAAGGGGACTCGGAGCGGTGCACAGGGAAATTAAAACATATAAAATATATACAGACAATAAATACAATAAATAAAAACAGATTAAATTAATCGTCCCTGCGCTAAAAACCCCATTAAAATTAAATTCCCTAAACACCGCGGAGGTAGAGACTAACCAAGGCCGGCCAAGCAGAAAAAGTGTGTTTTCAGTTTTTGACGGAAGGAGCGGAGGTCCGTCGTCGTTCTAATGTCGGGGGGGAGGTCATTCCAGAGGGCTGGGCCTGCCACAGAGAAGGCCCTTCCCCTGGGCGTCGCCCGCTGACACAGTCTAGTGGACGGCACCCGGAGAAGTCCCTCTCTGTGGGAGCGGATCGGCCGTGAGGATGTATGGGGCAGGATCCAATCCCGCAGATAGCTAGGTCCCGAGCCATGGAGCGTTTTGAAGATGACAACCAACACCTTGAAGCGCACCCGAAAGACGACAGGCAGCCAGTGCAGCTCGCGCAAGAGCGGTGTTATATGGGCGTACCTTGCGGTCCCCATTATTGCTCGCGCGGCTGCATTCTGGACCTGCTGAAGTCTTCGGGTGCACCTCAAGGGGAGCCCCATGTAGAGAGAGTTACAATAGTCCAGTCGGGACTTGCTGTAGATGACTTGATGTAGCCCAATCAGTGTGGACAGGTGGCTATGGCTGGGTGAGTGCGCCTAGGTGGATGCCACTGGGTGGATGCCAGGCCAACTGAACCCATGGAAAACTCAGTGCTCCATCTGAAGAAACATCAGTCCCTAACGTGCCAGTTGGTGGGATGCAGGGATTGGACAACTTGCAGTGAGGGAAATCACCAGCGTGGGACAATTCGAACCAAGCAGGAATGGAAGAAGCACACACACACACACACACCAGAAGAAACACTGTCCCATTCCAGGTTCAAGACACAATGCAGCAATGAGCTCATAATTAGAGCTGAACTATCCTGGCAGGTGCCTTCCTAACTCCCAGGATGGGAAACATGCACCTGGACTGTGTGCCATGACAAGCCTTCATCCTCCATCCAGATTGTGGCCCTGCTACTGCCGTTCTAGAGATGACAGCTTGGGATGTCAGCCAGAGTGCTCCACAAAAGGGCTGGCCCTCTGCCTGCAGCTTTCCTTACAAATAAGGGATGGAGGAAGCTTCAGAAACATGCGTCTGCAGGGGGAAAGCAGCCGTAGCTCAAGAGTGGCTGAGCAACTGCAAGGATCCTAAGAAATCCTCCCGTCATCCCCTCCCCCATGAGAAGATTTGCTTCCCTCTCACCATCCTCTTCCATTCTGAGAATTGCAAATTTGCACTGTCACTGCTCTCTGCCTGCTGAACTGCTGGCAGCCAAGTGCAGGGTGGTACTATTGTGTCCCACCCCAGTACCACAGCCTCAAAAGGAGAGAAATCCATGAAGCCTCCTGGAGCCTGCACTGAAGCTCAGCAATGGTCAATCCGCTACCCCAAAGATCACTTCCCTGTTGCCCTCCTCCTTCTTTGTGCCCAAGATGGGACTAGAATTTACCATCTCCTGATTTCAAGTCTGGTTGACTTTAGTGAAATGAGAAATTTGCAAGTAAACGAGAGAAGAAACTATGTTGAGTTATCAGTCATACCTTAACAATATGCACTCAGCAAAACACTTCAGAGATATTCAGATGAACTGCAGGAGTGGCTCATTTCTTAAGAAAATTTGGAAATTGGGCAGATGTGTTTTTGACAAATCTTGGTATTCCCCCACCAGCATGGTTGCCCAGCAGGAAGAGTTCCCAGATTGTATCCTATCCTATCCACACACACCCCACGCCACCCTACCCCTGCCCAAAGAACACAGCAGTGTGATCTTGGAGCCCTGAGATCCTAACCTGATTTACATGTATAAGAATCTGCAGAGCTCTGAGGGGCGATACCTGGCGATTGAGCCTTCCAGTTGGGGCAGAGTCTTAAAGTTTCTTCTATGAAGTCCCTGCGGCTTTCTTGGTGTGATTTGCCATTGCTTGCTTCCTAGGGCTGAGAGGGAGTGATTGCCCCATGGCCACCAAGTTGGCCTTCTGCCTAAAGGAGGAAAAAAAGAAGACATGAGAAGAAAAATAGGGATGGAGAGAGGAAAAAAGAAAGAAAGGGAGGCCTTCATTCATATTGGAAGACTAGAACCCACTGTCTCCTGGACATTGGCCCAAAGTCACTGACTACTGCAGGACTCAAACTCACCGTTTCCTGTTTATTGGCCCAAAGTTAAGCAGCCGGCTTTCATTCCAAAGTTTTGACCAGAACTTACCATCTGCTGCTGATTGGCCAAAATCACTCAGATGGATGTCATGCATATTGTAGGCTAGAAATTGCTGTTCTATTTGCAGGACTAGAACTCACCATCTCTGGATTATTGGCCCAAAGACACAAGGCTGGCTTTTATATATAAAGTGTGTTTGGAACTCATGGTCTACTTGTAATTGGTACAAAGTCACACAGCTAGTTTCTATGCCAAAATTTGACTGTAGCTCACCAACTCCTGATAATTGTCCTTCCAGCTGTCATCCATATTGGAGGACGAGAACTCACGATGTCTACTGCAGGAATAGAATTCATTGTCTTTTGGTTACTGGTCCAAAGTCACTCAGCTGCTTGTCATCTGCATTGCAGGATGAGAACCTACCATGCCTATTGCAGGACTAGAAGTCACATTCTTCTGGTGATTGTCCCAAGGTCACTCTGCCTCCATGCATATTGGACCAATAGAATTTGCTGTGCCTATTGCAGGACTAGAAGTTACCATCTCCTGGTTAATGGCCCAAAGTAATATGGTTGGCTTTCATGTGTAAAGTTCCACTAGAAGTCATCATCTCCTGGGGATTGGCCCCAAATCATTCAGCCTCCTGTCATGTGTATTGCAGACTACAACTCACTGTCTCCTGGTATTGGATCAACTAGAACTTGCCATCTTCTGGAGATTGACCCAAAGTCACTCAGCAGCCTGTTGTGCATATTGCAGGACTAGAACTTACCATGCAAATTACAGAACTAGAACTCACCTGCTTCTGATGATTGGCCTGAAGTCACTTAGCCACCTGTCATCTGTATTGCAGGACTAGAACTTACCATGATTAAAAGTCAGTCTCCTGGTGATTGGTCCAATGTTGCTCAGCCGCCTATTGTGCATATTGCAGGAGTAGAACTCACCGTCTACTGGTGATTGGCACAAAGTCATTCAGTTGCCATCCCTGTGTATTGCTGGTCTAGAACTCACCATGTTTTTTTCATGACTAGAACTTACCTCCTCCTGGTGATTTTTCCAACTTCACTCTACTGGTTGTTATCCATATTGGAGGACTAGAACATACCATGCCTACTGTAAGACTAGAAGTCACTGTCTCCTAGTTATTGGCCAAATTCACGCAGTTGGATTTTGTGTCTAAGGGCTAGAACTTACCATCACCCTGTGATTGGCCCAATGTCTCTCAGCTGCCTGTCGTGTATTGTAGGACTAGAATTTACCATGCCTATTGCAGGACTAAAACTCGCCATCTTCTGGTTATTGGTCCAAGGTCACTCAGCTGCCTGTCATGCATAATGCAGAACTAGAACTCATGTTCTCCTGATGATTGACCCAAGGTTACTCAGCTGTCCATCATGGATATTGCAGTACTAGAACTTACCATGCCTACTGCAGGACTAGAACTCACCATCTCCTTGTGATTCGACCAAACTCACACAGTTGTCTTTCATGCCTAAAGTTTAATTAGAACTCACCACCACTTCATGATTAGCTAAATGGCCTTCAGTCACCTGTCATGCAGTACTAGAACTTGCCATCTCCTGGTTATTGGTCCAAAGACACACAGCTAGCTTTCCTGTATAAGGTTCAACTATAACTTACCATCTACTGTTGATTGGCCCAAAGTCACTCTGTGGCCTGTCATGTGTCATATGTATTGCAGGTCAAGAACTCACTATGCCATTTGCAGGACTGGAATTAACCTTCTGCTAGTGATTGGCCTAAAATCACTCAGGCAGCTGTTGTACATACAATATTGCAGAGCTTGAATTTAACATGCCTATTGCAGGAGTAGAACTCACCATATCCTGGTTATTAGTCCAAAGTCACTCTGTTGCCTGTGATGTATATTGCAGGATGAGAATTTACCATGCCTCTTGCAGGACTAGAAGTCATGGTCTCTTGGTTATTGGATCACAGGTTTGCAGCTGGTTTACATGCCTTCTCCTGGAGATTGGTCAAATGTCACTCAGCTGCCTGTCATGTGTACCGCAGAACTACAACATAGCATGCCTATTGTAGGATTAAAACTCACCATCTCCTGATGATTGGCTCAAAGTCACTGAGACAACAGTTGTGTGGTTGCAAAAGTAGAACTCATGCCAACTGCAGGATAACAATCATCTGTGATTGTCCCTAAGTCACCCAGTCAGCTTTGATGCTTATTGCAGGGCTAGAACTCACGGTCTCTGGATCACTACCTTGGCCTCTAAATATAATTGGCTGCCATTTTGGGATATTGTTTGTGCCAACCTCTCCCAACTGGCTGAATAACTCAGCATGTGACACTTGCTGGTAACCAAGGGAGAGGAGTGTCTCCCTACCTGGTGATTCATGCAAGTGAAGTGTGTGGGGTAAACTCTTCTATGATGCCACAATGAAGTGAGGGTAGGGGATGAAGCAGAGGGGTCTTTGACTGGAAGGGAAGATGAACTCTTCGCCATCAGGCCATCTCCCTGCAGGAGTATTGGAGGACCAGCATTACCATGCCTATTGCAAGACAAGAACTTACCATCTCCTGGTGATTGGTACAAGTCAATCAAATGTCTGTCATGCATATTTCAGGAGTAGAACTCACTGTGCCTATTGCAGGAATAGAACTCAATGTCTTCTGCTAATTGGCCTAAGTAACCCAGCTGCCTTTCTTGCCTCAGGTGGGAATAGAATTCACCATCTCCTGGTGATCGACCCAAAGTCACCCAGTTGGCTCTCCTGCCTATTACAGAATCAAAACTGCCCATCTCCTACTTTCTAGCCTGCTACCTTGACCTCTAAATGAAATTGGCTCTCTTTTAGGAAGACTGTGTGTGCCAACCTCTCCCAAGTGGCTGAACGGCTGAGCACAAGGTGCCAGTTGGCTGGCAACCTCCCTTAAAAGGGAGTGTTCTCCCTACCACTGGCTGATACTCATGCAAGTGACCTGTGTGTGGTCATCTCTTCTATGACATCATAATGGAGGGAGGGAGGAGGCAGAAGGGACTATAACTGTCAGGGAAGACCAAGCCTTCATCATCCAGCCCAACTCCCTGTTGCCTGAATGGTTGCCCAAAGCTTTCTTCTGACCTCCTTTTCATCTCCTTGGCGAGGGAGTCCAAAGTCCCCATGAGCAGCAGCTATGCTTCAGGAAGCCCTGGGGTCCATGCAATGGGAGGCCTACTGGATGCTGCTGCTGATCATCTGGATGGCTGCTGTGCTATAGCCTAAATCAGAGGTTCCCAAACTTGGCAACTTTAAGACTTGTGGACTTCAACTCCCAGAATTCTCCAGCCACCAGAGAACCTCTGGCCTAAAGCATCCAGTTCATTATCTATGATGTAAGTCAGCAGGGGGGGGGGAGACACTGCCCCAGATCCCTGGTGCCCAGGAGGAAGAGTAGAAGGAAGGGGGAAGACAGATGCGCCTTGGTGGGAGGGACTGGAAGGCATCTTGCAAACAAAGAAGAGGGACTTAATATCCTGGGTCTCCCTGAATCCAAGAGGAGGAGAAACTGATCACCACTCGAAACAGGTTCATATGATATACTGAACCCTGTTCTCAGCCAAAAAATCCATCTTGACTGCATTTAGAGTATATGGCAGACCCAGAGTAAAATCTTATTGATATAAAAGAAGTCTAGGGGCTATCGAACAAATGCAAAAATAGTAAGAAATAGATTTATTTCTATACTTTAGATTAAAAAGATTACAATAAAATTAACATGTCACAAGTCCCATAAGATCACCAACTTAAAAATTGGACACACACACAAACACATATGCACAAATACGCATACAAAAGTAAATCAGGTAGAAAAACTGATATTTTTTTATGGACAGAGAATAACAGAATAACTACATTGGAAGGGACCTTGGAGATCATCTTGTCAAACACAATTTCATTGAGGGCCACATCAGGGTTTTGTTTGACTTCAGAGGGCCAGGGTGGACATGGCCAGTTCGACATCACTTGTGTCGGGGCGCCTATGGGGGCTCAAGTGCTCTGCCAGTGAAAACAAGCTCTCAAGCTCCGTTTTTAGCTGCAACAGCCTCCTGCAAGCCTCTACCATCAAAAATGGAGATTGGGAGGGCCATGCGCAGCTCCATTTTCTCTGGCAGAGGCACCACAGGCCAGTCCTTCACTGTTCCCAGGGCATCCCCTGGGCCAGATCTAAGCACCCCGTGGGCAGGATCTGGCCCCCAGCCTTGAGTTTGACACCCCTGGTCTAGTCCATCCCTCTCCTCCTCAACCAAGAAACCTTGTAGCATTTGAGACAAATATCTGTCCTATCTCTTTTTAAAATCTTCCAGTGAGGGAGCACCCATAAATTCTGGAGGCAAGCCATTCCACTGATTCATTATTCTCACTGTCAGGAAATTTCTCCTTAGTTCTAGGTTGAATCTCTCCTTGATAAATTTCCATCCCTTGCTTCTTGTTTTGGAGAATAAGTTGATCCCCTCTTTGTGGCAGCCCTTCAAATATTGAAACATTGCTGTCATGTTATCTTGGTCCTTTTCACTAGACATACAAAATTTCTGCAACTGTTCTTAATATGCTTTTATGAAGAGAAAAAATGTATATCATCGCTCAGATCCAGGATGAGTTAGTCTCCATTGATGGCCCAGTGGAATGCCACGAGACAGATCTTGGTTGGGAGGAGTTTGACTCTGTTACTTCCGATGATATGGACAGGTTACGTGGGCGACTGCGAGCCACCACATGTTTACTGGACCCATGTCCTTCCTGGCTTGTACTGGCATCCTGGGAGGTGACACGAGGCTGGCTCCAAGAGGTTGTCAATGCTTCTTTAAGTGAGGGTTTCTTGCCTGCCTCCCTTAAAGAGGCCATGGTGAGGCCCCTCCTGAAGAAGCCCTCTTTGGACCCAGCTTTATTAGCCAACTATCGTCCCGTCTCCAACCTTCCCTTTTTGGCGAAGGTTGTAGAGAGTGTGGTGGCACAACAGTTTCCCCATCACCTGGAGGAAGTTGATTATCTAGACCCACGCCAGTCCGGCTTTCGGCCCGGGCATAGCACCGAGACGGCATTGGTCGCGTTGGTTGATGATCTCTGGAGGGCTAGGGATGGGGGTTGCTCCTCCATCCTGGTCCTATTAGACCTCTCAGTGGCTTTCGATACCATTGACCATGGTATCCTATTGCGTCGGCTGGGGGAGTTGGGGGTGGGAGGCACCGTTTTACGGTGGTTCTCCTCCTACCTCTCCGGCCGATCGCAATTTGTGTTGACAGGAGAGCAGAGGTCGACCTCGAGACCCCTCACATGTGGGGTGCCTCAGGGGTCGGTCCTCTTGCCTCTCCTGTTCAACACATATATGAAGCCGCTGGGTGAGATCATCCGTGGTTTTGGGGTAGAGTATCATTTCTATGCTGATGATACTCAGCTGTATATATCTACCCCAAACCACCCCAACGATGCCGTAGCGGTGATGTGCCAGTGCCTGGAAGCCGTGCGGATCTGGATGGGAAGTAACAGACTTAGGCTCAACCCGGCCAAGACCGAGTGGCTGTGGTATCCGCCCGCCCGATTCAACCAGTTGACTCCATCACTGGCCATAGGGGGCGAACATCTTGCCCCTGTGGATGGGGCGCGCAACTTGGGTGTCCTCCTGGATACCCGGCTGTCCATGGAAGATCAAGTGACAGCCGTGGCCAGGAGGGCGTTTTACCAGGTTCGCCTGGTACGCCAGTTGTGCCCCCTATTAGATCGGGATGCCCTTTGCACAGTCACTCATGCTCTTGTGACATCCCGACTGGACTATTGTAACTCTCTCTACATGGGGCTCCCCTTGAGGTACACTTGAGGACTTCAGCTGGTCCAGAATGCAGCCGCGCGAGCAATAATGGGGACCGCAAGGTACGCCCATATAACACCGCTCTTGCGCGAGCTGCACTGGCTGCCTGTCGTCTTTCGGGTGCGCTTCAAGATGTTGGTTGTCATCTTCAAAACGCTCCATGGCTCGGGACCTAACTATCTGCGGGATCGGATCCTGCCCCATACATCCTCACGGCCGATCCGCTCCCACAGAGAGGGACTTCTCCGGGTGCCGTCCACTAGACTGTGTCAGCGGGCGACGCCCAGGGGAAGGGCCTTCTCTGTGGCGGGCCCAGCCCTCTGGAACAACCTCCCCCCGACATTAGAACAACTACGGACCGCCGCTCCTTCCGTCAAAAACTGAAAACACACTTTTTCTGCTTGGCCGGCCTAGGTTAGTCTCTACCTCTGGGGTGTTTAGGGAATTTAGTTTTAATGGGGTTTTTTAGCGCAGGGACGATTAATTTAATCTGTTTTTATTTATTGTATTTATTGTTTGTATATATTTTATATGTTTTAATTTCCCTGTGCACTGCTCCGAGTCCCCCTGGGGAGAGGACGCGGTATACAAAATTAAATATTATTATTATTATTATTATTATTATTATTATTATTATTATTATTATTATTATTATTATTATTATTATTATTATTATTATTATTATTATTATTATTATTATTATATGATTAGGAAATAACTAAGGAATTTTAACTGCTCCAATTTAACTGCTTTAATTTAATTTAATGCTACCTTCCTTCCTTAGAACTATTCAGCCCAGCATATAAAAGACCTTCAATGAATTGGGGCAGATTTAAGATTCAACTTTAAGATGATCGGACTTCAATTCTGCTGGAGAATTCTGGGAGTTGAAGTCCACCTATCTTAAAGCATGCTGCTTGGTGAATTCTGGGAAGATCATCAAAAGGCTGTCCTTCAAAACCCCTAAGTGTGGCTTCTTTTCTTCCACCAACAGGCACCCCAAAGGAGACAAAAGAGGACAGTAATCTGCTAGAAAGTAAACACTCAAAAGAATTCTTGGCCCTCTACTGGAGACAAAGGGATCTAGAGAATGAATTGAGTTGGATCGAAGAGAATCCCAAGGGGTGATTGGAAATTCCCAGCAAAGTGAAGAAAGCAAGGGGATCCAAGGAGGAAAATTGAAAATCTAGAGGAAATCCAAAGATCCTGAGAGGGGATTGAGAACAAGCTGGAAAGAAGGGGATTCCTGGAGAGGATTGACTCCCCCTTCCTGCATGTGGAAAATGATCCAACCAGGTGGAAGATCAGTCATAAGGGAAAGTCTGGAGCACTGTAGAGAAGGAACTGAAAATGCCGCTGTGCTTTTGCTGGTCCTCTGGGCCAGGTCCCCTGCAGTGGGTTCCTGGTCCCTGCAATGGAAGAAGTCATGCCCCCTCCAGCCACAGAACTTCCCCCCAACCCTGTAGTGGAAGAGACCCTACTTCCCACCCTGGTACAAGAGCCACCAACTATCCCAGCCAAAGAGACCACAAGCTCTGGGCCGAGTCTGGCTATGGTGCACCTCATCATCTGCAAGCTTCCCAGCAGCATGCATGCAAACAGGGATTGAAAGAAGGTGGGGCAGGAGCAGACTGAACAAATAAACTTTGTCCATGATCAGAGCCTGCTTTCCATAACTGGTTGGGAATCATAGGAATGGTCATGCCATTCCAAGCGTGGCAAATGAGTGGCAGCAGCAACTGGCCTCTTAAGAAAATTGGGCTGAATTAACTTGGAAAGGACAGGAGACCACAAAGAGATCTCCAGTCTGCAGTTTCTACATTGTGGCCTAATAAATTACTGAACAGGGGTCCCAAGAACTGCAGGTGGAAGATCTGGCCTCACCTGGCCCAATCTAAAAATGCTTTGTTGACTGGTGACTGATCTGTGAAGGCAGTTAAAATATTCCACCAATGTCCGGGTGTGTATAATGTATCATGTTAGCTTTAAATAGTTAAAATTCTAAATCACCCAGAGTGAATATATATATATTCACTTTGCTGGCTGGAGAATTCTTGGAGCTGAAGTCCTCCAGACTTAAAGTTGCAAAAGTTGGAGACCCCTGGGATAGAGCCCACTGCTTCCACTTTACGGTCCTCCTCCACATTGCCTCCATCCCCAGTGCCCAGATTTTCTCCCTGCCTTTTAAATGTGCTCTGCAAGCCACAGATGCAGAGATGGACTAATCCCCCCATAGCTGTGTCTTTTGCAGGCGAGGAATTACGGAAAGTGTTTTGGAAGAGGTGCTGAAGAAGGGGGAAGCTGAGAATGAAGTGTGAGCAAAGGTTGGAGCAGGGGGACTCATAGAGCGGTCATTGGAGGCTGCTTTTTTGTGGAGGAGTGCCAAACAACTAGGGTGGCATCTTCCTGATGCAACTGCTCTTTCCGTGTATAGCAGCAAGACACATGTTGAGGGAGACATATCTAGAGCCAGATGCAGGTGACCCAGAAGCTCCAGCTTGACAGTGTGGGATGGGGTAGGACAGGGGTCTGCAAAGTCGGCTCTTTTAAGACTGGTGGACTTCAACTCCCAGAATTCCCCAGCCAGCATAGCTGGCTGGGGAATTCTGGGAGTTGAAGTTCACCAGTCTTAAAAGAGCCGACTTTGCAGACCCCTGGGGTAGGAGAATTGGGGAGATATCTCCTCACCCACCCAAGTTTTGATGGACTTTCCTTCCTCTTCTGGGCATGGGCAGAATTAATCTCCTCATTTGATTACTGTTGGGAAGCAAGAAAAGGCATAATGCCAGCTGGGGCCCCTTAAACTGACCCCTGAAGCCCCCCCCCAATGCCCCCCACCAACACACCCTGTTGATTTACATCGAGTGGGTTATGTGAATCCAACTACTGGGTCTTCCAGCCACCTGGCTGAGTAAAGGCAAGTCACTTGACTTGTGACCACAATTGAAGCTAACATTTCTTTCTTTTTCTTTTTTTTAATTGTAAATTAGTAACAGAAAAAAGAACATAAATAAGACATTGACAAGACAAAGCAAAATTACACAGATACAACTGGGAGCAACCCACCCCCTATATGTACACAGTATGTACACAGTTACCAAATAACATCGTATACCATCTTACTACATTCCTAGATATTCCAGCTATTTCTATTTGTCTATATCTTACATTTATCAATTCCCCATAGCTACCACTGCTCGATACATTCATTTTATTTACTATCTACATATCTACATTGTATATCCTTCCCTATCTCTCTCATCCTGTAGTCTCTTTACCTCCATCCAGTCATACCATCTTTTCCAAATTTGATAGAATATTGCTCCCTGCTGTCTTTGAGAGTATATGTTAGTCTGTCGCATTCAGCATACCAGAAGATTTTGTTGATAATTAGTTGGTCTGATGGTAGTTCTTTCCCTTTCCAAAACTGTGCGTATGCTATTCTGGCTGCAGTGGTAATGTGTGTGAAAAGATACCAGTCTATCTTTTGAACCTAACATTTCTGTTGCGGTGCCAGTTAAGTGAATCCTCCACCAACAGGTGATGCAGATGACTCAGCATGGATGAGATCAGATTGGTGCAATCAGAGACAGCGGAACAGGTTGCCCTGGAACACGGGGCATGGGGACAACCTGGTTAGGCCTGGCTGGAAGAGGTGGAGAAGGAGAAAGGGGTGATAGAGAAGAGGACAGTTGGTGCTTCACCCAGCTATGTCCACCTGTTTGCACCAACCTGTACATGCCGAGTCATTTGCACCAACTCACCTCATCCACTCATCCATGTCGACCCTGCCATGCCCACCTGGCCACATCCACCTGGCCGCATTGTCCTACACCCCTTTCCTGGATAACAGCCACAATCTATTTCCCATTTTACCTTTCTCATCAAGTGATTTGCTCTAAATTAGATTCCAAGTAGTGTTTAATGATTTGAAGGCCAGTAACTCAGATGGGTAGTTTTGGCATTCCTTGGTTATATTTGCTATTCTGAGGACTACAATAGTTTCTGACATACTGGTCATTAAATAGAAGCATCCTCACATGAATTTGGACAACTGTGGGATTTGTAATAGAAATTCTCTTAGTCTTGCATTTAGCTTCAGTGAACATAATTAGAAAAGCAACATTGGCACTACTGAACCATTCAGAAAGTTCCTGACTCTCAGATATCAGCCCCTAATTGCATTTTTCCAGACAAAAATGTAGAATGCTTGTTTGACATTAAACAGCAATCTGCCTATAGTACAGATATAGCAGATAAAATGGGTTTAAAATGAAGTGTATACCTAAAATTGTTGGGGTGGACTACAGTTCAACAAAAACTATTAGGTGGGAATGTTTGAGGCATTTATCATACCTATCATTTACAAATATATTTTTAAGTAAGTGCAATATTAAAATATCTTAGATATCTACCAGTTTGAAGTAAGCAAGCATTACATGACAGGACTGAGGAAGCAAAGTATATTATTATTTAGCCTTGAGAAAAGACAACTGAGAAAAGATATGAGATCAGTCATCCAATATTTCACATCTATTATTTGTCCTTTATCATCCCATAATCTGCAGCACAGTGGCTGAATTTGGTAAAATGCTAGGGGGGAAAAACCTCTGATTAGTAAAAGCAGTTAAACAGTAGAATCAATAACTAAAGGAGATGGTGAATTCTCCTGAACTGCATATAATCAAAGAGGCTGGAGCAACATTTCTGACAGCAATAAAGGAGAATATTTGTAGCTCAGGGTTTGAAGTGAGGGGTGCTCTTTATCAGAAAATCCCTGATCACTCAACCCAATACGGCACAACCAATGCAAACCCTAAAAAGCATTGCACTGCCATACATCAAGAATATCTCAGAAACCACCAACAGACTACGACAGCCACATGGAATCAGCATTAGCACACAAGCCAACTAAAGTCCTTCAACACATCCTAAGCAGATGAAAACCCAATAACCCCAGAAGAAGAAAAAACCAGGAGTCATCTACAACATACAATGTAAGGGCTGCAACAACTACTAGCAGAGGCACTGCGGCCTTGGTCCTTCATTGTTTTTGGGATGGCCCCATGGGCCAGATATAAGCATTCCATGGGCCGGATCTGGCCTGCAGACCTTGAGTTTGACACCCCTGCTATCCTGAATACATGGTTGAACGTGATGGGTGAATAAAGCCCTGCATGGATTAGTTCCTAGACATCATTGGGATTGTGTCTTCCAGATAGAATTGATCCACCAGGTGTATTCATTCTGAGAAGGTTTGTTGAAGGAGGTGGTGAAGGCAGTGCATTTTAGGTGCAGCCACTGGAACAGCCTTTCTTTCAGGTTTGATGTTAATCAAATCAACAATTTGTGACAGAAAGCCGATGGATGGATGGATAGATGGATGGATGGATGGATGATAGATAGATAGGAAAGGATAGATTTGATATCAATAAACTGTCAAAACTATGATATAAATGCTGTGTGTATTCCCAAAATAGCAAATACAATATTAAAAATTAGTTTGCAACTGCTAACAATATTATCAGTAATATAATCACATGCATGGGGAGAGGAAAGGGGAAGGAAGAAAGGAAGGAAGGAGAAAAGGAAGGAAGGAAGGAAATTTTACTAGTTACTTTAAAAATATCTTTGGAAAATGGCAATTGTGAAACGTACTGTGGCCTGTATTACACCAAGGAATTTAATTCCTCTTAATACTTGTCTTTCTAATGGATTTGTTTTTGTTTAATAGAATTGTTTCTGTGTTCCTCTTGCTGTAAAATGCCCCGGGATTTGCATAAATTTAAAGTGGGAAATCAATATTTTAAATAAACAAGCAGATCCTCTGTCATCATTTTGTAGCTAGAAAGAAAATTCAGTTTGAAAGTGAATGGGCTTTTTCATTGGTATTTTTTTTTAATACTATCATTTAAAAATTATGCAGTTAGGATTAGGATTCTCCTAAACTCTGCAGGCTTGCAAGATTAGGATTAGGGTTAGGTTACAGGTTAGGTAGGGATCCTCAGATTCCCAGAAAGCACTTCATGATTATTTTCTGTGCTAGCCATGTTGATGCAATTACACCATTACAAAAGGGGAAAAAATATAAGGTGTTTTTCAAAACGGTAGCAATCTGATCTGATTGTGGAATATGAGATTCTGGGATACCACTATATCAGGGATGTCCAAACTTGGGAACTTTAAGACTTGTGGACTTCAACTCCCAGAATTCCCCAGCCAGCATAGCTATGCTGGCTGGGGAATTCTGGGAGTTGAAGTCCACAAGTCTTAAAATTCCCAAGTTTGGACATCCCTGAGGTAGGATATATGAAGGCAGTGATATGAGATTCTGGGATACCACTATATAAATGGCAAATTCATGCAGCTCCAATCTTAACAGGTTCAACCAACACAGATTTATCTGCCACCCCGAGTCCCTTTGTGGTGAGATGGGTGTGGGTTATAAATGTGAAAAATAAATAAAATGAATAAATAAATAAATCTGGAGGTAGCAATAGTAGTGGAAGAAATAGAAAACAAGACACTAGAGGCAGAGAGAAATCTGCAGGAGAAGAGGTGCATTAACAAAGGTGGGATAGAGAAGAATAGGCAGCAGTGGGGAGGAAGAAAAGAAACAGGCAGGGATCCTACAAGCCACTTTATTTCTCTGCTCCAAGAACTGACAGTTTCAGGATTCCAAATCATCATACTTGCTATAGCAGTATACGGTATATCTGGACCACTCTCCATATTTCATTTCCTTTACCGTCCACAATATTTTATCCATAGAAATGTCTTGGTGCTTTGTGTCACATTAATCTTGTTTGCTAGTTGCTATAGTCTTTGCATTTTTTACTCTGCTCGCTTGCTTTTGTGAGCTTTCCTTGTCAATCATTTTGGTAGAGGGAGCCACAAACACCTTTTCTGTAAATCTACTGAGAATTTTGGTTCCCCTCAGTTACAGTGATCTCAAGTAAGAGAGGATTAGATGGCACAAAATCAAAAAGAAAAGTATTCACTAGAAAGTATATGAATGAGCTGGGTAAGATTTGGTGCCCTTTCTTTGTTGTTTTCTACATTTTAAAGAATTCGAGAATATTTTGTTTCTATCAGATGCAATACTCCGAGGGTATTTGATTCTTCTCCACCTTTGCTATTCCCTCTATATTTAGCACAGCTAGATGGGAATATGCCACAAAGTATTCCTTTGCCCCCGAGCTGGTTTTAAAATGATCAGGGTAATCATTCATTTTCAGCCCATGCTGCCATTCTTTATGGCTCTGTCAAGTCTTGCAGCATGGCAGGTTTTGAATGATTGAGATCTGCTATGCTTAGACATTCATCTGTATAGGTTTCACATCCTTTATGTCTATTTTCTCTCTATAGTCCCCGCGCCCCCTTCCATCTTTTTACCTACCGAGGGTGGCTGTGACAGGCATTGATCTGCTTGCCTTTCTTTCATTTTATCTTGCCAACAGCCAAAGCTGTAGTACTGCACATTCAATGCTTGTTTGCTTACTGATTTTTGGTAATGCAGTTAATAGCAAGACGCTGACATGTGCTCTTGGCACATAGCTTATTGAAGCTCAGTTTCATATATGCAGTTGCTTAACCTTATAGATTTGACCTTACTTATTTCTTCCTGAATGTATCTGTTTAGCAAATGCCACTTTGGATGAAATAAGCAATACTAGTAACGGTAACAATTAACCTCAAGTATTTTACTCCTTAATAGTCTTTAGTGATTAAGGCAGTAAGACATGAGCTACTGAAGAGAATGATATCTTATTCAGCTCTTAAACTTGCATGCATTGGCTTTGTGGATTCCAAAAGAATTATAGTCCTTATTTAGCAACTACAATTGGGATTGGCAACTTGCTTGGTCCCTGAAGCAGTCGCTAAGTGAAACGGCAACGGTGCTAATAATCTTAGTGCAGCTTTCTTCTGCTTCACAGAATGCAAAGGATGAAAATGTAAGGTTTTGTTACAAAGTTACTTTTTATCACTGTCATAACTGCAAAAATTGTTAAACGAGGCAGTCACTAAACAGGAACACCCCATGTGCTACATTTAGCCCAAGTCTTTAGAGTAATTCTTGATGTTAAACTAAACATTCTAAACAGAATGATTATTACACTAGGGATGAAAAGAGTTAAATGCTTGCCAAATATAAGGGAATTACAGTATATTAGAAATGGACATTATTAAGCATGGGAGTTCTCTGCAAAGTATTTTAAATCCATAATATGTACTGACCCTGAATGAAAATGATTGACTAAGATGGAGAGGTGGGAGATACTTCTAATGTAATTTACCAGATTCCCTGAATGGTTTGCTCCTGTGATTGTATGGGACAGACAGGAAGGAAGCTAACCACCAAATTGCAAGAACACAAGCGAGCAGTCAGACAAGGAGACCTGAACTCATTGGTAGCCTCCCATTGCAATGAACAAGGGCATACATTCAATTTTGCAACTGCTAAGATTGTTGGCCGTGCAAGTAGAAAGACAGCCCGGGAAATGATTGAAGCCTGGGAAATGGGTCCCTTGTCCCCACATAGGAAGTGCTGGTTTTTACCACCAGCTTATCAGGTACTGAGGAGCTGAGGGCTTGACAGCACAAGGAAACAACAGCTAATAGCCTTCATCAACCCACCAATCAACCAATAGGAAGGCACCATATAAATACTACTCATAGAATAGCCAAATCACAGATTTCAGTAGAGAGAAGGTTTCTGAGGATGGGATCCAGCACAAATCTGAAAGCTCAGGAAACTAAATCTCTGGTCCCCATGACAAATTCAAATTGGATCTTACAACATTATCCTGGGATATGTTTTCCTTCATTTGTAAGATGAAACTTACCCCAAGTAAATCATGTAGGAGTGCATCTCTTTTTTTTTAAAAAAGTGAAAGACAGAAGATCATTATATGAAAGTTCAATATAAATGCCTGCAGTAAGGTCCAGAAATTGAAGGTGGCAAAAGGTAAGTATGAATTGTGAAACAATTTATATATAATTTATGAAAGGGCATCTGGCATTACTTGACATTTCTCCAAAGTTTTGCTTGAAGAGGTAGACTTTTGCGTTCACTTTGATTTATTTAAGGTCTAGCGCAGCGGTGGGCAAACTTAGCAACTTTAAGTCTGAAGGACTTCAGCTCCCAGACTTCTCCAGCCTGTTTTGCTGGCTGGAGAATTCTGGGAGCTGAAGTCCTTCAGACTTAAAGTTGCAAACTTTGCCCACCCCTGGTCTAGTGAAAAAGCAGGACTCTGGCTAAATCCTTGTGTCTTGCCATGGCTTTTATGAACCACCTTTATATTTCTCTGATTTTTTCTAGGCAAAAAGAAAAGAAAATGTCAGTGGCAACTATAAAGAGAACAAGAACAAAAAGCACTACTACATGGCAATATGTAATCCTGTGCTTATTTATCATGAGCATAATCTGGATTCTTGTTGAAAAACCTCAGCATGTGTGCATGAACATTTTTAGAATTTTTGTTTGAAATGATATACCTGAGAATATTCAAAAAAGAACATTTTCATGTGCTACTATAATAATTTTCCTATCCAGATTCTAGCAGTTAAGATTCCTGCCCTTGAGCATGTATTTGATAAAGCATTATTTCAAAATACCATCAGTTATCTCCCAGGACTAAACATGTTACTGCCTAAGGCAAAACAGCACATGGGGCGCTCTGTGTTGTCAAGATGGAGAGTACCAAAGACTAGCTGTAATATTTTTGTAGCTCAGAATGAAATCACACAAGTATCTTTCTCTGGGTATATTGTAATTATAATGAATCATATAAGCAACCATTGACCATTTTTCAATTCACCAAACTTAACTGCTATTGCAGGCACCTTACTTTTTGTTGGTGAATTGACATTCCAGTTCCTAGATCCATTTTTTTTTCCGGTATGAGGAATGCCCTAGGTTCAATTCTCAGGATAATAAACTTTAATCTTTTTTTTTTTAATTTTGAAAAAGTTTTATTGGTTTTAACAATTTATATTGGGAAAGGGATAGATAAGGTAATAGATAATATTTGAAGCTTCCACATCGGGTCTGATGACTGCCTCCGAGTCTTCATACATATTCAATTAAAAAGAAATCATTAAAGGGAAGGGGTACATACATTTTAAAATCATAAATTTTCATATTATTTCATACATTCAATTACTTTATACTATTGATATCCGTACAGGAATTACTAAAGAAATATAACAAATTATTTTTGCGATCTGAGCCTCTTTGCTATGGTCTCTTCCTCCCCCCCACCCACCAGCAGGCGGACCCGTGGCCCCTCCCGTTCCCATCTCATCGTCATCCAGGATTGAGGAATGTTTTTTAAGAAAATTATGCGCCTCTTCAACTGTTTTGATTCTGACTCTTCCTCCCTCCCAGAATACCAGCATCCCTTCAGGCATCAACCACTTGAACCACACCCCCTTTTTGAATAAATTTTTAGTTAAGAAGGAATAATTCCTTCTTATATCTCTTATTTTCTTTGGGATCTGCTTCAATATGGCCACCTCGTTTTGCTGATACATCAAAGGGCCCCCTCTTTGCGCTCTCAGTATCTCCTCTCTCGTTGACCTTCTTATAAATTTAATATGTATCTCTCTGGGTACCTCATTTATTCTGGCAAATGTTGAGTTAATTCTATAAATCAAATCAAGGTCCCCCCAAATAAATTCCTTATCTTTCTTAATATAATCCGCTAACATAGTAGTCATCAGCTCTCTCAGATTCTCATTGGGTAATTCAGGAACATTCTGAAATCTTAAGAAAAAAGACATGCGCTCAAAATCAATTTTAGACATTTGACCAGTAATATCTGTAAGTTCTTTCTTAAAGTCTTTTATCTCTTCCTTCATCTCAACCGCCCCCCCTTCCAGCCCCACCATTTTTTGATTATTATTTGTTATTTCTCTTTACGCCTCCAATAATTCCAATCTTGTGCTTAAATTGTCTTTCCGGATTTGTTGCATTTAATTCATTATTCTTTGAAACATTTCCTCTACATTTAATGGCTGAGGGCTTGGTGACTTAGGATCCTCTACTTCTGTTTCCTTCTGTAACATTGCTGAAATCTTTGGTTGTGAGGATGGGCTGGGTCTTGTAGATGCTGGAGCAGAGCTTGGTTTCCCAGATGGGGGTTTCCTCGATGCCATAATTAAAGTTTTAGGTATTAGTGCGTAGAGAGGAAGAAAGGGAAGAAAAAATGGCGCTGTTGGGCGGGCAGTCTGTGAAGTCCGAGACAAAAGCAGCTGGAGTTCAAATTGAGTTTATAACGTCCAGAGAGAAAAAAGAAAAAAAAGAAAATTTTTCCAAACAAAACAGAAAGTTTCGCAAAGGGAGAAGACACCGAGAGACACCAGAGCAGGTCCTTTTCTTATATATTTTAAAATCAGTCTAATTTTGTTAAAATAGAGGAATGCTTGTTTTCAAAAAAAAAATTCCATCCTGAGAACAAAGAGAACGCCATCTTTCCACCTTGCCGGCAGAGTGGGGAAAAAGAAAGTAGGAACAGTCAATTTAAAATGTAGCAAGGCTCCAGATACATTGTTTAACAGCAAATCCCTTGGTTAAGAAGAAACTTCCTTTTTCAATAAATCCGACGGAAGTCACTTTCGCTCTCTCCGCAACGCGGAACTCTTTATACAAGCCGCTTTAATTCCAGGGGGGTTGTTTCCAACTCCCCCCTATCTTCTCTTTCCATCAAATTGAATGTAAAAAAAAAATCCAAATAAGGCACATACCATTATTTTTTAATCCGGAGCCTCGGCGCAGCCATACAGCCCCGGAGTTTCAGCTTCTTCTTACATCCTCCATGTTCCAGCGTCTTCAGCGAAGGGGAAACTCCTCCCGTGAAAGTTCCCCAGCCCCTAGGGCGAAGCAGGAGCAGCCCCCCTGACCGCCGTCGAGATGGGGGCCCTCTCCGCAAGCCGCCCGTGCAGAGGGGGGATTTTAAACCTTCCCCCCGCGCCCAAGGGCGCAGCTGAGGTAACACAGCGGCGGATGCGAGGATCCGCGTCCGTCCGCGTCCGTCCGCGTCCGAAGCCGGAAACGATCTCCCTATTAACTTTAGTCTTCAATGAAGTTGAAGAAAAGATAAATTATCTGAAATTCTGGGAGTCTATTGCCAGTCCTGATCAACAATGCTAACTAGATAGCTAAATAAATGTAGTAAAACAACTTCCTAGAACAGTGTTTCTTTTAAAATTGTGTTTGCTTGCTTGTTTGTTGAATTAGGTATGCATTTCAAAACATCAATCATCAATCTAAGCAGACACCACCAAATCACACTTTGAGCAAATAAGGTGGCATTGGTCTGAATGACGGATATTTTTCATTTCAAATCTAAAGCCAGATATATATATATATATAAGCACCATTCTACATGGTCAGATTTGTTACTAATTATTGGCATAAGCTGCTATGTTTGCTACTCAAGATATTGCTCTTTATTAAGGCAGATTATTTGGTTGTCTTAACCAACACAGCTCTAGAAGTGATATTCTAAAACATATTTCAATTCATGAAACTATATGAAATTCAAACATAAATATTAGTAAACTAAACTGGAAAACATATGTGGAAATCCAGTCAAAATGATACTGAAAGTATTAATAAAATTTGTCTAAAAAGTGGCATCAAGAGGCACAGTTGAAGCAGCAAAATTCATTTTTTATTTTAAACTAGCTGTTCCTGGCCACGCGTTGCTGTGGCCCAGTCTGGTTAAATGGCCAACCAATCTGTGTGTAGATCTACACCTGCACATACAAACACGTACACACAACCACTGTATAACCCCCAACTTACCTACCTACTGTATTTCTCCCTCTCTCTATCCCTCTGCCTACCTACCTACCTACCTACCTACCTAACTACTGTATTTCTCCCTCTCTCTATCCCTCTGTCTACCTATCTACCTACCTACTTACTGTATTTCTCTCTCTCCCTCTCTTTCCCTCTACTTACCTACCTACTGCATTTCTCCCTCCCTCTCTCTATTTCTATGGACAGAGTATTTTATGTCATAAACGATGACATAATACCTGTGGCCCACTGCTCTCTCTGTATCCATCTACCTACCTTTCAAACATTTTTTTACATTTCCATTGTATGTACCTGGCACAGGTGTGACATCTACACAATCTATATAGATCATTGGTGCTGTGTTTCAAAAGAATGTTGTGTGAAAATTTGGAAGCGATTGGTGCAGTACTTTCAGAGATTAGTGGTTTTTAACAAACTCTTGTTACATTTTTATTTATATAATTGCTTAGAACTTGTTAACCTCAATTGTGAAGCCAGAATTAAACAATTACAATACCGTAACTACTATTTTTTTAAAAAAGCTTTTATTTTGTCTTCTACCTAAACTACATTTTGTGATTAAAATCATTTAAAGTTCTTTTTTGTGTAAGTCAGCATATGCAGATCTTGGATTGACTGTAAAACGTCTGATTTGCTGGTGAAATTCAGCTGGATTTCCACTTACATAGAAAGTGTACTACAATTTAAAGTACACTTTCTAAAAAAATCATTTTATGAAGATTACTTAATTCTGATAGTTTTACAGGCAGTAATTAGGGAAGAATCAGTCTTCTAGTATAATATGATATCTCAATGCTTTTACTGTATCTAATAATTCATTAGAATACAGGAGAAAGGGAACCCAGAAGAACTAACTGATGCTGCTAAGAGCAGAATGCAATCAAGACAACTGAAGTATTAAATAATGAGAAATCCTGTTTGCGTGATATTAAAAATGATATATAAGAAAGATGAAATCCATACATTAGTTTGCTCTAGTGGTTAAGGAATTGGCCTAGAAACCAGAGACTGTAAATTCCAGTCCCACCTTAGGAATGAAAAAAAAAATAGAATGCTAATTTAAAAAACAACAACACCTGAGAGGTTTGTGGAATCAAAGCATCAGCTGCACTAAAAAAAAACTTGTAGAAGATTGAGAGTGTCCATCTTCATCAATATTTGAATTGAACAGTGAAATCAAAGTACAGTGAAATATGCTTGAATTTCTTTGGTGATGGAAGTGCTTAGCCAAACAGAGGTGGTGACCTAAGACTGCTATTGGAAGGGACAACAATATTCACCAGTTAACTGCAGCAGAATCTAAGGTGCAGAATTTTTACTTTACACATGGGACAGTTGCGCTCATATGTGCATGTATGTGTGTATGTGTGTGCATTCATCTGATATCCATTTTTCAAGCAACATAAATTATATATCCAGGATTATAAGGAAAAGTTCTTTTTTTAAACTTCATCACCTGTGGATTTTCATAACTCACTACTTCCTTTACATATTATTGAAAGCCAACATGCTGTAGGAAAAGTTTAAATTGTATTGTAGTCTTTCTTTGAAACTGCATCATAACTTGGACATCACTTGTCTTTTCTGGCTTTAAAATAATGTAACAATTTTTTTTTTAAAAAAAAACATCTTTGCCTAAGTATGACTGGCAGAAAGCTGAGATGGAGTAATGAGGACTTCAACAAGGGCAAGCCGTCATGGTGCCATGGTTAAGAATGCAGTATTGCTCACTCCAGGAGTTTGATTCTGAATGGCTCAAGATTGACTCAGCCTTCCATCCTTCTGAGGTCAGTAAAATGAGAACCCAGATTGTTGGGGGCAACGTGCTGACTCTGTAAACATCTTAGAGACAGCTGTAAAGCATTAGGAAGCAGTATATAAGTCTAAGTGCTATTGATATTGGTAAAGGTAGGGAAGAAGCTGATCATTGCACATGATTCTGTGCATACATATATAATGTTTCTATACTTTCCTTTTGTGGGGGATAGAATGCCATCTGAAAGCCAGGTTGTGAATTTTCCCTTTTGGGATTAAAAAAAAGATCATATGAATATATCTGCAAGACTGCAGACTAGAAAGGGAGACAGTGCTACTATGATCATCTCCCAGTGACAGAGGATGCTTCAATCTCATGATTCCAGAAAATGTAGAGGTTGATGGATTTGTTTTTATTTCATGTATAAATGTCATAGGCTGACATTCTTGCTTTGTTGGAGTTCATACAGGAGAATAAAGATTTCTGTCCAATTGTTATGCAGAATGTTGCGTGAGGCTGTAATCCATACCTTGACTGATGCCATAAGTTATGTGCATAACACCAAGGTCATACATAACAGATAAATGCATTAAGTTGTCAAATTTATAGTAATCATTTTTAGCCAAAACATCCATACAGACTCTCTTAAGAGTTGTGCATCTGTAATGGTTTCAGCGGAAGAACATATATATATATAACCTATGTACATTTTTTAGACATAATGCTATTGCATTAGTATAGGGTGATTATAATTGAGAGAACAAAAAAATGTGATTTGCTTTATTGTGATATTTGTTTTATTGTGGTGGTCTGGAGATGAACATTCAATATCTCTGAGGTATCTCTTCCAGAAGTGATGCTTCTTCTTGACTTGGTCTTCAGTGCTCAGAATTCCCAAAATGGGAAACTGGTTCAACTTAGCTATAAGGAACCAATTGAGAGATGTCCTTGTTAGAATTTTTTACTTGTGTGTTGGTGATATTCTATGTAATCATATTGGATAAATGCTCTTCAGTATGTGATATCTCAACTGTTGCCTAGGAACCAAAGCCTCTTGATGTGGTGGATTTGGAACCATTAAACATGAGTTTTGAGAGATAGATATCTATAGGAATGAGTGCAGGAAATATTAAGCAGGGTTTTTTTATTTTATGTCATTAAATATGGAACTCTCATAGCTTGGCAATTTCATCTCTCAGGAAAAAACAGAATAAACAGCTGGCCTGTCACAGTAGGAAAATTAAACAAAAACAAAAACAGCAACAGAAAACCTGTTATACTTCCAGGCTGGCTGAAAGGTCAAAGAATTTTAAGAAGCTATATTTGAAAAGTCACAATGCACTAAAGGAGTGTAATAATATTACAGAGCAACAGAGGAGCCCCATTCATTTAAACGGAGCTCTAAGAGTAGATTGATTGATCCAGTGGCAGCCGGCTAAAAAAAGAAGCAGCAATTTGAAAAGGGAATTATAAGAAGATTTATCTCATATTTTGCATTTTCAGCTAAAGAGAGATATACAGCGAGACAACCTTCTATAACCATCTGTGACTGGCCAGGCAGAATAAGAATTAAAGTAGATAGAAAATTATAGGAATTAATGATCATTGGAGAGGTGCAGCAGATTCCAATTCCTCTTCCCTATATTGCCAGTTTATGTAAAATATCAAATGACTTTTACTTGCGACTAAGTATTATCATTTCTGGGCAAGCTCTTAAGCAGGTACCTTAGGGCAGGGGTCTGCAAAGTTGGCTCTTTTAAGACTGGTGGACTTCAACTCCCAAAGTTCCCCAGCCAGCTATGCTGGCTGGGGAACTCTGGGAGTTGAAGTCCACCAGTCTTAAAAGAGCCAACTTTGCAGACCCCTGCCTTAGGGACAAGGGGATGGACATGGACAAACACACACAAAGACATTTATGGATGTCAAATTGAAATTGTATTTTTTTTTTCCTTTTAAAGAAATAATTCCGTTTCTCATAACTAGCTCATCTACTTTGGCAAGCAAAAAACAAAGTGCTTTTGAATAATGGATGAAACTATATAATATGCCAGAATTCTTAAAGACAATCCATTCTAGTCATTTGTGATATTAATACAATGTCAGTTTTGAATATACTGTACGTGCCAGACTCAGCTGGAATTTCTTTGCTTTTCTTCTCTGACTTTCTGCCTCTTCTTTAAGAACGCAGACAAGGCAACCTTTGAAATTCCCTGCGGCTCCTGACATTCCTGAAAATAAGCTGTTCTGAATTTAGTGCACTGGGTTGGCTTGTGAGTTTCAAGCAAGGTCATAGGTGTAGCTGTATGAACAGCTGAGACAGCTGTGAAGTCAAACAGCATTTGTAAACAGCCATTATGAAAAAGGACCATGCATAGATGTTGAGATCATGCAGGGGGGAAAAATAAAATACGCTATCATGTAAATCAATGCTTCCATTTATTAGGTTCCATGGAAATTATTTGAAAAAGTGGAGATGACAGGCCACCAGTCCCATATTATTACAAAATTAAAATGCCACTCATCGGAGCCATGGTTTGTAAAATTAAATGGCACAATGAACTGATCCTCATAGGCAACTTTGCAAAATCTAGCAAAAGAAATCAATTGTAATTTTACTTCATTGTATCTAGTATGAATGATGCATGCCTAAATAAATATATTCTCAGTACCAATATTTATTTTCACTGTTTTAATCCCATTGTTTTAGATGTAACTTTCGTTTTTCCATTCTGGTTATGTATGTAATTAATATTTCACATCTCTTAATTTCTATCCTAGATTTCTTTCCTTGAGTAATTTAGTCCCAGTAACACTTCAGGAGTAGAAAAAGCATAAACTCTGAAAAGATTGCTTAATTGCATAAGTAGTTAATTTGCTATTACTGCAAAGCTCATAATAGTCAGCAGACTTTAACCTTTTAAAACCCATCAGAAGGTTTATGAAGATTAGGCCACTGAAGTATTGGCTGTCTTTTAATGCCAATTGTTTGCTATGAAATGCACGAAAGAAAGAAAGAGGTAACTCGTGTATTTATATACTTTAGTTTCAGCTTTATGTACTGCCAATATGCAACAGCTCCCTAAAGGCAGCACTTTTTCATCTAATATACTTGGAAATCATAGCTATCTATCAAAATCTTAGTTTGACAAAAAAAAATTACTCTGCATAGCCATTCATGGGCAATTCATAAGCACAGCAGTACCCATTCTATACCTCCTGGGAAGAACCCTGTCAGATGTTTAATCTGTATAATAAATTACAAGTTGCTTTTGCCTTTTCTTTTCAAGCTTTTCTCTTCATCAAAGATTGATCTTAACTTTGCAACTGCAGCATGATAAAAGTCTGCCAAATTACCCATTTTTACTTCACCAATAAAAGCAAAAAAAACTGACTTCCTTTGCCATAGGCCTTTTAAATAAGAGGATCGTTTTCTTATTGCCACAAGACTAACAGGAATGAACCAAATGTTGCATTCTATTCAGTAAAAATTCAAAGTACCTTTATTCTGCATTATTTGCTCCCGCTGTATAATTAACTGTGTGCATAAGTTGTCCTGTACATATAATGTGTGCCTTTGTTCCTGTTGTGTCCTCGACCTGCGACCGGTCTCGACCTACGACCGGCCGCAGGTCTTCCAGGCTGCCGCTTTGAAGCCATGGAGACAGGCTGTAGCAAGCCGGCTAACCGCTAGTCCCGCCTGATTGGCTAAGGCGTGCCTGGCGGGAAGCCGGCTCTTGCCGCAGCCTGATTGGCTCCCCGTTTGACAGCTCCATATATAAAGAGCTGTCAAACGCGGGAGCCCCCTGTCTACCGCTCCTTTTCAGTATTGTATATAGTTGATTTATCTTGCTGCCTGAAATAAACGGCTATAGTTTTTCTGAGTAAACCTGGTCTGGACTCCCTCATTCTCTACAACAACAGAGAAACTAACAGTTCCACATTACTGCATGCTTTTATATGAACTATTTTAATTTAAAGTGATATTTTTCTTATGTATTAATCATTTTAAGGTTCTTACTCATGCAGGTCTTCAAGCTGATTTTACACAAACCTGTATATAGTATACATATTTTAAGTGGAATAAAGATGATTATTCTGTTTATCTTACCAGATGTAATTACTCCCCCAGATGCTTCCCCAGTTACCTTTCCAGAAGTCAGCTTGGAGGAGGATGAACCAGTTCTGGAGGGGATTTGGTCAATGGCTCCAAGCAGCCACTTGAGAGGCATTTAGGGGACTGGAGACTAAAACATATGAAGAACGGTTGCAGGAACTGGGTATGTCTAGTTTAATAAAAAGAAGGATTAGGGGAGACATGATAGCAGTCTTCCAATATCTCAGGGGTTGCCACAAAGAAGAGGGAGTCAAACTATTCTCCAAAGCACCTGAGGGCAGAACAAGAAGCAATGGGTGGAAACTAATCAAGGAGAGAAGCAACTTAGAACTGAGAAGAAATTTCCTGACAGTGAGAACAATTAATCAGTGGAACAGAAGTTGCCTCCAGAAGTTGTGAATGCCCCAACACTGCAAGTCTTTAAGAAGATGTTGGGTAGCCATTTGTCTGAAACGGTTTAGGGTTTCCTGCCTAGGCAGGGAGTTGGACTAGATGACCTCCAAGGTCCCTTCCAACTCTGCTATTGTATTATAAATATATATTGTTTTGTTATGATTTTTCACATAGGATTCCAATCCAAAGTCTCCATGAATACCAAGTGCAGGTCATCTTCAAGTTACAACAGTTCATTTAGTGGCCATTCAAAGTTAGAATGGTACTGAAAAAAGTCATTTATGACCATTTTTCACACTTATGACCATTGCAGCATCCCCATGGTTATGCAATCAAAAATTTAGACACTTGGCAACTCATTCATATTTATGACGATTATGGGGTCCTGGGGGTCATATGATCATCTTTTGTAATCTTCTGACAAGCAAAGTCAATGGGGGAATCGAAGTCACTTAAAAATGGTATTATCAACTTAATAACTGCATGCCCTCTGGAATGACTTCCCCCCTGACCTACGGACGATCACCGACCTACGCCTTTTCCATCGGACCTTGAAGACCTATTTATTTCATGCGGCCGGCCTGGCGTAGTTTTTAATTTGTTTTAGCAGGGGTTTTAATAGGGGTTTTAGGACAGGCCAACTATTTAATGTATTTTTAATTGTATTTTATGTTTTATATTATCGATTTTACCTGCCTGTACACCGCCCTGAATCCCAGTAGGGAGAAGGTGCGGTATATAAATGTAATAAATTCTAATTCTAATAATACACATAACAATTGTGTCTAGAAAGGTCATAAAATGGGGCAAAACTCACTGAACAAATATCTCACTTAGCCACATAATTTTTGGTCTCAGTTGGGATTGTAAGATGAGGACCATCTGTGTCTGCCTGCATATTTGTCCTAATATTGCTATATTATTTTCTACTCCTTTTGTAGATCTCGCAACCAGCTCTACTCTTTGAATATGTTCTGACATATTTCCATCAAATATACATATCAGTGGGATTTTTTTTAATGCATATTTTAAATCAATTTATTGAGTTGCTTACCCTGAATTTTTCAGCTGCTTTGGTATTTTCTCAAGAATCTGCTCCAATCTCTTGTACTCTTGCCCTTGGCTCTGGTTCAATTATGCCTGAATGAACTTTGCATCCCTGTAATGAAAACCCTGAAGGAGACTAAACCATGTTCAGGAATTTAAAGCTGTGGTTTAATAAGCCTCATGCCCTTACTTACGTACGTACTTACTTATGGAAGGGGAGAGTACAGTTTGTAGGAAAAAATGCATGTAAATATATTTCTTTCTTCTTTGAGTGTCATTGTGTTCATTGGCAATATGTATACATGACAGAAATTATTCTACATCACAATAGATTTATGAAAAATCCATAATCTTAATAGATTGTAGTCCTTTCTACTTTTACTGGAAAAAAGTTCTATTAAACTCAAAGGATCCAATTCTGAGTAAATGGAAAGAATTTACTGAGTAAAGACATAGAACTGTCTTCTTAAAAGATATACAATAATCTCAAGGGGAAAGTTGATGATAATTTCAGATTTAATATATCATGTGGTCAATAAAAGAGCAATTCACAATTCAAATGAATTTCTAATTTTAATAAGTTTGAGATCAATAGCAAATTTAGTTTTTAAATAGATGCATACTTATCTACCTAGTCTACCTACATAGATTCCTGTGCATTTTTTTTGAGAAATAAACTTCACTGAATTCAGTGGAATTTACGAAATCAATTAATATAAGACCCATTCTAAGGATACCCCTGATTTGCAACCTTAATGGCAGCAAATGAAATGTACTATCTAATTTACCTACAGATTTGGCACAGTTTATAAATCCTTGCATAACCTTTTTTTTTGTAACAAAACCCCTTTTGGCTGAAGGTATAGTTATTTATTTTTTAAATAATATTTATGAGTTTATCTGCTGATTTGTAATTTCCCCTTTATTTATTATAGTTCTATGCAAAACAACAGCAACCCCATTCTGACATTCTCACTCAATTAAGAAGAGAAGCACTCAATTTTTTTCTTTTTTTAAGTGCAATATAATTTCAGTGGGAATAAGTCATATAGCTGAGCTTTGATCCACCATATCTGAGCAGCTTATTAATGACCACACTGTTTTAAAGCTGAATTTCTAAGCATCTTAAACAACAATAAATTTTATTTATGAAATCTTAAAAATGGCATGGAGCCTACAAAATCTTTTCAGAATGCTTCAAGCAAGGTAGATCAGTCATTGAGCTTTATACAGAAAAGCTATTTTCTGTAAAACTATTAGCCTGCTGATTCCAAAGGACTAGCCTTTGAAATGTGGCAATTTTAATGGATGGAGGATGTTAGGAGTAGACTAAGGTGACCAGACGTCCCACTTTTGGCGGGACAGTCCCGATTTCTTACAATTTGTCCCGCGTCCCACAGCGTTTTTAAAAAGTCCTGATTTTTAGAAAGAATGCGGCCACGTAGTTATTTCGCCAGAATATGAGTTTTATATTATTATATTAAACTCTAGTCCCTTTCATAGCATAATTTCTTTATCTAACTTAAAAAAAACTGTCTGCAAAACAAACTTGAGACTTTCGTAACCTGCGAAGCACCAAATTATTATCTTCTTTTGTTGTTGTTGTTAGACATTCAATGCAATACAATAGCAGAATTGGAAGGGACCTTGGAGGTCATCTAGTCCATTCGCAGCTACTCCATTCTTTCTGATAGGGAACTGCATTTCCCAAGATGCCTCAGGTCCTCCAAGCACTGAATGCGGTTTTGGAATTGACTCCAGTGAGGCCCGGTAGCCACCAGGGGTCCCTCCTGCCCGCAATGACGGCTCCAGCCATGGACGAGCAGGCTGGCCAAGCCGGGCTTGGAGTCTGGAGTCTGGAGTCTGGCAGTGCTTCAGCAGGGCCGACTCCACCCTCTGCAACACGGGCTCAGTACAGTGTCCCCAGCATCCTGCATTTCCTGCAGCATGAGTGGGGCCACTTCGAGGCCAAGAGAGCCGAGTGGGAGGCGGAGCGAGCAGAATTGCAGGTAGCCTTCCCCACTCAATGGTGTCCCGCCTTACCAATTTAAAAATCTGGTCACCTTAGAGTAGACTCCTAGAGTTGGGTAGGCAATATATATTACCATGATGACAAAATGGTCATTGTGGCTTTAAGGACGTTGGGATGTTAGAATGCAATTAGAGAATGTAATTATCTCCACTATAAGAGGAAGTAAGCAGAACACATGCTCTCTTTGCTGATATCTCTACTGATTGCTAACTGCTTGTTCATGTGCTGTGCCTGACTGTGTTTGAAGAAGGAAGAAGGAAGTATTGTGGATTACTGACTGTAAGCAAACTGCTATTTGTTAAGGACTTTGTTTTACTAACTATATTCTATCACTGCTTGTTAAGCAGTAGTTTAGTTTTACAACACCAGTAAAACTATTTTGTTTTACTAACAGCGTCTGGTTTACTATTTGTGTGTTTACTAGCAACGTTTCTCTAGCTGCACATTCCGCTGCGCAACTTTCTGTCTCCCAACGGAGAGATCCCCCAACAGAGGAGAAAGAGAAAGAGAGAGACTGGAAAATGAGGCAGTGTATGGCTCAATGTAAATCCATCCTTTTTTCCCCCTTATATGGCTTTTTCATAATTACTTTTATGATCTTTTCAGATTCCATACATAGAAGCCAGGCCCACTTCTTTATGCTTCCATATTGCATATTTCAAAAAGTTGTCATAAAAATTTCACAGTCCCTCTCCTTTAGTAAATGAATTAATTGCTTGGCCTGCTTTCTATTTTAGCATGACTCATGTTTTCTAATAACATTTTTGGCTTCAGCTATGCAAAGAAATAGGTTGGAGCATCTTTAAGGTTTACTCTGTGGCAGCTTCAAATACTAATTGGAATTTTTCTAAAAGAAAAGGAAAAATCCATCACACATTTTCTCCTCTTAATCTGAGATAAGGAAGAGTTAGGAGTGAAGTTTTCAGTTTCTGTCAGCTTCGGTACATCTCATTGATTTGTTGCTATTAATTGCTATTACTAATTGTTACTAAGTTAGTACCAGTTATTGTTCCTACTACTAGCAATAGTAATAATATTAACTTCATTGACTTTTGCCAGCATGACTATACTTCCAGATCTCTCTGCATTTATTTACTGACAAATAAGTAGAAGACATGCTACTTATGTCATAATTTCTCACTGACACTGAATACTTTGTAGATGTTGTAAGAGGAGAGACCTGGTAGCCTCTGGTAGCAAAAACAGGAATCTTATAGCTATTCTATGCATTTAATAAATTGGGATCTATTATAATGTTTAACAAAATATGATAGTTGAAGAAGGACCTATGAGACTCTCCTGATTTTTTATTTTAAAAAAACAAACAAGAATTGTTAGTTTGCTGTTTATTCATGTCCTTAGTCATTCCACTTTCATTGCTCCAATCCTTTCTCTTTCCTGACCTTTAGTATCTTTATGCGGCTATCATTAATTAACAGTAATAGGCAACAAATAGTCCTAGCTAAACAGCATTGGATCAGTTAATCAGATAGAGACACATATCCTCTACCATTGATGGACATTTGGTCATTGGCTGGACAGAAAACTATGTTCTTTGCTATCAAGAACCTCCCCTATTATATGAATCTAAATATCCAAAGAGACTTCATTGCATGGATGTTGGGACTGGAGAAAATTCAAAAGATTCAACATTAAAAAATGCAGCACATATTCCATGACTGAAATAGTCCCTGCTAGAGTCCAGATGTAAAGAAAGCTTTACATATAGAAGGGACACTGGTGCCACCTCCTGGTTCTACTTCCCAACACTGATTTGTTTGGCTGGCTGAATCTAGAATTCTGCATAAATCTCCTAAATGTTCCACACTTAGATTTTAAAAACAAGATCTTGGGCAAATAATGCAGGATACCTCAAATGCCTCTCCTATATACATTACTTCCTATATCTGGCTAATTCAAAGCATTCTACTACATCACCACCACCACCATGATCATCATGGAACCACAAAAGAGATACAGTAATAGAAAATGTAGAGGCTAAAGTACTCTGGGAGTTTAGAATTCAAACAGACAAAGCATTTGCTAAACAGCATTTCAGACTTAGTAATTCCTAATAAAAAAGACAAAAAAAAAGTCGGTAGTGAATACCTGGAAACATCAGAATAGAAGATAAAGAGAAAATCACAAAATATAAAACCTACAAATGCAAGCAGAAGGACTGTGGCAAAAGAAAGCAAAAGCAGTACTAATAATGGTAATGGTGTTTTGGGTGCAATTCTATAACATTTGGAGCACCACTTGAACATCATTGAAAATGACAAAATTATCATCGGTCAGTTGTAAAAGGCAGTTTTACTTGAATAGCTTACATCCTGTGATGATACCTTTAATATTATGAAATTAGGATCTGCCTACCACAGGACTCTGGGAAGGACTAAATAAGAGGACAAAGCATCTAAATCCAGTATAGACATTTGACTGACTGGGCAACCAACCATAATAAATGATAGTTACATAATAAGAATATTTATCCACTCTGTTATCTTCTGTCAGGTTTGTTATGGAGCCTGTAAAATGATTAAAAGAAATCCACCTTGTCTTGGGGAGGGGGGAGTAGAGAGATGAGATAGATAGATAGGTAGATAGATAGATAGATAGATAGATAGATAGATAGATAGATAGATAGATAGATAGATAGATAGATAGATAGATAGATAGATAGATAGATAGACAGACAGACAGATAGATATAGATGGATAGATAGATAAATAGATAGATAGATAGATAGATAGATATAGATGGATAGATAGAATAGAAAAAGAGTGATTGAAAGATAGAGAATATATTAAATTATTTGAATAAAATTAAACAAGTCAAGCGTATCTGAAATTTCTCAACATTGGTCATGGTGATTTCTGAATTACTGCATTTAATAGCCATTCATCCATGCTTTCAAACTGATTCCCAGTTCATAGCTTTGCATTTCGGATTGTGTAAACAAGCAAAGTAACAAGGACTGTTCTTTCCATTCTTTGCTGTTGATATCCTCAAAGGAAAATCCACAAGTTAAAATTGACATGTTTTTAATATATGCATCTTAAGGATATCTCTTAATTTCATGCTGTATCAAAAATTGCTGTTCCATGGGCTAGAAATTTAGACATAACAAATCTTATTTAAAAATGTAATTGCTGGGATATTGGGAGCTGCATTCCACTTACTAAATGTCTTTTTAATATCTCTTAAAGTTGGTGTTGTGCTGGTATTTCTTATGTCTCCTCATTGAGAAGTGTATTATATAATTTTACTAGTAGATCATAATTTATCAGACATATTATATCTAGGCAGCAAAAATCCTGATGGTGACGATGGCAGCAAATAATTAGACTTCTAAGAAAAGAAAAGAAAAGAAAACTGCAAAAAATTAAGGGAAAATTTATTGGTTTGGTTTTGTTTCCATTCATTTATCACCCAAATCCTATAGTGTCTAATTATGATTTCTGGTGCTTTGCCTAAACAAACTACAAGTATAAAACCATCCTTAGGGATATATTGGGTTGATACAGTATGCCAGTGATGAACAGAGATAGAGACAAAAGTGGATATGGTCACTTCACATATCTACTTATCTATCTATAAATATCATTCACACCAGGAGTCTCCAACCTTTGCAACTTTAAGTCTGAAGGACTTCGGCTCCTAGAATTCTGGGAACTGAAGTCCTTCAGGCTTAAAGTTGCAAAGGTTGGAGACCCCTGATTTACACAATAATGTGTTATATATTAGCTATCCACTTTCTCTCTTTCCTCTCAACCCTACACATACTTACACACTCTTTGCTTTCCAATTGTTCCATTGCAGTTCCTATGTAGGATTGGAATAGCTATGCCTTCCATTTACATTGCAAAGAAACTTAGGATTTCTAACTTTAATGCTAATTCAGAGCATCAGGCATCATGACAGACCAGTCGAGATCTGGATGAAAACTTCTTTGCTTTTACCTTTGACGCTGTTAGTTTCTGTGCTAGGTGGGGGGGGAAAGGGGGCGGGGGAAGAGAAGCAATTCTTTTCACAACTAGCAGAGAGTTGGGGAAGAAAAGATAAAGACGTAGAGCAGGGCTGTCAAACTCAAGGCCCGTGGGCCAGATGCTTCATGTGCTGGCCACGCCCATGCCCAGTTTAGCAAAGGGGAGGGGGAAAAGTCCCGATACGTCACGTGACATTGCCATGACAACATGAGTTTGACACCCCTGATGTAGAGAAAAGGCAGTATGTAAATCACTTAGATAATTTTATTCAAATCATGAAGGTTCCTAATTGCAGATACATAGCATTAGGCTAAAAAGCTTAGAATGGGAAAACCAGGCTGAAATTCCCACCCACCCACCCACCCACCTATGCAAAGTCAACTTCTTTTTCTTTTTTTTCATAGATGCAGTTTGCAATAAGCACGAAGGTTGTCTAGTCGTTAAAGTGTTGGGTTAGGACCCAGAATACCCAAGTTAATTCCACCCTTAGCCATGGATTTAGGAAAATAACTTGGATTAAGACCAATCTACCTCCAAAGGTTAAGGAAAAAAATGGAGTAAGTTCGTGCCTCTTTTGTTCTCCATAGAAATATGACTTGAATATGATTTATAACCTTCTCATAGTCCTTGACTGCAAATGAATTTCACTTTTCATCCACAGAAAATGATTAGAATAATCTTAATTAGTGAAGTGCAAAACATCTCAAAATAATTTGAATAATCAATGTCTTGCATTTTGCTGCACCCATGAAATATATGAATAATTCAAACTTCACACCTTGTCTTGAATTCTTCAGATTTAGAGAAGATAATAGCACTCTGCTATGTGTGATCATCACTTCTTATATTAGAAGTGGCCTATGCTTTAAATGAATGGGTCATTTTGCACTGTTTCTGTGCAAAAAAGGAAGCTACTTTAGACAGTATTAGTGCTGAGTTATAGATAGGAAGGTGTCATTTTTTGTGTCGTTTGAAATTTTAATGCTATTCTCGTGATAAATGTGAAAATCAGCTGTGGTTAGAATGACTCATATTTGCATAATTCAATCATCTAAAAGCAGTTTCCTTTTACAGAATTTCTTTGCTTAGAGTTGGACTTTTCATCTCATCTTTAAATATTCATTGAGCAACATCGTTCCAGCGCAGCAAAGGACCATAATATCAGTATAATTTTACATAAACATTGCATGATGTTCATATAAGAAGAATGACATTCTGCATATTTTCAGATCAACAATTTGCTTTTAAAGGACAAAATTAAATGGTTAATTCAGTGAAATTATTTACAAAATACTTACATTCAATTGATTCTTTAAGATTCATTACCTATGAAATTTGGGTGTGATGTAGTCAAGATGAGACATACAAGTACTAGATACTCATTATGTTCATCCCAAAATCTTCTCTGCAGTTCCTTTCGGCCTTAAACACTAAGCTAAGCCAAAACATGGAGAAGTGTCTCCTTCCCCAACTCCTGTTTATTCCGTTTATCAGGTTGGCAGTGGCTCTAGTAGGGCAAAATAAATTTCAGGAATAAGCAACAAAAAAAAAAGAGGAAGTGATTTCCCCCCCTTAGTAGCCTGGAAAAACTATCTTTCTCAAAGACTACTTATTCTGTTGTATATTAGGCCGTGGCATGATCTATGGGTAATATGGATAGTCTTTTCTTCTTCTTCTTTCTCTATCAGATGTTTTGAAAAGTGATGATGTCATTCAGCCTTAAAAAAAAGAAATATCTATTAAACTTTAATAATGACACACACTGTGCCCTTTAAAGTAGGAGATATTGAGAAGGATCACAAGCTATTCTGTAAAATATTAATTTGGGGATCTGACAGAGGAATCAAAAGAGCTGTTGATAAGAAAGGCATCGGAAAGAATCTGGAACTGAATGAAGTTATGGCTGCTGAAAAGCAGAGCTGCATTTATAGTGGAAGATAAGCACCAGATTAGCAACTGCTAGTGGAATGATGCTTCACTAACTATTTTTTGTAATGTCCCAAGGGAGACTCTCTCTTTCTTTGTATTTCACTATCTGATCTGGTTACTTCTGACCTTTAATCGCAATCGACTTACCGGTACATTAATGAAATCTCTCCCCAGTTCCCTCGGCATTTTTCCCTTTCACATTATTTCCCTTGTTCTCAATGCATTTAGCTCTCCCCCCCCCCCTTCTCTTCTGCATGTTGGTTATTTCCCCTGGAAGAAGAAGTAGGAGGAGTCTCATCTACTTGTGTATGTATCTGTGTGTGGAAAGTTTGTCTGCCTGAGTGATTGTGCTTCACTCGTGGAAAGCATCAGCACAAATCCAGGAAAATTACAAGTGTTTTAAGGATTTGCACATAAGTGCTACATATTTCAGGTAACTTTTTGCCTTCAAACCTAAGCAACACACACACACACACACACACACATACACGTCAATCGCATGCATACATTTTGGGAGGTTAGGGAGTTAATGAGGTTTCGTTTCACTTGGTATTGACAAATGGGAAAACTGAGTACACAAGATGGTAGTTTCTTGGCATGCCTGCCCAGCTCTCTCTTTCTAACAACCAATTTGGTAAATGTTCTTATTGATCAAAAGTAAGGGTAATACATTATTTTACTCCAAGGCAGTAGAAATATTTAAGCTGGCAGAAGTTAAATTTTTGCTAGAATAGTTTTTTTAAACAAATAACAAATATTTGGAATGTATTCGTATATATATAATTAATGCATTTTATTAATTCGTTTATGAACTAACTACATTGTCTTCTCATAGCATTTCAGGATATTTTTCTCTTAGACATACTTTAATTTTCAGAAATAACAAGTTATAGTGATAGTACTTTTTGAAAACTGTATTTGAAAATTATATTTTTCCTTCTCCAGGTAATGTTCTCTGCTGCCAATTGTCTGCCTGCCCTTTTTTCTAGTGCTTCCTTCTGCCAATGTATTATATCCTTTGATTTAATGTTACTGATTATTACGGTATTCCCTGTTGTTTAATAGAAGACAAAGAGAATAAAAACTGAACTTCAAACAAAAACGGCATTCTTGAATCTCATCTATGAAGGCTTCAATATCTTCAGTTTGTTTTTCCTGTCCTGTAATATTCTTTTCTGAAATGGTTAGAAATTATTTTTTATTTAAGCTAGAAATAGCCTTCAAATAAGACTCCTGAGAGTGTGTTATTCCTAAGAATATAAATTGAAAGAGAATTCTACATCAAGAAGTCTGCTTATCTGATATGAAGATTTCATATGTGCATCCTAGACTAATTGAAGGAAAAACTGTGTATACCTCAGATATACTGCATATAGTCAACAGTATTTCTGAAAGTGTTTTTGGTCAGTTTTAAAATGCCTTTTTGCTTTTCATGTTTGCTGAGCTTGACATTTAAATAGTGCATCATTGGCTAGATTTATTATATTAATCAAAGAAAGCAAACACCAATCAATAATGGAGGCTTTTTGCAGTAATAATAATTGATCCCACATACTGTAATAAAGAATGGCTCGTTCTAGGTCTTCTACTTACTTTCTTACAACACTGACTTTTGATGCACAACAAAATGCAAATTATTTTTGCTCTAGTTAAAAAGAAGTTTGGAAAATATATGTATACTATGCTCAAAAATGTTTGACTCGAGAGTCATTTTTGCCTACTTAAACAGCAACTTCATTTTATATCTGGACAGTTTAAACCAGGGGTCTCCAACCTTTGCAACTTTAAGTCTGAAGGACTTCAGCTCCCAGACTTCTCCAGCCAGCCAGGACTTAAAGCAAAGCTGGCTGGAGACGTCTGGGAGCTGAAGTCCTTCAGACTTAAAGTTGCAAAGGTTGGAGACCCCTGGTTTAAACATATACATTTCATTATGTAAGCATTGAAATTAATATGAGCTATATTATAGTTACTTTATATTTATAAAAATATTGACCAGATGTCTATATATAGATTACAAATATCAATTTAAATAATTGATTATTGTGCTGGGGCAGTTTTGTTATCTATAGTTGACCAAGGTCTCATAGGTAAGGTTGATGACATGACATTGTACTGATATAAGCCTAGTATTGATCCTGAAGTTCTATTGTGTTTTTGGAATATCTCTATTCTGCCCATAGCAGAAACCTACAAATATAACTTACATATATCTCAGCATTTCAGAGACATCCATGAGCATAACTTTGTTGTTGAGGATTTCCAGGAGTGTCAGCATTAAGACAGCTATATGAAAGCCTTACCACAGAAGTCTTTATGGATCCATGATAGAATAGCAGAGGAATTCATTACCAAAGGATGTAACAATAAAAATCAATTCAAATGCCTTTTAAAGGATGCTAGAGAAAGACATGAAATTATAGGGCAGTTAAGAGCAAAATAAGCCTACTGGAAATGTTGTGGCACATGTAACATAACAACCATCAAGTCAACTGGTTAAGGAATAAAGGAACATTTGGGAATCTTGTTCTTCTCTAAAAAGAAAGAAAGAAAAATAAGATTTGGACGATGGCAATAACTCTAAAAGACTTATAAAGCTTTTATTGCATCTTGAATGTGAGCAGTGTGTATAAGCCTGCCACTGGTAGAACAAGGATAACCCATTATTTTGTTCTCTTGTTTTGTTCTTAAGTACCACATTTTCCTAAGAGAATTCAACTAGGAGGTACATTCTTTTAAAGTGATGGGTTGGAATGAAATACAATGACATGGATATCAGTGTTATCTTTTTTCTGATGATATTTTTTTACCCAGAAATAAAAACTGGGTAGATATTGAGGGGGTCAGGTAAAGACATTGTTGTCTAGATTGTATGGAATGTTTATTATCCCGCTTAATAAACATAGCTGCTAAAATGATACGGCATTAAAACAAATCTGGGAACATTTCTTCTTCCTCCAGTATAATTCCACTGTGGAATTCTATTGCTTAAGAAAGCATCTGACAATCTACTGCCTCCTAGGCTAAGATTTTTCTCAGCATGAGAGATAGTTGATCTCTACAAATCCTCTTATCATAGCAATGAACAGCTGTTCAAAGATTTCATCCCTTTTCACCTTCTCGTATTTCGTTTTGTGAGGAGATTTAGTATGGAAAGTTGGGTGTTAAGGTGCTTCCTCCAGCGCAGCCAGAAAGATTTGGATGCTTGGAGGAAAATTATACATATAAAACAGAGCATCATTTATCTAAAAGCTACTTTTCAGTAATTAAATATTCAGCATTAAATTCTGTTTTGAAGTAAGCTAGAGCTAGGAACATTTGGAAGAGACAAAAAGAAGTTGATTAACACAAAGATTGTAGGATATCAATATAGACAACACCTGAAACTCATTATTGAGTCCCTGGAATTCTCCCAATGACCAGAGATGAGATACATGTAACTCAGTGGTGGGCTTCAAATTTTTTAGAACCTACTCTGTAGGTATGGCCTATTTTGTGGGCGTGGCTTGGCAGTCATGTGACAGGGTGGGAGTGACCACCTTTTAAAATGTGGTCAAACTCATTTAACAACGCTCTTGCTTAGCAACCAAAATTTTGGACTTAATTGTGATGATAAATTCTTTCTTTCTTTCTTTCTTTCTTTCTTTCTTTCTTTCTTTCTTTCTTTCTTTCTTTCTTTCTTTCCTTCCTTCCTTCCTTCCTTCCTTCCTTCCTTTCTTTCCTTTCCTTTCCTTCCCGTTGGTTCACTGGCAGCGGCGGGCCAGATTTACTTCCAGGTGGAACCCCCTCTCACCGGTTCTCTAAATTTCACCAACCGGCTCTCGCGAGTAGGTGCGAGCCTGCAGAAACCCACCACTGATGTAACTTTATGAAACTAATCCTGTACAAGTTACCAAACATTGACATACTGTATACTAATATTGTTTCTGTATACATGATTATATCAAATGGTTAACAACTATAACAATACAATTAAAACAATATTGTTTTATCATGCATATGTGAATCGAGATTTAAAAGTTGACCTAATATGTAGAAATTAAATTAAAACTGACTATAAATGAGAGAATTTATATTTTGCATGCAGATATTATCTTTGTATTGATAACATCAAATTGAGCACAATGTCCGGTAATACAGTCTGAATAAATTCATGTTTATAATTAAAAAGAGTACATTCCCAAGGATATAGTAATCAAATAGAGAAGCGATCTGGAATTAAAGAGAAACTTTCTAACAGTGAGGGAAATTAATCAGTGGAACAGTTTGACATCAGAAATCATGGGCGCTCCATCACTGGAGGTTGTTAAGAAGAGACTGGACAGTCACTTGTCTGAAATGATATGGGTCACGGGTATCAAACTCACCATGTCACATAGCTGTCACGTGACATTTTGTAATGTTTTCCCCCTTTGCGAAGCTAGGGTGGGTGTGACCTCTACATGAGGGGTCTCCAACCTTTGCAACTTTAAGTCTGAAGGACTTCAGCTCCCAGAATTCTCCAGCCAGCAAAGCTGGCTGGAGAAGTCTGGGAGCTGAAGTCCTTCAGACTTAAAGTTGCAAAGGTTGGAGACCACTGCTCTACATGACACATCTGGCCTGCTGGTCGCCAGTTTGACATCCCTGGTATAGGCTCTCCTGCTTGAGCAGGGGGCTGTACTAGAAGACCTCCAAGGTCGCTTTCAGCTTCTCTTCTCTTCTAATTTGGAATCAAAGATATTGTTTATTTGTTATGGTGCCCGTAAGTGATGAAGGGTGGAAAAAAATAGCATGTTCTCAAATGATTATTTTCGATTCAAGTAAATTCTTTAAAAGCTTGAAAATAGTTGTGGCATATGCGCTCTTTCACACCATTAAAGCAGTTTATCCTTTGGGGCAACTTCTAAATCATTTTCTATTGGTGTGATGTTCTTCGTTACTACAATTGGATGCAGTTACAATATAAAGAGGTCTCCTAGTCATGCTAGAAATTCATAATGCTAGATATAGCTGAGTTGAAAAGTTACTTGATCATATTGTCTAATAGATAACGTGGCAATCAGATCTAAGGATGGATCTATTGTAAAGCAAATGTATGTCCAACTCAATAGCACTGGAAATCTGAGAGAATCAGTTCAGAGGATATTTCTCTTTCCAGAATAGCAGTAAAGTAGAAAGACTAGATTTTCCTGAATACAATAGCCTTTTATTATATCCAATAATAATAACAAAGTATCAGATACCTTTTAAATGTTATTTCTTTGCAATTAATTGTTGGATTTTAAGGGCTTGCAATAACAACTATGCAAGATATAGCTGAGTTGAAAAGTTACTTGATAATATTGTCTAATAGATAATGTGGCAATCAGCTCTAAGGATGGATCTGTGAGATATTCATGACACGTAGGATGGCATACGAAAAGAGACTGCCATAGCTGTAACTCACCTATCCAAGCTTCATGAGCTGGCAGCCAGACATTAGTATGTGTGTGGTGTGTGGGGGGAAGGGGATTGGAATGTGATAGTGGTCAAATAACCAATTGGAATTGGTGGTAGTGGTCAAATAACCATCACTGGTACAGGACACCTGATTTACTCTTGATCTCTGTTTGGCTCGGTATAATTTGGATAAGCTGGATTAGTCTGGGAGACTGATTTTTGTGACATGAATATGGTTCAATCAATGCCTGTGGGATCTTGTATTTGGAAAGAAATATTATAACAGATTATATCTGGATCCCCACCAGACTGATATTTTTAAAACGTTTTAGGGAAACTAAAAGAAACAAAATTCAATGCAAAAATCTATTTGTTTCTAGTTTCAGAAGTTTAAAAAAAACAGCTAATGAATATTTTAGAAGATTTAATATGGATTTGAAATACTTATAAGTTATAATTAAATTGCTATTTCAAAATATAGATGAAGGGATCTTTTTATAGTTTACTACACTGAAAAAAATTGAAAGACTTTCTTTCTTTTAATCTGTTTTTGCACCTATTTTTCTCTCTTTTAACTTTTCTAACTTTGGCTGGTATTTATATTTTGTTATAAATGTTAATAAAAATTACGAATATAAATTAAGAGAAATTATAAAATTATAATTATAATTTATAAACTTATAAAATTATAACTAGGTAAATGTTCACTATAAATACTTTTTATTTGTGAAAATGAATGGCATTTACAGCACATTTACAGTTATTTTGTGTATGTAACCATAGAAAATGACTAATGTGCAATGAGAGAGTTTTAATAAAACAAATATCGAAATAATACCCTCAATCTTGTATATGTAACCTAAACACAAGTCTATTGAAAAGAAATTACTAAGGAACAGCAAGAGAAAAAAGATACAGAAAGCAATACAAGGAACAAAAATATAGAAGGGTTTTTTTTAAAGAGTAGAGGGGAACATACTAGACATGTATAAAATTAGGTCTGATGAAGAGTGAATATTGAAGATATTTTCTCTTTGCCTTATAATATCAGAATCAAGGACAATCAGTACTTAGGAAAGCTTAAAGCTTAGTTGTAGTGCAGGGGTCTCCAACCTTTGCAACTTTAAGTCTGAAGGACGTCAGCTCCCAGCAAAGCTGGCTGGAGAAGTCTGGGAGCTGAAGTCCTTCAGACTTAAAGTTGCAAAGGTTGGAGACCCCCGTTGTAGAGAATAAAATCACTGAAGGCTAATATACATGATGCTTATATATTGCCACTGGTATTTTCTGTTATAGTCACTGAGAACCTAACCATGGACTTTCCTCAAACTACAAAGAAGAGAGGGTCAAATTATTCTCCAAAGCATCAGAGGGCAGAACAAGAAACAATGGTTGGAAATCATTGAGAGAAGCAAATTGGAATTAAGGAGAAACTTCCTAACAATGAGGACAATTAACCAGTGGAACAGCTTGCCTTTAGAAATCATGAGCTTCATCACTGGAGGTTTTTAAGAAGAGACTGGACAGCCAGTTGCCTGAAATGGTATAGGGTCTCCTGCCAGAGCAGGAGCTGGATTAGAAAACCTCCCAGGCCCCTTCCAGCTCGATTCTATTCTACATCATTAAACACTGTTGAAATACGTAGAATAGTAGATTAGCTGGGCCTTGGACTTAGTATGGCTCTCCTTGTATCTTTGACATGTAAACATGATAGCAAGCCAAGTAGAAAAGTTTCATCAGAAACATTTCTCTGCCCCACTGACTTTTATAACTTACAGGAATTCCAGGATTTTACATATATAATTTTTACTCAATTTTTTACTAAACTTGCTTGTTTTCAGTTATGCTCAGTCTTGAACAAATCATAGATAGACAATGATATTTGCTTTTAAAAAAAGAGATGTGATTTGTATAGCTTAATATGGTTATAAATGCTTTATTTGAAAAATTTCATAACATTCAAGTGGCGCATCATAATTCCAGCGGTATTTACTTTTGAAGCTGATAAAGGCAATGTTTTTTTTAATGATCAGTTTATTTTAAATAATAGCCAAAGTGGAGAAATATTGATCAAAGGGAAACACTGGAAATAACTGAAAATATTCCCACAGAAAAAGTCTCCTAATTTTCTATATTTGGTTTATCTTCAAGATTTTAGCTCAATTACTGTCTTGGAAGAATAGGATTGTCATATTGAAATGTGTTTGAATATAAGTAGCTTGGATTGGTAGTTGGGTTGTTGGGCTGAACTCTGAGCTTGACAATTTGGTTGCAAACGTCTCATCACCATTCAAATACATCGCCATTTTCATCTGCATTTAGGACTACAACTCCAGAAGAGAATCGCATGGGAAATGAGGGTCACATTGTGAATACTGTACTGCTATCAGGGCAAATAGTGACATAGTTTCTGATTTCACTTCATGCTTTGTTGAATATTCTCAGCAATAAATTATGTCACGTTGTTGAAAGAAAAAGAAGTGAAAATGTGCCTTTATAAAGAAGAAAATCCGACATGCTATATCTCAATCCTCCAAGTATCAAAAATTACTGATAGAAAATATCCCTCCAAAATGGATTTATTTGACTCTTCTAGCTGCTTTTTTGCTTTCTTTTCATGCTGTCGTATTATCGCATTCACATGCCTGTGGCTCCTGCTTGTTAATCGTAATGTGAACTGCCTTTAAGGCAAAAGTAAGTGTTAAGAAAGAAGAGGGAATAACATAGCAGTTTCCTTTTTCAGTTTTCCATTCTCTCTGAGCTGTTCTCAGTAAACCTTAGGGCTGTGGAAAGTTTTATTTCTTTCAGGAAATGTACATCAGATAAACTCCAGTTTCTGGCAATAATGTCTGCTACGGCTTCATTCTAAAGCCCGGGGAAAAAAAGAGTCTCACTGTTATCTGAACAAGTAGTGCCTTTGTTATTTCTGCTTTTAAAATTTGATACCTTGATTGTATGCGCTGACGAGAAAAGAGTAGTTCCAAGACAAAGAAGATAAAGTAAAATAAAATAAAATACTGAAAACAGGGCAAGACACCTTATGTTCTTGGGGCTGGGGTGAGACTAATCTTCCATTCTGATCTTGGTCATGTCAGCATAAAAGTTTAGCTTTTCAACTGTGGTCTTTAAAGATATAAATGAATATGTTCTACCCATAGTTCCTTCATAACATCTCTACCCATTGTATATATGCAAGGATTTATTTAAAATGTATGATGTTCATATGCAATTATTGGATGCGAACGTCATACATTTTAAAGAAATCCTTGTATGTACAGTATGTGTATGCTTGTAATTCCTATAAGTCTGGTTAAATGGCCAACCAATCTGTGTGTAGATCTACACCTGCACACAGAAACATGTACACACAACCACCCTATAACCCCCAATCTACCTACTGTATTTCTCCCTCTCTCCCTCTACCTACCTACCTATCTACCTACCTACCTACCTACCTACCTACCTACCTACTGTATTTCTCCCTCTCCCTCTCTATCCCTCTACCTACTATACCTACTGATCTACTGTATTTCTCCCTCTCCCTCTCTATCCCTCTACCTACTGTACCTACTGATCTACTGTATTTCTCCCTCTACCTACCTACCTACCTACCTACCTACCTATCCACCTACCTACCTACCTACTGTATTTCTCCCTCTCTATCCCTCTACCTACTGTACCTACTGATCTACTGTATTTCTCCCTCTACCTACCTACCGCATTTCTCCCTTCCTCTCTCTATCCCTATAGCTGCCTACCTGCCTACCTACTGTATTTCTCCTTGAATTTTATGGACAAAGTATTTTATGTCATAAAGGATGACATAATACCTGTGGCCCACTGCTCTTTCTGTATCCATCTACCTACCTTTTTTACATTTTTTTACATTTCCGTTGCATGTACCTGGCACAGGTGTGACATCTACACAATCTCTATATATATTATAGGTGCCGTACTTGAAAGGAACGTTGTGTGAAAATTTGGAAGTGATCAGTGCAGTACTTTCGGAGATTAGCGGTTTTGAACAAACTCTTGTTACATTTTTATTTATATAGATAATAAATTTTTTAACGTTTCCCATATATGTGATAATGATATAGATCAACCAAAAGCTAGTTCCAAAGGAATGACAGAATAAAATTAAAAATAATACTGTAGCTAGCCTAATAAATTAAACAAGGCTTACCTTGATTATACATGTACCATAGAAGAGATAACATGGGAATGTCAGGATTGTTGGATAATTCATTTGTTTATTAATCAAATTTGTATGCCTCCCCCCCCCATTTCACAGAAAGTGACTCTAGACAGCATAAACCATATAATAAGACAAATATTAACACAGTATTAAATATTAAACAAATGTTTTATATATATGTGTGTGTGTGTGTGTGTGTGTTAGTTTTATGAGCTGATCAATAAATTTAAATTTGAGAGACCAAGATAGATCTATTTTGAGCTTATTAGCTCTCATCAGTTGGCCACACCCCACTGGGATTCGAACCGGGGCTGCAATGCATCCAAGGCAGAAGCCTAGCACTACAGCCTAACCAGGCTCTACCCATTGCATCAGCTAAGACAGGAGTATCAGTATGTCTCCTCCCTTAATGGGGCCCTAACAGGAAGTTGTGAAAACAATTATCTATCTATCTATCTATCTATCTATCTATCTATCTATCTATCTATCTATCTATCTATCTATCTATCTATCTATCTATCTATCTATCTATCTGGATAAAGTGGGATTGTACAACAATGTAAGTAGTCCAGTGGCAAACCAGCTCTATAATCCTGCCAAGAAAACTCCATAGCTATGTAATCATCGGGAGACAAGCTGAGCTTGGGGTGTTTTTAACTTTTATCCCTGCTCAGCATTAAGTTTTATGTACAGTAATAACTTCAGATGACAGAGGCTTTCATGAATACTAGAACTGTAACTTGAGGTTTTCACCCCCTTCTGGTTTCATTCTTTTTCTCTACCTTCTCATAATACAGAGCATGTTAATATGGCTTTTATGTTTGGGGCATGGCTTTTGTAAGATGCCAAGAGGCAGCATGGTTGAGTTGGGCAGCCATATAAATTTTCTTAATAAATCAATGTGAAAAAATATTAGTCTGGAGGAAATATGACTAGGAAGATTTGAGGATAAATGGGGAAAGCAAAGGTTGCTGACATAAATATCCCTGATGTGGAGAGTATTTTCCATTGCACACCATATGATTTATAACAACAATCCTAAACCTAGAATCTATTATCCCTAGTTAAAAAGAGCAAGTGGCAAAGAACATGACAGATGCCTCTTCATGCTTTCAAAAGCTGCTGTCAATAAGAATAGCTGGATGGAGAAATAGACTGATTTGATGTATAAGTCACAGAAGATTTTCTTTGGTAACTGCTTCAGTATCTCAGTAAAGTAAATACGAGGCTTCAAGTAACCCTATGATCTGGCATGACAAAGATTTAAGTTCTTCCTTGCATTCCAGTCTATTGGTTGGAGTTTGGGAAACAGAATTCAGAGCATGATAATATAAAATGCTGGCTGCCAGCTTCAACTGGATCCACATGTCCTCAGCATTTTGGAGTCTGTTTTCAGTATGACCAATTCTACTTTCTCTTTTTCATTATGGAACTTGCAAATGGAACTTGCAAAGTGTGATGAGATTTGGGATTGAGTGGGATTGAAATACTATAAATCAGCAACCAATTTTGGTTCAACCTAATAAAGGACCCGCCCTGGGTCCTTTTTAGGAGAAGGTGCGGGGTATAAATTTGAAAAATAAAAATAAAATAAAAAAATAAATATTAAAGCTCAGTGGCTGCTAGCATAGGAAAAGGGGAGGGGGGGAAGAAAAATTCTTAGTTGCTTGCTATATTAATGTGCTGATACAACTCTTCACACTTTCTGTAAGGCAAATGAGTCCAAATCAGTGGAGGTATTATAACAACGCGACCAGATGTCCTGCTTTTGGCGGGACAGTCCCGATTTTTAACAATTTGTCCCGCGTCCCGTGGCGTTTTAAAAAAGTCCTGATTTTTGGAAAGAATGCACGACAAGCTAGGGAACGGCGGGAGAATGGGAAGGAAATAAACGGTTTTCGGCAGCCATGTGGCTATTTCGCCAGCTATTCAGATAATTTAGGTAAGTAATTTATTTATTTATTTATTTATTTCATAAATACACAAATTTTCTTGAATTTAGCAGACAGTACTCGTATTATTTATATTTTATAGTGGCAGCAAAAAGTCTAGCACTGCCCCCCATCCCCGGTCAATGGTGTCCCGCTTTACCAATGTTAAAATCTGGTCACCTTATATTATAATCATCTCAACCAATTATCAACTAACTAAAGTGTATTATGTAACCTGATGCTAGAGTATTGAGGATAGTATACATAAAGGTGCACTATGAGTAAAATGTTGCACTTGATAGCAAGATGAAAACATGAAAGATAAATGTATTGCAGTACATAAAATCATTGACACTCTCCCTCCCCCTCTCTCTTTCTCACACACAAGGGGGGGGGGAGAGGGAGTGTTTGTATTTAGGAGCACACATATGGAGATATGGTGAGGAACCGGTTTCCAACAACTTTCCCTATCTTTCAAGCATAATCCTTGAATTCAAGCATAACCTGCATAAATGTGTCTAGTCCCCAACAGATACATATATACATAGTAAAACAAAACAAAAATTATATATCAAGTTTTGCAATTGGTAAAATGTAAAAATACATTTACATTTAGATAATTCTGAAAAGAGATAAGGAATGAAACTGTGTAAGGCAGGGGTCTGCAAAGTTGGCTCTTTTAAGACGGGTGGACTTCAACTCCCAGAATCCCCCAGCCAGCATAGCTGGCTGGGGGATTCTGGGAGTTGAAGTCCACCCGTCTTAAAAGAGCCAACTTTGCAGACCCCTGGTGTAAGGAAATCTCTCTCCCCCTCTTCCCCATGACCTATACTGAAGGTAGTCTTTTCATTTTAAGATGCATGATTCTTTCTTCTTTTTGAAATGTTAGTTCTCTAACTGCGACAGTAGATATTCTCTAGTTATTCAACACTTTCCTCCTTCCCATTTTACACACATGCACAGACACACAGACACACACACACAGAGAAGTAAGCTTCTTTTTGCTACTGCCTATGATAACTTGTTTTAGGATTGCATTCTGACATTTCCAGGGTATTTAATGAGGTCAGAGAAGCAGAGAATTACTAAGAGTAACCATAATTGATTCTTCACTATCCTCCCCAAAGTTGTGACTTGTTTAATAGTGCTATATTCATTTCCAGTTGTATGCAAGATAGAGGTTTTTCCCTCTATTTACTAGGGAAATTGTCAGACCAGCCCCAATCTGATTCCTTAGGAAAGAAAAGCCTTTGAGTTGGTTAAAGCAAAAGGTTCTTTTACTAAGAGTGTTGGTTGCAGTAAAGTCAAGCCAGCTCTGAAACTATCACACTTGCTGGATACAAAAATAAAGTGTAGGAGGGATGTTGGTGTTCTGGGAAGGAGGAAGAGTAAGGATTAAAACAGTTGCTGAGGCGGAAGCCTTTCTTAAAAAATATTCCTCAATCCTGGAGGATGAAAGTGGAGGAGCAGAGGGGGCCACGGCCTCGCCCACTGGGGGCCAGGGAGGAGAACAAGAAGACACAATTGCTAAGAGACTTAGATCTAAAAAATGACTTTATTAATATAGTATAACTTTTGTTTGGATGTTTGTATATGATTGCTAGCATAGAATTTACAATGATGTATGCACTTTTCTTCACTTTGTAGTACTATTGAAATATGTATTATCTATGTTTTGTCAAGAAGCCCCGGAGGGGGCCTACGATCTCGACGTGAAAGTTCTCAAAATATTTCCTTATCACACCTTACCCTATCCTACCTGAAAAATTGTAAAACTCAATAAAACTTTTTCAATAAAAAAAAAAAAGTATAGGCTTGCCCCCGGCCCATCGCTCCCCCCATGACCAGTCTGTTTCCAGCCAACCAGAGCTCGCCAAGATGTTTTGAGAACTTTTGAGTTTTTTGGGGTGTAGTCCGCATGTTTCTCAGGGTGCCTGACGATGGGATGTTGGTACAAACAGGGTCCAGCTGTTCTGGTCCTTATCACCTGTCATTCCCCCGTCTTGATTTCCTATGATGTACACACAATTTTTAATGTCCTTTCATTCTTCGCCCTTTCATCCTCTCGCCCCCTCCCCTTCCTCCTCCTTTTGATGGCAGGATGCCTGTGAGGATCCAAGCCAAGCCAGGCAGAGCTGACACTTATTACTTCTATCTCTAAGCAAAGATTCGGGGAAATGAATGGGAAGTAACTAGCTGAAATGCAAATAGGAAGGATTCTGCTCTGCCTTCCATTGAAAATTACAGGTATAAAAATTATATGTTTGCCATTTTAATCTGAATTCCTGCTTTTAGTATGTAATTAGATTTGTTACAGCGCAAGTTGTTGAATATAGCAGTTTCACTGAATGCTAAACTAAGGGCTAATTCCTTTGTAAAACTCATGGGTTAGATCAAATTAAATCTCTGCATACTTTGATGCCCAACAACCACACATGTCTAGCTGTAGTTTATATAGTCCATATTGCTTTCATTCTCCACGAGATTTTCATCCTTTCCTTGCTTCTATTTTCTTTGCATCAGTAAACCTTGTCTTTACTTTGGAGTCAAGTAAAGTTTGCCAAGTACATAATTTATGACATACAATACCTTCATTCACACTTGACTCACAGTTTATTTTCTCCTACTCAGCAAGTAAATCTCTTTTTCTCTCTGCTGTTTTTTCCTACTTTAAAGTCTTTTAAGAGAAAAAGTCTATAATTATCATTATATTGTTATTATTATCATTCTAGTATTTTGCTTCCTTGGAAGTAAACCTTGTTATATTAATGAAAAATATTTCCTAGGAACTACGTGTAATCCTTCTGCTCAGTCACAATATTCTCCTTCAGTTCCATTCCAAATTTTGGATTCAATTAAATCCTTTTAAATATTTAGTAATTTAGACATCGCTTTGGTAGTTTTGAGTTCTTTCTCATTAGGATAATGACAAAATGAGATGAATTAAGTGTTTGTTCTAAGTGTAGGCAGAAGAGACATATATTTGTATGTAGCAGCAGATATCTGAATAGTTGAAGTTGAAAGGTACCTTCCAGTGGTGGGTTTCTGCAGGCTCGCACCTACTCGCGAGAGCCGGTTGGTGAAATTTAGAGAACAGGTGAGAGGGGGTTCCACCCGCGTACCTAGAAGTAAATCTGGCCCGCCGCTGCCAGTGACCCAACGGGAAGGAAAGAAAAGGGAAGGGAAGGAAGGAAGGAAGGAAGGAAAGATGGAAAGAAAGAAAGAAAGAAAGAAAGAAAGAAAGAAAGAAAGAAAGAAAGAAAGAAAGAATTTATCATCACAATTGAGTCCAAAATTTTGGTTGCTAAGCAAGAGCATTGTTAAATGAGTTTCACCACATTTTAAAAGGTGGCCACTCCCACCCTGTCACATGACTGCCAAGCCACGCCCACAAAATAGGCCACACCTACAGAGTAGGTTCTAAAAAATTTGAAACCCACCCCTGGTACCTTCATATAGTAGGAACAGCAGAAGAGCAGCACATCCTGTCATTACACATAACTCCCATTGAAATTTGAGATATACAGGTAGTCCTTGACATATGGTCACAATTGAGCCCAACATTTCTATTAAAAAGACAGTTGTTAAGTGAGTTTTGCCCTATTTTCCCGCCTGTTATTATCACAGTTGTTGAGTGAATCACTGCCATTGTTAAGTTAGTAACATGGTTGTTATAACTGAATCTTGTTTTATGATTGACTTTCCTTGTCAGAAGATCGCAAAAGGTGATCACATGACCCTGGGACAGTGCAACTATCATAAATACATGTCAAACGTCCAAGTTTTGATCACATGGCTATGAGACTGCTGCAAAGTTATATATGTGAAAAATGGTCATTAATCATTTTTTTCAGTGCCGCTATAACTTTGAACAGTCAGTAAATGAAAAGAATACTTGCAAATATTGAGGGGAAAATTAAGGATGTATATGTACCCTTTAAAAAGAACATTGGGCCAGTTGTAGATCCCGGGTGTCAAAATCGCGGTGTCACGTTGCTGTCATGTGATGTTTCGTGATTCTTTCCTCCTTCTCGGGGCTGGGGTGGGCGTGGCTTGCATGTGATGCATCCGGACTGCAGGCTGCCAGTTTAACACCCCTGTTGTAGATCCATCTTCCAATTATACTACTTCATAGCAAAACAGAAACACCTATTTCAATCCAGAAAAAAAAGATATGTATGGCAAGATGGAGGAATACGTTCCAGAGTTCCTGGAATACATTCCTGAAGTATTTTGGATGAAAAGAAGAGAGAACAAGTTTAATGTTACTTTCTACAAAGTCTAGAATACAGAAGAACAATTGAAATAGCAGAGATGCCCACAAATATGCATTACTGTAGTTTGTGAACAAAATAATCCCAGCAATATTGCTGACTAATATTGTCTTGGGTGGATTAGTTAAATCTACTGCAGATAATTTGGTCCTTCTCAGTTATGGGGGGGGGGGGAAATTATAAGGGGAAGATGTGTAGAAGCATTAGCTGGTAACATAACTCCTTTGATATGAGTGAGGAAAAAGCCCCACAATATTTTATCTAATACAACTGGGGAAAAAGAAAGCTGAAAACAAAGATAAATGTGTTCAGATTTCCATTATGTGCAGGCTTTATAGAGGTTACATTTATTAAAGAAAATGAGCTGGTAGAAAGCCATGGTCTTCAGGAATACTTTAAGGATATTCTAGTAAAGCATTCCTAGCAGTCCACTCTATAATATATTATATTATTCAGAAAGATAACTTCAACAGAATTCAAATTCAAAAAGGAACTTGCTACAGCAAAGGTATCAAACTCAAGGCCCAGAGGTGCTTCGATCTGGCCCTTGGGGCTACCCTGGAAACAAGGACTGATCCGCAATGCCTCTGCCAGCGAAAACGGAACTCAGGAGGGCCACGCATGGCCTTCCCAAGCTCCATTTTTGGGTCACCGCAGGTGCTCCGACACAGGTGATATCAATCAATCAATAATCAATAATTTAATTTGTTGACCGCTCCTCTCCCCATAGGGACTCGGAGCGGTGCACAGGGAAAACTAAAACCATAAATATACAGACACATTAAAAACAAATTAAACATGTACCTGTGCTAAAATACCCCATTAAAATACTAAAATTCCCAGTTAAAACAACTAAAACCCCATAGAGAGACACTACCCTAGGCCGGCCAAGCAGAAAAGATGTGTTTTTAGTTTTAGATGGAAGGAGCGGAAGTCCGTGGCCGTTCTAATGTTGGGGGGAAGGTCGTTCCAGAGGGCTGGACCTGCCACAGAGAGAGCCCTTCCCCTGGGCGTCGCCCGCTGACAAAGTCTAGTGGACGGCACCCGGAGAAGTCCCGCTCTGTGGGAGCGAATCAGCCGTGAGGATGTATGAGGCAGGATCCGATCCCGCAGATAGCTAGGTCCCGAGCCATGGAGCGCTTTAAAAATGATGACTAATACCTTGAAGCGCATCAAGCTCATCATGCCCACCCAGGCCATGCCCCCTGTCCCCCCTGAGGTTAAACACAATCCTGATGCGGCCCTCAATGAAATCAAGTTTGACACCCCTGTGCTAAAGCAACTTATATTATACAAACATTCATATATTTAACTGCTATAAAATATTATAGTAAAGTTTACTCATAGTCTTATCACAGTTAGTTTATCAATTTTCAAATTTGTTCACTTCTAAAAAAGCAAATATTTGATTGTTAAATTATCTTTTTGCATATGGCAAGTAAGAAAAAACATTTAAAACCAATGAAAACATTTGAAATTTGGAGAAATAAATAGGACATATTGGAAGTTGTCTCTCAAAATGGTGTGAAGTTTGGCCCCAACTGGAAATTTGAGTGTAATAATCAGCATTACCATCAAAAAAAAGAGAAGAAAAAGCCAGTATGACCATATTTTTTTCTAATGCTGAAACAGACACAAAATTGAGATTAAAAAATCCAAAATTTAATCCTTCAACTAAATCACATTCTTTTGCCAACTCTGTTCTGATTCCATGTCATACATTATGATATAGGTCAGAGGTCTTTAAACTTGGCAACTTTAAGACTTGTGGACTTCAACTCCCAGAATTCTCCAGCATACCTGCCAATTCTGGGAATTGAAGCCCATGGGTGTTAAAGTTGCCAACTTTGGGGACCCCTAATATAGGTGATCTTCAAGAAGTACCAGGTTAATTCTTTTATCTCTCTCTAGGAATCCCATTATTAGCTAGATAACATCTATCTATCTATCTATCTATCTATCTATCTATCTATCTATCTATCTATCTATCTATCTATCTATCTATCTATCTATCGTCTGCAAAGTAATTAAGTTTATTTTAATAATGATTCCAAATCTTAAAAGAAAAACAAATCAAAACAAAAAAAGAATTCAGTCATGCTTCTGGAGCATACTTGAAACTTAAAGGGTGCAAGCAGAGGGGAAGAAGGTAAAAATCTTGCAGTGCAAATGTGACCAGAATTCTGCTTCTACTGAATTGATGCAACCCAAACAACCTTTGCATTCATCTTCCATCATCTTCCATATGGAAGCCATAACTTCTGTCTAAAATGTAGTCAGAACCACAATGTTCTTCTTTATAGCAGTTAGTTGCAAAGAAAAGGGAAGGAAAACAGCTGCTGCTTGAAATAATGTCTTCCCGGTTTCTTCCCCTGCACTCAGTTTGTAGTGGAGGGAAAAACAACTGGAGGAGAGAAAACGAAGGAAGAAGTTATAAACTTACATTCACTGACTTGGGATGGGATTAAATGTCATTAAATTCTCAAGTACTCTTATCTGAGTGCACTTCATTGTAAGGTTACAAACCTATAGAAACTGACTGGAAGTAAGTTGCATTGAATTTTAATGGGAGTTATTTCTGAATAAGCATGGCTAGCATTACTTTCCTTTTCTTCAAGGAAACTTTCAATAATAACCATTAAATGATTTATTATAATTCAGATTTGATCATTTCAATCTTCTTCCACAATAGTTCTGCCAGCACAATACATTTATACATATATGGTTCCCCCCCCCCCACCTAAAGTGCAATATTCTCACTTGCTTGTGGAAAGAAAAAAAGCTAACCATTAGAACAGGGGTGTCCAAACTTGGGAACTTTAAGACTTGTGGACTTCAACTCCCAGAATTCCCCAGCCAGCGAATGCTGGCTGGGGAATTCTGGGAGTTGAAGTCCACAAGTCTTAAAGTTCCCAAGTTTGGACACCCCTGCATTAGAAGGTGGGATTCAACAGGACAGAATATATATTCCTGTCCTGTTCGATTCTACCTTCTAATGGTTAGCTTTTTTTCTTTCCACAAGCAAGTGAGAATATTGCACTTTGAAAAAAAAAACCCTTAACATTTTAATTGCAAAATCAAATGTCACCAGCTATACAATATACTTTGCTTAGAGATGATGGCAAGGCAGAGGCGATCATTTGGTAGTCAACAATATTCTTTGCCTTCTTTAAGGACGATGAAGTCATTATAAAACAATTGGTATAATTAATCAATAATGTAATGCTCTCCCATGCTCCCAACTTAAGCTATATTTAATGAAGAAATGTTGACTGTAAAATTATGACACAACCTTTCTCATTATACCTGCAAAGTTTTGAATGTAGTGAAATACATTTAGATTTCTGTTTTTAATATCTGCTTTAACCTTTTAAACTGCATTAACTTTTGTATCATTATTAGTGATACCAGGCTGTATTACACTTTGATATTCATAAATTCCTCTTCTGTGCTTGCTACATTTAATAGCAGTTATGGGTTACTGCCACTATAAAGAATTATAAGATACTGTGTTCCCCTTTTTAAATAATTTATTCCCTCTCTCCCTCCTCCCCATTTCAAGTCCTACAGTCAGACTGAAATCGTGGTTTTTATCATTCTAATTTGAATACTGATTTTTTACTGACAATCTGTGTGATATACATTGGCAATAGAGAACTGACATGATTTCTAATAAGCAAATTTAAGCTGCAAAATTATCTATCTATCTATCTATCTATCTATCTATCTATCTATCTATCTATCTATCTATCATCTATCTATCTATCTATCTATCTATCTATCTATCTATCTATCTATCATCTATCTATCTATCTATCTATCTATCTATCTATCATCTATCTATCTATCTATCTATCTATCTATCTATCTATCTATCTATCTATCTATCTATCCATCTATCATCTATCTATCTCTATATCATTAAAAAAACATTGCTTTTCTGTAGCAAACTATTAATATTATGTGTAGGAGATTACCAAAGCTGTTAGTAGTTTAACAGCGAAAACAGATCTATCTTCTGTTTTTGGGAGAACAAAATAGATAATTCAATTACAAAATACAGTAGGTTGATTTCTAAGTAAATATTTTGTACACTGAATAAAAAGAGAAATTTAATTGAGAAAACTGAAATCATTCAAGTGTTTGTTGGTGTAAGTAATTCTGATTAAATAAAGTATCTACCTGTACTTTGCTTTGCACGATGAAGCTGCTCATCCCTTCTTTTTGTTTTGTTTTGTTTTGTTTTTAAAAATCATTGTGACCTTTACACCTTCCGTTGAAAGTTTGCAAGCATTTCCTCTGTCTGCTGACTTTGGTCTCATGAGGATCCAAGGAGAATCATTACTGAATCTATAAAAACATAGTTTATTCACATTTTGTGTAATACATAATATACCAATAAACCTACTACTAAAGCTATCAATTACCTGTTCCTCTCCTGCCAACCTAGCACTTTGAAAGCATGTGAATGTACCACATTAGTGAAATGTAGCAACATTCCATGGGCCGCGGCATACAGTCATAGTGGCCACACGACAACAGAAGCCTCTTAGGATTGCCGCCAGCCAGACTTGCTAGGATGTTTTCAAATTTATCAGCGGCCTGCTGGAAGTGTGGCGCTGAGCGGGGGACCTACTACCATATGTGGTGGATCTGCTCAAAGGTTAAGGTATACTGGGATAGAGTAAGGAGATGAGTGCAGGAGATAACAGGGATTAAAGTGGATAGGAGGCCAGAGCTCTTCCTCCTGGGAATCTTGCCAGACCTAATGAGTAAAAAAAACCAAGTACCTGATTACGTATGTGCTAACTGCGGCAAGGATGCTCCTTGCACAAAGGTGGAAAGACCCTAACATTCTGTCAGGAGAAAGCCTAAGATAACTGACTGTGCTGAATTAGATACGTTATCTAAATTACTAAAAAATGAACATAAAGAGGAGGGGGAAAAATTGGGAGCTGTGGTATCAATGGTTAGAAAAAGTGAAAAAGAATGGTGAGGAACTGAAGTGAAGAAAAATATCTTAACTAGAAGGTGGAAAAAGGGTTAATTTATTAAATCTCGCACTGTACTACTGACAGAAAGGAAAGAAACTGCAATGAAATGAGAATGGGGATATGAGGATGGTAATATGCACAAATATATTTGATTTAAAATATCAGAATTTGCATGAATTACGGGTGATGGTGAAAGGAATGCATGGGAAAAATATATTTATCTATTCTTTTTGTAACCAATTGATACACAGTACGTAAAGAAAGGGGTTTTTCTTTGTTTTTGTTTTTGTGTGTGTTGTGTTTGTTTTTTAAAAATAAAAAATAAAAATTATTTTTAAAAAGAAGCCTCTTAGGAGAACGTGGGCTCTCTTGGCTAAGAGATGGAGATGAGCAACAATCTCTAGAGTTGGACATGACTGGATAGAGGAAACATTTACCTTTACCTTTACTAGCAAATTAGCCTCATACTAAAATGCAACCTTTTGCCAAAGATACAAAGTCTTCAAAGCAGTAACCTTCCCGTATGACCAAGTCACTGCTGAATTATATACCCTTATATGCATTAGGATTTCATTTGCATTTTCAAAATGCTGACCTTTTCATGCAAGATAAGTCAAACTGATGATATTATCACACTGAATATTCTTATATACATGTAAGAATATGCACGCACACGCACACACACACAGAGTGTTTATTGCAACTCAATAGGAAATATTATTGCAATATCTTCAACTGCAGTAAAGCATTATTTCCAAACCTTCTACACAATATTATTTTGCTTTCACAGAGTATATTTCTAAAAGATAGAAATTGTCTAATAAGGCAATTCATTTTCTTCATTTCTTCCCTCTTCAAAGGAGGCTAACAAAACTGGGTTGTTTTTTTTTAAAGTTTCAATCTCTAGAGAGAGACCCAGTTTGGTCTAGTAGTTAAGGCACCAGGCTAGAAGCGGGAGACCCTTAATTCAATTCCTGCCTTAGCCTTGAAAGCCATCTGGTTGACTTTACAATACAATACAATAGCAGAGTTGGAAGGGACCTTGGAGGTCATCTAGTCCAACTCCCTGCCTAGGCAGGAAGCCCTATACCGTTTCAGTCAAATGGCTATCCAACATTTTCTTAAAGACTTCCAGTGTTGGGGCATTCACAACTTCTGGAGGCAACTTCTGTTCCACTGGTTAATTGTTCTCACTGTCAGGAAATTTCTCCTCAGTTCTAAGTTGCTTCTCTCCTTGATTAGTTTCCACCCATTGCTTCTTGTTCTGCCCTCAGGTGCTTTGGAGAATAGTTTGTCTCCCTTTTCTTTGTGGCAGCCTCTGAGATATTGGAACATTGCTATCATGTCTTTGGGCCAGTTACTCTCTCTCTTCTCCCAATCCACACCACAAGGTTGTTGTTGTGGGGCAAACAGGAGGATGAAAGTATGTGGCACATATTCACCACCTTGAGTTATTTTTTAAAAATTATAAAAGTGGGATACAAATAAATAAATCAGAAATGAAACTATTAGGACTGAATACCAATATCGTTAGTATCAATATACGTCTAGTTTTATTACTTATTTACCCTTTCGTCTCACATACCTTGATTCTGGGCGGTTTGCAATAAGACTATAAAATAGGAATATAAGTAGCAACCAACCATTAAAACCAATAATATTATGATTAAACCAGCAAGGAAGGTGCATTGCATCTTATTAAAAAAATGGAAAAAAATTATGACAATTACAGATATATTATACAAACAGAGATCATTTGTCTTCATCTGCTGCATCCAATGCCATTGACTCTGATCTCTGAGTGTCCTAACTCAGTAGATATAACACAGCCACTATCATCACCTCCCAAAGCTCTCCTAAATTATGTTGAGCGGTTTCATAATGTGCTGTAAGTGTCCTGGCATCTTTCCTCCATTGAGTAAGCTGCTCCATTATTCTTTTCTATTGAATATTTGGTGGGAGGAGAAAGCACTGAGGCATGCTGTAAAGGCTGTCTCTCCTCTAAGTAGGAATGGGATGCAAGGACCCAGTAGCTCAATGGCATGATAGCAGCTGCTGAAAAGCGATAAAGCCAAAAAATCAGGAGTTGAAGTCAGGCAAGGGCTCCTATCGATATTGCCCTGAAACTTTACAGAATCCTAGGATGATCAGATCAAAACCAGAAGTTGTTACTCCTGAGACATAGCTATGGTAGAAGTAAAATGGCTGACATGCTCAATGGCAACCAAGAGATGGGATTAAAAGAGAGTGATTGGCCCAAGCCTATCCAGCCTACTTTCAGGTTTAAGGTGGGCTTAGACATAAATTTCTTAGTTTCCAGCCTGGTGTCTTTTTATCATTAGGCCAAACTGGTTCTCAGCATTCTGTTTTCCTACAGTAAGAAATAAAAATATGCTGAAGATATTTGGCAATTTAATAGACAAATCTTCAGTTGTCAAGAGGCTGAACACTAGCTTTTTTCTCTTGCATGATTAAACAAGTTTTAAGAAAATTGAATATAGAAATAAATGCAAGTACTATTCACGCAATTAATTAAAGAAATGAAATGAAATGCATAGCACACCTAATTATATGAAAAGAACCAAAACTACAGCAAATGAGATATTTCATGAGCTACAGAATTAATGGTGAATTGGGATTTCCTCTTTGCTTTTTAACAGAGATCGGCTGCAGCCACTATAAATAAAAGTCATTCATGACAGTTGGCACGCTATTTAGGTTTATGTGGGCTGTGACATTTCTTTCTGTGACTCAGAACTTTCCTGTTTATCTGAAACAATGCTTACAGATGAAATAAATGTATGTTGCTATGATATGGATGCCTTAAAAAATCCATCCATTATAGGGTTTTATTGTACGTGTATGTGTTTGTGTGTGTGTGAGAGAGAGAGAGAAAGAGAGGCAGGGGAAAGGATAAACCTTCAATATTATTGAGGTTATCTGAATAAATTGGCTTGGGTCAAATCCATTTATCCCAACACTAGGGTATTGTCCAGTTTGGCTAGCAATTATGGGAAACATAGTTAAATAACTTGTAGAAGATGATATTTTTCAGATGCAGAAGGAATTTCAGTGAGTCACACAATAGAACAATAAACAACAAAAGGGATTTTAAGAAATATGGGATAGGGAAGGACTTGCCAAATTTGAAAAAAATGCACTATCAAATAAAAATAAATACAGAAGAAGTCATAGCATACCATCATACCTCAAAGATTAAATAATATAAACATGTATCATATATTTTGGAAATTTATAAATTAGAAAAAGAAAGTAAAATAAGTGTACCTTTTTTAAATGAGGTCCCCAAAGAGAAAAATGGGAGGAAATAAAAGGCAATAAATGACCCCAAACCAAGATAGGGTTCTCAGATCTCAGGATTTGTCATTTACTGGCTATAGAGCAGGGGTCTCCAACCTTTGCAACTTTAAGTCTGAAGGACTTCAGCTCCCAGAATTCTCCAGCCAGCAAAGCTGGCTGGAGAAGTCTGGGAGCTGAAGCCCTTCAGACTTAAAGTTGCAAAGGTTGGAGACCCCTGCTATAGAGCTTTTGCTGTGCAACCTGTGGGCAGAAGACTTTCTCCATGCATATTTTTCTGTAGGCAACCAAGGTGTGATGCATTCAGATTCTTTAATTACATCTCCAAAACTTCCCAAGAATATCTTCACAGTCTTGAGATCAGGAGAATCCATGAGGAGAGGGGAAAGATTATCCAAACAACCAAAAATCTAGTCTCAATTATCTAGTTGCAGCTGCCAGTTCTAAATCTTCTTGAGGATACCCTCACTCAGAATCTACATAACTTAAACATTTAAAATAATGGTGCACTAATCCTGATTCAGGATATTACAGGATTATACTGTTTTCCTTGTTTCTTACAGTATATAGTATTAAATCAAATTCATCTCTCTCTCTGTCTCTTTCATACATCATACACATTGGGGGAAATGTGTTACAATTACACATCTTTAAAAATTACTCTGGAAGGTTGTTTGCAGGAATATTTATTTTACTTATGTTTCTGTTTCTGTCACAATAGGTATAAATCATGCAAGAATGATAAAAGTTCTTTCCCTTTCAAACAGGGAAATCTATTACACAGTTCCCCTTTCGACCTTCCCTTTCTGCCAGTCTCTGTGGCTATTTTTTCTGATGTTTATAAAATCTAAATCCGGGAAAATATAAAAAGGGTGAGAAATTGTTGGTATTGTTGGGCTGCAGCTATTCACAGTGACTATCAAGAATAACGGCAATCAACATAAAGATAAAAACAAAATTATAAAAAGCAAGCAATTGAAACCCAAATTGTATACTATAACTAGCACTTTGAACTCTGTTAGAAAACAGACAGGTATGCTATGAAGCTATGAATCCTGCTTTGAAACCAATCAGTAGCTAATTGAAGGAATTACATTTTCAATGCTGTCAATAGTGTAATTACAATGTTCTGGAAAAAAAACCCTACTTGAAGCATGCAATAGAGTCCAAACTAAATGTAACTTCATCAACTTTACCATGGCTTGATTAGGAAAAAAATGTTGACTTAATTGCACTAGCATTTAGCTTATAAATAAATTTCTAATCAATAACCAAACCTGAACATTTCAAGTACACAACTGGTTCCCAGTCTACATGCAGCCTGAAAATCTTGCATCTGAGTCTTTGGTCATATTGCCTACAAGTAAATGTCTCTACGTCTCTATTTACTGAACTGCCTTTTGGCTGACTATCAACAATTTTATTTTGCTCGTATTTCAGTTGCAAAAGAAACAGTATTGGCTTTCATTACCAAAGTAGGAATAAAACTGAACACCCAAATAGCAGCCAATATAACTGGGACTAGAAAGGCCTTTGCAAGATACCAAAACCGTGATGCGGTATAGAACCAGGAACATATGTTGAAATAGATATCTGAGGATATCCGGAACAGCCAGGATTCCTCTAGCAAAAAATGACTCAGAATATTGTAACCAATGAAATTGAAAGCCATAATAGGATCAGCACAATAGAGAGAAAACGTGATCCAACTAAGATCATCTGCTGGTCAGAGATCTCAAAAATATTATTCTCTTATCACCAGACTTCAAGCTCTATTGAAATGGAAAAGATTTCATAAATCCATGTACATTGTTTGGTTTTCTGGAAATTAAATATTCGAGCCTTGATGTCACAAGAGGGAACAATTGTAATCTAGCAAGATAGTATAAAGATACAAAATTCTCTGTGTGCAATTGATGGGAGTGCTGTACTAAATTACTTTTTTCTCGGCATCCGTAGACAGCTCCTTACAGCTGGTTACAGCTAGTCCAGAACGCAGCCGCGTGGGTGGTCATGGGAGCCACAAGGCAGTCCCACGTAACACCTCTCCTGCGCGAGCTGCACTGGCTACCTGTGGCCTTTCGGGTGCGCTTCAAGGTGTTAATGACCATCTTTAAAGCGCTCCATGGCTCGGGGCCTAGTTACATGCGAGACCGTATCCTGCCCCATACATCCCTTCGACCGATCCGCTCCCATAGAACGGGTGCCGTCGGCCAGGCAATGCTGGTTGGCGACACCCAGGGGAAGGGCCTTCTCTGTGGCGGGCCCAACCCTCTGGAACGACCTGCCCCCTGAACTCCGTACCACCACAGACCTCCGCCTTTTCCACCGGCGTCTTAAAACGCATTTGTTCCAACAAGCCGGCCTAGGATAATCACCCGATTTGGACTTTTTAGTTATAAATTTTAATTAGAGAATTTTAAAATGTTTTAGCACGGGGTAATTTAATTTAATTGGATTTTAATAATTGATCTATTTATGTACGTTGTGTTTTAATTTGCCTGTGCACCGCCCTGGGTCCTTTTGTAGGAGAAGGGTGGGGTATAAATTTAATAAAATAAAATAAAATAAATTATGTCGGGGAATCAAGAAAGAGACATCTGGTAGAATCTAAACTTATACTGTCTATTCATGTTTTGCCTTCCATTCTTGAACTTAAAATCAGATATTTGTAATATCTACTTGCTATTTTAAATTTCTCCTAATGACTTTCTTTAGTAATTTAAATGGTGGCAATGTTACATTAATAATCCATCAATAGTGTATTTCTGTCAGGGAACAGTACATCTCTAAGGGCTTTCCTTAAACTTGATATGAGTTCTGAGAATGGACATTTGTATGTTTATTGTGTAGTGTAGCTGTTATATGTAACTAGATCAAACTGAATCTATAATTAATTAGCTGATAACCTGGCATTGCCCCAGTATTTTTTTCCAGAGAGTATGTCATCTGTGTACCAAGTTTGGTGGAAATTGCTAGACATGTTCCAGAGTTATGCTGGAACATACACACACAGAGAGCCATTTAGATATAGAAATGTAAATTACATACATATATACATGGCCCCTTTGCTTATCATTCCAGATATATTTCCTTACTAGATACCTCCATACCTTCAACAATGGTAGAGCTCTCATGTATTTGAACACTTTTTAACAATCTAGGGAGGTATTCTGTATTGTAACTGCCTTGAAACTAATTCATGATGACCTCTATAACACAGTTAAACATCAGCATAGAAAATGTTTTATGACGTCTTGTATTATCTAAAATGCAAGATAATTTTTGTGTCATAAAATGTTTTATAAAATTTGCCTAATTTCAGTTCCACAGGAATCATGGATGCCAGAGATTTTGTATGCATTCTTGTAGCTTCATTTGAAGTACCTTGATTCAAAATGTTTTTTCATATGATGCACCATTTCATCCAGTTAAAGGTTACAAACACAAGAGTTTTAGTAGTAGTAGTAGTAGTAGTAGTAGTGTGTGTGTGTGTGTGTGTGTGTATGTGTGTATATTAGGTTTTTGAGCTGATCAAAATATATATACACACACGCGCACACACATACACACACACATAGATTTTCACGGGTGTAGGTATGCTGGTCTTGGTGTATTTGGGTCCTTTCCCGTGTAAGATTGAGATTGTCTTGGCAAGGTTTTTGTATACAAAAGAACAATGAACACACAGTCAGCACCAGTCAGCACCAATCTACCAATCATGATACAACTACCCAGCTAATGAACCCACTCACAGAGCAAAGCCAGCACTCTACCCCTCCCCACCAAGATTTATAGAAAGACGGCAGCTCCGAAGCTGAAAACACCAGCCTGAAGATGGCAAGTGAGACCTCGCCGAAATGTTGCCAAGACAATCTCAATCTTACACAGGAAAGGACCCAAATACAACAAGACCAACATGTATGTATGTATGTATGTATGTATGTATGTATGTAAGTATGTATGTATGTATGTATGTATGTATATATTTATATATATCAGACATTGGTATTCATTTAGAATCTGTTTTACCATCTTAGACTCAAACTTTGATTATTCCAGATTTTAACTGAACTCATTCAGTTTTCTGGATCTGAAGCAAAAGCCATGGTGAAAGAACATTGGTTTTGCAGTGCCTAGTATCAAATAAAAAACAAAGCCCACAAAATGTTTTGTTTTGTCTGAGGAATGTATATAATGGTTGATATTAGCTAAAAATGTCACAATTCCTAAAACTAATACAATACAATGTTTTTTGACTTACATATATTTGTCTTTTTTCTCTTTCATGGTAGCATTTGAAGAAATGTGTATGCAGTCATGAAAAAGTCTGTATCAAATTAGGGAAAGGTGTATTTGTAAGAAATGGCAATATCCCAACTATGGTGAGACCAACAGTCAAGGACTGAGTCAGATATAAAAGAGATTAAGTCATTGTTTTCCTCCAAAATAAATTAGTTTGTATGCCTGATGAGATTGCAAATATAGTTAACATAGTAGAGTGATAAATCATTCAGGGTAAGAACCAGATTAAAATGAGACAGAGCAAATAGTAAAACTAAGGGATTCTCTTAGCACAAGGATTTGTGGGATCAGATTACAGGGTTGAGGCCAGACATATTGATCAATGAATCCAATATTCTTCTCTCCTATGTACCATAATGTTTTATAACATTGATTTCTTTTTAAGCATCTGTTCAGGTGTTGCTGTTTGTAGTATGACAACCCACCAGGGAAACAAATCAGGAATCAAGGTTTGTGAAAGTCTGGAACTGAAATAAGAACTTTGAGTTTGGTTTGCTTCATCCCAGGTAGATAAAGATTCTGTCTAAATCATTAAGTTTACTTCATGATATAGACTTACAGTTAAATCCTAATTTATAACCTAAATACTATAAAGACAAACACAAAATCTTTGTTTAGGACTTGTGCTAAAGCAAAGTGATGGGGCATAATTGTCCACGTGGCAACAACCTGGAAGAAGCCTGATGAATGAATGAAAGAAAGGAGAAGAACCTGGACAACCCATTGAACCAAGCAGCTGTGTCATGTCTTTAGCAAGACACAACTCTTTCAATGCCTCAAGGAGGGTATGTCTGAAAAATTGATTAGTGAATTTTGCATAACGTTATTAAATAATTATTTTCTCTCTTTCCTTATTTTTTTTTTGAACAACTAGTCATATCAATCATCACCTTAAACTTTTTATAATTTTGACTGCTGTAGTTCTTCCCTGCCCCAAAGTAGAAAATATGGTCCTCGAATGTAGGTGCGCCTATGGGTTCTCTTATGAGTAGACTAGCAAATTATTCCTTCTTCAGGGCTTCCTGCCCCCTCATGTGGCTTCACAATGTTTAGAAGCTTTCTTCCCGCAAATCTTTTATCAACTGGTCTAGGAAATCAGGCTAATTAACAAAGCAATCAACAGCTCACTTTGTGATTCCAGAGTTGATTTAGGAAGTAGGAAAAAGAGCAGAAAGGGAGGGAGGGAGAGAACTCATCCACAGTAAAGCTTCAAAGAGTGTTTTGATGAAAACGAGCTTCTTTCTCATTTGCAGCTGCAAAAAGAGCTGGCAAGCAAGGCACAGGCTCCCTGCCAGCATTAAACAAGAAGGAGGGGGAAGTGGAGGAAAACAAGGTAATGGTGGGGATTGCAGGGCAGGTGTCCCATTAGGCCTTTCCAAATGGTTACATCTGAGACATTATCTGCAAAAATGAGGCTGCCTTGTTCTGTTTCTGTGGATTGGTTCTGTTTTTTGGAGGCTGAAGTGGGAGAAAACATTCACAAAAGTCCCACAGAGGGGGAAAAAGTGCTTCAAGTGAGCAAAGTCACCAGCCAGAAGGAAGAGCAAAAAAAAAAAAAAATCTGCTGAGGTTTTATACTTTCAATTTTAAATCCAATTCACAGGCTTTTTGGCAAAACCTCAAATCAAAGTTTCAGTATACTTTTTTCTTTGTTTTCTCCTCCGCCATAATTTTACTTATAAATCTCTCTTACCAAGTACCTATACAGATGGTAAAACATAAGTGACATTAGCATGGGGGAATCTAAGGGTATTGTGCAACTCTGATGGCTTGAGGGCATTCCTTCTGCCTTGGTAACCTTTTGTCCTTGTTTCAACTTTTCACTTGCAAATTTTAAACTTGTTTTTCATTGTTTAAATTGTACTTTTAGTCATGCTTTATATTGTTTTATAATGTTGTTTGTAAACTGATCAGAGTCACTTACTGAAATAGATGATGTAGAAATTTAAATAAACAAACAAACAAACAAATAAATAAATAAATAATAGATAAATACATACAGATAAGTAGGATGCATAGAATGACAGCCATGTTTTTATCAACAGTTAATAGGGTGGTTTGGGGATATTTTTTCTTAGCGCTGTACAAGAAATTGTTGGCTGCCTGCTGAATTCTCTTTCTTTCTTTCTTTCTTTCTTTCTTTCTTTCTTTCTTTCTTTCTTTCTTTCTTTCTTTCTTTCTTTCTTTCTTTCTTTCTTTCTGTCTTAAAGGTCAAATTATCATTTGCAATACTTCATACTTTATTCCCCACTTATCAGTTGTTCATTGTAAAGTTAAGCCTTGAATGACTCTTCTAATTCCTTAGACCAGGGGTGTCCAAACTTGGGAACTTTAAGACTTTTGGACTTCAACTCCCAGAATTCCCCAGCCGGCTTTGCCGGGTTAGGGTTAGGGTTAGGGTTAGGGTTAGGGTTAGGCTTTGCCGACTGGGGAATTCTGGGAGTTGAAGTCCAAAAGTCTTAAAGTTCCCAAGTTTGGACATCCCTGCCTTAGACGTATGCATTTACAATGGGAATGCTGCCTGTTAGGGGACTAATACAAAGGGATCAGGGCTAAAACAAGAGGCATTTGATGCCGGAGCTTATTATGGATGGTAACAATTGTTCTTCTTGTCTTTGCCATCTCCTTTCTCTCCCATGCAGGAGATTGTAGAGGAACAACAGAATACTCTTCTTTGATATCTGAGTTTATTTGTTCATTTGTTTATTAGACTTGTTTGCTGCCCACCTTCCCTTGAGCCAACTCTAGGTGGGTTACAAATAGTCACTGAAACATAAAAACAATAGAAACTCATAATAATAGTAATAATCTATATATCTATATCCATATAAATGGTGCTGTGTGTGTATGTATGTTCTAACATAACTCTGGAATCCCTTGAGCAATTTCAACCAAACTTGGTAAACAGATAACATTATCTGGAAAAAAGTACTCTGTGATTAAGATACCCCTAACAGCCCTTGGGATGTGTGTTCTGTTAAGTTACAGCCTGTTATGCCTTAAAATGGCTTCTACTGTACTGCCATAAAATAGCTTCTACTATACAATGCAGTTGAGTTGCCACAGTAACTGCTTCACAATATTCCACAAGGAGGCTCCCTCTGGGAAGGAGGAAAATCCAACATTAGAAATTACTTTCTGGGGGCCCAGGGAAAACATTTATAACTAATTTAATTGTCGTCGAAATCAGGGCTCAGGGAGAGGTTGCCCTTGCCATTGCCTCTTCAGGAATTGTGGTGATGTTAATGGAAGGAGAGAGGACAGCCCACTCCGCACTTACGTTGCCACTTGACATCACCATTCCTGTCTAATACAGGATTGGGATAAATAAATACCTGGGCAACGCCGGGTTATCAGCTAGTTTATAATTTAAAAAATGAGGAAGAAGGGAGTAACCTACCACTGTTTCACTCTCAATTTGGTCAATTCATATTTTTGTGATTAAGAAGATATCCCCACCCATAATCAGGCAAACATTTCTCAAATTGTAAAGTATAACTTGTGTTTATGATTTTGTCAGCAAGTGGTAAGTTTTGCATATGAGTCCCTGGACCATGAGTTACATTGTAGGAAAAGATTACAATTAACTCCTGAAGACTTCATGGAAATATCCATGCAATTTCAGAAAATTATTCCATTGCCTTCTTCCAAAATATGGTTTTATTTTCCCTCTAGTTTATAGCCCTTATATTTTCTGGTAATTTTCCACTCAAGTATTAATGAGATCCTAAGGTGTGTGTGTGTGTGTGTGTGTGTGTGTGTGTGTGTGTGTGTGTGAGATTGCTGACTCCTGGCAACTACCAGGACATGTCCCTGCAGTTCTCTTGACAAGGTTTTAGAAGTGGATTCACTTGTCGTTTTTCTAGGACTGAGAGAATGTCTGGCCCATTATTAGCCAGCTGGCTTTGTGGGGTTAGACTGCATAGTCTTCTAGTTTGTTAAGAGAAAAAATGTTACATGATATATGAAAGGAACAAAATTCTGTGAAGCAAAGGTGTCCTTTCTAGTCATTTCTGTTGATGATTAAAAATATGCTAGAAATTGGAAGTAAAAGTTGGATGAAAAACATAATTACCTGCTGAGTCAAACTATCTCTCATTTAGTTTTGACTTAGCCTATTGTATGAAACTAATTTTTAGAGTTTGCAAACTGTGATTGTATCATGTGTTGTGGAAATCCAATCATGTGTGCTTTATTGTACAGTGAAACAAAAACTCTCTCTTTGTCATATTTTGTTAGGTGAATTCCTGAGGAATTTGCTATTTTGGAATCCATACAACAGCTTGGATTTCTGAGCTCCATTTAGTAGAAAGCCAGTTTTGGTGTGACAGTTAAGGCTCCAGGCTAGAAGCTGGGAGATTGTAAATTCTAACCCAACCTTAGGCACAAAGCCAACTTGGTGACCTGGGGCCAGTCACACTCTTTCAGCCCAAGGAAACAGGCAATGCCAAGACAAGAAAACTTGCCAAGAAAACTGTAAAGACTTTTCCAGGCAGTTGCCAAAAGTCAACACTGACTCAAAGGTGCATACACACATTCAATAGAAACGGCGTTTTCTTTCTGTTTGGTAAGAAGGAAACAATGTTCAGAATTGTAAAAATCTGGCTACCATCTAAGCATCATCACTTTCTTTACATCTCAGATGAGTGTCAGGTTAGTTGTACTTTTTTACTCTCTTCTAGCCCAACCAATTAAAGTAGTGAGTGGTATATTGCTTATTAGGCAGTCCTTAAGCATGAAAGTAATGTGTTACAAAGAAAAAAAGGTAGCAGGGGATATTCTGTGATTCAGAGGTGGTGAACTAAAATGGTAGCGATGAAAGAATACTTGACCTCCTTCTATAATAATAGGTTTTAGGATCCAGATGTTATAAAGTGAAAGAATCTGCTTTATTTCTGAGTGCACAGTTTCTTGGTGGGGTTCCTTATAACCACAAAAAGGAAAAGGGGTAAAAGTCAGCTTAAAGTATACTGCGAAGTTTTTATCCCCTGAGAACATTCAGGCAGAAGTTAAAATGTGCAAGATCCCACGTCTACAGGAGCTGCCAGGGAGTTCACAGTGGTTTTCTTTTAGGAACTGAAGCTGATGTTCTTTGATCACAGTAAAAGACCAGTTTCAGTATCTGAAATGATTGTCAGCTATTTATCCACAGCCAGACATATGACTAACGTTTTTAAAGTTATGAATCAAGCTGAAAAAAAGAAAATAATTCAAAATTAAAAACCAATGGAACATTTTTTAAAGGTTGATTTCTTTGTGATTTTTTCCCTAGTTATTAATATCAAGTAAATATATTTGTCAGTTCTATAACTTTTCAGAATCTAACAGGTAGCATTAATCATATATTGGATATATGGTCCTGGAAACTATTGAATAAAGTTTTATTTCTTTACTAAGTCTTTCTTCCTTTCTCTATCTCGCCTTCTTTGTAAAAGCAAGATTTTACAAGTTTCAGGAATTTTAGATTGTTTCCAGATTAAGTGGCAGCTACAGCTATTTTGAAAGTCAGACTTTTTCCACCATCAAATAATCATCACAAAGTGGTTTAGCAGATTATTTTCTATACCTATGATGAATTTGCACCTGAACCATTATAGCTTATACAGGGTATAATCCATAAAAGATCATATTCTTTTGCCTATTCACTTTTTCATACTATTACCATAGAGAGGGACTTCTCTGGGTGCCGTCCACCGGGCAATGCCGGCTGGCGACGCCCAGGGGAAGGGCCTTCTCTGTGGTGGGCCCAACCCTCTGGAACGACCTACCCCCCCAAATTTAGGACTATCACGGACCTTCTCTCCTTCCGCCAACATTTGAAGACACATCTCTTCCATCTTGCCGGCCTGGCCTAATCCTCACAACCATGTTTGTAGACTGAATTTTAAATTATTTTAATTGGATTTTAAATGGGTTAATAGTATTAGGGAATTTTTAACACAGGGCATCTCGTATTTAATTGGAGTTTAGCCTTAAATTATATTTATTATTGCTATGTTTTGTATTTTCTGTTTTAATTTCCTGTGCACCGCCCTGAGTCCCTCCGGGGAGATAGGCACGGTTATATAAATTTAATAAAATAAAATACATAAATTATTATTCTTGATATATTTAGCAGTGGAAATGGATTCTGCTTGCTCATGAACAGTGCTTTAAAATGTTTCTATTTGTTTCTCCCATGTGTGCACATCAGGTTTTGTGTGGTTTGGTTGGGTTTCTCTACTGTTTGCACACTTCGTACATTCAGTTCTCAATGCATAATATGTGGCGGCCCTAAGCTTCATTCATCATGGGCTTTTGACCTAATGCTTATTCACTGAAATGAATTAAGCCTGGACAGAGGCAAAGCATGACAGATTTTACCCAGTTAATTTATCTAGTTTGAACTATTCTAACTCTATACACTTCACAGCTGGATGATCAGTGGCCAGCAGTCAGTCAGCTAATCTTCAAATCATTAATTAGCAGGATAAACCTCTTATTACAGAGCTCATTATGGGTGAAATTCTTCCCCTCTGCAATACTTAAGTACCTCTTGTGCATTACATTAAGGTCTTAATCACTTCTCATTTGGTGCTGTTTCTCTGCATGGGCTGAATTTCTCAGTATATAATTTATAAAGCCTCTACAATCTAAGCAAAAGATGGCTACAAATATATATTACAGGTAATTTATTATGTTGTTATGCCTGTCATCAGCTTATTGGTAAAGATTTTCAAAGTTCAGAAATTCAGAAATGCTCGAGGCAACCTGTAGGCTATGCAAGTTTTAGGCAATCATAATTCTTGTGGTGCAGTTGAGCAAATTATGACACCTCTGGTGTCTTTCTTGACATAAATTAACTTCTGTAACACTGGAATGTGTTCAATAGTAAATGTTACATTTGAGAAGTGCATAGGGTTCATGTTCATATTAAGCACTTTTCCTTGAAGTGTGTGTGTGTGTGTGTGTGTATCTATAATTGTTCCACAACACCATGTTAGGGCCCCAATTAAGGGAGGAGACATACTGTTTCCTTTTCTGCCTTTTGGCTCATCACCAGAGACCATCTAGACAGAAAGCCATGAGTTCTGTTGTGTGATTTTTTAAATATGTGTGTTAGTTTTATGAGCTGATCAATAAATAAATCAGAGAGACTAGTATAGATCTGTTTCGAGCTTTTTAGCTCTCATCAGCTAGCCATACCCGGTTCGAATCCCAGTAAGGGTATGGCTAGCTGATGAGAGCTAAAAAGCTCGAAATAAATCTATACTAGTCTCTCTGATTTATTTATTGATCAGCTCATAAAACTAACACACACACACACACATATTTGATTAACTCAAATCAATAGGGCCTTGAGTTAAAGGAAAGACCTGTGAATATAAGGCATGTTGTTTCAATGGTGACTAGGACAAAATTATTCCCCCTTGCCTACAGATTTGGGATTTCCCAGCAATTCAGAAGAAAAAATCTTTGAGGACATTGGGATTGCTGGAGAAGAGCAAAATCATGAAAGTGATTTCTCCATTTTTATCAAGAGTATTCTTACTGTGAACTCAGGTTTTCTCATAAATAACTTAAATCTTTGTATGCACTTGTGGAAGTACGCATGTATCTATCACTTACTGTATCTATCTACAATATGTTTCTGCAGAATCTCTCTCCCTATCGAGCCAGCCAACCATCATTGAAATGACTAAACTCATTTGCACATGTCCTGAGTAAGGAGAAGAATGATGGGGAAACATCAATGGTTCTGAGTAAGACTTGCTCAAAATATCAATCGCAATAGAATGTGGGCACAGTTTCAGTAAATTCTGTATTGCACTTATGTTCATACAAACAGTTATATTTCCTGCCCGTGTAAACTTGTTGAAGAAATCACTTGTAGATCCTCCCAGCGTTATGGGAGAGCCCATTTTGTCCAGGTCCAAATAAGCATGTGACTCAGGGAGAGTTGGACTTTGCCTCCTTGTTCATGCTGGGCCAGACCTCGTATTTCTGCTCTACAGAAAGAAACAACTTCTACTAATAGAAATTGTTTTCTGTATCCCACTTAACTATGAAATCATTTGAGGCCTACTTGAACCCTGCTGATCATAAAAGTAGATGTATTATAAGGGATCTTTACATATTGTAGTTAATTCTTTAAATATTTTTTTAAATTGAAACAATTGTTATTGTTCTTACAATGCTCTTATAATTGAGATATTGTTGAACATGAATTAATACATATACACCTCTGATAACCTCATCCCCATTCCACTCCCCAAATAGGGTGAACATTTTCCCTTTATCTTGTTTTTCATAATTGGCTAAATTGTTTGCTTTTATTTGTACATATGATGTATTCTTTTAATAACGATATTACATACTGCACAATACAGAGTCATAATTGTCTACTTATATTACAACTGCTCTTGTTTATTTCTGGACAATAACTATCTCCCATTAATTGAAATGATCCCATAAGTGTACCTTAAAGCATAAAAGAAACATGAAATAAATGGAGTAAGCAATTCAAACTCAAATAAAGAGATATTATGCACAGCAATTGCTCTTTGTTATCTTTTATTATTTTATTTTACTTAAATTTTGAGCAGTTTAGAGATTTAATGTATGCTTAGGTTTGAAAAGACAACTGTGTCATAGGAAAAGATTTCTTAGACTTAGAAAACTAGATATGATTGTGGTAAATTGATCATTTGTCCTTCTCTACATGTTTCTCCTAACTAGATTCACTTCTGTTATTTGAGGAAAGTTAACAAAAATGCCTGTATTGGTGTCGATGAAAAAGTAATTTAAAAACCTTATGCTTACTTATTAGAGTTTAAGCTTCAGGAAGAACAAGTAGAAGAAACTATGATAACTTGGGGAAAAATTTTGGGCATGGGATTGACTTAGACCAGGGGTGTCCAAACTTGGGAACTTTAAGACTTGTGGACTTCAACTCCCAGAATTCCCCAGCCAGCATAGCTGGCTGGGGAATTCTGTGAGTTGAAGTCCACAAGTCTTAAAGTTCCCAAGTTTGGACACCCCTGACTTAGACAAATGGCAAAATTGTGGATGCAAAATTATAAAATGACAATGTCAACTGCTTATAAGGAGAACTTGCATAAGATGTTTTACAGGTGGCACCTATCACCAGCAAGAATTGCAAGAATGTCTAAGAATAAATCCGAAAAATGTTGGAAATGTCACCAGATGCCTGGTTCCTATTACCATATGTGGTGGACTTGTTCGGAGGCTAAAGATTATTGGACTGTGATCCACATATGGCTGGAGAAAATGACACACAAGCACATAGACTTCAAACCTGTACTTTTCTTATTTGGAATTACACCAGTGCCCAAAATTTATGTTGCTAACTAAGAAATTTAAGTGAGTTTTGTCTCATTTTAGGACTTTTCTTGCCATATATGTTAAGTTAATCACTGTATTGTTAAATTAATAACAAAATTGTTAAGTGAATCTCGTGGTCCCACTGACTTTGCTTGTCAGAAGTTTTCAAAAGGTGATCACATGACCCCAGAATGCTGCAACCATCATAAATGTGAGTCAGTTGTCAAGCATCCGAATGTACATTATGTGACCATGGGGATACCGTAGTGGTCATAAGAGTGAGAAATGGTCATAACCACATTTTTCAGTGCCATTGTAACTTTGAACAATCACTAAGCAAACTTATAAATCAAGGATTACTTGCATGCTGGCAGAAAAAGTTCTGCTCTTCCAATCACTGTTTTAGTTTGGCAATAAGTTCTGTCCACTTTGAGAATTGGGGATGGGGGGTGGGAGCATGAAGAATCAGACAATCTAAAGCTGGCTGGAGAATTCTGGGAGCTGAAGTCCTTCAGACTTAAAGTTGCAAAGGTTGGAGAACCCTGATCTATAGTGATGGTGCCTTTAACTAGCAACAGAAGACCTCTAGGTCAGTTTTATGATTCTACATAGGTATTAATCTGGTAACTGGCACCCAAGTTTTCCCCTGCTTCTAATTTTACTTTTTCTTTCATTTTTATCGTTTAATTTAAATTGGTGGTTTTATTGGATTTTATCTATTTTGATTGTCTTATTGTGTATGCCACTCAGAGACACGATGGGAGATGGGTGGCTATATAAATATGATTAAATAAATAATTTCGTCTTTTTCTATTTTCTTTTCCTGGCCCCATTTCAATAGAAGTATGTGATAGAAGAGGGGAACTATGACCTGGTCCCTCCTTCCTTACCCTTTACCCTCTAGTCTTAAGGACCCGAGGAAACAGGAAGAAGCCTTATCTCCCTCTTTCAGTCATTGTTGCTTTTTCTGATTTATTTCCCATCCAAGAAGGAGGTCCAGGAGACAGCTGTTCAGCTAAAAGCCCTCATTACTGGTCCTCCCTTCATTCTTCCATGGAATGTATCCCTCAATCCAAGGTTTAGCTGGACCCTCATTGTTTAATCACTGGGGACTAGTATTTGTACCAAAGGGATGCTATTAGTAAAGGTGTTTAGAACAGGGGTCTCCAACTTTTGCAACTTTAAGTCTGAAGGACTTCAGCTCCCAGACTTCTCCAGCCAGTTTAGCTGGTTGGAGAAGTCTGGGAGCTGAAGTCCTTCAGACTTAAAGTTGCAAAGGTTGGAGACCCCTGGTTTAGAAGAACCGGAGAGCACCTGTAGGAGTTATCAGCTGAAAAAGGGCTTTTCCTGCTTTCTTTCCATGGAGAAAGGAAATCTGAAGAAGTGTGTGTATGTGTGTGTGTGTGCTGAAAAGATATTTCTGGTTTCCATCCCATGAGGTGTGTCAATATTTGCATTCCAACTGCACCAAAAGAAGAAATAGTCTGTAATTGTGGAATGTTCAATCCCTCATGCAGCCATAGCTAAAATGGCCATGACAATACAAAGCAGTTGCTACTACCACTCATATACATATTTACTATGGTATCTGTGTTAGCCTATCTATGAATGGAAAGCAGGGTCCAAAGTACTAACTGGCATAATTATGCAAATTCTGATAGTTGATACAGCCTTAGGCTATAAATAAAATTTTGGATACAGCTTTGCATTTGATGAAACTAAAACTATTCTGTTCCTCTGGACTTTCAAAATGACTTAGTCCAGATGTAGGAAGCCTAATATACTGTCATTCTTATGTTCAAAAATTCAGGTACTCTTATGTTCAAAAATTATGTACTCCTAATGTGTACATATAGAAGTTTAAACTATTTGATGGGACATACTTATACTCAGTTATATTATTGACAATTACAAATATAGGCAAGGATAATTTGTTTGCCATGTTGGAGTAATACATCTAACTAAGGAACAATAAAACAAATGTTTGCTCAGCAACTTGGAGTCAATAGACAAGCTTGAAACACATTTTTTGAGATCAATACAATATTATTTCGGATAAAGTTCAGGATAAAATCCAATATGTAAACAAAACTAGACCTTGCCTTAAAGGAAAGTTGCAGAGAGATTTTACTGAGAAAAGAGTGATGCACAGAACCAATAAAGATTAAATAATATTAACACGTTTTAGTTAACAATAGCAAGGTTAGAGGTCAGAAACTAGTAAACCAAATGCAACCTGACATTCAGGTAGCATAAAATATAGTATAAATAATGATGTATATCTGTGAAAGTAGAAGACAAGGGTCAGCAAGAGAAGAAGGACTTAGAACATCTGTGGTTCAGAGAAAATATTTTTTTGTATGGAATCTAGGCTTCTGTTTTGTGCAAGTGGAGAGGGGAGAAGTAGATTTTTTAAAATCTATTCCTAGGGATTCCTATTATAATGTTGGTTGCAGAAAAATTCAGTATTAAAAAAACTATAAGTTCTGATAACCTTTTATAAGTCTACAGAGATTCTCAGTCATCCAGGTTGTCCCAAAGGTGTTTTTTTCAGGAGGCAACTGAACTTTCTTGTGTTTTCTTTGAAGGCGTTTTGCTTCTCATCCAAGAAGCTTCTTCAGCTTTAGAATAACAGAGTTAGAAGGGACCTTGGAGGGCTTCTAGTCCAACTCCCTGCTTAGGCAGGAAACCCCATTTATCTATACCCCATATTCAGACAAATGGTTATCCAATCTCTTCTTAAAAACTTCCAGTATTGGAGCAATTACAACTTCTGGAGGCAATTTGTAGAACAAGATTAATTATTCTAACTGTCAGGAAATTTCTCCTTAGTTCTAGGTTACTTCTCTTCTTCATTAGTTCCACTCATTGCTTCTTGTCCTGCATTCAGGTGCTTTGGAGAATAGCTTGACCTCCTCTTCTTTGTGGCAGCTCCTGAGATATTGGAACACTGCTATCATGTCTCCCCTAGTCCTTCTATTCATCAAACTAGACCAGTGGTCCCCCACATGGGGGCAATTTGATTTTTTCTGGGGGCAATTTGAACCTTGCTTAAAACAAGTTAATGGCCTTTTAGGCTTCCTCCATGTGAGGAAGGGGGGGGCATTATGATTTTAGAGATGCTTAGGAGCAACCTTTCCTTATATGTTTTAGCCTCCAATCCCTTAATCCACTTTGTTTCTTTCCATGGTGAGGAATGGAAAAAGTTATATTCCTTGCAGACAGCTGGTCATTTGCATTCTTTTAGCGAGGCCTTAATGCCAGCATAAAAGAATGCAAATGACCAACTGTCTGCAAGGAATATAAATCCTTCCATTCCTTACCATCCAGTCAGAGCTGAAGAAGCTTCTTGGATGAGAAGTGGAACATCTTCAAAGAAAAATCAAGAAAGTCCAAAGGCAGGTTTGGGTTAAGCTTTTATGACTTTTTACACCAGAATGGATAAGTTTATGTCTTATGGATTTGGTTAAAAATAAGAAATGGTGTTTGGGATGAAACGACATTTACTGGCAACCTTAGAGCAGATAAAGTGTTACTAAATTAGTTTATACTTGTGATTAAGGTTAAACATCACTCCTTTATGCAATTCCTTTTTTTTCCTGCTTTCTTTTTTCCTGCACAATTTATTCCTTTTTCTATTTTTTCTAAGTTTAGTTTGTATTAGTCTTTACTATTGTAATTATTATTATCTATATAAATACAAATGTAACAATAGTTTGTTCAAAACCAATAATCTCAGAAAGTCCTGCACTGATCGCCACGATGTTCCTTACAAGTGCAGCACCAATGACAGGCATAGATTGTGTGGATGGCATACCTGTGCCATGTGCATGCTATACAAATGTAAAAGTGTGGCACTTCTGAGTTATTTCCCTCCCTTTAGCTCCTCCCACCTGGCTTATGCTGTGTCACGCACACGTGCAGCAGCGTGTGCTGATGCCCTTCCCCCATGCTTCAACATCACATTTGCAACGGTCGCCAGCAATAAAGTTGCCTTTTCTCACTCGCTCACTCGCCCCCCTCCCTTTCACGACTCCTCCCAACCGCCCCCCATTTTTCTACATCATCAGTCGCCCTCCTCGCCATAACAGCCACCCTCCTCTCTGCTGCCATAACGGTTGCCTTCCTCCTTCCACACCTCCGACCTCCTCGCCCTCCGCGTCCTTCCGTCTCCCTTCCCTGAGCATGTCCCGTTGCTGCTGGTGCTACTTTTGGTGAATCTGGCTGGGCAGTGGGGCTCTTGCCATCACTGCTGCTGCCGCCGCTGCTGCCCCCACCGCTGGAGAGCTCGCACCCTCTTTAGGATGGAACCCAACCTGCCTTTGGGCTCGGAGCAGCTGCTGGGCACCACCGATTTCCTCAAATGTGAGTGTGGGAGAGGCTGGGGTGGTGGCAGTGGCGGGGCTGGTAACTTTTCCTCTTCCACCCCAGCTGTTGACTTCCAGGCTTTGAAAGCACCTGCCTTGCTGGGGGCTGTAAGAAAGCCAACCCGAAGGGATCAGCTGGGTTGTATATCTGAATTGTGTAAACTTTGGACTGGGGGGGGGGGAGTGTTAAGTTTAGTTTAGTTTAGTTTAGTTTCAATTTATATACCGCCCTTTTCACCAGAAAGGGACTCAGGGCGGTGCACAGAAAAGTAAAACCCCACAATGTACAAAATTTAAAAAAACAATTAAACAATATAACTGTGCTAAAATGGAATAAATAGTTAAAAACCCATAAATAACAAATTAAAATTTTCCCTAGTCTATGTCAGGCCGGCTAGATGAAAGAAATGAGCTTTTACCATCCGACGGAAGAGTCGTAGGTCTGTGATGGTGCGGATATCGGGGGGGAAGGTCGTTCCAGAGTGTCGGACCCGCCACAGAGAAGGCTCTTCCCCTGGGGGTCGCCAGTCAGCATTGACCGGCTGACGGCACCCTAAGAAGGCCAACTCTGTGAGAGCAGACAGGTCGAAGGGAGGAATGTGGTAGGAGGTGGTCTCTCAGGTAACCAGGACCCGAGCCATGGAGCGCTTTGAAGATGGTAACTATGACCTTGAAGTGCACCCGGAAGACCACAGGCAGCCAGTGCAGCTCGCGCAGGAGAGGTGTTATGTGGGAGTAATGAGAGACTCCCAGAATCCCCCGCGCGGCTGCATTCTGCACTAGCTGGAGCCTCTGGATGCACCTCAGGGGGAGCCCCATGTAGAGAGCGTTGCAGTAGTCTAGGCGGGAAATAATGAAGGCTTGAGTGACCGTGCGTAGGGCATCTCGATCTAGAAAGGGGCACAACTGGCGTATCAGGTAGACCTGATAGAAGGCCCCCCTGGCCACGGCTATCACATGGTCATCTAAGGACAGCCGTGAGTCCAGGAGGACACCCAAGTTGCAGGCCCTTTCCGCAGGAGCCAATGACTCGCCCCCGATAGCCAACGATGGAGTTAGTTGGCTATATCGAGATGCCGGGAACCACAGCCACTCGGTCTTGGACGGGTTGAGTCTGAGTTTGTTACTCCCCATCCAGAGCCGCACGGCCTCCAGACACCAAGACAGCACTTCCACGGCATCGTTGGGGTGGCCGTTAAGAGGCGCGGGGGGGAAAAGTGTAAGTAGGTAGGTAGGTAGAGGGATAGAGAGGGGGGGAGAAATACAGTAGGTAAGTAGGTAGGTAGAGGGATAGAGAGAGAGAGAGAGAAATACAGTAGGTAAGTAGGTAGGTGGGTAGGTAGGTGGATAGAGAGAGAGAGAAATACAGTAGGTAGGTAGGTAGGTAGAGGGATAGAGAGAGGGGGGGGAAATACAGTAGGTAGGTAGAGGAATAGACAGAGGGGGGAAATACAGTAGGTAGATAGGTAGGTAGAGAGATAGAGAGAATGGGGGAAATACAGTAGGTAGGTAGGTAGATAGGTAGGTAGAGGGATAGAGAGAAAGGGGGAAATACAGTAGGTAGATAGGTAGATAGGTAGATAGGTAGGTAGGTAGGTAGGTAGGTAGGTAGGTAGGTATGTAGAGGGATATAGAGAGAGGTGGGGAAATACAGTAGGTAGGTAGATAGGTAGGTAGGTAGAGGGATAAAGAGAGAGGAGGGAAATACAGTAGATAGGTAGATAGGTATGTAGAGGGATAGAGAGAGATTTAACCAGACTGGGCCACAGCAACGTGTGGCCAGGTACTGCTAGTTTTTTAATAAAATATATATTTAAAAAGAGAAAGAAACTATAAACATAAGTATTATTTGGTTGTGATTTTGAAATCATATTGGACTTTAATGAATATAGCTGTTTATTTAATTCTTTCTTAGTTATTTGATACAGAGGTTGCATAAATCACAGAATACCATTACATTAAGGGAATCTGTCTTGAAATAAGGTTTTCACAAAATTTGCCTGTATAGATCCTTCATCTACATCATCTTGGAGCTTCTGTTGTTCTAAGATTCACCATCCCTCAGGTGTGAAGAATAACTTTTCATGGATAGTACACCATTTTTTAAAAAAGAGATAGCTGTAAAAACCCCAGACATATAAATTAGTTATACCATTACTTTACATATATTTCTTTATATATGAAGTGTTTAGTTGGTTGAGATCAGTCATACAAAAAAAATTAGGGCCTGGTCATGTAGGTCTCCAAGGATTATTACCAAGACCAAAATGTCAGCTACTTTTCATTTATTTAAATTACATTTAAGTTAAGGACTCATTCATACAGTTAAATCTTGCTTACTTTTTTGTCTTCTCATGACTGTTTTTTTCATAATAATTTCTCCAACATAAAGGCAAAGAGTGGCTCCCAACCAAGCAATATTTGGTTCCTTGCCTTATAGCAAGACATCAATAGATGTTAATATAATCAAATGTTAGTATTTCACGAATTCAACTAGTTGTTTAAAAATTATTCCTTTCATATTTCTCAGAATTCCACATTTCAATGATGTTTACAAAACAGCATGTATCACCCGCATTTAATTCTTGTTACTTTTTAATAATAAGCTAAGCATGAATTCATTACTTTCTCACTGTTATATCCTTTAAAACATTTATATGAGATCAGTTTGCCCTGACAATTTAAGTTTTTTTGTAAACTTTTATCTATGCATTAACTCAAATCTTTGTACATCTGCCTCTCCCTTCATCGGCTGTCTTCAGCTGGCTTCACTGTGTTTTGTTCTTGACATGTCAAGAAGCTTTTCCCCCCAAGCTGAGGCACAAATTCCAATCTAAATCAGTAGTACTCAGAAACATCTAATGATGAAAATGAGCATATTTACATGTGATAGCTCTGAGTCAAGATGACATTGCTCATCTTAGGAGTGTAAAATACAAATGTAGTTATGCCAAAGGTTCTTGGCAGTTTGATGCTTATAGATTATGAAAGATAGAGTTGTGGTGGTGCAGTGGTTAGAATGCAGTATTGCATCCTAACTTTACTCACTACCAGGAATTTGATTCTGACTGGCTCAAGATTGACTCAGCCTTCCATTCTCCTGAAGTTGGTAAAATAAGGATCTTTATTCTTGGGGAGCAATATGCTGACTCTATAAACTGCTTCAAGAGGGATATAAAGCACTATGAAGTGGTATATGCTATTGCTATTGTTACTGATTCCATTACCAATGTTACTCTAGAATTAGGATTGTTTTATTCTAATAATTGTCAAAGCCAGTTCCAGCTCAAAAATTTTTGAAGAGGAGAAGGAGATTTCTTCAACCTGTCTCAGGCTGATTTGGCTACAGAGGATTTAGAGAAGAGAATGGAGACCTAAAGCACTGCAAGGACACACGAATTAGTAGCACAAGATTAGTAGCTACTGATCTCTCATGATCTCACAGTACTTTAGGCCTCTGTTTTCTGCAAATGGAGGCCTGGATGAGATCTGCAGCAAAATGCTTTGCAAATGGAGGGAAGGCCTGAAACATTGAAGCTTTCTCTCCATTTGCAAAGCCTTTTGTCATCTTTTCAAAAAGTCTTTGTTACTGAAAATGGAGCCCAGGTCGGACACATGCATCACTCTGGAACTCCGTTTTTGCCAGGAAAGGGCTTTCCTCGAGGCATCTGCCAACGGGAACAGAACCCCCAGAGGGAGTGCGTGTTGCTCTGGAGCTCCATTCTCTTCGGCAAAGGCCTTGACAAAAACAGGCCTCTGGAGTGACATGCACTCCCTCCAGGAGCTCCATGCTCTTCAGCAGAGGTCTTGAGGAAAGACCTTTCCTGGTGAAAGCAGAGCTCCCGAGCAACATGTGCACCCTCTGGGGCCTGTGTTCTCTTTGGCAAAGGCCACCTCAAGCCCCATGGAGTTTATTTATTTTTATTTTTCAAATTTATACCCCGCCCTTCTCCTTGCAAGGACCCAGTTCTTTGAAGTGGCACCCCATAGGCACATAAACACTTTTCGGCCAGAGGCTGATGGCTTCTGGGGGCCATGATCTCTTGCGATTTCAGACATCCATCCGCTTTTGCAAAGAATGGGTGCCTGAAGTCTCATGAGAATAGAGAATTCAGAAGCTTCCAATCTGTGCACAAAAAGTTTTTGCATACCAGTAAGAGGCTTGAAGTCTTTGGAGGAGAGTTACCAAGGCTGCCCCCATTCCAGAAGTGGCAGTTGTCTCAATGAGTCAGAGAAGCTGAGAAGGGTGCATTTGTACTGCTCTATCTCTGCTCTTGTCGCTCGCTGGGAACAGGCAAAGAAACAGAGAGACTTGAGAGGAGGCAAAACTTCAAAGGGTAAGTGACCTAACATGGCAGGATAAGGAGGAGCAATTGTGGGGATCTCAGGGGAAGGAGAATGAGTTAGATCAGGGGTTCAGGGGAGGCCTTGGTTGATCTAGAACAGATGGCCTGTTCCATCACTATCCCCCCACCTTCCCCACTCTGAGATACTACATGTGCACTTAGCAAGTTGCACATTCGATTATTGAATCCATGGGTGAAAGAAGAGAATGATCATGTTCAAGTTACACAATTCACTCCTATGAATCCTTGGGTTACGAATGGAATGGGCAGGCTCCATTACATTCATATCTCAAGGACTACCTATACATGATTCAGTTTCTATTTTCTAAGAGATCAGATTCCTTATGCACAGTATCCCTTAACCATGAGTATAGTTCTAGTTCACCTCATCAAGATCTTATTATCCAATGTTTTTTTGGTTCATTGTATCACAAAGTGATCAGGCTAACAGGTTGCATTATTCATGGTGGTATGAATTTCCACTTTCTCCCTGACTCTTTTTGTCTCTCATTTTCCTTGGAGGGAAATGATAATTATACTCTTAGTCTTAATACCTATGAATAAGCCACTGAACTTTAACAGACCTCCTGGATCTCAAAGCTCTTAACTTGTTTGCATTGGTAAATATAGCAGATAGCTTGGTAGCGATATAGTTATCTGTTCTAGTCATTATTATTTATTCAATTTATTGATGGAAATGCAAAGACTGAACTGAAGTGAAAAAAAAGAAATTCAGAAATATGTCAAAACAGATTTTCTTCAAGACTATATAGACTGGGGCATTTGACACTATTACTTCCAGCTAAGGAACAGATCAGCCATGCCATTTCATGAAACTAGACTTCAGCAAAATCGAGGAATTCCTAGTGTACATTAGCAGTACAAATGTATTAACAAAATGGTTTATATCTGTACATTGATTTGTTCGGTATTTACTATTTCATTCATGTGCTTCGACTTTTCTTTTAATCCAGTGTTTCCCAACCTGGGCAACTGAGTGAAGAAAAGATAAGAATAAAAAATGACGTATATCTTAAAGGACAAGTCAGCCTCAATTTATGCCCAATCCTGGGACTGTCAGATCCTGCCTTTCTTTCCTTGCTATCATTTTCCCTCAATGAAAGTCTCCTTTTGAAATAATTCCTGTTTTAAGACTTCTGCTTTCTTGAGGAGAGAGGAGAGGCAAGTCCTTACAGAAACTGTTTATTCTTGGTTGTAAAATCCAGTTCCAGGAGAGTCTTGGACTATGTATGTATGTATGTATGTATGTATGTATGTATGTATGTATGTATGCATGTATGTAATGCATCAACAATAAACGCCTTTGGGAATCCTTTGGGAAAATGCTTTTCAACTTTTAAGTTTAAATTGAAAACTTAACTTAAAAAGTTTGCTAAAATAACAACAGTTTTAAATCAACCCAAATATGATACTCAGATACAAATAACAGCAGTTGCAACCAGATGGATTGGAGTCTAATTTATTGCTGGCAGATTTGAAGAAGTCTGGTCTGAAAATTGTAGGCTTGGTGAAAACGGCTGAAAGGGGCATGGATTCTAAAAACTCAAAATTGACATAACTGATGAGTGATGAATTGGACTTTCTTAAGAAGATTGATGGAGATTGGGGAATAGATATATTTAACTTGAAAACAATTGTTAAGAGATGTTGCATTTTAACATTTAGGAGGATTTTTTTGAACAGTAAATGATGCAGTGATATCAACAATAGAGATTTATGATTTGGGGGAATGAAATCCAATTGTTGGAAAAGATCCTGATTAAAATATTGAGGAAAAGCCTTATTACTAAGAATCAATCAAGGCTAATTGATGCTGGCAGGATCAGAGACAATAATTGCAATTGCTTACAGCAGATTACAACACGTTGTGGACTTTCTGTGAGAGAAAAACAATAGATTGCTAACAGCGGTCTTTGAGATTTAACTTTTCAAAATTAAATTTCTTTAAATTTCTTTTATATATAGTAGATAAATGTCAGATTACATTGGTGGGGTAAACAGAATTCTAAAAAGTCATAAACTGTAAGCCTGTTTTGCAAGGACGGGAAACTATTAATCTTGAAATATATTTATCAATATTCAACTAGGAAGAACAATGTAGGTGCATGCTTTTTTTCATACATATCTTTTATTTTTGCCTTGTCTGGTTTTGCTTTGTTTTTGTATTTTTATTCCGTTTTTTGGAGTTTGAATTTTAATGTTCTAAATAAAATTTTAAAATATTATAACACAAAATGATGTATAATTGAAACATGATGTCAGAGAAATAATCTAGAATGTATAAAGGCACTTCATATGCATTTATGAAAATCCTAACCTGTAGTTGTTCAGAACTTTAGTTTCCATCGCCGCCCTGGGTCCTTTTTTAGGAGAAGGGCGGGGTATAAATTTAAATAAATAAATAAATAAATCATTCTTCCTGAAAATAACACAAAATACAGATAGCACAGAGAAACAAAATGCTGCAAATCACAGAATACCTTCTTCTCGTATAAAGAGAATTTAGGAAAGACTGACTGGATTTTCCAGAAGATCTTTGAAATGAAAACAAAATAGTGTTTTGAAGTAAAATGTACAATGGTACACATTTCAGTGTGAATTTCAACCATCATCCTCAAAAAACATAAAATTATGGCCAAAAAAGCACTGTTTGTTTTATTTTTCAATTCTATGATTGCTCAGAGACTACACTGCTGAAGATATATATTATATTAAGTAAATATGAAATGTCAGAAGCATTGCATACATTTATGGACAAACACAACATAACTAAATTGATGTGAAAAAATTAATGTATTAAGAATTGTTTTAAAAGATTTCTTTGAATTGCATATCCATTTTGATTCAGTTTGGTATGAAGATTATATTTCTGATCCATGGCAATCCTCAAACAGGACCTGGTTTTTTGAAGTAATATCAGAATTTAGACAAGCATGTGGATTCTGACAAATCCTTAACCTCTCCTTTAAATCTATCATCTACTTCAAAAAATGCCAAATTTGGTTGGTCACCTGTTTCTCTTTTGTTTTGTTTTTCAAAATTTTATTGAGGGTTTTTTTTTAATAACATAAAATACAGTGAAAATAAAGATGTAGAAAAAGAAAAGTGAGAAGCAAAATGAAAGGAAACAAAAAAGAGTTTGATGCCAGCTGCTCTTTTATGCTTGTTTGTGCTTTGCTGCTATGCGATGACCGACTGCCATGAATTTTGAGGAGGAGGAATGTAGAGGGAAGAAGGGTTGGGGAAGATGAAAGTAAGTGCTGTATCTCCTTGAGGTGCTGCCTCAGTCCCCCAGCTAGAAGAAAGAGCAAGACACACACAAAAGGATGCTTGGACTGACCATTATGAAAACATTTTGCCTGAACCTGATTGGTTACACCAGGGGTCTGCAAAGTTGGCTCTTTTAAGACTGGTGGACTTCAACTCCCAGAATTCCCCAGCCAGCTTTGCAAAGCTGCCTGGGGAATTCTGGGAGTTGAAGTCCACCAGTCTTAAAAGAGCCAACTTTGCAGACCCCTGGGTTACACTAAGGTAGGCAATGAGAGATAGTTAAGGAAAGGAAAAGCTGAACTCGGGGATTTTGGCTCACGGTCCTCAGTTCTGGCTTTGCAATACTGCAATATACTTGACCTCTGATTTAATTCAATTTTAGCTAATGAGTAAATGTATTTTAGAATTTTAATGGGATGTTTTAGCACAGGTCCTTAGCTTAATTTATTGTAGACATATTTATTGTTATTTATTGATTTTAACTCCCAGTGGTCCATTTCGATGGAGAAGGGCGGTTATATAAATCGAAATAAAATAAAAAAAATAAAAAATAAAAATTATATCTTTCTCAACAAATGGGGCAAAGGATAGTTTCTATTTAGAGGTTTGAATTGTGGCAGGCCCAAGGGTTGATCCTGACTCTTTCCAACATAGTAATATATTTATGAGTCCAACATTTTACATTACATGTAGCTATTACAAGCCATTTCTATGACTACACACTTATTAAATCTCCAAACTTTATTCTAAATTCCATTTTTTTTTATTTCAAGCAACAAAACCAGAAGCTGTTTCCCAATGGAAACAGGAGGAAATGAAATATTTTTGTTTAAAATAATTTACATTGCCACCTTAACCAAATCCATTCCCTCCCAATGCCTATTGTGGTATGGTATATATTTCTATTTACATTTGTTATTTTTTCTCGACTATCATCATCTATATCCACAAAGATCACTATACATGTTTATATTATTTAACTTAAAGGAAAGCCTCTTTTATATTTATATTACAACTGTATTTCTTAAAAAAACATCTTCATAACTGAAGTTAATTTTGTTACCTCATTTTAGCTTCCTTTTCACGCACATACTTTCAAATTCACTTTCAATATTTTGCAAACTAGCAAGCATTTGCTCATTCCTTTCTATAATAACTGCTCTTTCAAAAACTTTAAGTAACAGTTAGCCAAACATTATATATGTGTAAAAAGAAAAGAAACAAAGAGTAAATACTTTCCAAATTCAAGTTAATTTTTTTTTTCAATTACAGCTGTAAAACCGAAATAAAATCTATCTATCCTAACTCCAATTCATTTATTAAATTTAAGTCATTCCTTTGGACTTGTCCTCATAAAACAAAGTACTTATGTTCTTCAGAATGGGTATTGGATAAATAAAATCTTCTGTTGTTCCAAAAATATTCTCAAATATGACCTTTGAAACACATGTATCAATATTGTCAGTTTCCTTTTCAGTTTTGTAGCAGAAACCCAAAACTTGTTCTCTTGAGGATTGAAGATTTACATGTACAGTGATCCCTCGTTTTTCGCAATTAATGGGGACCGGAACCTTCCGCGAAAACTGAAAAACCGTGAAGTACGATTCGCACCGGAAACTTGAGTTGGTGGACATCGTTTAAAGCAAGCACTAGGGGGCGCTTGCCTCCTACCGATGCATTTTTTTTCTATTCTGTATTTTTGAAAAACCCGCGAAGCACTGAAGCCGCGAAACATGAAGCCGCGAAAAACGAGGGATCACTGTAACTCCTCTTCGTTCAGTTTCACTGAAGTATTTGTAATTGAACCATCTCCTTAATAAACAATAATGCTGTCAGATTTATATTCCAATTATATTGAAATCCTGCTTAGAAATGATGGATAGCTTGGATCAGTGGCAGGACATAGTTACGAGATATGGAAAAATCCACAAGGAGACAAAAAAAACCAAGAGATTGGTTAGTATTCCTAATCTCCTTTTTCCCTGTATTTTAACACATAGTTCCCTGTTCAGTGTTCAGTAGTCCCTCCATAATGGCATGCAAATCGTAATTCCAGAACGGCCAGCTATATTGATGTAGGTACTTGTATTATTTTAACTTACTGGGATTTTTAAAATTCTTCTTTTTTAAAACCTTCATTGAGGGTAGAACAGGAGTGGGCAAACTTTGCAACTTTAAGTCTGAAGGACTTCAGCTCCCAGAATTCTCCAGCCAGCAAAGCTCAGCTCAGAAGGCAAAAAAACAGCAAAATCACCCTAGCGAGTCCATGAAACCACCAGGAAGGGAATAGAAGTCATAAGAGTTCACCCCATCCCCCAAAGATGGTGGGAGAACTCTGACTGACCCAATGGCTAGCCTGGTGGAAAGCAAATTGGACTACCATGATGATCCCTTTGTAAGTTGCCCAGTCAACCCAGTTTACCATCCCCATAGAACTGATGGTTCAATCCTTGAGGCTAAAAGAGAGCCTAATTGCTCACCTGGACTCAAGGTACACCAAATACATGGTCAATCCTGTCCTGATTGAGAAACTGAGTGAGAGACTCAAACAGTTTAAAGTAGTGTATTTTTTTGTTAACTGGACACTTCAGTGACAGTGGGATCCCAGCAACATTTGTTACCAAACCAATAGAGATGAGTATGGCAGACTCAGAGAGACCTTGAACTTCATTATAGCCCCTGACATGGAAAGGCCCCTTGTATTAGGACTGTCTTGGCTCCTGAAATGGAACCCCTATATGAACTGGAGGAGTGGACTGCTAAAGATCCAGCAAGCCAGATGTGAAGGGGGAGGGGAAAAGTGCCATCTCTAAGCTACAGTAGGCAAAACCGAAAACCAAAAAGGGTAGGTGGGAGCCAAAGACCAGCCCCAGGATGACCCTCAGAGCCCCAAATGGTACCAGGACTTATGGGATATCTTCAGGTCAGGCGTGCTCCAAACTCACCAGCCAACTAACTGTTCCATAGAAATCCTACCAGGGGCCAAACCTAAAGGAGAAATTGTGGACTTTTATAGACAAAAAACTGAAGTGTGGATTCATCCAACCTGCCAGACCGAGGGTGGCTTCCACAATAAAGTTTAGGGAAAAGAAGGATAGGTCCCTTCATTTATGCATGACTGTCATGTGTGGAAAACATTTACTCACTCCCCTTCATGAAGGACATGCTAGCCCATTTGGCTTGACTTGATTGCAACACCTTTAGTAATAGAAACCTTTGCTTTAACCCAGGGGTCTGCAAACTCAGCTCTTTTAAGACTAGTGGACTTCAACTCCCAGAGCATAGCTGGCTGGGGAATTCTGGGAGTTGAAGTCCACCAGTCTTAACAGAGCCGACTTTGCAGACCCCTGCTTTAACCAAATGGAGTCCATGGCCTTTCTTTCCTAAAGGATCAGATTGCAGCAGGTCTGACAATCTACAATTGTGAAATTTGGATAACAGAGTTTGGGGTTGTATGAGCTTCATTAAGAGACCTTTTTTCTAATGGTCAATAGGTCCTACCAAAAAAGGAATTTGATAATGCCATAATTTCATATTTCCTATATTGACCTCCAAATCTGTCATAACAAAAATAATTCATCAATGACTGGAAAGGATCCAAACCTTTATTGGTCCAAAACTAGTACATTATCTTGAATAATTGGTCTTTTGCACTGTTAAGAGTAAAACTACAAGGTTGCAGAGAACATATATAGTATGCAGTTTAAACATGCACACAAACTAGGGGAAAAAATCCTAATATAGAAAAAAAAAGATGTATAGTTGATAAAGAAAAAAACTAATCACAAAGAGATTAGCTTTCATGATGTGAAAACTTTACAGGTCTAGAAAAGCTCTAATTTTTATCTTACCCAAACCAGTCTCTGTTTACACCAAGGGGATAAAGCAGGGTGGGCAAACTTTGCAACTTTAAGTCTGAAGGACTTCAGCTCCCAGAATTCTCCAGCCAGCTGAAGAAGTCTGTGATAAAGCATAATGAGTATTTTCTTTTCTCATGATATGAACTTTGCAACTACGGTAATTGTTACTAATTGGCACATATTCATGCAATAATAAAAATGCAATTCTTAGGAGTGTTACATGAGAAGTACAGAGAAGTTCATGTATTAAAAGAATTTAAATTTAAAGAATGTAAAGAAACTTGTAGGAATATTACAATTGATTTAACTTTGATTCTTGTTCTAATTCACATTATCTAAAATTAGGTTTTGATATTTTGGGAGGTGTTTCTCCACTGTCATATTCCCCAATGTTTTATCAGTACAGGCTATATAAACAGGAGGGTTTTTTTTATTCAGCCAAATTAATGGATGCTATTCACATTAGTTATTCCCACAGGTTTGCACTATATTAGCAGGCTTTCCGTGTGCAAATGAATCCATAGGATATATTCTAGTAATAGTCTTCTCTTCTGCCACATACTGCGTAATTTAATGGGCCTTCCAGTTATCTGGCACCAACTTAAAAAGAACCAGCTATTGGGGGTCTGAAATATATCTAAATGACATCTAAGATAAATAGGTATTTGTAATAAAAACTGCAATCTGGCTAAAAAACCTATTCCTATTGCCACATTAAAGATTTAGATTTCATGCACCATTACCTCCTGATCAACAATGTCTTACAAAGAACAGAATCTTATAGTTTCTGGCTGGGTTTTTATATATGATCGCAATAAAACCATAATAATTAGTGCAGAGTTCCATATTGGATCAAGATAATGCTAAAGATTAAATACAGTTTGATCAATAATGCAAAACATATAATTCAAAACTCTGAAGATGAACAGCTATATTTTATTTTAAGTGCTTTTTAAAAATAACTTGGCTAAGGAATATTGTTTTAAGGGAAGGCGTGTTTCAGATTTTTTGAATAATAAATGTGTGTATAGATACATCACACTTTAAAAGACAATATACACTTGTGGGATTTGTTGTGATCCATACCTGATATGAATTACACACACATGCATATATACAGAAGACTCATATTAATAAAGCTGTACTAAGTGCAGATTAATTTGTTTAAGTCATTGTTGCCTAATTATCTAATGATTCATTTTTTTTGTAGTATGAAACTTGCCATTTTATTGTAACATGAAATTGGATCTCAGCTCCTATAATCTTCAACTGTGTTTTGCATTGCTTGTGTTGTGCTGTGTGTTTGTGCATAAGCTTGTGGAAATTTTATACAAGAAGGCATTATATATATATGAGCAATGAAATATTATTTATGGATTATTTTTAATTATCAAGAGGCAAATTGAAGGGTTTTTATTTTAGTAAAAACTGCCATGGATCTCCATGGGAATACTACTTGATTATGCATGGCAACTCTGATTTGTAACAAAATACTTCAACAAGCTCCTGACAGTGTTTAATCAGTCAAATGCTTGTTCAAATCAATGGAAGTATATAGAGTTTTGAAGTAAGCAACCTTTTGCTGCCAAATAGAAACTGTATCTGTTGTATGCTCACAAATTCCATACAAATCTCAGTAATGTTTCATCACTAGTCACGACCTTTCTAGCCTTAGTTAAAAGCAATATTAGAATGACACTGTTTCCAAATAGAAGCTTTCCACCATTGGCAAGTTAAAATCTTGCATTGTCTTTATGTTTAGTAGGTTTCTTCTTCCATGAATTGAAAACCAAGTATGATTCTCATCATTGCTTAATGTAAGAGTGGAAACTTCAGTTTTATTCAAGGTTCTGTGCTTCCTTGAGCAATGAAATCAGTAATCAAAGATTGGGAGAACATGACAATTGTGTAATGACATCAGCAGGGGGACATATTTCCCTTCCTAGTTTTGGGAAGATATTAATTGAAGCTTATTAAGCATTTAATACAATTTTATTGTTTACACACATACAGAAAGTAGATCTGCAGAGCACACTACAGATATCCTTTGATGTTTTAATAGCCCTATGTTGGCAAGATTTCTGGAGGCTGCAAAAAGAAAACTTGGAAATGCATGAGAAATGGTTGCCTACCCTTGATTTAATAGTTGGTAGGCAATAATCTCTTTTACTCCATTGTCCTGACAGATAATAAATCCTTCCTTTGTAACAAATCTACTAAAACCTATCTCTAGTCTGACAGAACTGAATGCAGAACAATCAGTTAGCTTGCTCTGCAACAATAAGGGAGGTCTTCCAAGTGTTGAGATTAAAAAAAAAAAAAAAAGAAATCCACTTGACAGTCCAAATTGAATCAACTCAATTTAGTGATAAACTTTAGACGTTTGAACTAGATTGATTCAGACATCTGAATTGATGAATTGGACCTGACCTACGCTATTCGCCCAAGTGCTTGCATAGGTTGGTGGTGGGGAAGCAACCTGCAGCTTTTAATGCCTGACTAATATCTTGCCAGCAGGTTTCAATTCCAAAATGGCTTAATCCAGCAGTTGAATGTTTGTGTATTTTTTGGAGGGGAGGGAGAGGAAAAGGCTGGGTGAGATGGTGCTGGTTAAGGTGGAGCTTGGGAACAGATTGTTTCTGAGATGCATCTTTTCTATCTGCCCTTAACTGTCTCAGCTAAAAAAATAAAGTCCTGAAATATTTTGACTATTCTGCTGACATTATTGCCTTATTAGATGACCCTCCTACATATATTTAAAAAATAATAATCAAAAAGCCACGTTGCAGCTTCTTATTCCAGACTGTTGCACTTCAAAAATGATTCAGATAAAACAGTGGTAGTCAACCTGGTCCCTACTGCCCACTAGTGGGCGTTCCAGCTTTCATGGTTGGCGGTAGGGGTTTTGTCCGATATTGAAGCACTTTCCTTTTTTAAATTTAATTGACTTTTCTACTTTATAAATCACCATTACTGTGGAACCGGTGGGTAGTTAGAAAATTTTGCTACTAACAGAGATACAAAAGTGGGCGGTAGGTATAAAATGGTTGACTACCCCTGAGATAAAATGTACCTCAGACTCCCCATTAGCACAAGCATAGTAACTCTGTGTTTTTAAAATTAAAATAGCCTAATTATCTCCTCAATGCCTTCTTTGCAAGCCCAGAAAAAGAGGTCTCTGCTTTAAAATCCATTGTAGGCTGTGACTGGAAGCTTCTGGGGGCTGTGATCTTGCACAATCATGGTCCCCAGAAGCTTTTAGTCTCGGCGCACAAAATGTTTACATGCTGACAGGGGGCTTGGGGTCAGTGAAATTGCGCTGCTTCAAAATGTCCCATTGGCTCGCAAACACTTTGTGGGCTGAGACTGGAAGCTTCTGATCTTGTGCAGCAGAGAGGCTGGAGTGTAACTTGCTAGATCTTTGCAAGGTAAGAGACCTGGCATGGCAGGATGGGATGGAAGCAATTGTGGGGAACATGGGGTATCTCAGTGGGTTGGTTGAGGCCTTGGCTGGTGTTAAGCAAGTGGCCTTTTCCATTATTAGCCTCCCCATCCCCAGCATTCCCTACCATGAGATACCTCATGTGCATTAGAGTTAGAGTTTATTGGTTTTTTATACTGCCCTACTCCTGAAGGACTCAGGGCAGTGTACAGCCAAAATAAAAACAGATATATAAATCTATAAAAACAAATATATAAAAGTTATATATTTTAAAAGCTTTTAAAAGATATAATTAAAATATTGGCCGAAATGTGGAAAAAACCCAAACTAACCCTGATTAAAATAATAGAAATTTAAATTTAAAAGTTTAAATTTAAAAATTTAAAAAACATGCTTTATGCCAGCCCGGCTTGTTGAAAGAGAAAGGTTTTGAGACCGCGGCGGAAGGTGCATAAGTCAGGGATAGTTCTTAATTCCAGGGGCAATTCGTTCCAGAGGGCAGGTGCTCCCACGGAGAAGGCTCTCCCCCTGGGTGTCGCCAGTCGACATTGTCTAGCCGACGACACCATGAGGAGACCCTCTCTATGGGAGCGTACGGGCCGGTGGGAGGCTCTTGGTGGCAGAAAGTGATCTTGTAGGTACCCAGGTCCTAAGCCATGGAGCGCTTTAAAGATGGTAACCAACACCTTGAATCGCACCCGGAAAACCACCGGAAGCCAGTGCAGCTCGCGCAGGAGGGGTGTTACATGGGAGCGTCGCATCGCCCCCATAATTACCCATGCGGCCGCATTCTGGACCAGTTGGAGCCTCCGAGTGCTCTTCAAGGGGAGCCCCATGTAGAGCAAATGCATTGGTGAAAGCAGGGAGTGATCATGTTCAAGTTACATAATTCACTTCTACAAATCCTCGGATTACGAATGTAATTAGCAGGCTCCATTATATTCGCAACTCGGGATTTACAATACAGTATATCAGTAGATATATATACAGTATATCAGTAGAATCAATATACAATACAATATACAATACAGTATATCAGTAGAATCAATGTATGTGTACATACACCTTTTAAGCTGTAGAAGATGTGGTCCTCCTAAAAATATATGTACAACTGTATGGATCCTTGAAATCTTAAACCTTCCTCATTACGTTGAAATTATTAAGGGTTTGATTGCTCTCAGTCCCACCACAGCATAGGCATTCCACTGGAGACCTTTATTGACAGCAGATAAGCCTCTGTTCTGGGCATGCTTTTCCTGTTGTAGAATTAACTTGGAAGTTGCGGGATGATTGATTAAATGGCACCATGGCATAATAGCTTAAAGTACACTTGTCATATCCAATGCAAATTCTGAAAACAACAAATAGATACTTGTCAACACTTGTCATTTCTTTGCCACCACATGATGACAAAATGCAAGGTATTTTAGATTTCTCCTGTCAACAGGATATAATTAACTGTTGGTATACTTATGTGGAATTTTGACTGTGGAGATCAATTGCATTACTTGTTTAGAAAGATTCCCCCCCCCCCTTTGCTTGAGGCATTGTCATCAATTTCTCACTAGGGAGTTTGAAATAATATAATCATTACCTTCCCTTTCTCCAAAAGGGCATCTTTAGAAAAGCTAACCATTTAGAATGATGTCATAATAAGAACATTCTTTAATACCCTTAGGTCTTCTAGAGCAGGGGTCCCCAACCTTTGCAACTTTAAGTCTGAAGGACTTCAGCTCCCAGACTTCTCCAGCCAGCTTTGCTGGCTGGAGAAGTCTGGGAACTGAAGTCCTTCAGACTTAAAGTTGCAAAGGTTGGGGACCCCTGTTCTAAAGGTCTCTCACTTCCCTCCCCAGACTTGTCCCCAACCAATAAGAACAGCCTGGATAAATTGACTTTTTAAAAAAAATATTGCTTCTGCTACTGACAGAATTAGGGAGGGGGGACAGAAAGAAGTGTGAAAGAAGAAAAATGCCATTCTATTTTTACTAATAAAAGAAAATATTAGGGTAGTTTAAATTCAGAGATTAGTGGAGATGTTGGCCTTCTAAACCATGCCTAGAATACAAACCACAAAATACAACAGGAACCAACAATTATTGTTTAAATAATTATATTTACTTTGTACTACTAGAAAATACCTCTCACCAAAGAGAAAGAAACGTGGGTAAGAATTTAGGAAAGGGTGGGGGGAATTAGAAGATTGGTTTCAGATAACAAACTGACATAAAGAGACAATGGTTAAATTCATTAAAATGGAAGCTAAATCTTGGGCAAAATTGCTGTGCAAGTAATCAGGTAAGGCTTTAATCAATTTTTTTTAAAAAATATCAAAACTCAGAGGCAATGGAATTGCATTCTTGTTAATACTGTAAATTTGAAGTCCCCTAAAACCTTCCCTTGCAATCTAACCTTTTTTTGCTGGCAATAGATGGAATCAATCTACCAATCAGCTCTAGGTGTAGACTGACAATTTTAAGGGTAACCATTTAGCTCTGTGTTATAAAATAGTCTGGATTCCAGCTATATGTGAAAATAAACTTGGCTGATATAAGATACATTTATTTGCTCATTGATTTAAAAAGTGGTCAGAAGTCCTGGAACAGATAGCCAAGTTATATATTTTGGGACATATTTTGAAAAGCAACCTGTACCTGTAAGAACTTCAAAAATAATGTTAAAAAGTCTACAGTGTTTGGTTTTAATTTTATTATTTTTATGTTTGGATTTGATTTGATTTGTTTTATTTTTTGCTATCTTGAAGCAGTAAATAGTGCAAAAGCCTTTTAAGAAATTCTCTAAATTATGCAACTTCTTCCCAGGGTCTCCTCTTGGATGGTGTTAAAAAGACTTTGACAACCCAAGTAATACAAATGCTTTTCAACTGATATATTTTACTGATCATGTTCTAGTTGTATTGATTTGTTCCGGTGGTTCTACATTTTTATTTTTAAAAAATATCTATGGACTGAATTATATTTTACTATATCCTTGGCTTAGAACAGCAGATTCTATTAAAAAAATTACTCCCATAGATTAATTTTATTTCCTGACTTGACTTACATGGGCTTGCTCCAGAAAGGTGTCTGGAAAACATTCAACTAAAGAAATAAAATAAAGAATAATGCCTTTGTGATAGTCAAACTTCAGATCTGATTTTTGTTTTGGGGCAGTTGAGATGGGATCTGATTTTGGAGGACATGACTAACTGTCAGGATCTGTTTCTTCGAGTACTTAAGAAAGAACACACTTAGACATTGTTTGAAATGAATAAGGCTACTTTTACTAAGTAACGAAAGTGAACAGACCAGGTAAAGCAGGAAGTGAATAGTTTAGCCGCGAACATTGAGTATTAAAGCTTAAGCCCATCCCAAGCCCTAACCCCCCCCCCCCTTAGCATTGTCCAATATACTTTCTTCTCCGACATCAGGTGGGCAGGTCATCACCAGCACGGAATGTGAGACCGTTAGCTGAGAGATAACACCAACCGGCAACATCTTCCACCAATCATCCACCAGCAGAACAAATTGAATCCCAGCACCCCACCCTCCCCGTTTCCATGGCAGCTAAGCAGTGCAAGCGAAGGCTGACATCCGGACCTCCTCCAGGAACAGTGAGCGACCTCGGACGTCCTTCAGAAAAGTGGTGCTACACCTGTAAAACAGACAAGAACAGACAAAACAACATAAAGGAGAGAGGGGAAAGGTCAAGGCTTGTGGGGGTATTTGGCATAAAACTGGCGTATCAGCTTAGGAGCCTTGAGATACTCTTTATCCACCCATTCGTTGTGAGAAGGGGGAAAATCTTTCCACATGACCAAAAACTGAGTTTTATTCCTCCGGACTCTGGAATCCAAAATGTCACGGACTTCATAGTGCTGGTGACCGGCCACCATTGTAGGCGTAGGGGTATCTGGAAAAGGTTTGCGGAGATGCGAAGTGCGTTCAGGCTTCAACAGGTGAACATGGAATACCGGATACAGGCGACGGTAGGTTTTTGGGAGATCTAAATGGACGGACACAGAGCTGATGATTTTTGTGATAGTGAATGGACCAACAAATTTGGACCCCAGTTTTTTGCATTTCTGCGGGCTATCCAAATGTTTCGTAGAGACATATACCCTGTCGCCAACTTTGTAGGCAGGGGGTGTCGCCCGTTTCCTATCAGCATACAATTTATGTGACTGATGAGCATCGTTCAAAGTCTTACGTATGATTGGCCAAACTGAAGATAATCTGGAGGACCAATCGCCCAAAGAGGGAACTGTTGGTGAGTCGTGAGGCAATTCAGGGATAGGCACAAAATCCTGTCCATAGATGATTTTAAAAGGGGTCATATTTGTACTGGAGTGAACAGAGTTATTATAGGCCACTTCGGCATGTATTAGGAGATCAGCCCAATCATCCTGTTGAAAATTTATGAAACAACGTAGGTATTGTTCCAAAACGGAATTGGTCCTCTCACAAGAACCATTCGTCTGGGGATGGTAGAAGGAGCTTAGGCCTTGGGAGGAGCCAATTAACTTCAAAAATTCCTTCCAAAAGAGAGATGTAAATTGAGTGCCCCTATCAGAAATGATACGCTGGGGAACACCATGAAAACGGTAAATATGGGTAACGAATAGCCTAGCCAACGACTTGGAAGATGGAATCTTCGAACAGGGCACAAAATGAACTTGTTTGGAGAAAAGATCCGTAACAACCCAAATGACGGTATAGCCTTGGCTGGGTGGAAGGTCAACAATAAAGTCCATCGAAATTTCCTTCCAAGGTGCCTCTGGCTTCGCCACGGACTGGAGAAGGCCATGTGGTTTTCCAGGAGCACGTTTGGACGCAGCACAAACAGGGCAACTTGCAATATACGATTCAACATCTTTCTTAAGGGAGGGCCACCAGAATTGTCGTTTAACAAGGTGTACAGTCTTAACGAACCCGAAATGACCTGCTAGACGCGAGTCGTGAGCGTGTTGCAATACAAACGGTCGTATAGTAACAGGGACATAGATCTTGGAACCAATCCAGGGAAGATCGTCCCTAATAGTGCAATCACCCGAATGTGCGCTATACCATTCATCAGTAAGAAGTTCAGTTTTAATACGAGCAATGAGCTCAGCAGGTGGAGCAGTTTGGACTGCGGAATGGCTTCGAGTAGACACAGGAGAAGCTGGTAAAGTAAGCGGCATGATGGGCTGCACAATTGTAAGTTTAGAAACATCATATTGGGGTAGCCTGGAGAGGGCATCAGCCATGAAATTTTTTCCACCAGGAATATATTTAAGACGGAAATTGAAGCGATGGAAGTAATGTGCCCAGCGAAGTTGTCTTGGGGACAGTTTACGAGAAGAGGTGAGAGCCTCCAAATTTTTGTGGTCCGTCCAGACTTCAAATGGATGGGGAGCACCTTCAAGGAAATGACGCCAAGTCATGAGGGCCCAACGAACAGCAAAAGCTTCTTTCTCCCAAATGGCCCAACCACGTTCGGTTGTGGAGAGCTTGCGAGAGGTGTAAGCACATGGTTGCAATTGGCCATGGTGGTTGAGTTGTAGCAAGACTGCTCCCACAGCGACATCACTGGCATCTGCTTGAACCACAAAAGGGGAGCTAACATCGGGATGTTTAAGGACAGGTTCAGCCGCAAATAAACGCTTAAGTTTCTCGAAAGCGGCTTGGCATTCCATGGTCCATTTGAGGGGAGTTCCTGGTCGAGGTTTACCCTCACCCTTCGTTTTGAGAAGATTTGTAATGGGCAAGGCAATGCTAGCGAATGATGGAATAAATTGGCGGTAAAAGTTTGCAAAGCCCAAAAAACTTTGGAGCTGTTTACGAGTTCGGGGAGGAGCCCACTCTGTTACAGCCTTCACCTTTGCAGGATCCATCTCAATTCCTTCAGAAGAAATGCGGTAACCCAAATAATCAATTTTTTCTTGGTGAAACTCACATTTGGACAATTTGGCGTATAGCTCAGCGGAACGGAGTTTTTGAAGGACGGAACGCACTAGCTTAATATGTTCGTCGCGTGTTTGTGAGTAAACGACGATGTCATCAATATAAACTAAAACCCCCTTGTATAGGTGCTCGTGGAGAACCTCATTGATTAGTTGCATAAACACAGAAGGAGCACCCTGAAGACCAAAGGGGAAAACCTTAAATTGAAAACATCCAAGGGGACAGTTAAAAGCAGTTTTCCATTCGTCTCCCTCTTTAATTCTGACCCTATAATAAGCTTCACGCAAGTCCAGTTTAGTAAAAATCTTGCCAGTAGCCAGGTGAGCAAGCATGTCTTTCATAAGTGGGAGTGGGTAGACGTTGTGTTCGCAAATGGTGTTGAGATAAGAGTAATCTTGCACTAATCGGAGAGTGCCATCTTTCTTTTCTCTAAACATAACAGGTGCAGCTACTCGTGGCCTAGCCAGTTCAATGAAACCCCTTTGAAGATTTTTATCGATGAACTTACGTAACTCTTCCATTTCCCGTGGAGTCATAGAGTAAAGGCGAGGTTTAGGCAACTGCACACCAGGGAGAAAATCAATGGAACAATCAGTAGCCCTATGAGGAGGAAGTGAATCACAAGATCTTTCACTGAAAGCCTCCTTCAGGTCCCAAAATTCCTTGGGAATCTTCTCCTCGCCGGGTATGAATTCAGGAGAAGGGAGAGCCAATAAGGGGGCAGCGGGTTCAGTTACAGGGGCTAAGTTAATGGGTGGAACATGATTGTCCTCTGAAGGTAGAGAGGTATGTTCCGGTAATAACAAAGGTATTCGCACCCATCCCTCTTTCCAATTAATCAGAGGATTCCATTTACGAAGCCAATTGACCCCCAAAATGACAGCATTTTCAGAAATGGCGGTCACGATGAAATTGATGGTTTCAGTATGAGCTGTGCCAATAGAGACACGAAGTGGTTCGGTGATAAAAGATGCCGGGGTTCCCCCTGCTACAGAACCATCCATTTGGCAAAAAGCTATGGGAGTTTTCAAGTTTTTTAGATGAAAACCCATGGAATAGACCAAATCTTGGCTTATGAGACAGCGTGAGCAACCAGAATCAATGAGGGCTTGCACATCGCAAGTACGACCAGTAGATGGAGCCAAAAGCTTTAAATTAATATAAAGGGGCCCGGAGCGGTGACTCACCAAATTGTCGTCAGAAGAATTAGAAGACGCCTCCCAGTCGTCAGGGTGGGTGTTGGGCTGGTCAGTTGAGAGGTCCAAAGGCTCCACCCCACTCATCGCAGGTCTACTGCGCACGTTCGGAGTTTTTGGAGGCTTTCTTTCGGAAGAGGAATGTGGGCGTGGAGGTTGTCTTGATCTGCATTTGTCTGCCCAATGCCCCTCCTTTCCACAACGATAACAAGTGCCCGTGCGAGGTTGAGTTGATTTCCGCCCCCCCCCTCTGCATGTGGGAATGGAGGCTTTCCCTTTGTGGTTTCTTTTCAAGACGGACTGGATCTTGTAAGTGGGCTTTGTCCAGTTCCACATCCCCAGCGAGGTCTATCCAATCATCTAAGGTTTCGGGACGGAACCTGTTCACGTACGTTTGATAAATGTCCTTATCAAGCCCCTCAGTATAGAGATCCATCAAAGCCCGGTCACTATAACCGGTCATAAACACGGATAACTCCTGAAAAATCTGAGTGCATTCCTGGACTGACATACTCCCCTGGTGTAAGTTTTTCATTCTCATTTTAGCTTTTCTTTCAACACGGGGGTCTTCAAAACGCCTTCTAAGAGCATTCATAAAGCGATCGAAATCCCGCAACACGGGTGAGCGGCTATTATGCAACGAGACCAGCCATTTGGAAGCTTTATCCTCCAGAGCCATTGAGACAATTCTAATTTTGATTTCATCCCCGAGATCAACTGCGTAAAACTGCACAAAATTATCGACGTGAATGAGAAAAAATGCTAAGTTGTCGGCGCTACCATCGAATTTAACACCCAGGGGAGGGAGCTTTGCAAGCCGACGGGGGGAGGTGGGGCGGGCTTCTCTCTGCAATTCCCTGCTGGCTCGGGGAGGGGGGGATGGTGTTGAGCTTCTGCTTTCTTTGGCAGCTGCAGAAGGCGTTTCTTTTAACTGTCTGTGTTCCTGCTGATGCCCCCTCCCCCAGAGTTTATCCAAGGCCTCCCGCTTCTCGCCTGCCTGGCGAAGCAATTCTTGGGCCATCTCTTTTAATTCCCTTTCTTTTCTTAAAAGCTCCGGAATGAATGTCTTGGGGGAAGGGCGATGTCTGGTGACATTAGCTCCTGGGCCTAGGCCTCCAGTCATTCCCACCCCTTCAGACCAGCGTTTAGGTTTGGCTGAATCTTCGGCTGGCAGATTTAGATCAAGGCTGGCTAAACAATCCAACACTGACCTCGTATCTTCAGTTGGAACAGGAAAGTTTGATGCCTCTGCTCCCATTTCAGTTTCAGGCAGTACCTCCACCAGCGGAAGCTCCTCTTTTGCGGGGTCCGACATCAGGTGTGGTTTATTAAAGACTTCCTGCTTAATGTCAGGATCTGTTTCTTCGAGTACTTAAGAAAGAACACACTTAGACATTGTTTGAAATGAATAAGGCTACTTTTACTAAGTAACGAAAGTGAACAGACCAGGTAAAGCAGGAAGTGAATAGTTTAGCCGCGAACATTGAGTATTAAAGCTTAAGCCCATCCCAAGCCCTAACCCCCCCCCCTTAGCATTGTCCAATATACTTTCTTCTCCGACATCAGGTGGGCAGGTCATCACCAGCACGGAATGTGAGACCGTTAGCTGAGAGATAACACCAACCGGCAACATCTTCCACCAATCATCCACCAGCAGAACAAATTGAATCCCAGCACCCCACCCTCCCCGTTTCCATGGCAGCTAAGCAGTGCAAGCGAAGGCTGACACTAACAATCTATTGCCATAGTCCGATTGTTCTGATTGGTTTTTACCTTGCTGGGGTCACCTTAGAACAAAGTAGAGTCTGTTAGAGTAAATCTTCCCAGGTAACTGATATACCTGAATGGTTCTGGAGAGAGAGCTTAGTCTTCTTTGAAGATTTGGTGAGGAATTCAGCCAAGATCTTAACCACTGTGAGTAAAGGGCTATAGGGTTGCATTATTCCCATGTTCCCTTTATATGTGTATTAATTCCATACTGCACTTAGTTCTCAAGGAGAAACAGAAAAGGCACTGGAATGCAATTGGAGTAAGATAGAAAATGAGTTTGACCTGACATAAAAACCATGGCATAAGAGCAGAAAAACAGCAATATTTCTCCCCACTTATTGTCAATAGCTATTGTCAATTTGCGAAGCATTCCTGGCCTGCTCTCAAGTTGCCATAGGCAGAGGTGTGGAGAACTGGGCCTCGTAGCTGCAGTGAGGGAATTGCACTTCAGTCAAAACAAAAGCACATTCCAGCCATCTCTATGTCAAGGCCATCTCCATGGTGACGGGAGGGAGGGACTTCTACAACCTGCTCCATTGGGGAATGTGACTGATGACTCATCTTGTGGGGAGCAGGAACAGGGTCAAAGCCAGGGAGTAAATTAAGTGAGGTCAGAGTTGGCTTCACTTGGAACATGCTGACATGTTCCTACTAAATAACTGAATTTCTTTTGAAGATTGGCTAGAGGCTCATGATTTAAGTAGGGTGTCAGTCTGATGCCTCTGTTTAAGGAGATTTGTTTCCTGCTCGGAAATGAGAAGCCAGAGGAACATCTTTTGCAATAATTATCCAGCAAATCTGGCAGATATAGTCATTTGGATTCATTACAGGTTCAGACTCCAGAGAGGAATGGATTAAAAACAATTGACAAAGTTTTAGTGAATGATTCTGTGGTTAGTGCAGAAGGGAAACACCAAAGCAAATGATCCACAAAAGATCTCCCTTTATAGGGCAGGTTTTATAGCTCTTCAACAAAGTAATACTTGTGAAGTTATTTGGGTTGAGGAAGGATGGAAGGCTGAGTCAATCTTGAGCCTGGTGAGATTCGAATTGCCAAACTGCTGGCAGCTGGTGATCAACATAAGTAGCCTGGGAAGGAGGAGCCAACATCATGACAGTACGGACATGCGGGTACAATGCTACGGGACTGCTGCTGAAACCTTTGCTGCTGGACGGTCCAGCTGGACCTAAACCAGCCTGTAGAGATGGTGAACAGGAAGATTAATCCTTGCTGATCTCAGGGACACCACAAAGTACCTGATTGATCCAAGGGTAGCTCTTCTAGCCAGTGGCAAACAGGCAGCCACCAGGCTGATGAAGTTGGGATGGCTCCAGAATGGAAGGAAAGTGGAGAGAGAAACTGTGTCCATCTGGTGAGGAATGTTTACTATTTTTGAGAAAGACTGCCCTAAATCTTTTTTTAAATTAAACCAAATCCCTAGTAGAAGAAACAAGAGGTGAAATTAACTTACATTGGATTCTTTGGAAAGTGTTTTTTCTTTGTAACTATACTTTGTGGATTGAAGTACCTGCAACGGATTTTCCCCCCTCTCTTTTTAAAGTGAACAGATCAATTTTTCTTTTTCTATTTTCTGTTATTCTATTTTATAACCTATGGATTAAAACCTTCCTCTTTTTTTAAAATAATAGTTCCTATTACTTGTTACTAAAATTTCATTCAAAAATTTTGTTTCCTTTAAGCTTGAAATAAGCATGAGAGAGTGAAAGGAAGCAATACTGCCACTCGGAGGCTAGAGGCTGGAGTTTTTTCTGCTCCCTCCTTTGATCTTACTGACTTTGTAGCTTAGGGGTCTGTAACTTGTTTATAGAAAGTGATAAGAGCCAAGGGCACGTATTGTTTACACAGGTGCTCCTTGAGAGCCATGCTGGCAGTGGGAAAGGAAAAAACAACAACAGAACTCTTTTCTTTTGAAGATCATAAACGAAGTTGCGCCTGGAAAGCTAGAGTGGCTATTAGTTCTTTTTTTAGAAAGATGGATCAATATTCAGAAGAGGAAACTTTAAAGCTATAAAACATTTTGGCTGGAATTCAAAATTTACTGGAAATAACTGGGAGAATTGAAAAGAAGTTGGAAAAACTAGAGTCCTTTTCAGCAAAAGATGATGGGGTTGGACCCCCCAAAATTGAAGGGAAGAAGGAAGATAAAGATAAGATAACTGATGATTTTACCAAGGGAGTAAACATGGGTGAAAGTGGAAAAAGGGGAGTAGGGAAAAGGGAATTTGATGAACTGGAGCTCTACCCCAGATTCCAAGATACAGAAGAAGAAAAAAGAGAAGTGATGATGGATCTGAGGAGAGAAATTTTATCAGAAGCACGATTGACAACCAAAGACAAGCTAATTTTAATAGTAGATGGAGGGCAACGAGACTACTTGAGAAATGCTACAAGCAACAAAGTGCAGAGAGAAGTCCATACAAACCTTATTAAGGAGATAAATAGAAGATTAATACCACAAATCGCAAAAGAAAGAAGACTATTGTTATTGGAAAGATACAGGTTGTTGATAATAAAAAAACTAGTTAATTTTTGTAATTAATAAGTAGTAATTTAGTAATTTTAGACTGCTTTAGATTGTTATGTTAAATAGTTAATTGATAATGGTGACAAGGTATAAAAATGGGTTGGTTTGATGAGAGGAAGTTGGGTAATAAATAGTAAATGTTTTTTCGTTAATAAATAATTAACTACAACAACAATAATGAAATGACAATGGATATAGTTTAATAATATATATAGGTACTGGATTAGTAAAAGAAATTTGGATACAAATAGTAAACAGTGATTTGGAAAAAAGATCTAGAAATTTTATTAATTAATTTTTATTCAGAACTTGTCATAAAGGTGTAATGTTATTGGGTTTGATGAGAGGAAGTTGGATATAAATAGTAAATGATTTTCTGTTAACAGATAGTTAATTATAACAATAATAATGAAATGATAACAGATATTGTTTAATAATATATATATGCTCTGGTTTTGGTAAAATATATTTGGATACAAATTCTAAATATAGAGTTGGAAAAAAGGCTAAGTTTTATTAATTAATCTTTATTTAGAACATGTCATAAATGTGTAATGTTATTGGAGGATTTTTAAAATAGCTAATGAATGCCAATATGTGGTTGTGTCTCTAAGTATGAATTATTTCAGACAAAAGGACATTTAAATAATTGTAGTCAAATGAGAATTGTCGTACATTGATAGTAAGATATATAAAGATTTTTTATTTAAAATATATAACCTATTATGAACCATATGTAATGACTGTGGAAGAAATGCATCAAAGTTATCTGTAACCAATTGACACGCTTTCTACAAGATGTAATGAAGGATGAGTCTTTTTTTGTGTTTTTGTTTGATTAAAATAAAATAAAAATCTTAAAAAAAAACAGAAGTAGCCTGCATTCTAACCACTGTGCCACCTCAGCTCTTTTCTAGTCCCATCAATCGAGCCTTATTCTTTAATGAGACCCAGAAAGTATGCCTTTTCTGTCACAGCCCTTGCCTTCTAGAATGTTCTTCCAGATGTCCATTACATGGAAGAAGCTGTTAAACATCTCATTTTTCTCCCATGGTGTGGTGGCATAGTGAAGGTTGAACCCTATATAGGTAAGGCTTTGGGAGGGGTATTAACAAACCCATCCCATTATATCCCGTTTTTGGAGATATCATGATTACTTTTTCATCTCTGGTTGAGTTGAGTTGAGTTGAGCTGAGCTGAGCTTAGTTTACCTTAGCTTAGCTTTTATTTTATGTTATCCGCTACCCAGAGTCATTAGGAATCAAGCAATGAATGAATGAATGAATGAATGAATGAATGAATGAATGAATGAATGAATGAATGAATGAATGAATGAAAGAAGAAAGAAAGAAAGAAAGAAAGAAAGAAAGAAAGAAAGAAAGAAAGAAATATTATTTATAAATATAGCACATCAATCTTGAGTATTCAAAAAATATATACCCAAATTAGAGTTGAAACTATTGATTATAGATTTGGTTGGTATGAAGAGTTGGGCTGTGTAGGGAAAAAAATGAAAAAGTACTTCAGAATATGCAAGAAGAATATACTTGCATATTCTGAAGCCCTTCTTTTTAAATAATTAAACAATTGAGTTTTTCTCCCTGACATCCAGATTATTGGGGGCAACTCTGTAAAGCGACTAAAGAGGTCTGTAAAGCACTGTGAAGTGACATATAAGCCTAAGTGCCATTGTTATTTCACAGCTGTGTTGGAAACTGCTTTGGTCTGTGTCAGCATTCATATTAAAATAGAACTACATTACTTTTAATATGCCAAAATAAAGTTGTGCGTATGTTTCTGAACATTACAAAACCCCTCTTCCCAATGGTTGTCACAGCCCTACTCTTCACACAAGCTTGAACTCTAACTTTGCAGTCTTCCTTTGCTTTCATTTGTTTGCTTCTCGGATGGTTTGCTCATCAATTTAAAATGGCAATGATAAAAGAACTGCCATGAATGAATGAGTGGTGTAGCTCTGTCACCATCATCTCAGTCTGCCAGCTCACTCGTGCTTTCCTAGGAACATTTTAACAGAGCAATGATGCCTGTTTTCTAGAAAAGAAGCAGGAGGGTTATAGATGGTGATTACACTAAATAGTAATGGCAAGAAGGACTAAATACTTTGCCTTAATCTGCCACTTTAGCTCACCCCTTTTTTTTCCCTATAAGAGTGTGGCTTTTTAATGAATACATTACTCACTAACCTACTCCCCACCCCCACCCAACTCCCAAAAGAGGCTGCTATCAGATTTATGTTGGCACTTTGGTCCATGTAAATTAGGGAAATGACTTCTCCGATCTCCCCCACCTTCCCATTACTTCTTTGATGTTGGGGAAAGGAGGAATTTAGTAAGTTATCAAAGCAAGAACTTGTTGTAATTAAATATTTAAACAAAGTATCTTCAGATGGGCAAGCTTTATTTGTATGTTAAATTATCTATAGAGAGAGTTCAGTCTATCAATCACCATGTAACATCTCATTAGATCTTTATAGGTACTGAGTCTCCTTTGGAACCTTTTAAATGATTTAGATTTGTAAAAATGACTTCTAGTAATTGAATTACCTCAGATACTATAACTGCAAGATGTGAGCCCAGCAGAAACTGTGTGCTTCTGACTAGCAGACTATATGTTTCAAAGAAATATTTTATCTGTCTCCTGCATTATCTACCTTAAATTCTGAGGTTATATAAAACAAAACAAGACAAAATGTTTCCCTAAAGTTTGGGTTTGGCCAAAAACATTCTGCTGTCTAAAGCAAAGGAAAATATGGTATAGTTATCTTCCTTTCCATAATCAGGTTGGTAGCTACATCTTAAATCAACTGATGTCAGGGAAGGTAGAAGACCCTCTGGGCAAAGACATGGAACAGATAACTTTGTTCTCCAGTACACCACTTCCTAAGTCATTGTAACAAAATGACTTTCTAATTTTATCAAATGTTAAGTACAATTTTTAAGCTAAGACTATCTGGTCTGGAAAAAAATAGATACAGCACTAGATGTATAAACTAAGCTCTCTTTGTTGCCATCTATCAGTCATCTGTTAGGGACATGATGGCTCAATGACTGAGACGCTGAACTTGTCAATCAGAAAGGCTGGCAATTTGGCAATTCAAATCCCTACTGCCATGTAATGGAGTGAGCTCCCACTACTTTCCCAGCTTCTGCCAACCTAGCAGTTCGAAAGCACATAAAAATGGAAGTAGAAAAATAGAGACCACATTTGGTGGGAAGGTAACAGTGTTCCATGTGCCTTCAGTGTTTAGTCATGCCGGCGACATGACCACGGAAATGTCTTCGGACAGCGCTGGCTCTTCAGCTTTGAAACAGAGATGAGCACTAGAATCAGGAATGACTAACACATATGTGCAAGAGGAACCTTTACCTTTTTATCAGTCATCTGCATTCATCTTGGTATAATTGTCCATTAAGAGGCTACATAGACAGTTCAATTACTGTATTTTTCAGAGTATAAAATGCACCCAAGTTTTGAAGAGCCAATTTTTTTAAAAAAGTAGGTAGGGAGATAGAAGGATAGAGAGGGAGAGAAAGAGAGAGAAATACAGTAGGTAGATACGGAGAGAGAGAGTAGTTAGTTAGTTAGGTAGGTAGGTAGGTAGGTAGTTAGATAGGGGGAGAGAGAGAAAGAAATACAGTAGATAGGTAAGTAGGGAGACAGAGTGTGTAGTTAGGTAGGTAGGTAGATAAAGGGATAGGGAGAGAGAGAAATACAGTAGGTAGGTAAGTAGGGAGAGAGAGTGTGTGTGTAGATAGATAAGTAGGTAGAGGAATAGAGAAAGAGAAATAGAGAGAAATACAGTAGATAGGTAGGGAGAGAGAGTGAGTAGGTAGATAGGTAGCTAGAGGGGGAGAGAGAGAAATACAGTAGGTAGGTAGGGAGAGAGAGAGTGTAGATAGTAGGTAGGTAGGTAGAGGGATAAAGAGAGAAAAATAGAGAGAGAAATAGAGAGAGAGAAATACAGTAGATAGGTAGGGAGAGAGAGAGGGAGAGTAGGTAGGTAGGTAATAATAATAATAATAATAAATTCGAATTTATTAACCGCTCCCTCTCCCCACAGGGACCCGGGGCGGTAGGTAGGTAGGTAGATGTTTCTAGGTGTATTTACCCATGTGCTGGAGAAGGAAATCGCTGACCAACTTTGGAACAAATCTTTGTTTCTGCAGGCACAGTACTTGACCAACGTAATTCTCATCAATCACTCTAAACAGCTTTCCGAAAGGGGAAAAAAACTACCCTTTTTGCATTCTGCAAACCTCCCCCAAAATGGGCCCATTTTTTTTCAAATAAAAGGCATGGATAGCCTTGGGGGGGGGGGGGCTTGCAGAGTGCTCCTGGAGGAGGGGCAAAATGAGGAAAAACAGCCCGTTTTTTGTGTGAAAACGGGCCATTTTGTGGTCAAAAATAGCATGCATAGCCTTATGGAGGCTGGGGGGGGGGCAAAAACACCCTGTTTTTTGCTCATTTCTGCCCTCCCCAGCCCCCAGGCGCTCTCTGGAAGCCCCCATAAGGGTATGTGCATGGCCATTTTGGTGAAGGGTCAGGGTTTCAGGAGGCAAAAAATGCTGTATTCCATGTATAAGATGCACCCAGATTTTCAGCCTCTTTTTAGAGGAAAAAAGGTGCATCTTATACTCTGAAAAATATTGTAGCTTCAGATCTGGATGTCCATGTAGCAAGCACATCATGAGCACAAGAGATGGGAGGGATTTCAGATATTTACTTTCCATTGTAGCAAATGAATGTGTATAGATATCATGAGGTTTGTATATATGTGATGGATGCGCTTATACGCTAATTTGTTAAATTTATCTAACCACATCAAACCATCTGGATCCTAGCAGGGGCTAACAGAAATTAAGTCTTAAAAGACGTTGCAAATCAAAAATACATTCTGATTAAACTGATGCAATGATGCAAAATACAGATTTATGATTTTCTGGAAAAGCATGAGGCAGAGCTAGAGGAGAGGGATTACAAGAAGAGAAACTAGAAAGGAGTAACGTCAATGGAAGAAAGGATCTGTTGCTAGTGATGCAGAATTTGAGGGTTGGTTAATATGTCTCTGAGGAAGGAATGGTGCTTTAGTATTGAAAGAGATGGTTTCTGGGAATGTTCCAGTTGATATAAAATGTTCCAATTTCAATTCTTAATATGTAAATTGCTGAAGATTATGTGGTTTGACCTGAGTAGTTGGCCAATATGTTTGTCAACTGTTTGACTTCTCTGCCTAATATGACCTTCTTTGGGATGGCAAGTGGTTCTATTTAGTGTGATCAGTCATATTAAATAATATCTTCTTCCTTGTCCTAATGTTCACCTTGGGCTGGTCTTACCAATATAACTGAAAATCCAACTTATCTCTCAGCACTCTGAATATGGGCTAAAAACTGACCTGTCTCCTATGCAAACCTGTGTCAAACAATTATATATTCTTGGTTTAAATCTTATTTCTCATTCTTTGTGTGACTGGGTTAGTCTAATTATTTTGAGAATAGGCAAATGGATATAAGGCTGACAGTTATAAGCATGATCTAAATGCTTGCTCTTGTTTAAGATTAAGAACTTATTATTTGTTAAACATCAGTTTCTTTCACTATTAATCAATAGGCTTGATTATGCCTATTGCACTGTGTCTTATCATGACCCTGCTTCTGCTGCCTGTCCCAACTACTTAAAGAATACAAAGTATTGGAAGTAAGATACAGTTCTGGCACAAGCAAGTCTTGTTTATGATCCAGGAGAGGCAAACCTTGTCAACTAGCTTGTTCAGTCTTTCTGTCACCCACAAAGACAGAACCTCATAAAAACAAATTAATTGTCATTCTTTTAAATCTCAAATAAAAGCAGGTTGTGCACAGTACTAACAATTACCACTTGTGGAATTATTTTTGGACATAAATGATTATACCTCCTAAATTCCTTAATCAAGTAATTGTTGAAAAGATAGAAAAGATAAGTAAGTTTGAACACACAGTGATTTTCTCAAACACGCACAAAATCTAAACTATCATTTTGTTCTATTTACCCCACATCCTGTTTAACAAGTTATTCTTCTTTTCTTATTTCAAAAGCAGCCAGAAGCACCAAACTAATGAATTCAGACTACCTTTTAAAATGTTCACTCTTTTCAGGAAAATATATATCTAATCCCCTGCCAAAAAACAATTTATAATAAAGATTATACACAAAATACATAGTAAATACAGAATAGTAATATCTTACTGTAGCATCTAACGATTAAGAGCTTTCTTGAACTGTTCTACTTCAGGTTCATTTTTTCATGTTCATGTAACATTTACAACATATTTGTGTACAGCCTAAGAAATGTAAAGTAAGTTGGGAGCACCTGGGTGTTGACTGAAAATGATCTATCTTGATGAAGTGCATTGTACCATCTTCGTATAATATAAGATCCATTAGTCAGGATTAATCAATCGATAGGTAACTGGGAAAATCAGCTAGTTGAAAGTGGGGTGCTGTTTTACTTTGTGGCATTGTTTTAAAGCAGAGCTTTGCTTGGCTAAGCTGTCAAAGCAAAGTGTTCCTTTTGAAAAACTATATGGCAGCAATAAACATTTATTATCTACCTTTAAAAGTTTGTGTGAATGGAGAAAAAAAGTAGAAATATCTCAGCAGAATCCCTCAATTTATATAGACAGAATGAAGGAGTTGCTGGGACTTCAATACAACAATGCACTATCTAGCTCAAAAAAGAATCTTGCTTTTTCTCCCCATTCTCAAACCAAGCATTAATGTGTTGTGACATCTTGTGTTCCCAAAGTGACTAGCCTTGCCAAATCAGTGCTTATTTTATGTCAGACACCAGCAGCTCTCAAGCAAATAGAAAAGCAGCAATCCACCTGGAGGAATTCTTCCCCTGACAATAGCCTTTCTCCCATGTCATGTTATGGAAAGATCACAATTTCAAGTGTTTGTTACAAACAGAATGAAACAAGTGATCATGGTCACAAGTCAGATTTATCTGTCAAAACAGTAAATATGGAATTTGACATCAAGATTTGAACTCAATACAATGCTGCTCTTATTGCTTTGTCCTCTTATGGGTCAGTCACATATCTTGAAATGAGACCTGAGAATTTAGTAATGATTTTAGATAATTATTTTTTTAGTCTTTTTCATAGATCAGAGTTAATGGCTTGGGGAGATGAGCAGGTGTAACATTACATAATTAAATAAAATAAATACAAGTGACCCAACAGTCAGAGCTCATTGACTGTGGATATTCATTAGGATTTAAAACATTCTTTTTGAGAAACATTTTTTCACATCTTCAAAACAAGCATAATTTTTTTAGTGAATGACAGTGACAACGGAACCCCCCAAAATTTCTCAATCTTAAAGAAGGGAAAGAACTCACCATTTGCAACATGCGGATGGAGGTATTATGGAAAAGTTTAACCTGTTCTAAATTTTGGAGATGCCTTGTCTAAAATAAACTCAAGACAGGACATCTTGGATGAAATATGATAGATTACCTAGAGCTGAAGTAATTTTCAGGTTGATTTCAACTGTAAGTTGATTCAAAATGATACTTCAGGAAAGGTGATCTTGAGTAAGCTAAGTCAGACACCCACAACCAGGAATGAGAAATAATACTTTAATGATCAGAAAACTAGTTACTCTGAATTACCAGGGAATGGAACTTTAATGGAACATATGCCAGAATATCTCCCTATAGCATGAATCTTTCTGATGATTTAATCAAGGAACTGTTATTAAGATCATTACGAGAAAACTATAAATATATAGTAATCAAAGTTCATGATGAAATTTCCCTTGAGGCATACTAACATGATTTGAATAATGCAACTGAAGAGACTTCTTTGAACAAGATAAAAGGGAGAAATGTAGTCTGCCATTAGTGGAAAAGAAGAGACAAGTTAAAGAAGAATGACACGTTAAGAGCTAAGATCAATACCACAGTGAGAAAATTAACAATATCCTAAAAGAAAGCCTGTACAAAGAAATATATTTACATTTACAAACCTTTTCTTATTTGAAATTAACATAATTCTGAATTTGAAAAGGGAAAAAAATACAGATATTTGCTGGATAACATACATTAAGTCAAAACATTTGCAACAAAAATGCTAATACGTCTTGATAAGTCTTACCAAGAAAAAGTTTATTTAGCAAAAGAACTTATGAGAAATATGTGTAGGAAATTTGTATTAATCTGACAAGTGTTTTAAACCATAATAAGAATGTAATATTTAAAAACAGATTATTAGCTGAACTATATGCAAATTACATACTGTAAGTGTATGGCATCTTATGCAGTGTTTGTGTAAAATTGTTCTTAAAAATAGACTTTGCACTGTTACGAAAGACCACCCAGTAATGTTAGTTGGAAAGCATAATAAACAATTTGCTGGAGTTTATGCAACCAAAAGCAAATGGAATAGCAAGATAGCAATAGCATTTAGATCAGTGGTGGGATTTAGCCAGCTCGCACCACTTCAGGAGGACCAGTTGTTAACTTTCTGAGCAGTTTGGTGAACTGGTTGTTGGAAGAAATCATTAGGGCAGAGAACCAGTGGTTAAACAATTTGAATACCACCACTGACTTAGACTTATATACCACTTCACAGTGCTTTACAACCCTTTCAAACAATTTTTATTGGTTTTTACAAATTTATAACAAGGAAAAGGGTATGTAGGATATAGAAGAAATGTTTTAGGGCTTCCATGTCGGAGGTGGTGGCTGCCTCCGAGACTTCATACAGAATTTTTTTCAATATAAGGTGGAAAGAGATGTATACATATCATATCATAAATTTCATGCATTCAATCATTTATACCTGTTTACATCCATTTAGGAATTACAATATATAAAAGAAAAAAAATCATTTTTGTGATCTGAGTCTTTTGGCTATTGTGTCTTCTTCTTCCTTCCCACCAGTGGGCGGAGCCATGGCCCCTCCCACTCCCCCATTTTCATCCTCCAGGATTGAGGAATGTTTTTTAAGAAAGGCTTCCGCCTCTTCAATTGTTTTAATTCTTACTCTCCCCCCCTCCCAGAACACCAACATTCCTTCAGGCATTGACCACTTGAACCACACCCCTTTTTTATACAATTTTTTGGATAAGAAGGAATATTTTCTTCCTATCTCTCGAATCTTTTTCGGGATCTGTTTCAAAATAGCAATATCTTTCTGCTGGTACATCAAAGGACCTTCTTACAACCTTTTCCAAGTGGTGCACAGAGTCAGCATATAGCCCCCCAACAATCTGGGTCCTCATTTTAGTGACTTTGGAAGAATGGAAGTCTGAGTCAACCTTGAGTCACTCAGAATCAAACTCCTAGTGTGGTGTAATGGAGTGAACTCCCATTACTTGTCCCAGCTTCCACCAACCTAGCAATTCAAAAGCATGTAAAATGTAGAAAATAGGGACCACTTTGGTGGGAAAGTAACAGCATTCCATGCACCTTCAGCATTTAGTCATGCCGGCCACATGACCACAGAGAGATCTTTGGACAGGACTGACTCTTTGGCTTTGAAACAGAGATGAGCACTGCCGCCTAGAGTCAGGAACAAGCAAACCGGCAATAATGCCTGCAGGAACCCATCCCTTCTCTAGATGCATGCACAATATGCAAAATGGCATAAACGATTTGTCCCACAGAGATAAATCAGTTATTAAAAAAAAATAAGGGATGAGAGCTTAGCAATTTGGATTAAATATTCGTTCTTGCAAAACCCAAAAGAACTCAAACTGTGATTGTTATTTAAAAGGAAAAAAGAATAGTTTTCTGGGTTTGAATTCAAACAAGCTATCCAGCTATTGAAACTTACCTTTTCATGGTCCCAGCCAATCAATACCAAATGCAACCCACTCACCCCACTTTGTAAAGTTGAAATACTGTCATTCAAAGCACCTATCTTTTAACTATAAAAGTAAAGTATTTGAGCAAGTCAAACTGAACAATATTTATGTTAGAAAGTTCAACAGAGAAATTACGGCAAGAGTTTTAGATCTGAGGTTATTATAACTGGGAATTTGAAAAATATAAGCATCAAACTTTTACAAAGTCATATACCTATAGAAAAAAAATAAAATCCCTCTTGGATAGCCCCATCAAACTCTGGGGTTAATATTGACCTCTTTGGGGAATTCTAGTTTAAAGAATACATTTAATCTTATAAAGACATGCCAACTACCCAATGCAGTGAGATTAATAGATAGATAGATAGATAGATAGATAGATAGATAGACAGACAGACAGACAGACAGACAGACAGACAGACAGACAGACAGACAGACAGACAGACAGACAGACAGACACCTACCAATTTAAGCACTGAGACTCAATGCATGAAATAAAGCTCAGTAATATGACAATTTATTTATTTATTAGATTTTTATCCTGCCTTTATTACTTTAAAAGTAACCCAAGGCTTTTAATGAACATACATACCTAATACAGTACTCTTTCCTTCTTCCATTTTCCACACTAAAACAACACTGTGAGGTGAGTTAGGTTAAGACAGGGATGTCCAAACTTGGGAACTTTAAGACTTGTGGACTTCAACTCCCAGAATTCCCCAGCCAGCTATGCTGGCTGGGGAATTCTGGGAGTTGAAGTCCACAAGTCTTAAAATTCCCAAGTTTGGACACCCCTGGGTTAAGAGAAAGTGACTGGCCCAAAGACATTCAGCTGGCTTTCATGCCTAAGGTAGGCCTAAAATTCACAATCTCCTGATTTCTAAGCCAGCACCTTAACCATTACACTAAACTGGCTTTCAATCACTATGCACAATTTAGCGTATGGAGATAATAAGGAGAAACTTTGCATACATCATTCCTATCCACCTCATTGTTTTCTGCACCATGGAAAGTAAGAGAATCATCTACTTTCCATCTCAATTTTGCTACTGCTTTGTACATAAAAGAGCCAAGACTAGAATAACCAGAGGGCAGTTCTTTGAGCATTGGCCATGTTAATTACCCATATTATTGTTTCAGTAATTTGGGGAATTTCTTTGATTTTTGATATACCAATATGTAAATTTGTAAATTTCAATTTTTGACTGTTGTTCATCTCTCTCTCCCTCCCCCTCCCTTCTTCCCTCCCTCCCTCCCTCCCCACTTCTACTCTCATTGTAACTTTTAATCTTACTCTGTTTGAGTGGTCTGTGCTGGAGGCAAACTCAGCTGGAAGTTGCCCACAGTTATTTTTCAACAGTTGGCTATGAATCCCAGCGAGTTCTGTAGAATTTCTCTAACAAAAATTAGCCATGAACTGCAGCATTATTTGCAGGCACAGTGGGTGGTGGGCTTGATGCCATAAATTGCTGTTTTATTCATTTTGAATTTGTTTTATGTTTACTTTAATAGCAGGAGTTGCTGTGAAAGCTGTAAATTCATTGTTCAGCATCTTAAGCGGTTTGTTTTGCCTGTTTAAAAATTGAGCAACCTTTAACTGCTATGGAAGCTTCTGTACAGTGCCATGTTTTTCCTTCTGTCCTCCTATTATGCATTTTTCTTTTTGCCAGTCTTCTTGCTACATTCATTCCTCCACTCTGGACCCTGACCTCTCATCTAATAAAAGATTAAAGCTTTTAAATGTTCTTCCTCTCCCTCCTTCTGCCCCTGCTCTGGCACAACATCAGGAATCCACAAGGGCTCCAATTCAGTGGATAATTATTTTCATTCTTCTCTGTGGCTTTAGTTGATTTGTTTTTTTATTATTATTTAGCGCTCATTAATTATTGAGCACTTTAGGTCTTATTTATGTTTTTACCACCCTCGGACCTCTCCCTGGTTATTTCTCTGCAGATTTCCATACATGCCGAATGAAGATGTTTCTTCCAAGCACTTGTTATGAAGCTGAAGATAACATCTCCCTTGTGCAATGTTCTAGTCTGTGAAACTATGCAACAGCAAATATAATGTGACCTCTACTTTCAGTCCCAGTTATGATGCACTGGTTTAATTTTTGCCCTCTAACAAGTAAGTCTGTTTTCGTCTCCATTCTTTGGAGAAACAATGTTAATGTTAATGGTTTCTTTCTTCCCCTAATATGTCATTTGTCAACCTTCTGATACATTTATCTACTCAGGTTCACTTTCCAACAGAGGCAAAATATTGGGGACTACATGGTGGGAAAACTAAATTAAAAGTGGATGGAGCCACCTATTCTCTCTTGGATATACCTTTTACTCGCTTTTTATGATTTGGTAAAGGATAGACAGCATCTATTAGAGGCTTGAGTTGATTGTTTTGCCAAGGTCCACATGAAATTGGGCTGAAATCCACATTAATTAATTATTGTGCCTTCCTTTATAGGTTTCTACTCAGTTACACTTTATTGAGTAGGCTCGGAAGACACAATTGCACATTAGTCCCATGGTGAGAGTGAGGAGTTAATCAGTGACTCAAGATTAATTGAGGTAATCATATTTTTCCATCATTGCTTTGCTATATTTCAGAAGATCACATCCACCAGACCCGTGATGGCCCTTTTACAGAGGGTGATCCCTTCATGTGCAGCAATGCCAAAAACCAGCCTGCGCATGCACCCCGGCCAGCTGATAATAATAATAATAATAATTATTATTTAATTTCTTGACCGCTCCTCTCCCCACGGGGACTCGGAGCGGTGCACAGGGAAAACTAAAACCATAAATACAATACAATCAAAACAACATCTTAAAAACAAATTAAACAGTGCCTGTGCTAAAATACCCATTGTAACTAAAATTCCCTACACAACTAAAACCCCATAGAGAGAGACTACCCCAGGCCGGCCAAGCAGAAAAAATATTTTTAATTTAAGACGGAAGGAGCGGAGGTCCGTGGTTGTTCTAATGTCGGGGGGAAGGTCATTCCAGAGGGCTGGGCCCGCCACAGAGAGAGCCCTTCCCCTGGGCGTCGCCCGCTGACAAAGTCTAGTGGACGGCACCCGGAGAAGTCCCTCTCTGTGGGAGCGAATTGGCCGTGAGGATGTGTGAGGCAGGATCCGATCCCGCAAGTAGCTAGGTCCCGAGCCATGGAGCGCTTTAAAGATGATAATTAATACCTTGAAGCGCACCCGGAAGACGACAGGCAGCCAGTGCAGCTCGCGCAGGAGAGGTGTTACATGGGTAAACCTAGAAGTACCCAGGATTGCCCGCGCGGCTGCGTTCTGGACCATCTGCAGTCTCCGGGTGCACCTCAAGGGAAGCCCCATGTAGAGAGAGTTACAATAGTCCAGTCGGGACGTCACGAGAGCATGAGTGACTGTGCAAAGGGCGTCCCGATCCAATAGGGGGCGCAACTGGCGAACCAGGCGGACCTGGTAAAATGCCTTCCTAGCCACGGCTGTCACTTGATCTTCCATGGACAGCCGGGCATCTAGGAGGACACCCAAGTTGCGCGCCCCGTCCACAGGGGCAAGATGTTCGCCCCCTATGGCCAGCGATGGAATAAGCTGGTTGAATCGGGCAGCCGGAAACCATAGCCACTCGGTCTTGGTCGGGTTGAGCTTAAGTCCGTTACTTCCCATCCAGCTCCGCACGGCTTCCAGGCACTGGCACATCACCGCTACGGCATCGTTGGGGTGGTTTGGGGTAGATATATACAACTGAGTATCATCAGCGTATAGATGGTATTCTACCCCAAAACCACGGATGATCTCACCCAGCGGCTTCATGTATGTGTTAAACAGGAGAGGCGAGAGAACCGACCCCTGAGGCACCCCACATGTGAGGGGTCTCGAGGTCGACCTCTGCTCTCCTGCCAACACAAATTGCGATCGGCCAGAGAGGTAGGAGGAGAACCACCGTAAAACGGTGCCTCCCACTCCCAACCCCCCCAGCCGATGCAATAGGATACCATGGTCGATGGTATCGAAAGCCGCCGAGAGGTCTAATAGGACCAGGATGGAGGAGCAACCCCCATCTCTGGCCCTCCAGAGATCATCAACCAACGCGACCAATGCCGTCTCGGTGCTGTGCCCGGGCCGAAAGCCGGACTGGCGCGGATCTAGATAGTCAACTTCCTCCAGGTGATGGGGAAACTGTTGTGCCACCACACTCTCAACAACCTTCGCCAGAAAGGGAAGGTTGGAGACTGGACGATAGTTGTTTAAAAGAGCTGGATCCAAAGAGGACTTCTTAAGGAGGGGCCTCACCATCGCTTCTTTTAGGGAAGCAGGCAAGGAACCCTCACTTAAGGATGCGTTGACAACCTCTTGGAGCCAGCCTCGTGTCACCTCCCAGGATGCCAGTACAAGCCAGGAGGGGCACGGGTCCAATAAACATGTGGTGGCTCGCAGTCGCCCACGTAACCTGTCCATATCATCGGAAGTAACAGAGTCAAACTCCTCCCAAACAAGATCTGTCTCGTGGCATCCCACTGGGCCATCAATGGAGGGTAGCCCGTTCTGTATCTGAGCGGTTTTCTCCTGCAGAAAAGTCACAAATTCCTCTGCTCTACCCTGTAATGGGGCTTCCGGCACCCTTTGTTGAAGTAGGGAGCGGGTCACCCTAAACAGGGCGGCAGGGCGGTTTTCTGCGGATGCTATGAGAGTAGCACAATGATGGCGTTTGGCCACTCTCAGATACACATGCGTACTAGAGCCTGGAAGTTTGGCTTTTCTAGAGCATGGTCCAGACAAGTGTGTGCAGGCACATGATGTTTTTGTGGGAACTTTTGAAGCACTCGGTGCCAAAAAGGTTCATCATCACTGCCCTAGATGTATGTTGTTCAGCTCCTTATTTTATTTTATTTTATTTATTTATCATATTTATATCCTGCACCCATCTCCCACAGAGGAACATGGGTATGATTTGAACATGGCTGACAGATTATGGAGGCAGCAAGGTTGACTACATCAAGGAATCAGAAATAGTTAATGGCTCGAGGTCTTTCCTCATGGATGAGAATATTACTTCTTTTATGGTTGAGGAACCTTGTACATTATATTTTTCTAATGCTTGAAGTTTCTTTTATCAGATTTCTGCCATGTGGTTTACTTCCAGACATATTGCATCTGCAACTTATGGTATGCCTATTCTATATTATCTTTATTTATGCCAAAGAAAGCTACCCACAGAAGTTATCTTCTGGTAGTAAACTTTTAGGATGTTACTATGTGTAGAAGAACTCACATGATTGATTCTTGCTCCTTGAGAAAATAAATGAATAATCTTTCCTTATATGAAAAACTAAGTACTTCATCTTAAGGCTTTATTCACTGAAGCTAAAATTCTATTTATGCCTAATTACTATGCAGACAATGTCACTGTAATGCATTTACTTGATTGTGAGAAATTTTCCCATTTCTGTCTAATCGTTTTAATGATTGATAGGCACACAGTCTGCAGAACAGTAGCAAGAAATATCAATATTTGATGTGGACAAGCTTAACCAAATAACTTACCAGTGAGCTCATTTAATGTGAATCCTTGAAAGAAAGCAAATCTGAAGTACTTGAGTTGTAGACTTCTCTTTTGGGAGGTTAATTCCTTTCTCTATAAAAATCCAGAATTATCATAGAACCCCTACCCCCATTTCACATGTCCATTCCCTGGACATTAAATAGAGAACTTAGACAAAGAAGGAAAATGGAGGAAAGAATGAATATAGCATCTGATGTAAAATTTTGCCGAAGCATCTTGGTTTCATGTCAGTTTACTTTAAAGCTGGAGCCAGAACACATTACATTTCCCATGTACAAAAATATTGCTGCCTCTGATCAATGCATACTATCTGCTTTTCTAAGACCACTGTGGCAAATGTTATTATTTAAATATAAAAATATGGAGACATATTTGAATGGTGATTATATGCATCTTTGTCTACTATCTTATTTCATAGAACTGGTAAACAGTGGTGGGATTCAAATTTTTTTACTACCGATTCCTTTGGTGTGGCTTGGTGGATGTGGCTTGGCTTGGTGGGCATGGCAGGGGAAGGATACTGCAAAATCTCCATTCCCTCTGCACTCCTGGGAAATGTTACTGCAAAATCCCATTACTTTCCCACCCCACTACCCTGTTTTTCAGCTCCATTTTCCTATGCAGAGCAACAAAAGAAGATCCAGCTGATCAGCTGGGACTCTGGTTGCAGCGAATAGATGGGGGCGGTGCCAGTCAGAGATGTTATTTGCCAGTTCTCCGAACTACTTAAAATTTCCACTACCAGTTTGCTAGAAGTGGTCAGAACCAGTTGAATACCACCTCCTCTGGTAAATAAGCAGCAAACATACAATCAAATATCCAATGCTTTTATTTTTAAGAGCAGAAGCATTCGTTTAGCCTAAGTAACATTTACATCTATATAAATAAAAATGTAAGAAGAGTTTGTTCAAAATGGTAATCTCCGAAAGTACTGCACTGATCGCTTTCAAATTTTCACACAACGTTCCTTCCAGGTACAGCACCAATTATACACACACACACACACACACACAGAGACAGACAGACAGACAGACAGACAGACAGACAGACAGACAGACAGACAGACAGACAGATAGATATAGATAGATATAGATATATAGATCTGCTGGTATTGCCATCCTCGGGTGTTTTCCCGTGTATATAGCATGGAATTGTTATTGCAATGTTTCAGCAAGATCTCACTTGCCATCCTCAGGCAATCACAGACCGAAGCCTGAGGATGGCAAGTGAGATCTTGCCGAAACGTTGCAATAAAAATGCCATGCTATATACACGGGAAAACATCCGAGGATGGCAATACCAGCAGATCTATATATATATATATTTTGTAGATGCCACACCTGTGCCAGGTACATGCAACGGAAATGTAAAAAATTGTAAAACAAAGTAGCTAGATGGATACAGAGAGAGCAGTGGGCCACGGGTATTATGCCATCCTTTATGACATAAAATACTCTGAGGGAGAAATACAGTAGGTAGGTAGGTAGGCAGCTATAGGGATAGAGAGAGGGAGGGAGAAATGCAGTAGGTAGGTAGGTAGGTAGGTAGGTAGGTAGGTAGGTAGAGGGATAGAGAGGGAGAGGGAGAAATACAGTAGGTACGTAGAGGGAGAGAGGGAGAGAGGGAGAAATACAGTAGGTAGGTAGGTTGGGGGTTATACGGTGGTTGTGTGTACATGTTTGTGTGTGCAGTGTAGATCTACACACAGATTGGTTGGCCATTTAACCAGACTGGGCCACAGCAACGCGTGGCCGGGAATGGCTAGTTGGTGAATATATTTTTAGATATTTCTATTAAAGCAATACCAACTAAGAGCTACCTTTCCCTTAGTTGAAATCAGAAACCACCAGAGAATAAAGGATTGACATCCAGGGAGCCCTCCATCAAACCTACTTACAATTTCAGTACGAATCTCTTCTCCCTGGTTGTTATCCCACTAAAGATACAAAATCACAGTCTTTTCCACTGCATTTGCCATCAGCTGCATGACATATTGGATACTGAAATTTTGAGTAGGCTTTTGGATTCCCTTTTTATCCCTCTTCTTACTCAACTCTATTTTTTCTCCTTTTGTGAAACACCATTTACATTGTAAGCTAGAGAACCTAGATTGCCTTGTGATTGATCTCAGAGCCACTTTGGGTCAAAGAACAGAGGAAAGAATGCTTTCAAGAAATGAAATGGAATATTGATCTCAGAGTAAGAGATCTGACTGTATTAGAACGATGTGTATTTATGGCCATGAATGCCATGGATTAGTGACAGAAGGATAGGCCAGTTCAGTTGCCTGTATTACTTTGTTCAAGTCACTGGGCTTGTTCAAAGATATTTACCACAATTTCCTACAAACAGCATCTGTGTAGGTACATAACCTTTGCTCATGAATCACATTTATTTCTTTCCTAATACAATGTGTTGAGAAAAAAAAATCAAGAAAACTAATCCTAATGTTTGATGAATATTTGATTCTCTATCCAGTTCTAATAAATACCCAAATCAGGCAGTTTCCTTGGCAATCTGTTCATTATACATCATGTTACATTTAGCTGTTCTTTCAGTGGCTATCCTGAAAGCCTTTGCAAAGTATAATTTTTCTTCAAGTCTGTATGCTTTTCTCATTTGCTTTTCCTCTCAGCATGAAGTTTTAAAAAACAAATCATATCTGACAACAAGCTGAAATATTAGAAATGACTTGGAGCAGGGGTCTCCAACTTTTGCAACTTTAAGTCTGAAGGACTTCAGCTCCCAGAATTCTCCAGCCAGCAAAGCTTTGCTGGCTGGAGAATTCTGGGAGCTGAAGTCCTTCAGACTTAAAGTTGTAAAGGTTGGAGACCCCTGACTTGAAGGATATATTTTACACAGTTCAAGAGAACCGAATTTTCATCCATAGATACACGTTGTTGATTTTTATTATTATTAAAGGATTACAATTCTTAGTGGATTTATGTGTTTTTGCCATCTTTTCTCCACCAATTTGGCTGGGCATAGAACCTATTTTTGAAACTAGATTTAAACAGATTTGGTTTGTGTTTCAACTTTAACCAGTGGTTTAATATATTTTCTGTTGAGAGGAGATGACAGAGTTTCATATTGCAGATACTAAGGGTCAGTATTTTAAACTTATTAAGGACATTAAAATGTAAGAATTGACCTGTTTGATCAGACTACAACCCTTTGTTTCTAAATGCAGACAACAAGAATTCTGGGTTACTCACAAATAGCAAATGAGATACAGTATAGCTACCTTCCCTTGCGTTCCCCTGAAACTGGTATTTGGATGCATGCTGTATCCAATTTATATGTAACACCAGGGGTGAAATGCTACTGATTCGGTCTGGTTCGCACAAACCAGTAGTAAAAAAATGTTACCGGTTTAGACAAACCGGTATTTCTGACAATCAGCTGTGACACATGATTTATATTAGCTAGAATTGTCTGATTTCCTGCTTTCTAGTTAATCTAAATCACGTGGCACAGTGGATTCCCTTCCCCAGGCACGTTTGGTAAGCAGGCTCCGCCCACCCATCCAGATGTCATTATGTCACATTTTTGACGCTTTGCGCATGTGCTCACATTTGTGAACACTGTAGCGAAGGTAAGTTGATTTTACCCCTGTGTAACACTCATCATTTAAAAGTTACAGGTTAATTATGTGCAATGTGATTGGTTAAATTTATTTCTATTTTCTTTCAATCAACTTTATAGGATGATTCCTGGTACTATTACTTTGAGAAAGTGATAAATGTCTCCTGTCTACCCATATTTGCTATGGACATCCAGTAAGTAATTAAGCGCATGTCATGATTTACTTGTTATCATTTTGTTATCATTAGTGGTACAAATTTCCCTCTCTTTGTCATAGATTCTATTAGCAGATGCACCAAAAATATATTTAAAAGCATGAAAATGCTTTATTTTTAGTCCTTTTCCTAATGATCCCAAGCACAGAATTTGTTTTATTTTTTATTCAACCAAGCTGAATTCAACTCACTTATATTTTAGTTTCCCCCCCCTTTGAAATGTAACACCTGTGGCTTTATGCCAAGGAAGGTCAACCCAAGGACAGGTCCTGGGCTTTGATAAAAAAATTACTAAAGGAAGTAGCCTCTAGCACCAAAACATTTTCCTTCTCTGACTTAAGCAAACAAAGAGTAGCTGTTTCTAAACACTACAGATGGAACTGAATATGAAATGATTTTTCCATGTTATTCATTTCCAACTATGTGAACAACAAGAAGCCTGTTTACAAAATAGCCTAGATTTGTCTCTTTAGCCCCTTTTAGGCTGTGACCGGACATTCCACAGAAATGATGATGCAATGAGTAAAAACAAAGCAGCTTTTCTCCTTCATCATCTCTCAAGAGCCGGGAATACATGAAAGACATGTATATATCTTGTCTGCTTGCCATTTGCTTTTTCAGAAATGTACATAATATCACAGAGTTATGCAATATTTCATGAACAATTTCATGTTCTTTGGTTATTGGTTTGGACTTTGATCATTTATTGATTTTGCTAAATTTTGATTTTTTTTTAATGCATTAATATATATGAGATAAGAGAAAGCATAGACACATATTTAAAGTTAATATCCCAGATAAAAAGTTTTTCATAAGAACATAAGAATAGCCTTGCTGGAACAGGCCACAGCCCATCCAGTCTAGCATTCTGTCTCACACAGTGGCTCCCCATTTGCTTCAGGGTCTTCCCAAGCAGATGTCTTCACCTGCTTATGATTCCCTGCAAATGGCATTGAGAAATATCCTGCCTATCTCTGCAACCCGGAGGGTGTCCTTAGGCGTCCATCATGATAGCCATTGATACCCTTGTTCTCCATGAACTCGTCTAATTCTTTCTTAAAGGTGTCATGGCTGACAGATGTCACCACTTCTTCTGGCAGGGAGTTCCATAGACCAGTGATCCTCTGGGTGAAAAAGTACTTCCTCTTATTTGTTTGAGGTCTAGCTATCAAAAGTTGCATGGAGCGCCCCCTAGTTCTTCAAATTGGTTTTCAGCAGTTATAGAGGGCAAAGATTAGAAAAATCCTTATCATGTATATTTCAGGCAGGTTACCATTGCGTTTCAAATTTTACCATATTGAATGGTGATATCATTATATCAGCAGTTTCCGTGACATGTTCTAGAATATTAGTTCCTGTTGTGCATATGGCTTGACTCTCCACTTAATTTGTGCTTTGAGTGGAACATTGGAATACACAACACGTTGTGGGCATATGTAAACACACATATGTTTGCTTCTTAAATGTGCCTACTATAGTTCACTAAAGACAAAGCATAGGCTTTCTCTCACATATTTTAGGATTTATTTATTTATTTATTTGTTGGATTTATATCCCGCCCTTCTCCAAAAGGACCCAGGACAGGAGTTTAAAATACATACAAAATAATACAAAAATACAAAAAATTAAAAAACCTATTAAATATCAGTTTTGCGCTAAAACCAATTAAAATCCCCAAATAAAACTATCTATACTAGTCACAACGGAGGTTATGTTAGGCCGGCTTGATGAAAGGGGTGTGTTTTTAAACACTGGCGGAAGAGGTGGAGGTCAGTGATGGTACGGAGTTCTGGGGGTAGGTCGTTCCACAGGGCAGGGCCCACCACAGAGGAGGCCCTTCCCCTGGGTGTCGCCAGTCGGCATTGTCCGGCCAACAGCACCCTGAGAAGGCCCTCTCTGTGGGAGCGTATCGGTCTAAGGGATGTATGGGGCAGGAGACGGTCTCGCATATAACTAGGATGAAAAATCAAATAAATCCAGTCTCTGAGTAGTGGCTGTAGCATTTGGCTTAGAGATTTACCTGGAATGAGTTAGAGAGTAGACAAGGCTACAATGGGAAAGCCATTCCCTCCTCCTTTTCTGCTTTTTCTAATCATTCTTTTTTCTTTCACCTTTTTCCTTTTCTCTTTCTTCTTTCCTAGATCCCCCAGTTCCACCACCAACACACACAAACTCATTTACTAGCAATTGCCAAAGGAGAGACAATTCTCTTCTGGCTGAGGCCTGTGCTAATTGCTTGTGTAACACTTTTGAAATTAGGACGACCATAGCAGGTTGTCCATTCCTGTGTCACATTAACTGTACGATGGAAAGAGGAGGGAGCATGTTGCTGCACGAAGTCCTGAGAAGATGTGTGAATAGGGGCGTTATTTCTTCTTCCCAGTTGCTATGGCACTCCAAATATTATGGAAGAACTCTGAATGGAATGGTGACAATTTAGTTTTCTGGAAATGGAAGAGGCTTAGAGGACAAAAGTTGTCAGTGAGGCTCTTACTGTGAATGAAATCGATGTCTGTCTCTCAGATTTCTTAGATTGCTTGACTGAGGTGTTGATTAAACTAAGGCAAGGACTGCAGTTGCAATTAACACCAAATGAGATTTGCTAATTGACTTCTCTTAAATCAGATTGGGATTTCCCTTCTGCTGTCTTCTGTCTTTGATTGGACTCAATAAGGAGAGAAGGAACAGTGAAAATTGACTGAGGAGGGGCAGCTACTTGAAAATTCAATCTATTTTAACTCATGTAGGTACAAATTGGAATTAAAATAAACAGTCAAAGGAAATGATAAGTTTATAATGTTTGTAATGTTAATGATTAGCCAAAATGATGTATAATTTGTACCTTCACTAATGAGATTAATTGAATTGGTTTATTAGACTTGGACAAAAAAAATAAAGTAGTGGTCAAAGATAGACTTAGGAAAGGAATTCAAAAGAAATATTAAATCGCCTTCCTCTTATTTTTGACTGTAAAAGGCAGAGTGGTTTTTAATTTTATTTTCCTTCTATTTGACATTGTTAACTTTCTTATTGTAATTTTTTCAAATCTCAGTTTGCAGGTTCGAATGAAATTATAATGAAGATGAAGATGATAAGATCAGAGGAATGTAATACAATTCTTCAATAGAATACAAAAGAAAATCTTGGCTGTAAAGATATAATGAGAGAGGTCATGTCTTTCTTCTCCAAGAATTCTTCTGGGTTTCACTTGCACCAACTCACTTTTTTGCCTTGGTGTAGCTGCTGGGTAATTACTACTGTTTCTGCCTATCTTCCAAGCAGAGGGCTTTACCCGACACCTTCCACTTTAACCCTGGCATGTAGAACATCCAATGATTCCAGAATCTCAGGACCTTACTAATAAATAATAGGGAAATATTACTGAATAATAAAACAACACAACAGCAAGAACAACAGAAAATATATTTTATACAGCAGTTTCCAATCCTACAGCTTTTAGAGCTTGTGAGAAGAGAAAACATAGGAGGGAGGGAGGGAGGGAGGGAGGGAAGGAAAGAAGGAAGGAAGGAAGGAAGGAAGGAAGGAAGGAAGGAAGGAAGGAAGGAAGGAAGGAAGGATTTCTGTTGCTACCTGTCAGATTCTCACATGGAAGTCAAAAGTTGCTTCTGGTCCCACTGATATTTGCGCATCTGTGGCCTTTCTGTTTCTCTTTTTGGTAAAGAAATATATCTGAAACAATGACACAATGGTTTAGTTAGTATAGTGCTAACTAAACATTTACCTGTGTCTACAAAGGTAACAAAATTCCACTTTGATGTAGTGGTGAAAGCACTAAACTACAAAACTAGGAAATTGTGAATTCTAATTTGCTTTAAAGTCAGCTGGGGGATTTGGGGTCTATCACGCAATGATAGCTCTAGTAACGAGGCAACCGCTTATCACTGTAGGAGATGACCACGTTGAGCCTGAGGGAAGGGTCAAATGCATCATAAGTCATGAGTCCCTATGCCCCCACAGGAACTCTAAGTGCAGTCCACCTTGAATGCCCTCTTAATTCCTGCTCATTTCCCTTGACTGTTAACTGAGATTCTTGCAGAGTGCTTGAGCTTGCAATAAATCTTTATACTCATTTGAACTGCCAGAATGCCCTGATTTCCCAGGTGCTTGACAATCACTTCTAAAAAAAAAACTTGTCCAGAAAACTGTAGGTATTAGTCCTGTTGCCAGGAGTCAAAAACTAACTTGAAGTTTTTGTACACATAATATGTTTGTACACACACACACACACACACACACCCCAATCCATAAAACCAGAAATTCCTTTTTCATTCAGTTTTATCTGAAGGAGCCGTGGTAGTGATTACAATGCAATATTGCAGACTAACTCTACTCACTGCCAGGAGTTCAATTCTGACTGGCTCCAGATTGATTCAGCCTTCCATTCTTCCAAGGTTGGTAAAATGAGGACCCGGGCTGTTGGGGAAAATATGCTGACTTTGTAAACCCCTTAGAGCAGGGGTCCCCAACCTTTGCAACTTTAAGTCTGAAGCTGGCTGGAGAATTCTGGGAGCTGAAGTCCTGCAGACTTAAAGTTGCAAAGGTTGGGGACCCCTGCCTTAGAGAACGCTGTAAAGCACTATGAAGTGGTATATAAATCTAAGTGCTATTACGATTGCTATCTTGTTTGCTTTTCATAACTTTCCATAGTTCCAATAGTACTAAAGCTTTTTTTACCCTGACAAAAAATGATAAATGAGGGTTTTGTTATTGCCCATTAAATGGCTGGTTTGAATGTGTATGGTCACCAGGTTACGGGGATATGGAGGGTTATTATTTTATTATTTTTATTATTATTTTTTTAATATGGTATTTTTATATCTTTATAAACCGCCTTGAATTGCCATGTGCAAGAAGGCAGCAATGTAAATTTTCTAAATAAAATAAAAATAAATACAATAAAATGTAAGAAATGAAAAACACGTTGATTCCCTGAGTGACAGAGAAGGGCTGATCAGAGCCTTCTCATACAGCAGTATAGAAATAGTATTTTAAATGAATTAAACACTGATATTTGGTAGAAAATATGTGCTAACTGGTACCTTCTTCTTTACACTGCTGGATTGTAAACTAAGTTACTTACATTTTTCATGAATTTTATCTTTGGGTCTATGCAATGATCCAAACTTTCTATGTAGCCTTAATGAGCTTTTATCACTCAATCACTTACTCACTCGAGTCATATGGCTACTTGTGTCATAAAACAGCAATCTATAAAACACAGTCAAAAATAAAGATTTACTCCAACTTTTCCCTACCACACCAAACTTCTCAGAATCAATCACTGAACAGGTACTGGAAATAATTGCGGGTTATATGCTGTCCTATTTAGCTACATTTTCATGCCAAAGCACATGCACAGAAGGCGGATTGCATGCGCGGACGGGCACGTCACATTTGCATACTGGTAGGGAAAGTGTTGTGGCCCAGCCGGCTCCAGATGAGCTGCTGATGGACTCCTCTAGCGAGGAGTCTTATGAGTTTGCTCTAGAGGAGGAGGCCGAGAGTGAGAGAGCAGAGAGCACGGCTAGGCATCAGGAGGCACCTGGGGCTTGGAGTAGTGGTGAGGATCAAACCCAGTTTGTCCCTGATGTCAGGCTTCGAGAGAAGGCAGCATCAGTTACAAGAGAGATGAACCCGGAGGAGGTAGTTAGTCTCAGCTGCCTACTTGACTGGCCCCTCCCAAGAGGCTTTAAAAGAAAGCCTCTGTTAAGGGAATGGTTGCAGGGAACAACACATAATTTGCAGAATCAGATCTTTCGTGTCTCAAGTTGTGGTGTATATTCTTTCGTCAAGAAGCTTCAGGTCTGCTCAAGGTCAGTTCGGGCGAGCAGCCAAGAAACAGTCAGTTTTGGTTATTAGTCTTGTTAAGGAGGGAGTCAGAACAGGGAAGTAAATGAATACCACCCCTACCCACACCCAAAGAAATTAGATTGAAAGCCCTAGTAAAAGAAAGGCAAGAAGAAATATATGGCTATCAGTTTAGCTATTTTGTCTTTAGAGTTGACTCACAGGGTCATTCTATACTTTTTATACACAGTAATGTATGAAGATCTGGAGTATATTCTTATTAATTGAAGAAAACACCCAGCATGCAATGATTTCCAGAATCCATCAGTGGAATGAACCAAATGCTGGCCTCTGAAGTATAAAATTCCAGATGCAACGTGAGAAACTGTCTATAGAAAATGTAAGCTACAAATAATGGAGGGCCATTTTGTATCCCTAGTTTGGAGTCTTATGGGATAGTATCAACCCTCCACTTCCACTTTTTACAATGAAAAGAAGTGTGCCTCTTTCTGACACAAATTAAAGAACTAGTATCCAGAGGCAGCAACAATATTCTACTATAAGTTCACATTAGTTCCAGATAGCTCTTCCTGGTAATGACCAAGTAAATGGCATAGTCCAGGGATGTCCAAACTTGGGAACTTTAAGACTTGTGGACTTCAACTCCCAGAATTCCCCAGCCAGCTATGCTGGCTGGGGAATTCTGGGAGTTGAAGTCCACAAGTCTTAAAGTTCCCAAGTTTGGACATCCCTGGCATAGTCAATCAAATTTAAATATAGGAGTTTTACTAAGAACAAGAAAGCAAGTGCTGACTTAAGCCAATGCTCTGAATTCTGGAGGTATTTCCTTTCCTAGAATTAGTTTTCTTCATTCTTATTGATGCTGTCACTTGACAACATTCGTATCATTAGAAATGCACACACACAAACATACACAGAAGTTTAATCAAGGCTGCTGTCACAGTATGTAATTGAATTACTAAACTTCATACCAGTCTTTTTTTTTTAATGAAATAAGAAAGTTCTAGAAAATGAAACTATTTAAGACATATATTCATACAAACTATTTTAGATTAGAGACAGGCATGATCATCAGCAATAGTTTTTCCATCAGATGGGCAAATGTGGATTATTACTGTAATTTGCAAAGATAGTATATATGCTAATTTTCCTTATACTTTGTTGCTGTCTGCTAATTTGTGATAAAGGCATAATATAATATTCTTAAGTAAATTTTGGATATTTGGGGACACACTAGTTTAATATAATTGATAACTTGGTATTATTTACAAAGTCTAATTTTTTTTTTCTACTTAGCCAAAGCTTATAGAGGAGACAGTAATGTAGCTCCTGAAACTTAGAGAGTACATTATCTAGACTCTTTTCCATCTAGATATCAATTTGGTTTCAAAATAGAGATGGATTTTATTATTCCTGTGGATGATTTCAACTGTAGTAGAGATGATGGAGAATATAATTACCAATATTGAAGGAAGTTTCAATAATTCTTGATACTAATGATCATGATATTCTTTTGAAGTGTTTGAGAGAGAGGAGATGGAAGTTCTTACCTGGTGGAGATTTCTACCCTATTTCCTTGCACTCTATCAAAAGGCATCACCTTAATCTTTGAAAACTGTCCTAGAAGATTCTTCAAGGTTCTATCTTGCCTTATTTAATACCTTCATTAGAACATGCATGCGACAGTAGCCTACAAAGAAAATCTCTATAAAAAAATGTTTTATAGATGCCATTTGTCTCCAGCAAGATTGACCAAAATGTACCCAAATTTATCCTCTAAATGTTGGAGATGGAGCCACAAGCCTGGAACATTCTACTGCATGTGGTGGGCGTGCCCCATCACAAGGAGATACAGGTGTAAAATTTGGAAATGGCTGGAAGAAATTACTGAGTGAAAAATAGAACTCAAACCGGAAGCATTTTTATTAGGATTGCTGGACCAAAAAAATAGACAAACAATCTCAAGATATATAATCATACAAATACTCACTGCAGCCAGGATCGCTTTCGCACAAAATTGGAAAAAAATTAATACACCCTCAGATGAAACTATAATCAGAAAAATACTTGAATGCACAGAAATTGATAAAATGACAATAGAACTAAAAGAAAGAGAAGAATTGGACTTCTATAAAGTATGGAATAAAATGTACAGATGGCTAGAAATCAGAAGCCAAAACAGAAGTAGAGAATATGGTGATACAAATAATGAATATTATTATAAGTGTTAATATTATGTTTGCTACATTATAGGATAAGGAAATAGCAATAGGAAGGTAATGAAGAAGGGAGAATTTTAAAAGCTAAGCAGGAAAGCCGGTATAGAAAGCTGTAAAATTATTGTATACTGCTATATGTTTTGCGTTTTGTGTTGTTTTGCTCTTTTAATTTTTTTTATAGTTGTAATGTTTTCTCATTGTTTTTAAAGATTAAAACATTTAATAAAAATTATTTATATAAAAAAAGAAAGGAACACGCATGAGGTTTAGGATTGTTGCAACAGCAATAGCTAAATTTGGCAATTCAAAGTACTGTCATGATTTGGGTTCCAGTGAACCATTATACCTGTTCTAGTCTGTTCCACATTGTCAGTTCTTTAGTGGGGCAATTTTGCAAGATTTACATGCGTACATTTAACATTGACAAAAGAAAAGTTTGCTTTTTGTGTTAGGACCTTTATTATGCAATATACTACTTCCTTGTTAAAGGCCTCTAAATAACTTCTCATTTTTAACGTTACCATTTAAATGCATTTTGTTTATTATTGTTATTTTTATACAAGTTTTAATTAAATATCTGAAAGCCACCTAGAGTTAGGTTGCAAAAATTTACATGGTGACAAAGAGACACAGATAATTTTATTTTTTTGTTCCCATATAGTGGTAAACTGGCTATATATAAATTTGCTGCCCGAATCAAATCATGCTAACCTGTCTTATTCAGTGGAAGAAGAGGCTGAATTGGAAGGTGTAGTTAAACATGTCCTCAGTTTGGAGTCCATTAATTCCATTGACCCTTTTCTAGCACCAGTTTGCTTTGACCATTAATTGAGTAGATTCTTGTATTAGATGTAGCAATAATAAACTCTTCTGTGCTTTGAAGTTAACAAATGGTTCTGATTATTTGTGCCTAACTGTATTAGCTTAGGATTGTCTACCCCCTTTGATATCACCTTGACTAAATTTAGAATAGAGTTTTTCCCACTCCTACATGGAGAAATGAATCAGTCATGGAACTTCATCTAAAGCAATGTTACTGCTTGCTGGCTGGGGAATTCTGGGAATTGAAGTCTACACTTCTTAAATTTGCTGATTTTGGAAACACTTATCTAAAGTTGTTCCTTTCATCTAAGACAGTGCTGTCAAACTCTCGGCCTATAGGCCAGATGTGTTACATGCTGGCCACATCCATGCCCGGTTTAGCAAAGGTGAAAAAACTCCTAACATGTGATGTGATGCCTCTGTGACGATGTGATCTAAAAAATATTAATGATTTTCAAAGTACTTGTATCAATACATAGAAATTTTGTAGTGGAGATAAGAAAAATGCAGGTACTTTGTTTGGTCCCTGAGACAAGCAAAGTGATAAGTAGTTAGGCCTTTTATCTGGTCAATATGAGCTCTCAAGAAATTTGGGGTGGGTTTGGAGATACAACTGTGATGTAGAGCAATCTTTTTAGCCTCATTTAAATCTCTTTTAATATTAAAATAGTTCTTTGGAGAACATTTGATTCAGCAAATTAATTGCAATGTTGAGAAGTAAGTCATACTGAAATATTGCTGGTAAAAATGAAACCCCTTGAATTAATACTTTTGCATCCTACATAATTCAATATTAATTGTTCTTAATCTGAGCAATATTGTAGAGAATGACCTTTTGAGGTATTCCCTCCAGTGGTCCTAGATACAATAATGTCTCCTTGCCTTTTGACGGATGACAGACTTTCATTGTTATTTCACCCAATGGCGGGTTTTAAGAGTGCACTGAGATTTCCGTGCATTTTAATCACTACAAGAAGCTAGAAATGCTTTAATAATCTTCAAAAACAAATAGCCCTAATGAGATTGGTGAAGATGATTTTGTTATTGTCAGATAGTGTTGACCCTTTTGTAGTTCACATTAATCTCACCTTCTTAAAATGTGACTGGATTATATTTATCAAGAATCGAGCAAATTGGTTAGATTCAGGCTATTAAAACCAGTCAATGCAAACCACAATGTATTTCCTAAGTAAGTGCATATTAAATATTAAAGCTTATCATAAAGAAAATATGATGGCATACCTTATCCAGTGCCATAAGGATAGTGGGTTTCAAACTGTTTCACTTTATCATTTTTAAAAAAAATATGATGCTTCTACCATTTACCCCTATCCTATCCTAATCACATTTTTCCATATTCAATACGTTACTACTACATAGGAAGCAGGAAAAATTCTGGTTCCTGATTTTCCTTGGAAAACAAGGCTCTGTGTTTAGTTGTGACAATAGGACATGCCTTTCTTCATAGTTTCAATTCAAACACAATCAGAGGGAAAAAAAGAGGAGGAAATATGAATAATATACAACTGAAAATCTATTTTTCTCAAATAGGCTCTGAAGCCCCATGGCTCCTAGCAAAGTCTAGCTCTATAAACTAGAAGTCAAATTGTGATGTTTATAGTCCTTGACATTTGGGGCTGAAGACAATGAAGTAAGAGAAATGTCTGTGATATTAAGAAAGGTTTGGTATGAATAGAAACTTATTCAAAATAGAGCAGAAGGGATCTTGGAGGTCTTCTAGTCTAACCTCCTGCTCAAGCAGGAGACCCTGTGACATTTCAGAAAATGGTTGGCAATTTCTTTTTAAAAAAAACCTCCAGTGTTTTTAAACCCTCACAATTTCTGGAGGTGAGTAATTCAACTGATTAATTGTTCTCACTGACAGGAAATTTCTCCTTAATTCCAGGTTGCTTCTCTCCTTGATTAGTTTACATCCATAATTTCTTATCTTGGCTTCTGGTGCTTTGGAAAATAAGTTGATCCCTCTTCTTCTTTGTGGCAGCCCCTCAAATACTGGAATATTGCTCTCATGATACCCCTAGTCCTTCTTTTCAACTCAATTCCTGCAACTGTTCTTCATATGTTTTTGTCTCCAGACTGTTCATGTGTTATGAGATTCCTATCTTTAGGTTCTGGTTTGTTCCCTCCCTCCCTCCATCCCTCCATCCATCCATCCATCCATCCATCCCCCCCCTCTCTCAGGACTAAAAAATAAAACCAGTTTGGGGCCTTGTAAATTTATCTCTAGACCGAAATACATGGGGAAATACCAATGACTGGGATACATCTGCTTAAGGATATGGGCATGCTTCATTGAAGTCAGGACACACAGAAAAAAATAATGGTAGATTTCTCCTAGAAAAAAAGGCACGGGAAAACACATTCAATAGGAAAAGAATGCATAGGAATTGAGTTAGGTTTCCTGAAACTAGATTGAAAAAACAACATGATGCTCAGATTCAGGCATTTAAAAAAAAAAGGTATTTATCATTTCTGTTCTGCCTCAGTTTTTTACTGGAACAAAACCATGTGAAAAAATTTTCCACTGGCAAAAAATATACTTAAAGTTAGAGTTAAAAATCCTTAGCGTCTGGGCCCAAAACCAACATTATGGTTAGGAAATTTTAAGAGAACCCTTATTTTTATACAATTCCCCCATTTTTGTACACTATTTTTTAATCTACAGATATATTGGTCCCAATTTTCTCATTTATAATGTAATTTAAACTAATGGCTGAAATGCACAAATTTTGTACTAGCGAAAGTTCCGAGGAGCAAGCCTGTATTGTTTTAGACTCTGTTATCATCAAAATCCTTTTTCTAAATTAGGATTTGCATTTCCCCCCTTTCATTTCCTCCTCATTTTAAGTCAGCTGACTTACTGTGTTGCTTATGTTTGGGATTGTCTTGCATTTCTTTGAAGCAGCTCTATCTTTTCATCTGTCACCCTTTGCCTTCATTCAATTACTCTGTCTTTCATTAGAATTTGAAATGCTGCTTTCCATTTGAATATGTTGTTAGAAGCTGACAAAACCAGGTAAGAACTCTATTAAGAAGAGGAGAAGAAGTAATAGCATTTAGAATGACACCGAATAAGATTTATCTAGACACCCGAGTTAGTTTTGTTCTCCATTTTGCTGAATAGATATATTAAAAAAAGAGGGCTTAGACCCAACTGCATCATTCTGTTGATGAAATATCAGACAGCAATACAGTAATTCAGGGGTCCCCAACGTTTGCAACTTTAGGTCTGAAGGACTTCAGCTCCCAGACTTCTCCAGCCAGCTTTGCTGGCTGGAGAAGTCTGGGAGCTGAAGTCCTTCAGACTTAAAGTTGCAAAGGTTGGGGACCCCTGCAGTAATTGGTCTATATGGAACTATATGTGAAGTTCATGCTTCAAATCTCCTTTCATGAGGTCTGGGAAAAATGGAAAAGAATAAAGGTGAGAGAAAATCCCACATGCAGGTGAAAGTTTACTCAATAACATAAAGTGTAATCCTAAAAGGCTAACATATACCTCCAGAAAGTCTTGATGAAATTATTTTCCCTACAGAAACCTCAGAGAAAGCTCAAGGTCACAATGTCTGCCTATTAATGGAACAACCTATGCTCCTAAAAGGTTATTAGAACATTAGATTCTTCATTTAATTAGAAATTAAATTATTATTATCTCTTTTATTCATTAAACATGAAACTCAGTCAACTGAACATTTAAAAATGTAACACAAATATGATTGACTGGTGCTGATGGTTGATACGGGTTGTTGCCAGCATCCTAGTTATTGATCAAGTATCTTCTTAATATGTACGATATTCCGAGTAGCACATTTTTTTGCAGTTCCGCTGGTGTTATTGCAGGAAGCTGCAATTTACTGATGTACTGTATTTTGTAAAATTCTTGGACATGGTACCAAATACCCTGATGACAATGGGTATCACTGTCACATATTTCATCCATAATTGTGTAGTTTTGTTAGCCAGGTCACAATGTTTTGTGATTTTTTTCCAGTTCTTTTTCTTCAACTCTGGTGTCTCCTAGTACAACGATATCAATAAACTGTTCTTTTCAACAACCATGATATCTAGCATGTTGTGTTCCCAATGATGATCTTTCTGTATTCAAAAGTCCCACAAGATCTTCACCATCTCATTTTTGGTAATATTTTCCACTTTATGTTCCCATGACGTTTTGGATGCAGGTAGGGCATATTTTTCACATAATTACCATTTTTCTGCACGCCAAACTGGCAATAATGCTGGCAGCAACCCACCCCTGCACAGAGAGTATCCAAATACACTGTGGTGCTTGACATGGACCACATTCCCCCCCCCCCCCTTCAGTGATCTGTAGGGTTTTTTGTTTTAGAGGCACAGACCAATTGAATTCACAAACTGAATTAGGAGAGTTTTTTCCCATAATATATTTGTAGCTAGAACTTGTGTATTCTTCCTGATCATACAAGTAAACCTCAAAAATCTCATTTTTCAAATATCTAAATATATTAACCTTTCTAACTTTTGGATTACAACTTTGTTCCTGACAGTAATAACCCTCTTTAAACAATTTCCTGGAGCATTGTTCATTTTATTGAATATGCCCTTGAAAAGAAATTTACTCCATACATCTGGCATATAACTGCTGGAATAATCCATGAGCTGTCCTCTTATTTCTTTCTGGCAGGTACATTTTGTCATATAGATTGTTATCTATTTTTTTTTCTTAATTCTGTCACTATTACCCTCTTTGTAATGATCTGAGCAAAATTGCTATTTTTTTTTCTGGCAATAATGTTGCTCTCTTTTATATAACAGTTTCTTAAGAAGTAAAAGGTCTCTCCCTATTACTCTCCTTCTCTCTGTCTCTGTCTGGGTGTAATTATATCTTGAGAAATTGAATACTTTTTCAAAACTTCACAAAGAACATTACCTTCAGGGCAAAAGATTAACATGTTCACTATTATTGTTGATCACCATCTTTAAAGCGCTCCATGGCACAGGACCTAGTTATTTGCGGGATCGTATCCTGCCTCATACATCCCTTCGGCCGATTCGCTCCCACAGAGAGGGACTTCTCCGGGTGCCGTCCACTAGGCAATGCCAGCGAGCGACGCCCAGGGGAAGGGCCTTCTCTGTGGTGGGCCCAACCCTTTGGAATGACCTACCCCCCGAAAATAGAACTACCACGGACCTCTGCTCTTTCCGCCAAAAATTAAAGACCCATTTTTTCCATCAGGCCGGCCTGGCCTAATTCATGCTCCTCGACCCAGTCTGAAGTTTAAATTGTTTTAATCGGGTTTTAATGGGAAATAGTTTTAATGTTTTTTACAAAATTTTAGTACAGGTTTAACTATTTAATTTGGTTTTAAATATATATATATATATATTGTTATGTTTTAGATGTTCTTAATTTCCTGTACACCACCCCGAGTCCCTTCAGGGAGAGGGGGCAGTTTAGAAATTCAATAAATTCAATTCAATTCAATTTATTTTATTGCTATATCCCTCAATTCATTTGTGCAGCAACATGCAGAAAACATTTTGGTTACTCTTCAACATATAGTGTGAAGCAGGAAACAGTCACTATTTTGTTTTTGTTTTTTTTATGTTCTTCAAGAACATAAATATGTACAGGGGAATAGTAGGAGAGTGTCCATCTCTTGCTTGTGAGACCAAAGAAAAAGTAACTGCGAGAATCAAAATGCTGGATTGAAATGGGTGTTAATATGGTTCAGGACAGCTATTCTAATGTGAATACACACACACAGAGAGAGAGAGAGATTATGGAGCGAATCATAAAACATTCAGTCTGTAAGCATGGGAAACAATTCAGTAATTACTAGAAATCACACTGATTCTGAAGAACAATTCTTATCAGAGTAGCTTTATCTTATTGCTTGAATGCTTACGTGTGTGTGTGTGTGTGTGTGTGTGTGTGTGTGTGTGTGTAGATGAAGAAAGGTGGGGCAACTACTGAACAGGAATATAAAGTTCTTCCACCAAGAAATGGAACTGTATGTGAAAATGATCTTGGAATAACAGTGGTTTAAAAATTGAACGTAAGGTATTAGTGTGAGGCAGCTACCAAAAAGACATAAAGTCTACAATTTCTAAATTAGGGCAAGTATAACTCAACAGTCATTGGAAGTCAGGTATACACATTTAATAAGTAAAATTTGCATTTGTCAGAATACATGGCATTAAGCACCAATTCTTGATATCACAAGAACACTAACACTTAGAAACGAGTTGGAAAAACTGGAACAGATGTAGTAAATAAATGCAAGAAGAAAGTTAGACCAATGAGGCGAGTCTGAAGGTGCTGGATATGTTTAGCCATAAATAAACATGGGCAATATGATCGCACTTTTAAGGTATCTGAAGGTGAGAGAAGTCCCAGAGAAAACCAAAATCTTGTTTGTTTCAGAGTATGAAACAAAACAACTGATAGGTTACAGGTCTCCAGCCTTTCCAGCTCAGCAGACTGGTGGAGGCAGTAGTGGGCAAGATGGGATGGTTTCACATGTTCACCACTATTTATGTGGCCTGGTTCCAAACAGGTTGTGGCCTAGCACTGGGTCTTGGACTGGGGGTTGGGTGCCCCTGGGTTATAAGAAGATATATTCCAATTTAATATTAGGGGGAAATCCTAACGATAAGAAAAACCTGGAAAACTGCTGGATTTCTGGCAAATGAAGACAACTTCTACCAGAGATATTTGAATTTGGATCCACCCAATAAGTTTTCATAGATTTCCATTGATGAATTCATTTCATGATTCTTCAATGATTGACCCCATAGTTGAATTTGCCCTTCCTATCCTGTGATGCTACTATTATATTATTATTCAAGAAGAACAGATTTTTTGTATGTTGAATTAGGACAAGAAGAGGCCTAGGGAATCTGTCATGCATTGCATGTAGCTTAGGGCAAGGTAGGATCCAAAAACTTGGTAAAGATTAAAGCTAGCTTTACTCTTATCTTGGGTGTACTGCTCTGGCATTCCCTTAATATCTTTCATATAGATTTATGAAAGAATTAATAGAGAAGCCAAGTTATATAGCAGGTGAATGAGCCAGGTTGGTGCCTGAGTGGACCACAAAGGGAACTTATCTAACTTCAAACTCAAGCTACAAAATTTAATCAGGTTGAGAATTTGCATAGCTGTCTAATTCATTCTCTTTCTCTTCCATAAATAAACATCTGTCACTTCAAATAATTCCAAATACCGAATGTTATGTTGTACACATTTATTTTACTATTTTGTTGTTTTGTAGTGATACACTTATGATGTCTTACACATTTCATGCCAGTGCGTTGTAAAACAAGGAGATTCAACTGATAGAATTAAAATAAGAAAAATCAAGTGAGTCTTTTTATTATTAATAATACATCAAATGATGTTCTTTTTTTCATTTGGGAAAAGCTTTTCATTATACAGTGTTTTTTCTCTCTTACTCGCTCGATTTGCCCAAATATATTTTATTCTAAAGCTTTTGTGTGTGAAGCATATGAATGTGAAGAAAAGATGTCTTGGTACTAAACTTATTCTGAATAGATCTGTCCATGATACTTTCATGAACCTTTCCTGGACACAGAATGGAAGTAAGTTGTCATTGCTTTGTTCTAAAAAAAAAGTTTCAGTGTCTTCTTCTAGCCTATAGAGTTGGAATTTCTTCCAAGTTTCCCCATCCAAGTACTACCTAGCGCTGCTAAAGTCCTGCATACAATGTTCAGCAGTATGGTGTTTTGCACTGTTTAGTTAGGGCTACAACCTAGCCCTAGTTAAACACTAGTTAGCACAGTATTTCTCAAACTTGGCAAGTTCTGACTGGGTGGGATATTCTGAGAGGTGAATTTGAGGGATATGGTCTTAAAATAATAATAATAATTTTAATTAATTTATAACCCGCTCTCTCTCCCCGAAGGGATTCGAGGCGGGGCACAGGGAATTAAAAATACAATTAAAACAAAACAGAGTACAAAGATTAAAAACAAATTAAACTAGCCCTGCGCTAAAACCCGTATAAAACTAAAAGTATCCCTACAAACCCCTAAAACAATTTAAACAATTTGAATTACCCTAGGCCGGCCAAGCAGAAGAAGTGTGTTTTTAGTTTCTGTCGGAAGGAGCGAAGGTCCGTAGTTGTTCTAATTGCCAAGGTCGAGCAACATTGTGTTAACATCTGAGCTAAGACAGAATTGGCCAGATATTGCCAGCTACCACTGAGATGGCATAGAAGCAAATTATTCACAATGTGATACCTTAAAAATGCCTTAACATTTTTCTCAATGTTTGCATTCATGTATCAGCATATACACGTACTCATGCTGTATTATATGCAATGATGTTTAGGGATTTGAGACACTGACTCTGAATAGTTGCTCATAGTTTTCAGAAATCATGCTATTTTATTTCATTTTACAGTAAATGCCACTTGGGCTTAGATTCATTATTGTTCTATTATTCCATGAAAACAACTTATGTTTTTATAATGCAGGATGCTCTGTAGACTTGAAATTGGTGGTAATTACTTACGAGAATGCTTTTGAAAACATTAGTCACCTTTAATTCACCACCCATAAAATTTTATTTCCTGTATTTTTTAGAGGTGCAAACGTAATTCTCTAAATGTTTTTTTTTAAAGGGTAAATTAAAAATGTAAATAGGGTTAATGAATAAAGTTAAATAACTGGGGGGAAATATGCTTTAAAGGTTGCCTTAAAAGATGCTACTGTAACTTTACATATGCTGAGTTTCTGTTTTGCTCACTATGTATTAGAGTCAATAGGTGACCTACTTAAGGTTTGTCTTTCTGTCTGTGTTTGCATGGGGAGGAAGTACCTATATTCTTGTGAAGTACATTTCTAGAATAAGGTGACCAGACGTCCTGCTTCTGGCAGGACAGTCCCGGTTAACCAGTAGATGTCCCATGCCCCGCCACCTCTACAAAATGTCCCGCTTTTTGCGGGCAGGCGGCGGGCACAGATAGCTGAGAGTGCTGGCTCGGGTGGGAAGGGGGAAGGTGGCCCGAGGAGAGGGGGGGCGCATGCTCCGGCGTGGCACGCGCCTGCGCAAAGGGTGTCGGGGCAGGGGCGTGTTCCCACCTGCCCCCGCAGGGCCCTCTTTAAAGGCAGTGGCGGTGGCCCAGCCCGGCAGTGCTGAGATCCGCTGGCTTGGGCGGGAAGTGGAAAGGCGGTCCGAGGTGACCGCTTTCAGCTCGGCCCATAACGCTGGCATGATGAAATGAAATGAAATGAAATGAAATTAAATTTATTATTTCTAGACCGCCCCCTCTCCCCATGGGGACTCGGGGCGGTGCACAGGTAGCATAAAAGCAATAAATAACAAACAACAATAAATATACCAACAAAATTTAAGAACCAATTAAATAAACCCTGTGCTAAAATCCCGATTAAACTAAAAACCTATTCTATAAAATCCCAAGGCAAGGAGGCTATCCCAGGCCGGCCAGACGGAAAAAGTAAGTTTTTAATTTAAGACGGAAGGAGCGGAGGTCCGTAGTTGTCCTGATGTCGGGGGGAAGGTCGTTCCAGAGGGCCGGGCCCGCCACAGAGAGCGCCCTTCCCCTGGGTGTCGCCCGCTGACACAATCTAGTGGACGGCACCCGGAGAAGCCCCTCTCTGTGGGAGCGAATCGGCCGTGAGGATGTATGATGGGCTGATAGCGGCCGGCTCGGGCCACCTTCTTCCTCCCCGCCCCAGCCGGCAGCTCTCAGTGCTGCCGGGCCAGGCCACCGCCGCTGCCTTTAAAGAGGGCCCCGCAGGGGTGGGTGGGAGTGCGCCCCTGCCCTGACACCCTCTGCACAGGCGTGTGCCTCGCCGGAGCATGCGCCCCCCCCTGTCGATGGTGTCCCGCTTTGGGACTTTGAAAAATCTGGTCACCTTATTCTAGAAGTCTATTTCACAGTATTCCTCAGGCTGTAACATAATTAATAAGAGTGGAATATACAGCTATGTCCTATGCTACTTTGAATTTGTGTTCCAATTCATGCATAACATTGTTCAAAACATTTGCCTCTTATCAATTGTTCTTCTGCCCACAAACCTTAAATCTCTCTTGAACTGACCCTTACCTTGTGTGAATTTATATATACTTACCTGTATTTTTCTTGGCAGCAATACAGAAGTGGTTTGCTATTGTCTTCTTCTAATATTTTTCTTTCCTTTTTCCAGTTTACTTAAAGCATTAAAATTTCTTCTTGGTATCTTATCATATTCTGTTTTATTTTTTCCAAGCTCAGCCAAGATCACATGGACACTAGAACTGCTAAGGAACTTGCAAATTATAATATTAGGAGAAGATGTAAAATAAGGTAGTATTTTCTTAGGGGAGGGAGGGAGGGAGGGAGGGAAGGACAAGCATTCTAGAGCAGGGGTCTCCAACCTTTGCAACTTTAAGTCTGAAGGACTTCAGCTCCCAGAATTCTCCAGCCAGTCTCCAAACAGACTAGTGTCCTTAGTAACCCTCCCCTCCTTAACTATCGCCGGGGACATCCCCCAGAGCAGTGTGCGGGTAACTTCTGTGAGGAGAAGGACTTTGGTCTGTGGCAACTCATGTGTCCTAGTAGGAAGGGCAAAGGAACCATTGGAGGACTCTGGTGTGGAAGCGAGCCCAAGGGTAATACCAATGGTGGACACCCTGATTCCTAGCCGTTTGGTCAGGATGATTAGTGACACCTTACACTCCCTGACTTATTTATTTATTTATTTATTTAGATTTATATCCCGCCCTTCTCCAAAAGGACCCAGGGCGGCTACCTGGGAGGCTAGCCTTCTGAGAGAGCTGTCTGTCTGATGACAGAGGACTGTGCCTCCTTCTGAATCTACCGTTTTGGTAATAGCCTGGTGTCTCCGACGTCCACTGTAGGGATTTGCTGCAACCCTGAAAGCAGAGCAGACAAGAAAGATTAATAGAGAGGGGGGGCAGCCGTAGCTGCTCTTAATGCCCAGGCTACTGCCTGAAACCTCGTTTTGTTAATAGCCTGGTGTCTCTGACATCTGCTGTAGGGAGTTGCTGTAATCCTGAAAGCAGAAGAGACAAGAAAGATTAAAAGGGGTAGGAGCGGTGGTAGTTGCACCTTTGCTGGCTGGAGAATTCTGTGAGCCGAAGTCCTTCAGACTTAAAGTTGCAAAGGTTGGACACCCCTGCTCTAGAGCCACTCTGTTTTAGTATAGATAGTCCTCAGCTTACAATAGTTCATTTACTGACCATTTGAAGTTACAATGGCACTGTAAAAAGTGAATTCTAACTATTTTTCACACTTACGACCATTGCATCTCCATGGTCACATGATCAAACAGATGTTTTTTTAACCGAGTTCTATTTAAGAATGTTGCAGTGTCTCAAGGTCATGTGATCACCTTTTTAAACCTTCAGACAAGGAAAGTCAATGGGAAACCAGATTCACTTAACAACTATGTAACTGATTTAACAACTGCAATGATTCACTTAACAACTGAGACAAGAAATGTCATAAAATGGGTAGAAGTCACTTAAATGTCTCACTTAGCAACAGAAATTTTTGCTCAGTTGTGGCCGTAAGTTGAGGACTAATTGTGTTGACTTATTCTAGTATATAGAACACATTAGGTATGGTAAATAGTTACAGCCAATAATACAATATTTCCCCTAATCTATCATATTCTTAATTTGGTCTTATTTTTATTTTTCTGGAAATAAAGAAACTAAGGCATCCTTCTATATCTACAGAACTAACATAATATACGCAATCTTAACCTACATTTAAACTTTCTTTTATACATACACACACACACACACACACACACCTTTACAACCAGGTATCATATTCTGCTCATATTCATTGTATTAGCTCCTAATTTATGTCAACTTAATTTTAGAAATATCTATTTTTAAAACAAAATGTCAAATTGTTGTTTTGGTTTTATGCATAATTATAATAATTTGATTTTTTTGGCCCCTACCTTGCAAAATGTAAGACGTTTGGAAAACTCAGTGTGGATACTGTCAGATATAATTTTCTAGTTTTGTAACATGAACATCTAAATCAGTGGTGGGTTTCTGCAGGCTCGCACCTACTCGCGAGAGCCGGTTGGTGAAATTTAGAGAACCGGTGAGAGAGGGTTCCACCGGCGTACGTGGAAGTAAATCTGGCCCGCCGCTGCCAGGGACCCAACGGGAAAGGAAGGAAGGAAGGAAGAAAGAAAGAAAGAAAGAAAGAAAGAAAGAAAGAAAGAAAGAAAGAAAGAAAGAAAGAAAGAAAGAATTTATCATCACAATTGAGTCCAAAATTTTGGTTGCTAAGCAAGAGAGTTGTTAAATGAGTTTCACCACATTTTAAAAGGTGGCCACTCCCACCCTGTCACATGACTGCCAAGCCACGCCCACAAAATAGGCCACACCTACAGAGTAGGTTCTAAAAAATTTGAAACCCACCACTGATCTAAATGCATCTACAGTAAAACCTTAATAATAATGTCTTTGTTCTTTTGCCTACAACTGTATTACATTTAAAATATAACATCCAGTAAGATGTTTTCCCCCCATCAAACTGCTGTAGTAAATATTTTTTAAAATAAACAAACAACTAAGCAAATAAAACAGCACAAAACCTTTGTAATTTCATTTCACCATAGCATGCAGCTATTGTGCAAAATAGACCTGCAAGGAAATGGCAGAAGCGTTGCAGAAATACCCAGAATGCTTAAGAACGTCTCCATTTCTGTATCTGCTGATACCAATAAATTCTTCAGTTTGGTACCTAATTACTCGTAAAACAGCATTGTTCATTTTTATTTGTACCTGAATTTTTTTAAAGTAAACATATGCTGATTCCTTCATCCTTTAACCAGCTTACCTTTCTTTTCCTTTTTTTTTTTTGCTGGATTTGGGTTTAAGTGATTAAAAACCCAGTTCTTGGGAGGAAATGACTTTGTCAAGGAACAGATTTTTAGACATCTATCTTTTACATCAATGACTCATTAAAACTGCACCGAATCATGCAGCCACTGTAAAATCGATATAATCAATTTGTAGATGTCTCTCCAAAATAATCCATTAGTAAAAGTAAGTGAAAGGGTTTGATTTCTGCTGCACAATCTTTACAAATACACAATCAATGTTTTGTTTCATATTTATAGTTTTCGTGTTAGTCTGTTATACCTTGCACCAAGTAGAATAAGGCAAATCTAGGCCCCACAGAAAAGCTACAAAATGCAGATGCCATAGAGCAGGGGTCTCCAACCTTTGCAACTTTAAGTCTGAAGGACTTCAGCTCCCAGACTTCTTCAGCCAGTTTTGCTGGCTGGAGAATTCTGGGAGCTGAAGTCCTTCAGACTTAAAGTTGCAAAGTTTGCCCACCCCTGCTTTATCCCCTTGGTGTAAACAGAGACTGGTTTGGGTAAGATAAAAATTAGAGCTTTTCTAGACCTGTAAAGTTTTCACATCATAAAAGCTAATCTCTTTGTGATTAGTTTTTTTCTTTATCAACTATAAATCTTTTTTTTTCTATATTAGGATTTTTCCCCCTAGTTTGTGTGCATGTTTAAACTGCATACTATATACGTTCTCTGCAACCTTGTAGTTTTACTCTTAACAGTGCAAAAGACCAATTATTCAAGATAATGTACTAGCTTTGGACCAATAAAGGTTTGGATCCTTTCCAGTCATTGATGAATTATTTTTGTTATGACAGATTTAGAGGTCAATATAGGAAATATGAAATTATGGCATTATCAAATTCCTTTTTTGGTAGGACCTATTAACCATTAGAAAAAAGGTCTCTTAATGAAGCTCATACAACCCCAAACTCTGTTACCCAAATTTCACAATTGTAGATTGTCAGACCTGCTGCAATCTGATCCTTTAGGAAAGAAAGGCCATGGACTCCATTTGGTTAAAGCAAAGGTTTCTAGTACTAAAGGTGTTGCAATCAAGTCAAGCCAAATGGGCTAGCATGTCCTTCATTAAGGGGAGTGAGCTTTGCTTGCTGGAGAAGTCTGGGAGCTGAAGTCCTTCAGACTTAAAGTTGCAAAGGTTGGAGACCCCTGCCATAGGGGTCCAGGCAGCCTTATAAACAACAATCTATAGAAAGATCTAGTGGGTTTTCATACAGCCAGAAAACCCAAGGGAACTCCTAAAAGCAACATTTTCCTTCTCAATTGTGATTTTCATTTTGAAACACTTGATCGTACATAAGATGGCTGCGCTTGCATATGTTAAGATTTCCAAGAGATTTTATTTGGACAACTAAAATGACCGTTCTGTAAAAAAAAAAAAAAAAAAGGAATGTGAAAAACTATAATTGTACATTGTTTAATCCCCCCCCCCCGGCAATCTGTGAGCATGAATATATGCCAAATACCCCATCCATTGGAATCATGTACAAAATATAACACTCTCATTAGTGTCAATGTATATAGGCCAAGAATGGTAGAGAAGCAATTAATGTGGAAATTACCTTATGCATAGTTGCTTGCACATTAAACAATGGCCATGTTGTCCATTCAAGAATCAAAAAATATGGTTACATGATTTGTGCAACTTTGGAGGGAGCTATTCTCTGTGGCCCAACTCCATTTTGTGCAGAATTCTTTCCCCATAAAACATAAGCTAGAAGTTTTCAGGAACTCCATAAGTTGTTCAAGACATGCCCCGTTTTTTTATTCAGTTCCAATCACTGCAATCAGTGAATGAGATGGTTCTAACTGAGAAACCAAACCAGTTTAGCCACAGGATTTAGCTCAGCAGTGTATAGAATAATAAGAACAGGATATTGGAAGCAGATCTTTCCGAGCTGGCAGATGAGACAGGGTGGTTTTATTTGATGAGTTCCTTGAAAATGACTTCTTGGTATTAGTTATTTGCATTGACTCATGTCTTGCTTGATTGAAAAGTATTCACTTTAGGTACCAACATTTCCCAGGAACTCTCAAATTGAATGAGCCCCCCAGCAAATCCATCAATAGTACAACACAAAATTATTAACAACTAAATAACGAAATATCAGCATGGTTACAAAAGACCATGGTTATCACAGGTATATGGAAGACCATGAAGGTTCCGAATAGCAATTTCCAAAGGATTTCAAAGAAGCAAAATTAAGAATCTTTTCCATCAATTAACTAGTGGAGCCTCTCACAGTGGGAAATTTATGAACCTCCATATTTCTGGAGATGTTTATTCCTTATTCAGAAGAATATTCAGCCTCAGTGTCTACTTTCCTGCATATCCCCATTGAATTTAACTTTCTTTTCCCTCACCAAGCATTAAGCAATTGCTTGATTAATAATTACTTGCTATGCTATATATCAGTGATGGCTAACCTTTTTTGGCTTGCGTGCCAAAAGCGGGGGGAGCGCAGGGGGGGTTGTGGGTGGGTGTGCCACACCCATAATGCTATGTGCATGACCCGCTGCTTTTCCAGAGGCTTTCTAGGAGCCTGGGAAGGGTGAAAACAGTCTCCCCCCCCCCACCTCCAGAAGCTTTAGGAGCTTCCCTGAAGCCTCCGGAGGCGAAAAACGGCCTCAAACGAAGGCCTAAATCAGCTGGCCAGCAAACACATGCACACTAGTGCTGAAAGAGCAACGCCTCCCGTCCCCTAAGAAATGGTTCCGCATGCCACCTGTGGCACCCGTGCCATAGGTTCGCCATCACTGCTATATATTATGTCAGGTTTTTTTTGCTTATTTTACTTAAATAGTTTATTTCTCAACAAAACATTATTACAATAAATTATTTTAGATTTGTCATGAGTCTCATATGATGCTTGTTACAATCTGACTCTGACCTGTGAAGCCCTCTATTTGTGGTCCAACTTTTGTCCCGTCAACTTTACTACTCTTAGTCGTCTTCCCCTACTTATCTGTTCAGTGCACACGCTGTCTGAGGAACTGGGATGCTTATGTGCCCTCTAAAGCTACTTCAGCTTAGTTATCTGAAGCAATGCTCCAATTCTATTCAACGGGCAATCAGCCACATTCAGAAAAAAAAGAGTTAACAGTAGCAATCAGTCAGCAGACCCTCTCTTGGCTATTTTCTTCTTTCTCTCTCTTCTGTCTCTTCCTTCTCCCAAGTTAAACTCTCCTGACAAAACTCAGGTTTTTTTTTTTATCTCTTCACTCATTTGGTGAAATAGGCCTACATTTTATTATTTTAAAGGTGATTACATGGGCAATAATAATTCTGACTGAAGAAGCCATATCTGATACTATTTACATTCTGTTCAGCAGTACAGTTCCAAAAGAAGGAAAGGTAGATCAACATTTGTGGTATATTGCCTTTTCATTCATATACTCCATTTAAACAGGGATTTAGCTGGAAGTATAGAATTAACTTGTCTTCAACATCATCCCGCAGCCTATCTTTATGCATCAGTTTTCATTTGTGCTGGTGATATCAGGTCCAAATACAAGCCCTGGCTCAGTTGAATATAGCAAAATAAAAATGTGAAGCAGGCATGATTGAATTCCTTTTTCATATGTGTTCCCCAAAGAGGAAGCTTTATCAAACTACTATTCTATTTATCATTATCATGAAGAAATGAAAATATAAATTCTTGTGGAATTCATTCAGTTTTCTATTGCATCCAATCTTCTTTTTAATATTAAAACCTGCTTAGGGTTTTAATACTGTTATTTTGTAGTTTTATACCATTTATACTTACTTTTCTTTATTAGGTCTTTCACTTGAAAACTGGCAAGTTATTTCAGATAAAATTTAGCTGATTATACTTGTTATATGATTCTTAAAAGTTCCTTTATTTTACTGTATATGTTTGAAAGGTGCTACATTACAATTCTACTTTTCTTTTAATTTGACCTGGGCTTACTGTTTTTCTATAACTTTCTTAATAGTACAATATCTTCTCAGAAAACAAAGATAGGACAGAAAAGAGTTGACATATCATATTTTATGGAGTATACGTTGCTCTGGAGTATAGGATGCACCTTATTTTGGTGGGAAGAAAATAGGAAAAAAAATCTGCCTGACCAGGCTAGTGTCCTTAGCCTGGTCAGCTTCAGCACATTAGTTCACTGATTGTGAGCGAGCGAGCGCCTCATTTTCAGCCTCATTGGGGCCGAAATGCAGATTCTAAAGCACTGCTGATTGTCAGAGGGAGATCAAGACAGTAAAGCAGGTGAAAGCATGGAAGAGGTAAGACAAGGCAGAAGTTGTTCCAGATTGTCATTTTGGGCTCCACGCCTCATGTTTTCAGCTTTCAAATGCTCTGTTTGAGATTTGTTCAAGGCTGCGGTGATCGCCACCTGAAAACACAACACCTATATGGGGCATACGGAGGTCGAAAACACAATGTGCAGAGGTGGCGATTGGTGGTGATGTGCTCTGGTGATCCCATCAGCCTTTAACTTCAAACAGTTCATTTGCATACTGAAAACATGAGGCACAGAACCCAAAAATGCAAGCCATTGTCTGTGGTAATCTCTGCAGCCAGGAAGAGGATGCACGGAGGCCCTGCACATATGTGGCATGATGAACGGGCCACGTGGAGACCCTGGGAGGGGCAGTGTGGGCAGGGCTAGTCAGTCCTTGCAACAACCGGTTCAGCAAACTGGATGCAAAATTAGCATCTAGTTTGCCAGAATCGGTGCAAACCGGCTGAATCCCACCCCTGGATGAAACCCATTAAATGGCTCGTGTGAGGTGATGTTGCTGATGTGATGATGGTGGTGGTGGGTGATTTTATTATATTAATTTATTATATGACTCTTCTTTTACTAATTTTATTGTTTTTATATGAGGTTTTATATTTTGTAATTCGCCTTGAGTTGCCATGTTTGAATAGGCAGCAATATAAATTCCCTAAATAAATAAATCAGTTCCATTATTTAAGATAGAATTCATTTGCACAAATCAGCCAGGAAAAGGGCTGATAGCTACTCAATTTCTGGCCTTTCAATCTATAGTGGTATTACATTGGATACAAATGGACAAACATAACCATATCCAGCAGTTACACCAATTTTTGTAATGTTGCCTTGATCTTGTTAATTAAACAAGTGTGATATAGCCAGCTAGATATGGTAACAAACTCTGAAAATCTAACAAAATCTTCCAGATTGTTAAAGATCACATCAAACTCCAAGTCACATCAAACTTCAGGAACTGAGTGCCGTCTTCTCTTTTAGTGATTGGCACAATTTATTGACCAGATTTCTATGCCTGGTGAATTAGATTATCTAATAATAGGTGAAAATATAGAGAAAGATAGTTTCTGGTGACACTTTCCTGTAAATATAAATGGCGGATTGCTGGTAAAATAGAAATGGAGAAATATGAAAGGTCATCCCCACTTTCGTTATGTAAAATGGATCAGGGAAACATAAATTTATACCCTTACAGCAAACACTTTTTTTAATCAATTCAAGATACTTATATAGTTTGAAGTTCCCTTCCTAGACTCATGGGAGAAATATAATATTTTCCCATGAAACATACATGTTTGTATGCAATATAGAATACTGATTAATAATTAATAATTCTCCACAAGCACACTGCATCAAATTTCCCTTTTATCCTGGCATATAGTAGAGATAGTGTTGCTGTTTCTTCCTCTTCCAACAAATTGACTAAATGTTCCTGAGGTTCCTCACCCATGTTAAAACATTAGAAAGGAATCATGGAGTGCCTACAAATCAGACCTGTTGTCACATTAAGTAAGAATCCCCAAACCACCAGTAATTAAGGTTAGGGCTAGGGTTACTATAGCTTATAGTCTTATCTCTGACTCCTCCATGCAGTAACACATTTGAAGAATTTGGAAGATATGCAAGAAAATGGAAAGATATGCAAGTGCGATATGCGGGTGCGATTCAAGGTGTTGGTTACTATCTTTAAAGCGCTCCATGGCTTAGGATTGGAATACTTATGAGATCGCCTTCTGCCACCGAGAGCCTCCCACCGGCCCCTACACTCCCATAGAGAGAGACTCCTCATGGTGCCGTCGGCTAGACAATGTCAACTGCCGACACCCAGGGAGAGAGCCTTCTCCATGGGAGCACCTGCCCTCTGGAATGAATTGCCCCCGGAATTAAGAACTATCCCTGACTTACGCACCTTCTGCCGTGCTCTCAAAACCTTTTTCTTCCAACAAGCTGGGCTGGCATAAAACATGGTTTTTTAAATTCATTTTTTTATTAATTTTAATCAGGGTTAGTTTGGTTCCCCCCCCCCCCCCACGTTTCGGCCAAAGTTTAATATGTCTTTTAAAAGCTCTTTTTAAAAAAAAAACTTTTATATATTTGTTTGTATTCTGGCTGTACACCGCCCTGAGTCCTTCGGGAGTAGGGCGGTATAAAAAACCAATAAACTCAAACTCAAACTCAAACTCAAAATAATAGGGCCAAGGATTTATTGTAAACCTTTTGAGACTTGGTCCACTATTTGACATTTACTTTCTCCTTAATGTTTTTCCTCCCTAGAGCAGATTAGCTTTCATGATGTGAAAACTTTACAGGTCTAGAAAAGCTCTAATTTTTATCTTACCCAAACCAGTCTCTGTTTACACCAAGGGGATAAAGCAGGGGTGGGCAAACTTTGCAACTTTAAGTCTGAAGGACTTCAGCTCCCAGCTGGCTGGAGAAGTCTGGGAGCTGAAGTCCTTCAGACTTAAAGTTGCACAGGTTGGAGACCCCTGCCCTAGAGCTCAGAACTGGATAATGTTGAAATCAGATTCGCTGTCCCTCTCTTCAAAAGCAATACTACACCACTTACACTATTGAAACGTATACAGAGACATGTCTTCTCCTGCTGATGTCAGGCACAATGGGGCTGTTCTATAGTGTCCTACAAAGAGTTATATGTTGAGTATTAAGCCCTCCAAATAATTTTGCTATACAAACATTGCACTAATTTATTTACCAAATTTATTATCAGTTTTACGGACAGTTATATTATCCTTTGTACTTCCTCAAAGTAAGAGAACACAATTAAGGACGCATACTTAAAAAAAAAACATATGTTTAAGATTTTAATAAAATACTATGCAAAATGCATTAATAAAGTATAATCTCTCTCTCTCTCTCCATCCTCCCTCCCCCTTTCCCTCTCTCCCTCTCTGTCTCACACACAAACACAAACTCATTCATACAAATGTATTATCCTTTTTAACTTAAGTACACTTGAGGGAAGTTACCTCTATGCAGTGTTGGGTTTCTGCAGGCTCGCACCTACTCGCGAGAGCCGGTTGGTGAAATTTAGAGAACCGGTGAGAGGGGGTTCCACCGGCGTACCTGGAAGTAAATCTGGCCCACCGCTGCCAGTGACCCAACGGAAAGGAAAGGAAAGGAAGAAAGAAAGAAAGAAAGAAAGAAAGAAAGAAAGAAAGAAAGAAAGAAAGAAAGAAAGAAAGAAAGAAAGAAAGAAAGAAAGAAATTATCATCACAATTGAGTCTAAAATTTTGGTTGCTAAGCAAGAGCGTTGTTAAATGAGTTTCACCACATTTTAAATGGTGGCCACTCCCACCCTGTCACATGACTTCCAAGCCACGCCCACAAAATAGGCCACACCTACAGAGCAGGTTCTAAAAAATTTGAAACCCACCACTGCCTCTATGTGTCAGAAAAAGTGTACATTAAAAAGTTTTGTATGCACAAAGTGATTTACTGCTCCCTCTCCTTCCATGCTCAGGTAAAATAACCAGTTTAAGAAAGTACTTATTTGGTGAAATTAGCACCTTCAACCTTCCCTATTCCCTCCTTCTCCTCCTCTCCGTCCCCTTTCTCTTCTCCTATTCCTTTCCCCTTTCCTTCCCCTTCCCCACCTTCTTCTTCTCCTTTCCCTTCTCCTTCCTTTGTTCTTCTGTTTTTTGGGAAAACATTGAATATCCAGTCTAAGATGTAATTTCTTTTTATTCTTCTGAGGACAGTAAAAGACAGGAAACTAAAAGAATATTGGAATGTTTGTTGGACATTTTAATTTTTAGCTATAGTCAGATTGGGCACATTACTACAAGTGTTCATTTTTTTAAAAATGGTTTATTAACCAACTAAAGTTATTCTCTTGAAAATTTCATGAATGGGGGACATTTGAGCATAGGCTTAACCCTCCATCGGAATGTAGTAACTTCCAAGTGTTTAAGCTAAGCTGAGTCATGCAACCTTCCAAATTACATAGAAGGGGGAAAAGTAGGGAGATCTTTATATATTACTTATGGATTGATGGGACCTAAAGCAATCTACTTTTGTGCCATCAGTGGTAGAACACCATTAAAGGATCACTGTGCAACATTTTGTAATTAAAGAACTGCAATTTGGAGTTTAAATGACCCATGAATTATTTATGTGTTTATACAAAAAACTTTTAATTTATTCTATTTCTCTAATGCTCTTTTTTCGTTACTAAAATGCTTGAAGGCAACTTCTCTGCTTTCATAGTACTTAACTTATAGTCTAGAACTGTCAATCCTCATTTCCAAGAAAGTGTGTAAATTGCAAGACTGGTAATTTGGAGCAATTATATGCTTTCTTAATTACTAATTTGAGTAAATCAAGATACAGTAATTTCTGCACTGTGGGTGAGAATACTCTAAACTTCAACCCAGCTGTTTCTGCTACTTTATATAACATGAATATTAATGCATTTTGATAACCAGAATAATTCATTTCATGTCACAGATTGACATTCAATTAATAAAGATGAAACTTTTTTTGTCCCAGAATAGATCACCAGCCCAAAATTAATCAGAAGAATTTGCAACGAGACCTAAATGCTGTATTGAGTGGATGGATTCAACATGCAAATATCAATCAGGATGTTTACACTATTCATTTTTAATTTGTAAATGTGCCAAACATCCAGATGCATTTTGATAAAGTCTTGTCAAGAATTATTTAGGAAGCAGAAAGTACATATTTTGGAACTTAAATTCTAGGCAAGACTGAGGGAAATTATGTTGGAAGAGGAAGTAGTAACTTTCACCAATAGCCACGTAAAGGAAAAAAAAGGAAAACTGTATTTTCAGATAACTCCTAATACTTTTCAAAATTAAGGAGACTCCTCTCCCCAGTTTACACATTTAAAATAGTTAGTTAATTAGTTACTTGTATTATATGTTCATTCATTGGGATGTTTTAACTTGTTTTCCAATCCCAAGAAGTCACTGAAATTTCTAAAGTATCCACAATTAGAATGAAATAAAAGTTGAGCAGAATAAAACTGCTACTTATAACTCTTCTCAATGAAAGTAAATCAGAATACTATTCCTTTCTCTCTAGTGCAAGAAAGCAACGTGGTATGTTGCGGAAGGTGAACAAATCCCATCATATGCCTCAGCACATCAAAATCTATTGTATAGCCATAAAGCTTACAGATTTATTTTTTCAGTATGCATCTAATCGCCTGGATTGAATAGGATTCTGCACATTTTCTCACCTTCTCTTTTCCTTCCCCTTATCTGGTCATATGGTACTTTAAAAAGAATTTGGATTAGTTGAACAAAAACGCTACATGAGCAATTGAAAATTATTACTAGCTTAGTACCCGTGCTCTACTACAAACTATGTGATTGGGTTCCTCTCCTCTCCCCTTCTCTTCCTCAGGCTTGCCCCACAGAATCTGCTCCTCTCCTCTCCCCCTTCTCTCCCTCAGGCTGCACCCATTGATCTTCTCCTATCCCCTTCTCTCCCTCAGGCTTGCCTCACAGAATCCTCTCCTCTCATATTCCCCTTCTCTCCCTTAGGCTGGCCACATTGATCCTCTCCTCTCCCCTTATCTCCTTCAGGCTTGCCCCACAGAAGCCTCTTCTATCCTATCCCCCTTCTCTCCCTCAGGTTTGCCCCACAGAGGCCTCTCCTATCTTATCCACTTTTCTCCCTCAGTCTAACTCCTGACCATCAGAACGTTTTTCATGTGGGGATTAGTAGTAGAATGTCTAAACTCCCAGCCTGCAGGCCAGATGAGTCATGCACTGGCCATGCCCATGCCCAAGTGGCAGTTGGAACAGAGTTCTTTTCAGGTTAGGAGCAGAGTAGAATGTCTAACTCCTTAGAATCAGAGCATGTTAATAATAATATAAGAAATACTAATGATATGATGGTCAGTTTGAAAATTCCTTTCTTAGTGAGCACCGAGAAGCCAAAAGGAATATATGTGCCAAATTTTAATTTTGTAGGCTTTACAGTTCTGGAGATTTTGTGATGCTACGTGAGTGGTATTTCGTGTGTGTGTGTGTGTTACGTTTCAAGCTACTTAGCTCTCATCAGCTAGGCATACTCTTACTGGGATTTGAACCTGGGAAGTATTACATGTGAGGCAGTTGGAATTGCCACTAAGCCACAGGTTCGCCTCCTTGATCAGCTGAGCCAGGGGAATAAGTATATATTGTGGTATGTATGTATGTATGTATGTATGTATGTATGTATGTATGTATGTATGTATGCATGTATGTATGTATGTATGTATGTATGCATGTATGTATGTATGTATATATGTTGATATTTTTGTTTAAATAATGTAGAATTTAAAAGATAAAATATGCTTTGAGTTTTGTCTTTGTTTGTACCAAAACTATTAGCACATCTTGCATAACTAACACACACACACACACACTGAGCAAACAACATAATATGGGAATGGAGAGAAAAGGGCACATTCCTCTGACCATTAATCAACTGTGAGCAACTTACTTCTTTCTTTTTCACCATGGTATAGGTGATGGATTAAAGCTAGTCCTGTAACTGATGGCAATGTAGAAAGCAATTGCATTTTAGCGAAGAAAATTTTCAGAAAATTAAATCCCCACGATCCATTGAGGTCTACCTACACAAGTCTGTAGGCTGCAATGTTTACCTCTGATTGGCTTGTTGCCTCCTATTGACTTGATAAAGGAAGGTCAGTATACAATACTGGCAAGACTAATCATAACCCCCTTATTCCAACTGATCTTTCAAACCTTCAGGAAAATGAGATTATTTTCATTTTATATAAACTGCTGTTCTAGAATATAATAAGTGGTAGATCAAAACGTTAGTATTTTTAAAATGTGGCAAGAATAGAATTGCTCAAAAATATAGAGCGGACTACAGCATGAAGCATATTCCTATCAAGCTGAGGTTGTTTTCTTAAGGTTGATGTTATTTTTTCTCTCTCTCTCTCTTTCTTTTTTTATCAAGGTAGCAACAGATGGACATTTGTGTCATTTGTGCCCTGGGTATCTTTCTGTGAAAAGAGCTGGAGAGATATTCGAGCTTGATGTTGTTGTTGTTGGTCTTTAAAAAATATGAGCTTTAATAAAACAATGTTTTATTCATATAAAAAAGTGTTAATATTTCAAATCTGAATTTCCCCTGAGAACATGTAAAATTTAATATGAAAGCCTTAATTTGACATACTTTAAAATAGTCTTATACATTGTAATGTCTACTTACATTAGAAAACCTAAGTTTTGTTTACAAAGTATGATAATACTGCTTTGGATAGATTCGAGCCAAGTTTGTTGAGTTCTTAGATTAGATATTCTAAATAGACACCTCTCTTTGCCAATTCATTATTGATTTTTTTTTTGCTCTAGTCACTTATCCATTTCATTATCCAATAGAAAAATAAAGCAGGTAGGCAAAGTCTTGCACATATGGATATGGATAAGGAAGGCAGGCTGAGAATATTTCAGTATGAGGATTGCCATTGTAGTAGGTTCCCCCTGGAAGGTAACCTTGAAAAATTCCAAGTTTTACTTGGCTGGCTATTCTGAAAAAAATATCCATAAGAGAAGTTTCATCACTGGTGTGGAAGTCAATTTCTACATAGTAATAGTATTAGCCTTCTACAGTAGTCTAGACCAGGGGTCTCCAACCTTTGCAACTTTAAGTCTGAAGGACTTCAGCTCCCAGAATTGGCTGGAGAATTCTGGGAGCTGAAGTCCTTGCAAAAGTTGGAGACCCCTAGTCTAGACCCATGATGGTGAACCTATGGCAGACAAAGCCATTTGTTAGAGCATGAGAGGCATTACCCTGTCAGCTCCAGTGTGCATGCGTGCGCTGGCCAGCTGACTTCGGCCTTCATTTCAGCCATTTTTAACTTTTTGGAGGTTTCAGGGAATCTTCCTGAAGCCTCCTGAGGGCCAGGGCAAGGGGCTGTTTTCACCCTACCCAGGCTCCTAGAAAGACACTGGAGCCTGGGGACGGCAAAAAACAGGTCCATCACATGCCAAAAGCAGGGTCACGTGTGCATGCATGGGGAGTCACACACATAGAATTATGGGTATGGGCACACCCACGCACAACCCCCCCCCCTGTGCTCCCCCTGCTTTTGGCATACAATGTCAAAAAGGTTAGCCATCATTGGTCTAGACCCGTGATGGCGAACCTATGTCACACGTGCCACAGGTGGCACACAGAGCCATTTCTGGGGGCACGCAAGGTGTTGCCCTGTCAGCTCCAACACACATGCACACGCTGGCTAGCTGATTTTCAGCCTTGATTTTCAGCAGTTTTTTGTTCTCTGGAGGCTTCAGGAAAGCCTCCTGAAGCCTCCAGAGAGTGAAAAATGAACTTACCGGCCCACCCAAAATTGGAAAATGGGCCTTTTCTGGCCTCCGGAGGGCCTCTGGAAGGTGGCCGTTTTAGCCCTCTCCAGGGTCCAAGAAAGTTGTGCATGCATGCGTGGGGCAGCAGGGTGGGGTACCACGCATGCATGCACAAGGGGCATGGCATGGGGGGAATTAAATTATGGGAGTGGGCACCCGAGTGCGTGCAAGTGTGTGCTTTTGGCACCTGAGGCAAAAAAAGTTCGCCATCACTGGTCTAGACAAAGAACACAACCAGGATTACCAGCTCTATCTTTATTGTAAGGTCACTTTATCAGAATGTTGCAAATCTGAAAATATCTTTCATGTCCTTCACATTTACTCTTCCAAAATCTAAGGATGTTCCCTTCTGATACACTTTTGCTACCAATCATCTTTCAAATTTAAATTTTGCTTATCAGGCTGCTGATGTCAGCTTTTCCAGATAGACCAGACAGGAAACGGAACTACATAAGCTAATTCTTCTCTATTGCGAGACTCCATTAATGGAGGACCATGTGACGGCCGTGGCCAGGGGGGCGTTTTATCAGGTATGCCTGATGCGCCAATTGCGCCCCTTACTGGACCGGGCTGCCCTCCGCACAGTCACTCAGGCACTCGTGACATCCCGACTTGACTACTGTAACGCTCTCTACATGGGGCTTCCCTTGAGGTGCACTCGAAAGCTACAGCTAGTCCAGAATGCGGCCGCGCGGGTGATTATGGGAGCCTCTAGGCACTCCCACATAACACCTCTCCTGCGCGAGCTGTACTGGTTGCCTGTGGCCTTTCGGGTGCACTTCAAGGTTTTGACGACCATCTTCAAAGCACTCCATGGCTCGGGGCCTAGTTATATGCGAGACCGTCTTCTGCCCCATACATCCCTTCGACTGGTCTGCTCCCACAGAGAGAGCCTTCTCAGGGTGCCATCGGCCGGGCAATGCCAGTTGCCGACACCCAGGGGAAGGGCCTTCTCTGTGGCGGGCCCTACCCTCTGGAACGACTTGCCCCCCGAATTACGTACCATCTCAGACCTCCGCCTCTTCCGCCAGCGTCTTAAAAAGCACCTTTTCCAACAAGCCGGCCTAGCATAACCTCCCATTTTGACTGTTTTAGATAGATTTTAATTCGGGGGATTTTATACTATTTTAGCACAGGGTATGGGTTTAATAGTTTTTAAAAATTTTGTATTTTTGTTATATTTGTATTGTTTAAATTTTCCTGTGCGCCGCCCTGGGTCCTTTTTGGAGAAGGTGCGGGGTATAAATTTGAATAAAATAAAATAAAAATAAATAAATACATAGTCACAAGTCTGAAAGTACAAACTTGCAACTGCCACTTTTAACCACTTACATTATAGTTGTTTATGCTGTGGCTTTTCCTTCTGCCTCCCAAAGTCACTCCATGGTAGCACAGTGGTTAGAGTGCACCTTTGCAAGCTAACTGAGCTCACTGCCAGGAGTTCAATCCTGACCGACTCAAGGTTGACTCAGCCTTCCATCCTTCCAAGGTCAGTAAAATGAGGACCCAGCTTGTTGGGGGTAATATGCTGACTCTGTAAACTGCTTAGAGAATGCTGTAACTCCCCGTCAAGTGCTATTGCTATTCCCATATATCATTGTTCTGACCCAGCCTTAGCAGAATAAAGAAACAGACTCCTCATTCTGAAAAACCCTTCTTTATTTTCCTATTGTGAATTTGTGGCATTCACACACAGAAAAATCCAACCAATAATCCTTCCAAGGGTTAATTGCAGTAACAGACCTTATCATTTCTTGGATAATTGCCAGTTGGAAAGCTTCTAGTGGCAAAGCTGTAAATTAATTCCTGGAAAGCAGTTTCTGAGGCACAACCAAGATAAGCAAATCTTCCGAAAGAAATATAAAGTATTGTCTCCTGCAACCACCGCTCCGGTTTTGCTTCTATTTATTCCCCAGCCAAAGAGGGGCCATTCAGTGTCCCTGTGTGCCTTTCTTCCCAAGTTGGCTCCTGTTCCTCAGTTGTTCTCCTCTCCTGACAACTCTGTGCATATGCACATCTGGAACAGTGTTCTTCTTCCCAACTTATCTTCGATTCTGAAGGCAGTTGGGAAATGTTGGACAGCCCTGGCTCTATCTCTGTTTCCAATGCAGAGCATTCATCAGAGCCTTTCCCAGACTCCAGGACTAGCCCAAGTTCTTCCCCAACCTCCTCCTCATCCGAGTCTGCCACCAACTCCACTGGCAGCTGGTGGGCTACAACATTCATATATGGGAATAGCAATATAGTAAAGTTGATTTAACATTAGAACGACCACGGACCTCCGCTCCTTCCGTCTAAAATTAAAAACATATCTTTTCTGTTTGGCCGGCCTAGGGTAGTCTCTCTCTATGGGGTTTTAGTTGTTAATTGGGAATTTTAGTATGTAAATGGGGTATTTTTAGCACAGGTATTGTTTAATTTGTTTTTAATATGTCTGTATATTTATTGTTTTAGTTTTTCCCTGTGCACCGCTCTGAGTCCCTACGGGGAGAGGGAGCGGTCAACAAATTAAAAAATTATTATTATTATTATTATTATTATTATTATTATTATTATTATTATTATTATTATTATTATTATTATTATTATTATTATTATTATTATTATTATTATTATCATCATCATCATCATCATCATCATCATCATCATCATCATCATCATCATCATTATTATTATTATTATTATTATTATTATTATTATTATTATTATTATTATTATTATTATTATTATTATTATCAAGCATTTCTGCTACACTAGTCCAGTGTTAATAAACAAGCAGGACATGGTCAAAATTGTCTATAATTCAAAATCACTGTTGTCAGCCAACAAAATCAGGACTTCTACATTGTATTAACAGATTTCCCTAATAAAATCAGAATACACACAAATCCCACCCAAAAAATAAGGCAGTTCCAATCTGATGGTTGGCATTGAAATAGATTCCTCCTGGCAGACGGTTCTTCAGAAATTCTCAGGCAATATCATGCCTAATAATAAGGCAAGTCATTCATTCATTAAATATTCCTCCACATATAATTTCTTTTTTTCTTTTCTTTTTTTACATTTATATCCCGCCCTTCTCCACAGAGGACCCAGGGCGGGATATATAGGACCCAGGTCCTATAATGATACCACCTGCATATATATTAGGAATACAGAATCCTTTTCCTATCCCTTGAATGCAGACATGAAGGCTGAGAAGCTTAGTAAAGTTCCATCCATGAACATAACCCAAAAAATAAACTTTTGGATGGGAATGTGCATTTATGCTATAACCTGCAGTCATCACCAAAGAAACATTTTTCAGCTATATGAAACACTGCTAAAGATTAGGAATCCATGAAAAGAGACAACTGTGGAATAACATGCATGCTAGCTTCAAAAGTTTGGATTATTATCTCTGTAATTCTCATAAGAAATTATGGTTGGCCTTCATTCTCAGTGCCTGGACACTAGCACCCCAGAAGGGAAGAAATGAAAATGTTATGATTATATTTCCATTTATCACAGAAGAGCACATTTATGGGAATAAATAAATACAGCTGAAATACCATCTTTTTAAATTGCAAAACTGTTCTATGCTCTGGTATGTACTAGGCATGAAAAATCGTTCATTGTATCACAAAGCATCTTACTTGGAAATCATTTGAAAAAGACAAATATTCATATTGGGAAACTTTAATACATTGATATGCATTCGGTTGAAGGATCATAGCAATAAGAGAGATGGTTGCCATAGTGTCATGTGCAGAAAGCATTTGGTTCTTATTCATTGGGAAAATGTGTATGGTGAAACCATTACATGAGTAGCAAAAATGCTCAATACCACAATTTTGCAACCCATTTAACATGAAAGTAATTATACAATATTTTCTGTAGTCCACGGGCTTTGATATGAAAAATCATTGCCACTGTACAGCTTATGAAATATATTCCACACATATTTCTTTCAGAATAGAATGATAAAATGTAATGTATTGCCCTTTTATGCTTCATCACTGCTTGAACTATTCTGTTCCTTCCTGGTTTAAATATTTCCTGTCTACTCAGAGAACAGATTCAAGGTCATCAGATAATTTGAAAGCCATTCATTTTGCAACAAAGGAGTATCTTGGTATTGAAATATAAAAGAGGGAGAGAACCCCGCTCTTAACATTTCTGAAAACATCTTGGAGTTCATTGCTAATATTTTCCAGAATTAAAGCTCTTTTCTTTTGTCCGTGTCTCAATAACTCTGCTTTTAATTGAGAACAATTTAATTATGCTATTCTTAAACATATTTTCCTATCTTCTGCAATAAAATTGTATCGTATGCAATACAGTAAAATAAATGGAAAGGAGGATGTATGTCATTTTTATCACAGAAGCCTAATTCATGTCCCCATTTCTTCTACTGTGAATGTCTCTGCATAAATCATAAAATCTTTCAAAGTACTATTTTATTAATGATAATACTGGATAAAGAATCTTTTGATACAGTGAAAAAATGATACATGGCCGAATAAATGTTGGCTAATCTTTTATTCATAAATGTTCCCTTAAGTCAGTTTGCCCCAATCTGGCAATATTGAGATATGTTAGCATTGAAAAATCAAAAACTCCAGCCAGCATTCATGCTTCTTTGATTCATGAACAACATATCAGGTGTTTCCAAATATATGCTTGGTTGATTTTATCAGAATAATCGGCATTTTACCCAAAGAACCTATTTTTACCATAATCAAACCAGGTACAGTTTTACAAAATTACTTCCAGAGAAGGGATATATTCTATATTCTTCTCCTTCTGTGTCAATTTACTGATTTATGTTATAATTAGGCTGTAAGAGTAAATGAAAATTTCACAGAGTACATTTATTAGCAAAGGACTAGCACTAGTCTAAATCTTATGAGAAAATGGTCTTGGAACAACTGAGCAGATTTTAAGCTGTTTGTTGGTGCCAGATTACTGTATAAAAGTCAAAAGACTCAAAATGCCAGGCATCTGTCAATCAATCAGCACAAGATACAGAAATCTTGACCTTCCTTCTTGCCAACATACTCTTTGAAATAGTATGTTCAAAGTCAATCTGAACCTGGTCAATAAGACCAAGTTCTTTTTAATAGATGTTTCCAATAACTTTTTTTTAATATTCTCAAATTCACAAAGTAGTAAATTTCACTCTATGAGACATCTCACTTACAGGGATTAAAATCTATATAAATAAAAATGTAACAAGAGTTTGTTCAAAACCGCTAATTTCCGAAAGTACTGCACCGATCGCTTACAAATTTTCACACAACGTTCCTTTCAAGTACGGCATCAATTATATATTGGATGTCCTAATCTACAAAAAACCCAATGGCTCCCTAGGACACACCATCTACCGGAAAAAAACACACACAAACCGCTACCTAAACGCACAATCACATCACCACCCTGCACAGATCAACTCTGTAGCCAAGACCCTCATCTCCAGAACCAAACGCCTAGCTGACAAAGACCACCTGAAAAATGAATTACAAACCCTCACAAAGATATTAATCTCTAATGGTTTCCAAAGAAACACAATCACCAAACTAATCCAAAAGCAGACACCCCCCAAGATCCAAAACACAGAACAAGACAATGGTATCGCTCTCCTCCCCTATATTAAAGGTACCACTGATAAAATCAGCAAAATTCTCCACAAACACAATATAAAGACATCCTTCGACACTAACCAAAAAATTGCCAACATTTTAAGGAACCCCAAAGACAAAATCCAGCTAGAAAACCAAGGAGTCTATAAAATACCATGCAAAGTCTGCTCGTCCACATACATTGGACAAACTAATAGGAGAATTAGTGCACGTATCTCAGAGCATAAGAATTCTGTTAAAAGACAAGTAAATACTTCCTCCCTCTTCCAGCACTTCCAAGCAACAGGTCATCAAATTGACTTTGAAAAAACCAAATTGCTCTCCAGGACTGAACACTCCAACAGGAGAATGATTATGGAAGCTATTGAAATAGAAAAACATCCCCAAAATATGAACAGACGCGATGATGCCTCCCGCCTGCCAGACATCTGGAAACCAGCTCTGGCCACTAAACGAGTCCCGGCCACTAAACAAACCCTGGCCACTAAACGAGTCCCAGCCACTAAACAAGTCCCGGCCACAAACACTGACACCATCATCAATCACTCTCAACAAACTCCAGCTACCAATCAGGATGTGGCAAATCAGCCAACCAATCGGTTTAAAAGTAGCAGAGCCAACATTCCAACCCCTCCCACCTCCACTTACAGAAAAACTGCCATTTCAAATGCAGTTCATTTGCAAAAGGCAGAAGCCAAAGCCTGATGATGATGGGGGTGATCCCATCGAAACGTTGCAAAAACACCTTTAATTTTACACGGGAAAAGACCCGAATAAACCAAAATCTACATACCTATACCCGTGAAAACCTACGAAAACAATATATATATATATATATATATATATATATATATATATATATATATATATATATATATATATATATATATATATATATATATATATATATATATATATATATATATATATATATATATATATATATATATATTGTGTAGATGTCATACCTGTGCCAGGTACACACAATGGAAATGTAAAAAATTGTAAAAAAGGTAGGTAGATGGATACAGAGAGAGCAGTGGGCCACAGGTATTATGTCATCGTTTATGACATAAATACTCTGTCCATAAGATTCAAGGAGAAATACAGTAGGTAGGTAGGTAGGTAGGTAGGTAGGTAGGTAGGTAGGTAGGTACGTAGGTAGGTAGAGGGAGAAATATGGTAGATAGGTAGGTTGGTAGGTGGATAGAGAGCGGGAGAAATACGGTAGGTAGGTAGGTAGGTAGGTAGGTATAGAGAGGGGGAGAAATACAGTAGGTAGGTAGGTTGGGGGTTATACAGTGGTTGTGTGTGCTTGTTTCTGTGTACAGGTGTAGATCTACACACAGATTAGTTGGCCATTTAATCAGACTGGGCCACAGCAACACGTGGCCGGGAACGGCTAGTGATAACTAAAAAAAAAAACCATGGTGACAATGTAAACTAGACAACAAAGATACAAAACTAACTAATGTATTCTAGCTGCTAAAAAAAGAACAAGAAACATATGGGAAATACACAGGATATCAAGGTTCTGCCAGTGATGTTGCTTTGTGCTTCAGACTTTCGTGTGTTGAGTAATTGGCAGGAGTTTAAATCTAAATAAAAGGAAGGAATATATGCTGTGTCTCTTTCAAGCTTAATATTATAGTTACTTGACAGAATAGCAAACAGAAAGCACTAGCTCTCTAAAAAATCAAGAAACTTTTTTTTGTAATTATTAAAATCAACTCCATAAAATTGCCACCTAGGAACATGTTCTATATAAACTTTGCAAGTGCTAAATTGGTGTTCATGTACAATTAGCAATGTAGTTTCTTTATTAGCTACACACAGGCCAGTGTTAAGGGCAATTAGCAGGAGAAAAAGAGAGAGAGAGAGAGATCTATTTCACATTTTGCACTGGCAGAATTGTCTTTGTTATTTGCCCACATTCATTACTTATCTGGAGAAGAGATTAAACTTTAGGTGCCATATTCACAATTTTAATTAAAAAAGCATGCTCAAAATGGATGGTTATGAAGGTCAGGGTACTCATTTTGAATAGCCTCACAAAACAATGGCATTTCACCACCAGATTGCTCATGCTTTAGTGATATATTTTGTGATATTTTGACAAATTAGCTCTAGACAGACAGCAAAACAGTACTGCAGATCATGCACTTGTTCATTCATCAACTAGATAAGCATCAGAGTCATTACAAAATTGACAAACAGCAGATATTACTTCCTCTTGAGTGGAAAATCTACCAAACATCCTTATTTTAATTCACATCCAATTGATTCTTTCTGCCATTGGAGGCATGTATATACAGAGAATATATACAGTATGCTTCTAAAAAATGATAAGGTTACATATTAGGTTTCATTCTTTTTATCAGGTATAGGTGCACATTTTCAAACCATTTTTTTTTTATTTATATGAAGAAAATAGGAATTTTAAACCCTCATTATGACATTCCATGTGAGAAGATTGGTCAGGACTCCATAGTCTGATGTTAATGAGATACACAAGAAAATCTGTGCATAGTATAGATGTATGTAAAAAATAATCCTGATTGGTCCACTTCCTTTTTCTTTATAATTCTTTTTGATTAAGTCCAGAGGTATGGTGGCTCAGTGGCTTAATGATGCTGGAGATGGTGTTTGCTCCTGCGGTTTGAGTCCTAGCAATGCGTGGCAGAGTCACTTGCCTCAGCGTTTGACCACCTCACATTTCAAAAGCATATTCTATGCAAGTAGATAGACAGGTACAACTTCAGTGGGGAGATAAGTTGGTATTCTATGTAGGCAGTCAGATTCCTGACAGCTCTGAACCTTCTCAGTTGCAGTGACCATTTGCAAGACAGATCTGGGAAGAGGAGGTCTTGGATGATGATGCAGGAAGAGCCACTCATCTTTCTCTCTAGTGAGAAGTCAGCTTGCCCTTATATGGCACACCTTGGGAAGTAATTTAAAGTAATAGAAATAACGTGAAAATTCAGCCAATAATAATCATAAATACTCAAACTATCCATGAAATGGCTTTTCACAATGCTAAGTACCTCAGCAAAATCAATAACCAAAGGATAAGGGACAAGTGAATTTGAAGTTAGCCAATATACAAAAAAACAGAAAGTAGTGTAGGGACAAATACTTTTCTTTTTCTAATTATATTATTAAACCCATTAGGGTATTAAAATTAGAAAAATTAGAAGATATATTAGAAAATATAATGGAGGAAGAATCTCTGCAAGCTGAGTGAAATATAACAAATGTGGTTCAATGTAAGAAATACAAAATGCTAAACCTCAGAAAAAAATGGAAACGTCACACATATCAATGGGGTCTAAGCTGGTAATAATTGATCAAGATGTTGCAGCTCAAATAAAATGTCAATCAATATGGAGCTCTTGTAAAAAAGGGAAATTAAACTCTATACTTGAAATAATTAGAAAAAGAACGTGCATACAAGTATAAAACAGGTAATAAGCTTGCAGATAATATTACACTCTTATTTTCAAAGCAATGAACATTGAACAAAGTTCAAAAAATGAATAAGAAATTCTAAATTCTGGCGGGTATCACGGAGACCTGGTTGGGCCAAGAGGGGGGCATGCCCCTCGTTGAAATGTGCCCACCAGGTTACCGTGCATTTCACCAGCCGAGAGCCCAGGGTCGGGGTGGGGGGGTGGCGGTTATTATAAAAGAGAGTTTGGATCCGAGGGACACCGCTGTGCCGCAGACTGCCGGCTGTGAGTCCCTTTGTGTGAAGTGGGGCCATGGGAGGCAGCAGGGTGTGCTGATTGTGTACCTGGCTCCCTGCTACGTATCAGCAGCCCTACCCGAGCTCCTCGATGTGATAGCTGAGATGGCAATTGAGACTCCCAGACTGTTAGTCATGGGGGACTTAAATCTGCCGTTGATAGGCGAATTATCTGAGGCGGCTCGGGAGTTCATGGCCTCCATGACGGCCATGGACCTGACCCAGTTAGTTCATGACCCCACCCACACTGGGGGACACACACTGGACCTAGTTTTTGCCTCCGGCCAGTGGCTGAGTGATCTCGGTTTAGGGGAAATAGTCATGGAGCCCCTGTCATGGTCTGATCACTCTCTCCTTCGGTTGAGCTTTCCAACCGCTACACCCCACTGCAGGGAGGCGGAACCAGAAGTGACAAGATGGTTCCGCCCCAGGCACCTGATGGACCCTGAGAGGTTCCAGATGGAGCTTGGGCCATTACCTGAGTCCATGACCTGCGACTCGACTGAGGACCTAGTGGCCGCCTGGAATATTACGGCCGTGGAGCCTTGGACAGGGTCGTGCCTTTGCGGCCTCTCACCCGATGCTGATCTACCCTGGCTCCTTGGTTCTCTGAGGAGCTGAGGGTGATGAAGCATCGGAAGAGATGCCTAGAGGGCATTTGGAGGACCACGCGTTCCGAATCTGACCTGACACTGGTAAAGTCCCATTTGAGGACCTACCTAGTGGCGATAAAAGCGGCGAAATGGAACTATTTCTTCGCTCTTATCGCATCTGCAGGTAACTGATCTGCTGCCTTGTTCGGGGTATCCCACTCCCTCCTTCATCAGAGGGCTCAGGATGCGCTCTTGCGGGGCTGTGCAGAAGAATTTAGGTGTTATCTGCATGATAAAATCAATCAGATCCGGAATGGGTTAGCCTCCGATTGGACTAGTTCAGGTGGGTCGATGGAGGCAGGTCTTGAGTCCTCTATCTGGGAAGAGTTCGATCCTGTGACTCCCGAGGACATGGACAGGATGCTGGGGCAACTGAACTCCACCACATGTTTATTGAACCTGTGTCCCTCCTGGTTGATACTGGCCTCCCAGGAGGTTACACGAGGCTGGCTCTAGGGAATTGTCAAAGCTTCTTGAGTGAGGGGTTCTTACCGACTACCTTGAAAGAGGTGGTGGTGAGACCCCTCCTCAAGAAGCCCTCCCTGGACCCGGCTGTATTAGCCAACTACCGTCCCATCTCCAACCTTCGCTTTCTTGCGAAGGTTGTTGAGAGTGTGGTGGCGCAACAGTTCCATCAGCACCTGGAGGAAACTGTCTATCTGGACTTGTGCCAGTCCAGCTTCCGACCCGGGCACAGCACAGAAACAGCATTGGTCGCGTTGGTGGATGATCTCTGAAGGGCTCGGGATAGAGGTTGCTCCTCTATCCTGATCCGATTAGATCTCTCAGCAGTTTTCGATACCATCGACCATGGTATCCTGTTGTGCCGGCTGGAGGGGTTGGGGCTGGGGGACACTGTTTTATGGTGGTTCTCTTCCTACCTCTCCGACCGGTCACAATTTGTGTTGGCAGGAGGGCAGAGGTCGACGTCGAGGTGCCTCACTTGTGGGGTACCACAGGGGGTCGGTCCTCTCGCCTCTCCTGTTCAACATCTATATGAAGCCACTGGGTGAGATCATCCGTGGTTGTGGGGTGGAATTCCATCAGTAAGCAGATGACACCCAGCTGTACATCTCCACCCCGGGCCACCCCAACGATGCTGCGGAAGTGATGTCCTGGTGCCTGGAGGCCGTGCGAGTCTGGATGGGGAGAAATAGGCTTCGACTCAACCCGTCCAAGACCGAGTGGCTGTGGTTTCTGGCATCATGACTGGTTCCATCGCTGGCTATCGGGGGTGAATCATTAGCCCCCGCAGAGAGGGCTCGCAACTTAGGCGTCCTCCTGGATACTCGGCTGTCTTTAGACGATCATTTGATAGCAGTGGCCAGGAGGGCTTTTTATCAGGTACGCTTGATACGCCAGCTGCGCCCCTTTCTGGATAATGACACTTTACACACGGTCACTCAAGCCCTCTTCATTTCCCACCTGGACTATTGCAATGCTCTCTACATGGGGCTTCCCTTCAGTTTTTTAGTTTTAGTTTTACTTAAATTTGTATACTGCCCTTTTCCCTTTCGGGACTCTGGGCAGTGAACAGGCATCAATAGAAAAGAACAATAAAAAACATCAAATAAAAAACATGAGGTGAGCCCGGAGACTCCAGCTAGTACAGAATGCGGCCACGTGGGAGATCTTGGGGGCCTCTAGATGCTCCCATGTAACACCTCTCCTGCGCGAGCTGCACTAGCTGCCTGTGGTTTTCCGGGTGCGCTTCAAGGTGTTAGTTACAACCTTTAAAGCGCTCCATGGCAAGGGACCTGAATATTTGCAAGACCGTCTCTTACCGCATACCTCCCGCAAGGGAGATAGGGCGGTATATAAATTTAAATAAACATAAACATAAAGTTACAGAAATAAAAGCATGAGGTTAAAAAAAGGGAAATGTAGCAAAAGCTAGTTTATACCAAACACTGAAAATAGCATTGCCTTTATAAAAATGAATGATGAGATTGAACTTTAAAGTACTAGATGCAGTTCTGGTCAAGAAATAAACCTTATTTTAAGGCTAGAGAAGAACAAAAATAGCCATCAAAGTTGACAAGCCAGAGCATTTTTCTATGAAGAAGCACTACAGCATTTGCAGGTTCTGCATATACCTGGGTTGTCCACAGATAAGCGGAGATCAGATAAAAGCATGTGAGGACATAAATAAGGTAGACAATGCAAACTGAGAAAAAAGAATTCTCTTCAACATATCTCATCCATGAAACTAAACTAATAAACAAAAATGTTGATTTACGCAATTTATAGTTGCTGATTTAAATAATTATGGCAGAGAGCAAGCTATTGGTCTTGGCTCTTGCCTTTCTGATGCAGGTGACATGCTGTGACTACCTATGGAACATACGGTAAGGTACCTTCACTACCAGCCGGAGCTTCCTGACTGCATTTGCCTGGCCACTGAACAATAACAAATGCTGAGCTAATTGACCCATTTGTTCAAATAGTTAAGCCCTGGTATTGGCATGGTCTTCAATGGGGATTAAGCATAATTATTTCAAGATCAAAATAATTCCACAACTATGGAATTCGACATTTTATAGAGCTAGGAAAAGCTGATCATGGAATATGGTCATTGTAAATATTTGTCAATTGACATGGACTATATGAAAGATATTTAAAACCCTCATTTGAGTCATCTAACAGTTCATCCTTATAGTTCCAGAGTAACACATTTATTCTATTTTATATAACTTCCTTTCACCACTTAACATTTCTAGGCTTTGGTTTACTGTCATTATCTCCCTTGTTTTCCTTTCTTGCATATGAAATACTTGTGTGCTACTAGGGATGAGCTTTGTTGAAAATAATAATTAAAATGAACAGTATTTTCAATTTCTCAAATTTAAAATTTAAATCATAATTTTGTGATTTTGTTTTGTTTATTTCATCTATAATTATTTCTATTTGCACTTTATTTTCTGTTTGCATTTCAGAATCCACAACTTTTTTCTACAATTCTTCTCAATGTATAATTAGTTGCATTGCTAATTTGAAAATATTTTGTATGGTTTTTCTTCGTATAAGCACTTATGATGAAATTAAATTTTTGTTTTTCTTCTTTGGTTACTTCCTTACTTTTTTTAAAAAACTATATGCCTGCCTTTGGAAGTATGGCCATATATTTGTACTCCCTCCCCACCATCTTTAAACAAAAGCAAAAGGAAACAAAACAGGGACTTGCTTCTCAGTAGCTAACAACAAATTTCATGACTCACTAAAAGTTCAAAGAGTCCTAGTCTGGATATAAAATAAAGCTTAGAAAAATGTTGGAGGAATAAATGTATTGGATTTTATTGGAAGAGAAGTCTGTTGAAGTCCAATATTGAAGGAAACTTTCATTTGCAGTAAGATGCTACTACTGTGTTTCTGTGAAAATAAGATCCAATCAGAAAATAAGTCCTAGCCTGTTTCTAAGCATGCTTCTAATATAAGCCTTACCTCTCAAATAAGCCCCAGATAAAGTCATCATCAGCTGGGGGGGCATGGCCAGTGAAGGCCAACAAGGGGCCAACAGCCAATAGTGTTTGGCAGAAGCTGCAGCTCGCTGACCCCTTGGTCAGTGCACTCTGTGGGTGTGCAGTCCACACACCACAGGTGAGTTGATTACCTGTCCAAGCAGCTGGGGGAGGAAGAGGCACACAAACGGGATGTGCTGTGAGGGTCATGGCAAAGCTGAAAGTTGGTTGGCCAGAGTGGTCAGCCAGCCATAGGCATCTTCACGTGGCAGCACTGGCAGCAGTTGGAGACAGGCATGGGGGGGGGGGAGGCTCTGGATGTGACACACAGGTTATGGGCAAGCTGAGAGATGTTGGGGTAGAGTGGCCAGCTGGCCATTGGAGGCTCATCTTCACATCTCTTGGTTTACCCATCGGCGTGGCGCATAAGATCACCTGCCTTCCCCCGTATGTATGGCCAGGTCTTATTTTCAGGGAAACATGGTAGTCCTCCATTTGGTGTGTGTGTGTGTGTGTGTGTGTGTGTGTGTGTGTGTGTGTAGTAGGGAAATTCTCATCTACACAGATGTATACAAGTATACAGTAGGGTTGAGGGGAGAGCTTTAAAACCTGCAATGCTACTTCCTCTATATGCACACACTTATATTTGCATGGTTAGAAAATACAGGCAGACCAGCCCTATCTTAGGATGCCAGTTTTTGAGAAGTCCTAATAATGATATAAAATATCAAGGGGGGATAAATGTCTCAACAAGATAAACAGTTTTACCTCTATGGTGCACAGCAAAATGGCCTACTTAACATCTAGATAAATTTCAGTTTGGAAGAATTTTGGTGAAAGGTGAAGATGAAGAATCTATCCTGCTTGGTTGATCTTGTGAATGTAGTCGGTGAGGTTTCCTGATAGTGAAACTGCTTTTGAATATGGGTGCACAAACACAGCCTATAGGAAATTTAGCTTTTTTAATACATTGTTTGATTTTTATGGGTAGGAAGTTGAAAGCAATTTACCCACTGCCCTTACTTTGAAATTGTCCATAATTAAGAGATTTTAGCTAGGCTCAAGTTATGACTGTTAAGTTTTTTTTAGCATTCCAGGTATAACCACTTATACAGCAATCCTCCATCAGCAGATCTATTCATAATCCCCTTTTTGCTTCCTAGCACCTGATTCCTAGCATCAGATTATATTATACAAATATTATATGATAACATCTACATTATTGTTGATATAAAGTTCATTTCTAAATGAAAATTCCTCCCAATATCTAATAAGTGATCTATAAACAAATGTAACAATATTTTCTTTTGGTAATTCACTTCCATAAAAAGTTCATATCTGTGGTACTTGCACTTAGAGTTACTATATTGTCATTTTATCATTTCATTATTTGGCTATTACAAATTATGCAATTTAAAGTATGTATATGAGTAATAATTAAACAGATGTCTCAAATGCATTTCATAATCTGTAAAACCAGTTTCAAGTAGAAATGGAGCTTTCTGAATTGTGTGGTATTGATTTGATTTTCTGCATAATGCATCAATGTAAGCAAAGTGAATAAATTATGCACTATAAATAACACGTCAAACAATATATATTAAAGTATCAGTCACCCAAACCACTGTAGATTGCTGAATTTACATCTGGTTTACAAGTATGCCCATATTTACCAGAGGCATTTTTAAGTAGTATAAAATAAACATTTTCTTAAAAAACAAAAAAAATGACCTTTTTTTTTCTATACATAAGAAGATGCAAAATGAACAAAGAGAACAACTATAATTAGTGGATAAACATGAGCACCAACCAGAAAGAAAAGTAATCTAACAATATAAAAGTAATTTTTTTCTTTTTTAAAATATATCTTTTATTACAAACTTTGATAGTTTTTTTTATCAGTTTCTTTATTAACCATGTTATTATCACTACATAGTGTATATCTATTTATTTCCCTACTTTTTCCAATTGAATGATATTTAGACATTTTAGTACGAATAAAAGAGAAGGTTTAAGGCAGGGGTCCCCAACCTTTGCAACTTTAAGTCTGAAGGACTTCAGCTCCCAGACTCTGGAAGATGAAGTCCTTCAGACTTAAAGTTGCAAAGGTTGGGGACCCCTGGTTTAAGGGTTTCGTACCTATACAACAGTCCTACTAGCCTAACAGAAAGTGATTGGTGTAAAACTACTCAAGTAATTTCAACACTGAGGAAAGATTTATATGCATGTCTGCTACTCCAGATTCAAATTATGCTAGCATATTGTTGATAAAACATTTATAATTTAATCACTTGAATATGTAAACATCCCAAGAGTTGGATTGTTTTATAAGCCCTCCTTTACCCTACAGTCCTTGCTTTGTTATATGTTTGTGGCTTATTACTGTTGATGCTATTTTTTGAGAAATAAATCCAATTAAGACATGTGTATACTATATCCTGGGGAATTGTACCATCCATTTGCAAAAATTGACTTTTGTGGTTTTGCATCTCCCTATTGTCCTGTAAACATAGTCTCTCTATGAATGTCATTTGGAAATTATGTTTATTCTAATTATGATAATGCTTTTATTCTTGCATTTTATGCCTAGATATAATTGCTCAAATACTAATTTCTTATTGCCCCATTCCCTGTCCAAGCATCCACACAGAAATTATACATCAAACTATTCTTCAACACTTTATTTCCTCAGGGGTGAATATTCCATAACCTTCTGTGAAGAAAACAGTAAAGTTGATACATTACATTAACTGTCCGTTTATGCAAAGCATCTTCAAAATGTTTTGAGAAAGCTATATGGTCTTTGTTCAGTGATATTCTTAGCTGTTTTTATAATGGCTCCTGTATGAACCATCTGATATGAGTATCTTAATTAAGCTCTCTACATGGGGCTCCCCTTGAGGTGCACTCGAAGGCTACAGTTAGTCCAGAATGCGGCCGCGCGGGTGATTATGGGTGCCTCAAGGCAATCCCACATAACACCTCTCCTGCGCGAGCTGCACTGGCTACCTGTGGCCTTTCGGGTGCGCTTCAAGGTGCTGACGACCATCTTTAAATCGCTCCATGGCTTGGGGCCTAGCTATATACGAGACAGCCTCCTGCCCCATAAATCCCTTCGTCCGATCCACTCCCACAGAGAGGGTCTTCTCCGGGTACCATCGGCCGGGCAATGCCAGTTGGCGATGCCCAGGGGAAGGGCCTTCTCTGTGGCGGGCCCAGCCCTCTGGAATGACCTACCCCCTGACCTACGCACCACCTCGGACCTCCGCCTCTTCCGCCAGCATCTCAAGACGTATTTATTCCAACAAGCCGGCCTAGCATAACCCCCCGTTTCTGACTTTTATCTGAATAAATTTTTATCTGAATAAATTTTAATTCTCATGGTTTTAAAGGGTTTTTAGCATGGGATTTAATTTAATAGTTTTTTAAAAATGTATTTTGTATTTTGTATGGTTTTATATTGCCTGTGCGCCGCTCTGGGTCCTTACAAGGAGAAGGGCGGGGTATAAATTTAATAAAATAAAAAATAAAATAAAAATTGTAAAAAAGTAGATTTGGACAACATTTTTTATTGTCTCCTTCACACTCTCACTCAGGGGAAAAAAAGAATTTTTTTATCCGAATATTCAAACTACAATGCTATGGAATCAGGTGGGTCTGAGATATTCAGTGAAAGAAGTGGTGCCCATTGGAAAAATAATCTAAAAGTAACTGGAAGAGAACGAACAAAACAAAATTGCTCCAACACAAACACTAAGAATAATATTTGCCTGTAGAAAAGAAGCTACTGAATTATTATTTTTTAAAAAGGTAAAATACAGAAAAAAGTACACGCCGATTTGCTGAAAGAGAATTTGCTTTCAAAATTAATATTAAGGGAGATCAGAAATTCAAAGAAACTCTCTTGAGCACATTGTAAATAACTACAAAATGGCCAAGAGAAATCCTTCCAGGGTATCATTCTGATGATCAGAAGCCTCCCTAGCTTCTCATTTTCAATTAAATCTGTGTCCTGGAGCTGGCCAAAAAGTGTACCAAATGCTGCTGATGTTTTCAAGTTTATTATAATGCCCACATCACAAAATTGATCAGTAGTGTTGTTTTTACAGATGTGAAATGGTTTCTGCTGTTTATGGATGCATCAGCTTCATATCTGCTTCCACCTACTACCTTTGGATGTAAAAATGAGTCACCTGCTGCTTTCTATAATGTGGGACAGTACTATCTCTAGGTCTCTATGGAGATTCTCAGTCATTCAGGTCATGGTTGTCCCAAAGGTGCTTTTTCAACACTGAACAGAGCTGAAGAAGCTTCTTGGATGAGAAGCGAAATGTCTTCAAAGAAAAACAGTCCAGTTGCCTCTTGAAAAAGCATTGTTAGGACTACTGTACTCCCCAAGCTTTTTGGTACCCCAAATATAAAATCAAGACAACACATGAAATCTTTCCTCCCTCAACAATTTATCAGTCAAGATTGAATTTGTACACAGATTAAGACCTATTCCTATTTTGAAATATTCCCTCACATGCCCCACTGACCAACTGGTCGGATTTTTTTTTCAGGGGATAGAAATGTTATTCTCAAATAGAACAAAATAATACAAAGCAAGTAAACAAATAAAAAAAAACAGGAAACCTTGTCAGGATCAATCAATCAATCAATCAATATTTAATTTGTAAACCGCACCCTCTCCCCGAAGGGACTCGGGGCGGTGCACAGGAAATTAAAAAGCATATAAACCTAAACAAATTATAAATATTTAAAATCCAATTAAATAAACTATAACCCTGCGCTAAAATCATTAAAATCCTTAAAACTATACCCCTTAAAATCCCGATTAAAACAATTTAAACATTCAGACTGAAGGCTGGCGAGGTAGATTAGGCCAAGCCGGCCTGATGGAAGAAGTAGGTCTTTAACTTTTGGCGGAAGGAGCGGAGGTCCGTAGTTGTTCTGAGTTCGGGGGGTAGGTTGTTCCAGAGAGTTGGGCCTGCCACAGAGAAGGCCTTCCCCTGGGCGTCGCCCGCTGGCATTGCCTAGTGGACGGCACCCGGAGAAGTCCCTCTCTGTGGGAGCGAATCGGTCGAAGGGATGTATGGGGCAGGATACGATCCCGCAGATAACTAGGTCCTGTGCCATGAAGCGCTTTAAAGATGGTAATCAGCACCTTGAAGCGCACCCGAAAGGCCACAGGCAGCCAGTGCAGCTCGTGCAGGAGCGGTGTCATGTGGGAATGCCTAGAGGCTCCCAAAATTGCCTGCGCAGCCGCATTCTGGACTAGCTGTAGTCTTCGGGTGCATCTCAAGGGAAGCCCCATGTAGAGAGCATTACAGTAGTCTAAACGGGATGTCACGAGCGCATGAGTGACTGTGCAAAGGATGAAGCGTGTATGGATAAAGAGTCACTATCACTTTGCTCTTCTCCCAGTAAAATATACCAGTTACATTCACTTTAAAAATGTCCTTGAACTTTTGATGAAAAGATACTGTGGATTCTGTCAAATAAGAAAGCAACATAGGTTCCTTTCATTTCACCAAAGCATCTGGCACATATTGAAATGTTAAGATATGCTTAAATTGAAGATACTGCCACTGGTTTAAACTTAAATTTGGCTTGAGATCAGAAAAATCCTTAAAATACTTATTGACCTAATTGATTCCAAGTCTCTATCCTAACTTGCCTGCACTTTCCAATAAAGCATTTTTTCCAAGTATTTTTTAAAATAGACTTTTTTAAAAGACTTAAATATTCATGATTCAATATCTATCCGAATCCAACCTTGTGGAAATAAAACACCTTTTCTATTGAACATTGATATAAAATGTTGTCATGACCTTAATGGAAATAAATAATAACTTTCAAATTAAGTCACATACTAATGGCTCATAAAATGTATGCTAAGTGATTTTTTCCCAGAAATCAATTAATGATGCATGATAGAAATCTATAAGCAATTCAATGTATTAATGACATTTGATTGCATTGAAAAGGAACTGAAAAATAAACTAAAGCTGCTTATATATAAAATTCTAAAATGTATTGCCAATATCATGTATGGATATTCATTTTTAAATAATAGATACAGATGATAAGGAAGAAGTTTTAACATACTCTGCTCCATTCCCAAGTACCCCAATAGATGACCAAATGCTTTTTGCTTGGATGGAGAAATGATGGAGACTCAAAGCTTCCTATGCTTGCAAATGGGATGGTTTGAAATGGAGCAATGCTCCGTTTCAAATCATTCCTTTGAGAGCAGACAAAGCTTCATTTCCTCTGGGCAAAAAGTGTGCAGTGGAGCCAGGTGGAGGCAGAGGTGATTCCAATGTGCCTCCCACTCTGTCTCACTGTCTCTCGACTTGCCTGCAGCTGTGCCAAGTAGACATCCATGTGGGACATTGGGATCATCTGCCTCCCCCATCCCCCTGCCTCTGCCTGCCACCACGCGAGCCTCTTGCGAGCCTCCCGTGAGTCAGGCAGCCAAGCAGCACATCTGGATCACCTGTCTTCTCCCCCTGCCTCTGCCTCCATTCTCGGATTTATCGGTATTCACCGTGCACTAAGGAGCCGGTGAGCTGCAGCTGCTGCCAGACACTGTCACCCTGCACATGCTCACTGCCATGCCCATCTCCCTTATTTTCAGGGTAGGGCTTATATTAGATCCACCCCCAAAAAATCAGACTAGGGCATGTTTTCAGGGTGAGTCTTATTTTTGGGGAAATACGTATGGTATGTATGCATGTAATAATATATTTTTCTCCAATATATTAAGGAAATGTGTAGCTGCAACATTCAGTAATAAATTAATAGAAATTATTTTTTTAATGTTCCGTCAATGAAGCTTTCCAGTTTTCTAAAGTTCCTCTTACTCTGAGATAGATACATAAATGTACGTTTGTTTTAGCTGCAATACTTTGTTCACATAATGAGCAATCAGATCTTTTTCAGAAACCTATAGTTCAACCATGCAAGTAATAATTATTTTACTCACAAAAGTTGACTTCCACCCAACCCAACAACTGAAGCCATGGAATAGTTTTCAAGCATCAAAATGCTTATTTTTCAGATCTCCTCTTCCAGTTTAAATGTTGCCATGGAGTTGCTACATACAATTAGCAGATTGTCACACAATTATATTATTGGTTTATGACATCTCAAGAAATGAATGATGAGTATATAAACTAAAAACAGGTCATTTTTGCTATCAGATCACCACTACTTACCACAATGTGACTCTGCCTCACAGTTGGCCAGTTTGTTTGAAGTCTTTTCTGAATTGTTTAAGGTAGGTGACTTACCTAATGACTGGTTTATTTTATGAATCAGTCTAATGTGTTCATTCTTCATATTTAAGAGCTCATACTACTCAATGAGTCCAGTCACCTTCAGAAAAAAGCAACTCATAGATGATGATCATTTTTAAAAATTCAAACCATTGGCATCTTAATATTAGACTATAGGAAAACTGTGCTCTGTATTCCTGGTTTTAATCTGCTTATCAAAGATGGGCCTATCTTTAAATTCAACAAAGTGAGTTAGTTTCTGAGTTAGCTTTGTTCAGAAAAAGTGGTTTCTTTTCCTACTAAGTGGCCAGTCAAGGACTGTATAGCTTTTGTTATTTAATGTGCCTTTACTGCCATTGTATCCACTTCATTTCCAAGGAACTTTTTCATTTAGATCTGACTTCTCTCAGAAGAGGGAGAAAGATTTTTCTGAAGAAATGAGATAGAACATACAACTCAACTACATTAAATTAAAGGAATGATCTCAGAACTTCAGAATATAATATTTGAGAATTACCGGAGAGTGAGGTGCTGGAAGACTGGAGAATAACAAGGTTCCTAGTCAAAAAGAGAATGAAGATCCATTGAACTACAAAACAGTCCATAATGAATATTGATATTAGAGTAGATGATGAAGCAGAAAATCTGAATGTGTTTAGGGGGGGGAAAGCAGCAAATACAAGAAGGTGGCATTAGTTTTCAAGAATAGAATGCATTGGATTAAATTTAACTGTTTTCACAATGATGTAAATAGTTTGATAGACATAAAGGATACTCCAGGTATAATCAGCTTTGATTTTAATAATGTTTTTGATATACTCTCTCATGAAATCTTGATAGCCAAGATGTAAAAGTTGTGTTCAGGTTGATTTGTCCTTAGTTGAACAAACACCAGAAGCTGCTCATAAATGATTGGTAAGGCCACACTTGGAATACTGCATACAGTTTTGGTCGCCACGATATAGAAAAGACGTGGAGCCTCTGGAAATAGTGCAGAGAAGAGCAACCAAGATGATTAGGGAACTGGAGACTAAAACATATGAAGAACGGTTGCAGGAGCTGGGTATGTCTAGTTTGATGAAGAGAAGGACCAGGGGAGACATGATAGCAGTGTTCCGATATCTCAGAGGGTGCCACAAAGAAGAGGGAGCCAAACTATTCTCCAAGGCACCTGGGGGCAGGACAAGAAGCAATGGGTGGAAACTAATCAAGGAGAGAAGCAACTTAGAACTAAGGAGAAATTTCCTGACAGTTAGAACAATTAACCTCTGGAACAGCTTGCCTCCAGAAGTTGTGAATGCCCCAACCCTGGAAGTCTTTAAAAAGATGTTACATAGCCATTTGTCTGAAATGGTATAAGGTTCCTGCCCACGCAGGGGGTTGGACTAGAAGACCTACAAGTTCCCTTCCAACTCTGCTATTGTATTGTATTGTATTGTATTGTATTGTATTGTATTGTATTGTATTGTATTGTATTGTATTGTATTGTATTGTATTGTATTGTATTGTATTGATTCTACATTAATTCCATTCTAGCTCCATATATTCAACATCTTTATAAATTCCCAAAAGTATGGGATGAAAGAAATGCTAAACAAATATGTAGCTGACATCAAAGGAAAATTGAATAATACCTAAGAGTACAAAATCGTAGTACAATATTATCTCAACAAAACGGAAAATTCACCAAATCCCAATAGTCAAAAAGATTGAGCACATTTACCTTGGATAATAGAAGAGTAAGAGGGAGATATAACAGTAATCTATGTATAACTGAAAAACTATTCTGTGAAAGGGGAATCACATATATTCTTTGTTGAAAACAAAAATAAATTAAAACAAAGGAAATTTGGGTGGAATATTAGAAGCAAGCTCTTTAAGAAAGAGCTCTGTTAAGAAAGTTTTTAAACAGTGGAACAGATTGCCTAGATTTTTGGTAATCTAGTGGTTCTCTCACTAGAGGTATTCAGCATTGCTGAGTGATGACTGTCAAAGATGATTGATGGATTTCTGCTCTGGGCAAATGGGTGGCCCAGATGACCAAAATATCTCCATTATTCTCCTTTTTTCCCATTCACATTTCACCACATTTATCCTGGGGACATTTCTACAGTGTCATGCATTAAATGTAGTTAAGCAAATGAGAAAGCAAGAACAATTAAGGGTATTGTTAGCATGAAACTAATTTTCTGCTGCTGAGTATAAATTGTAATTAAGCTAGGCAAAATGAATACATTGCCTTTCATTTTCAGATATGATAAGAGATAAATGCCCTTAGCAAGCAGCCAAGAAATACTGGCAGCTGAGATTACATTTCCCTTCCCTGTGATGCTTTGACTGCATTTACTTGCACTAGGTTTTTAAGTTCAAAGTACAAAATTATCTGAAAGAGTCAGAAACATAGATTGGACTGGTATTTCTAAAGAGTATCAAAACAATATGGCATGTCATCCCAGGAATGTTTACAAAATGGTAAAACCTTTCAGTACTGCAATATAAACTAGAATAACCAAACATTTCCAGGATGATTCAAGAGATATTTCACTGCATTTTGTTGAGTTTTGTTATGCTATTTTTTTTCTTTTTCAGTTTCCACTTTCTCTAACTTCCATTATTGGATTAAATGGCAGATGAGCCTATCTAATAACTGGCTGTAAATTTTTAGTATATTATTTTAGATATCAGTTTATATTATGTTATATTGTTGTTTTAATGCCTCAAATATTTTGTGTTTTTCTTCCAAATCTTCTGAAATCACAGTTTGGGAGTTGAGTAGCTATAAAAACTACAAGAGGAAGAAAGGAAGGAAGGAAGGAAGGAAGTAATCCTTAGTTAAAGTTGTTATATTTTATCAAGAGGATTAATAGCTTTATCTGACACTGACATTTCTATATTAGCTAGATTTGCAATTAACCATAAAGATACCTTTAAGTCAGGCATGTCCAAAGTCCGGCCCGGGGGCCATTTGCGGCCCGGGGGTCGGTTTAATATGGCCCTCCAACAGCCCTCCTTGCTCTGTGTAAATGTGGCCCTCCCTTCCTCCCTCTGTCTCTGGGGCTGTGTGGCTGGAAGGGAGGTGGACGGAGGTTACGGACGCCTCCTCCCGCAGCGGGCGAGGGAGCAGGCAGGGTGAGCACCCAAGGCTACCGTCATCTTAAGCACCACCGAGGTTGTCGCCCGGCAGGGGCGTCAGGCAGGGAAGCCGGTCGCGCCTCCATCGCTGCACGTTCTGGGGCTGCGAAGCTGGGAGGGAGGTGAATGTGCGGCCCCAGAACGTCCGCTTGGTGCCTGCCGGAGGGAGCCGGGATGGAGACGCGACCGGCTCCCTTCCAGCCACGCAGCCCCAGAACATGCAGTTCCTGCCGCACAAGGTCGCCCGGCAGGGGCGTCAGGCAGGGAAGACGGACGTGCGGCCTCAGAACGTAAGCCGTGGTGCCTGCCGGAGGGAGACACGATGGAGACGCGACCGGCTTCCCTGCCTGACGCCCCTGCCGGGCGACAGCCTCGGTGGTGCTTAAGATGACGGTAGCCTTGGGTGCTCACCCCGCCTGCTCCCTCGCCCGCTGCGGGAGGAGGCGTCTGTAACCTCCGTCCACCTCCTTCCCAACCACACAGCCCCAGAGACAGAGGGAGGAAGGGAGGGCTGCCTCTTCCCGGGGTGGGGGAGGGGAGGAGAGGGGAGAGAGGGAGTGACTGACAGACACAGAGAGAGGCAGAAGGGGAGGGAGGGAAAGACAGAGAGACAGACAGAGACAGAGAGAAAGAGAGGGAGGGAGAGAGATGGAGAGAGACACAGATAGAGAATGACACAGGGAGGGATTGAATTGGAGACAGACGGGGAAAGAGGGAGAGACAGACATACAGAGAGAGGGAGGGAGGGAGAGAATCAGAGAGAGTGACACACAGAGAGACAGGGAGAGACAGAGAGAGGGAGGGAGAGACAGATAGATAGAGACTGATTAAGTGAGTGAGAGACAGACAGACAGACAGACACACACACAGAGTGACAGAGAGAAAGAGAGAAAGAGAAAGAGAAAGAAAGAAAGAAAGAGAAAGAAAGAGAGGGAGAGAAAGAGACAGAAAGAAATAGAGAAAGAGAGAGAGAAAGAGAGAGAGAGAAAAAGGGAAAGAAAGAAAGAGTGAAAGAGAGAGAGAGAGAGAAAGAAAGAGAGACAGAAAGAAAGAGAAAGAGAGAGAGAGAGAAAGAAAGAGAGAAAGAGAGAGAAATGGAGAGAGAGAGAGGAAGAAAGAGAGAGAGTGAGAGAGAAAGGGAGAGAGAAAGAAAGAGAAAAAGAGAGAGAGAAAGAAAGAGAGCGAGAGAAATGGAGAGAGAGAGAGAGGAAGAAAGAGAGAGAGAGAAAGAAAGAAAGAGAGAAAGAGCGAGAGAAATGGAGAGAGAGAGAGGAAGAAAGAAAGAAAGAAAGAGGTAGGTAAGTTTTTTTAAAATTTATTTTCAATACATTGTGAAAACTCAACTGTCAGTTGATCTTAATGTTATGAAATGAAAAGTATGTCATTTGCAATTAACTTGGCATAAAATAATTTATTTGCATTTAATTGTAATGGTTCAAAGAATGTTCGGAAAAATGTTCGGCCCTCCACCATGTTCACTTCATCCAATCTGGCCCTCTTTGAAAAAAGTTTGGACACCACTGCTTTAAGTTCTTTCTTCAGCAAATACTCGCGATCTGGCAAAATGTGGACCAGTGTCGATCTTAGATCATCATTACATTATACTCACCATACATTTTTTTTTATTTATTTTATTCCATTTATAAACCACCCGAAGGGACTCAGGGCGGTGCACAGGAAACAATAAAATCACATTCAATAAATACAATATAAGATAATTAAAATGAATTAAATATACCTGTGCTAAAATAAATTTAATACCCTAGTAAAAACCATTCTAAAAGTATGCCAGGCCGGCCATCTGAAACAGATGAGTTTTTAGTGTCCGGCGGAAGAGGTGAAAGTCCATGATTGTGCGGAGGTCAGGGGGGAAGGTCATTCCAGAGGGCGGGGCCTCCTACAGAGAAGGCTCTTCCCCTGGGTGCCACCAGCCGGCATAGGCTAGCTGATGGCACCCTGAGGAGACCCACCCTGTGGGAGCGGACAGGTCGAAGGGAGGTATGTGGTAGGAGGCGGTCCCGCAAGTAACTGGGTCCCATGCCATGGAGCGCATTAAAGATGATTGCTAGCACCTTGAAGCGCACCCGGAAGGCCACAGAGAGCCAGTTCAGCTCGCGCAGGAAGGGTGTCACATGGGAGTATCTAGAGACTCCCAAAATCCCCCGTGTGGCTGCATTCTGGACTAGCTGGAGCCTCTGGGTGCACCTCAAGGGGAGCCCCATGTAGAGAGCATTACAGTAGTCCAGGTGGGATATGACGAGGGCTTGAGTGACCGTGCGTAGGGCATCACGATCTAGAAAGGGGCGCAACTGGCGTATCAGGTAAACCTGATAAAATGCCCCCCCTGGCCACGGCTGTCAGATGGTCATCCAAGGACAGCCGGGGATCCAGGAGGACGCCCAAGTTGCGGACCCTCTCCGATAGCCAGAGATGGAAGCAGCTGGCTATATCGTGGCGCCGGAAACCACAACCACTCGGTCTTGGATGGGTTGAGTCGAAGCCTGTTCCTCCATTCTGGTTTGTATGTCACAGAAATCCTTTAATGAACATTTACCATTTACTATGGCTGCTTGTAAAAATGTCATACCAATTAACGATGAAATGCCTTAGTATTATAGCAGGCTAAGAGATGGTAACTTAGCAACTGTCATGTTTGTTTGGATAACTTTCAATTGAAAGTGCAATTTAGCACTCACTTTCACAGCTCTCCAAAAGCACCAGTTTCCATTGTTTTCCCTAAGTGAAAGGTAAGTAGTCAACTAACTAGTGATTAAATAACAATGAAAATAGATAGCTGCATCAATTATTCATATAGTTTTAGGTAGTCCACCCAAAGGGAATCTCCAGTCTTCCAATTGCCATTTCTGTAGTTTGTATAATTTGTATTTTTCTATTGAATTTGCTGGGTTATAAATTCATCGAATATCCTGGAATTTATAGTCATATGGCAGACTGGGACTATAATTGATGAAAACTCTCCACCCTGTCTCTTAATTAATTTTTAACATTCCTTGCTTCTTTTAAATTGTACATATTTTTTTTATCTTTTAATATTTTATTGTACACAGCCTAGAGCCACTCTATAAGGGAGATAGGAAGTTCTTAAATATGCTAAATAAATTCACAAATCTGTGATGCTACAATTTGAAAGCAAATAATGAAAGCTAATAATGTGTTTTAAATCTTAATGCCCCCTCTGATTAGTTCCCCCTAAAATATTGCCAATCAAATTGTGTGGCCATAATGGTAAAAAAAAAAGTTCAAAAGTATGGAAAATCTAGCAAACAATTGGTTGATTCTAGAAGGTTTTTGTTTAATTTCTATTATTGTTGAGACAGCATTAGCATAAAGAGACATACATTATCAACTACCATCATTTCCTGTCGGAAATTGTCCTGACAGTTAGGACAATTAATCAGTGGAACAGCTTGCCTCTAGAAATTGTGAATGCCCCAACACTGCAAGTCTTTAACGGACATTTACCATTTACTATGGCTACTTGTAAAGATGCCATGCCAATTAACAATGAAGTTATAGCGGGCTAAGTGATGGTAACTTAGCAAGAGTTTACCAACATCTTTAAGAAGATGTTGGATTGCCATTTGTCTGAAATGGTATAGGGCTTCCTGCCTAGGCAGGTGGTTGGACTAGAAGACCTCCAAGGTCCCTTCCAACTCTGCTATTGCATTTTCCTTTTTTTGCTACCATCATTGTCAAAACCTCATTTTATGTCCAGGAGATCATCTGAATGTCTGAAATGCAATATATCAATTGCATCCTTTGCACGTGGTTACCTCGTTTTCATAAAAATGTGTAAATGTATACAAATGATTCTGATGTATTAAACTAATCAAGGAGAGAAGTAACCTTCACTTTTTGGCGAAGGTTGTAGAGAGTGTGATGGCACAACAGTTTCCCCGTCACCTGGAGGAAATTGATTATCTGGACCCGCGCCAGTCCAGCTTCCGGGTCAGTCATAGCATTGAGACGGCATTGGTCGCATTGGTCGATGATCTCTGGAGGGCCAGAGATGGGGGTTGTTCCTCCATCCTGGTCCTATTAGACCTCTCGGCGGCTTTTGATACCATTGACCATGGCATCCTATTGCATCAGCTGGAGGGGTTGGGGGTGAGGGGCACCGTTCTATGGTGGTTCTCCTCCTACCTCTCCGATCGATCGCAATTTGTGTTGGCAGGAGGGCAGAGGTGGACCTCGAGGCCCCTCATATGTGGGGTACCTCAGGGGTCGGTCCTCTCGCCGCTCCTGTTCAACACATATATGAAGCCGTTGGGTGAGATCATCCGTGGTTTGGGGGTAGAGTACCATCTCTACGCTGACGATACGCAGCTGTATATATCTACCCCGAACCACCCCAACGATGCTGTCGAAGTGATGTGTTTGGAAGCCGTACGGATCTGGATGGGAAGGAACAGACTCAAACTCAACCCATCCAAGACCGAGTGGCTGTGGTTTCTGGCGCCCCGGTACAATCAGCTGATTCCATCACTGGCCATAGGGGGCAAACATCTAGCCCCCATGGATCGGGCACGCAACTTGGGCGTCCTCCTGGATACCCGGCTGTCTATGGAAGATCATGAGACAGCCGTGGCCAGGGGGGCATTTTATCAGGTTCACCTGGTATGCCAGTTCACCTGGTATGCCCTATTGGACCAGGACGCCCTTCGCACAGTCACTCATGTGCTCATGACATCCTGTCTAGAGTACTGCAATGCTCTCTACATGGAGCTCCCCTTGAGGTGCACCCGAAGACTACAGCTAGTCCAGAATGTGGCCGCGCGGGCTATTTTGGGTACCTCTAGGTATTCCCATGTAACACCGCTCCTGCGTGAGCTGCACTGGCTGCCTGTGGCCTTTCAGGTGCACTTCAAGGTGTTGATTAGCATATTTAAAGCGTTCCATGGCATGGGACCTAGCTATCTATGGGATCACATCTTACCCCATACGTCCCTTCGGCTGATTAGCTCCCACAGAGCAGGACTTCTCCGGGTGCCATCCACTAGGCAATGCCAGCGGGTGATGCCCAGGGGAAGGGCCTTCTCTGTGGTGGGCCCAACCCTCTGGAACGACCTACCCCCCCAATCTTAGAACAGCTACGGACCTCCACTCCTTCTGTCAGCAATTAAAGACCTATCTTTTCCAGCAGGCTGGCCTGGCCTGACCTATCGTACCCAGCCTTTAGTTTTAGTAGAGAAATTATTTAATTGGGTTTTATGTACAGTTTTAAAGGGGTATATTTTAGCACAGGGTGTTAGTATTTAATATAGTTTTAATTATTTATTATTGTTATATGTATATGTTTTTTAAATTTCCTGTGCACCTCCCCGAGTCCCTTCGGGGAGAGGGGGCGGTTAATAAATCGAATGAAATAAATAAATAATAAATAAATAATTTCCTTCCTTCTTTTCTTAATTTTCCCACCTTGTTCTCTTTGCATCTTCCATTCTTTTTCTTTGTCTTTCCTCATTCCCTTTCTCCTTTCCTGTCCCTTCTTGCACACCCAAATGCAAAAGGGAAAACATTTCTTATTTTGTTTGGTTTTTATTTATTTTTTTAAACTGAAGGATTACTTTATTGACAACCTACAGGATCTTTAAGGTGGTTGCCACAGCAGCTGCCTGAGTTCTTTGCACAGACACTCTGGCCGTGTGGGTCTTCGCCAGATGATCAGTGAACTCCTGATAAGGAGATTTAGTGAAGACAGTTTCTTTGTTTTGATAGTCCTCTGCCAGCAAAAATGGAGCTTAGGGGACCCATGTGCACCCCACCCCACACTGCCCAGCTCTATGTTTGCTGGCAGGCCACTTCTTTGCTGTTTCCACGGCCCCATAGGTCAGATCTAATGACCCTGCAGGCCAGATCTGGCCCGTGGGCCTTGAGTTTAAGTCCTGCTCTAGACATACTGGTATCATATTTTCCATAGTCCACCTTGACATAGAAAATTAAGGCTCCAAGTTGAATGGCCAATTTTCAAATGTTTTATAAAGCAATAAATACAAAAGATAATAAAGCTGAATTGTCACACAGAGAACATGAAGATTCAATCTATCACCGTTGTTTTCATCCCCTCATCATTTCCCCATTCTAAAAGTAAAACTATCTTTAAATCGAACTCCCTATTGATTCAGCTGTTGCTTTTTTTCTGAAAAGTCCCCTTTTAATCAGAGGTTAGAAGCAAACAGCTTTCTCCTTTTTTGCCAGGATTTGTGCCTACAGTGCTCTAGAAGAATAAAGTCACCACCTCTTCCTGGAGTGAGAGAGATTGAAGTGAAGCTCCATGTTGCTTGTTTTTGGGAGACATAAAATGTACTTTCAGAGTGTCTGCACTCTAGCTGGCATGCAGCTGAAGGTGTGGAACACTTGCAGGCCCAGGCTGGTTTCACAACAGTGAATTTTATGCAAATCGTTTTGGTCTTTGCTGTGCTGAAACTGTCTTCTCTGATGGTTGGGGGATGCAATCAACAATGCATAAATGCAAAGCAAGACTAGAGTTTCCATCAGGCACAGAATCCATCAGACACTCCTCTTCGGGGAGAGGGGGCGGTTAATAAGTCTAATTAATAAATAAATAAACTTAGAACTAAGAAAAAAAATTCCTTACAGTGAGAACAATTAATCAGTGGAACAATTTGCCTCCAGAAGTTGTGGGTGCTCCAACACTGGAGGTTTCTAAGAAGCAATTGGACAGCATTTGTCTGAAATGGTATAGTATTTTCCTGCTTGAGCTGGAGGGTTGGATTAGAAGGCTTCCTAGGTCCCTTCCAATTCTCTTATTCTAACTGTACTGACTAGATATTAGAATTTTGGCAGGATAATCCTGGCTCAGGGAAAAGCATCCTTGTTTTGGGGAAATTCCCAATACACACAAACAACTATGCCCTGGTTTTCAGATTCTATGCTGGCTGACCAGAAGCAGCAAGTGAAGCAGCAGAAACCTTGAATTACAGATTGTTTTGTTCTGGAAGTATGGTTCATTCTGAACTGCTTTCAGAACATTTGTTGTTGACTCCTTTAAATGCACAAATTCATCTGATTTTATATTCTTGATCATATAGGTCAGGGATGTCCAAACTTGGGAACTTTAAGACTTATGGACTTCAGCTCCCAGAATTCCCCAGCCAGCATAGCTGGATGGGTGGTAACAAACTCAAGCTCAACCCTGCCAAGACTGAGTGGCTGTGGTTTCCGGCACCCCGGTTCAGCCAGATTACTCCAACTGTGGCCATTGGGGGCGAAACACTGGCCCCCGTGGAGAGGGCACGCAATTTGGGTGTCCTCCTGGATTCCCGGCTGTCCGTGGAGGACCATGTGGCGGCCGTGGCCAGGGGGGCATTTCATCAGGTACGCCTGATGCGCCAATTGCGCCCCTTACTGGACCGGGCTGCCCGTCGCACAGTCACTCAAGCTCTCGTGATGTCCCGACTCGACTACTGTAATGCTCTCTACATGGGGCTTCCCTTGAGGTGCACTCGAAAGCTACAGCTAGTCCAAAACGCAGCCGTGCGGGTGATTATGGGAGCCACTAGATGCTCCCACATAACACCGATCCTGCGCGAGCTGCATTGGCTTCCTGTGGTCTTTCGAGTGCGCTTCAAGGTTCTGACAACTATCTTTAAAGCGCTCCATGGCTCGGGACCTAGTTATATGCGAGACCGCCTCTTGCCCCATACATCCCTTAGACTGATACGCTCCCACAGAGAGGGCCTTCTCAGGGTGCCGTCGGCCGGACAATGCCGACTGGCGACACCCAGGGGAAGAGCCTTCTCTGTGGCGGGGCCAGCCCTCTGGAATAACCTACCCCCTGAATTACGTACCATCACCGACCTCCGCCTCTTCCGCCAATGTCTCAAGACATATTTGTTTCAACAAGCCGGCCTAGCATAACCTCCCACGGGGACTTTTTAGAAAGTTTTAAATTGGGTATTTTAAAATTAGGTTTTTAGCATAGGATGGGACTGTTTAATATATATTTTAAATTACGTATTTATCTTTTGTATTTTGTATGTTTTTACATTTCCTGTGCGCCGCCCTGGGTCCTCTGTGGAGAAGGGCGGGATATAAATATAAATAAATTCAAATTCAAAATTCAAATTCAACTTAAAAAACTTTAAATAATTGTAAATATGGGGACTTTTAGGTAGTTTTAAATTGGGTTTTTAAATTTTGGTTTTAGCGCAGGATAGGTTTATTTAATAGTCTTTTAAATTATATTTATTGTATTTTGTATGTTTTTAAATTTCCTGTGCGCCGCCCTGGGTCCTCTGTGGAGAAGGGCGGGATATAAATTTAAATAAATAAAATAAATAAATAATAAAAATAAGTTAAAGTCCACAAGTCTTAAAGTTCCCAAGTTTGGACATCCCTGATATAGGTCATACATGCCATGTGTACACAAGGACTCATACTTAGGTTTATTTTCTATTATATCTACTTTCCCCTCCCCTTCCCCTTTTGTCTATGAATTAAAAAAATGCAAATACCTTTAACAATTTTAAATTGTTTTTAGCACAGGGTTATAAGTTTAATAGGTTTTAATAATGGTATTTTGTATATATGTATTGTTTTTTTAAATTTTCCTGTGCGCCGCCCTGGGTCCTTTTTTAGGAGAAGGTGCGGGTTATAAATTTGAAAAATAAAAATAAATAAAAATAAACAATAATAAAATACTCTAGTTTCAGATATACAGCTATAAAAAAGCTGAACTGTAAATGGCTGGCACTTTATTTTTGATTGTGTTTGACCAACTGGATTGGTTGGCACACACCCCATACAGTGGAGTTGAGATGCCAACAGTGGTTTTCTCTTTTTATTCAGATCATTACAGAGCAAGATTAGTGATTAAATTGAGCTAGTTTTCTTTTCCCAGAGTGGCCTTGGATAGCAAAGCCTGTAATTTCCTAACAGCTGCAGAGAATTAGCTGAAAACAATCTTCTGCAAGCAAAGACAATTCAGATTATCCAACAAACACAAACAAGCCATTTATACAATCAAGAGCTTCATTCCCCAAGTTTATTTAGATGTGATGATCTACTTCAAGGTGAGGAGAAAGGTAACTAATGCAACTATGAAAAAGTACATATCTATTTCCTGCTGACTTGTGACTTTTTGATGAGCTCAGATACACAACCTTTCACAAACATATGATAGACTTATGCACCACTGACAACTGACATAAAAAATTTAGTTATTTGACCCTTTCGAGATGGGGTGTCAAACTCGATCCCATTGTGGGCCATATCAGGATATTGTTTGCCCTTGGGGGGCCAGGGTGAGCACGGCCTGCTTGTCACAGCTGACTAGGTAGGCATGGCCACGGTGGGCAGGGGCATCATGGTCTGGTCCCTCGCTGTCTTTGGGATGGCTTTGCAGGACAATTCTGGGCCTATCCATATGTTTGACGTGTGCTTTAGAGCTTCTCTGCCATTTTTGTTCCAGAGGAATTCCATATAGGGAATTAGAAGAACGTCGCCCTGGGTCCTCTGTGGAGAAGGGCGGGATATAAATATGATTAAAATAAAATAAAATAAAATAAATAAAAAGAACATATCTCATTCCTGCAAAATATACAATTATTTATGAAAACATTGCCATCTTAACAATTTTAATTTATAATTTATAATTTAAATTATTTATAATTTATTCTGCCCTACAATAAAATTCCTATCTGCTTTTTTATTGATATGCTGTTTTCTTCCTTCCAATTTTATATTTTTTTTATTCCCTGTGAAAGTGGCACTACTTTCTCAGAAAGGAAAGTTCTCTTGAACTTTCTCAGAAGTTCAAAGAAAATTAACACCCAAAAGTTATAGTGTTATTAATAAGTAGTAGTCACATTGATATTTAAAGACTAAAATATAAGTCTAGAAGGAAAATGCGTTGTTCAGAGTGTTTAAGGATACCTGTCATAATATTGCAGATTTATAATATTGACCCCAGTATTAATTTTAATTTATAATTTTATAATGAAACTAGATAATCCACGACTTGCTATGTCATCTTTCTTAACACATATAGGTCAGAGTAATAAACTTTCCTCTTATTACCCTCAGCAGTTTTTTGTTTCTATTTGGGTATTATTGTTATGTCGATTTGAGTCTTAGTCAAACCTCATTTGGAAATCTCCTGTGTTGGTTATGTCAGCAGATAAACAGAAATGAATAAACTCTCGACTTGCCTGTTAGTTCATTTAGTGTTTATTTCAGACTCTCTGGATGTCAGTCACTCAGCAGTGATGTGTGACCTTTTTTGCAAAGTTGCTATTTGTACTGGAGTTGAGTTAATTGAAAAGATGAACTTTTACTTCACAAGAGTCTTAATCCAGTCACTTGATGCAAGACATCATTAGCTGTCTTGTCCTTCTATTTGAAATAGCCTTTTAAAGTTCAAAGCTTGCCCATTTCATTTTAAATCCATATTGCAAGATTTTGTTTAGAAGAAAAATATTGGTTTTAATGTTATCTCAAGGCAGGATTATTTTTATATATATATATATTGGTGGGGGCAGGAGTTATAATTCAGGATATCATCTGTAGCTTGCAAACTCTGGACACTCATTTCATAAAAACAAAAAGGTTAGAGATAGAAAAAAAATCTTTGATGTAATTTAGTAGTCTTTAAGACTTGTTCAGCATGAATGGAAATCATACTTTAACAGACAAATGAAAAACAAATCACGTGGAGAAATTTCCTTTTCTTCTGTCTCATCTTACATAAGCAACGATCATTTTTCCTCCTGATGTTTTTCACTCCTGGTGAATAAAAACCAACAGTGCTAGCCTTAAGCAACAAAGATTCTGCTATACCTATTATTTCCATCACACAGTGTCCACGTGTGTTTTGAACAGCTTGAAGAAATACCTTATCCAGAAAAAAAAGATATCTGGTGTGGTGGATGCTGGGATTTTCTGAATGCCTAGAGCATGTTCATTGTGTAGACTGCCAAGAAATCATTTACTAGAAGCCAATAGACCATAGGAACATCTAGAATTTTATCATCCACACATTATTTCAAAGGTTGCTCCTCTAGATTCCCTAAGTTTTATGAATAAAGAATGGCTGGCAATCAGAAAAGATGCTTTGTTCCTTTAGCATTTACACACACAAAAATGAATAAAAGAAGTGAAGATTCAATCAGGCATTTTTAGTACATTTTTGGCCCTTTGCATACTTTTAGTCAATATGAGCATAATAAACACACACAGAGAGAAATTGCACATATGGCATTCATTCAATTCTCACTTTGCATCTTTACAACAACATCTGAGCAAAGTGTCCTATGGCTATATCAGCCCCGGGAAAGGCATATAGATCAATGAGACAACTACAGTGTGCTCATGGGATACTGTTGTGTTCATATAGCTCTATTTGAACTTTGACTGAAGCTGGAGAGTGTCAGACAGATGTAATACAGATTTAATCTTACTATATTCAGTTTACATGCATTAAAATGAGATTAATGTAAATATTTCTGAAACATAATTTTAATTATATTATGGTGGGGGAGATATATTAATCACTAACTAGAGCATCCTGCATCCCCTATCCAATTAAAAACTTTAGAAACTGTATTTATTTGCACCTGCAGGTAATTGATTTATATCAAGAGATATTATTCAATGCTATGAACTTTATGAATATATTTTTATTACACTCTTTTTCTGAATCACATGGGATATTAAATTGCAAAGTGAGTGATATCAAGACTTGCCACTTCTAAAACTTTCAACCATTTTGAGGGGAGGAAGTAAAAGTCAAGTTGTTATGCATTTGGTAATTTATTCACAAATTCCCTTTTATGTATCATTAGATCAAACTCATATCGTGGTATCACTAACACTGAATGAATTACATTTCAAATTTCTGGCATTCTAGTCTTAGCTGATTTTAAAATAGATCTATCAAAATCACTGATTCTACTTCTTGAAATAGGTCAGCTTTGTTTTACTTGGTGATACATAGTGAATCCAAGATAGCTCAACAAAAACAGAGTCAATGACAGCTAAAGAATTAAGGAATCATTGAATAAACGGGTTCCTTGGAACTTTCCCAGAAAAGGGGGACCAGGAGAGAGTCCACATATGTTCTGGATGGTTGCTCCCCATGAGAAAACAATGGGACAGTGGTTTTTTGCAAGTTGGAGTTCCAGAAGATGATGGGATTAGCCATCCAGCTCTCAACCTTCCTGCCTCTGCTGGACTTCGTGCTTTTCTCCTCACGCTCCTCGCGACTGCAATAGATGTTGAGAAGCAGCTTTTGGGACTAATGGGGCTTGGGCTTCCAGCCCAACAGCCGCCACCACTTCTGGACATCTATTGCAGTTGCGAGGAGTGCGCAGAGAAGAACGCGAAGTCCAGCAGAGGCAGAAGGTTCTTGGCACTCCCGATAACCTTCCTGTCTCCGCTGGTTGCTAGTTGCCCAGTTGGCATGGCCCCATGCATGGCCCTCCTCCTCCTCACTCTCCAAAGGCTCTTCTCCTCCTTCCCGAAGCTCAGCGGGAGCTGGGCTCAAGGGATCGGAGGAAAACCACACCTTGGAAAACTTTGCTGGGAAGGGAGGTGGGGAACCAGTGGGGGGGATGGGACACCCTGGAACACGCCTGTGTTTTGCTGGCAGCCACTCCTTCTAGGCAAGTTCAGGGAGGTACTAGGAGGCCCCACAAGCTACCGCCCAGGAGTGGCGACAGAACGGGTGGGGGAGCAAGCGAGGGTGGAAGAGCAGGTGCTCTGTGAGGAATGGGTTCTAACTGGTACAGTAGATTTATGGAACCTCTTCTACCGAACTGGTTAGAACCGGCTCTGAGAGGGCGGGGGAGAGGAAGAGGGAGAGGGGGAGAGAGAGAGAATGAGAGAGAGAGAGAGAGGATGAGAGAGAGAATGCTACAGGACTATCCACAAGAGTGCAATGCTTCAGGAAAATGCAGCTGTTTGTGATATTAGTGATCCCAAAAACTAGTTGGATAAGAGGCTGCTAGAAATTGTACTTTTTCTACAAAAGGGAGAACTATAGGTAAAATCAATATTATGACTCAGAACAATTTAGACATTGCCAGTATTCAGCTTGTCTTTTTCTCTAATTAATTAGTAAGAGTTATTTCAAGATTTATTGTGTGAGAAGACTTGAGTCTTTATCTCTTTCCTTTCTTCACTGTTTTTTACATATAAAAAAATAGGCCTTGAACAGTAAGGAGAGATTAATGGCATCCAAGAACCTCTTAAACTAATACCATCAAAATCCAGCTTTTTCCCTGCATGAGAATAACATAGTACAAAAATGCACCACACATTATACTTAATTTGATTCTCACATTTCAATAATGCTGCAGAAATTATCATTGCTATTACAAATGGTGCAATGTCATTACTTTTTCTCTGACATTTTCTCCATAAAATATGAACATAATGAGAAACAGTGAAAGATTTAACCATCCATGCTATTCAAAGTCTACTTTATATTTAGACAATGAAATGTAAGTGCTGACATTCTTCCTTCTTTTAGAATATTTAACTAATTCCTGAAACCAAAAATAATGCACATTTTTGAAGTCTACTGAACTTCTTTACAAACATTGGAAATACAATTATTGTTCTTAAATTAGAATAATAATTACAAGAAAGTCTGCATTCTATGGAATATATATAAGATAATTTTTGTCAGCTCAGTCTATAAATTTTATGCATTACCTTCAAGTTTTAGATCTGATAATTTAAAACTTGTCTGAGTATGTACATTTGCTAACAAGCTGAAAGGAAATTGGGCACAGATGGGGTCTAACTTGAATCCTGATATTTTCACTTACTGCAAAATCATAATCTTCCAATATCTAACATTTGCATATACATTATATTATATATCAGTGTACATAATACTCTTTTCCCAATTTTTACTTTCTACTTTTCCCCCCTAACTCTTAATAAAATAGCCATCATATTAAGAAGTATTCTATATCTATCCATCATCTCTTGCCTTTTTTAAAATTTCAACTCTTATTGACTTTTTGGTAAATCTTTCATGTTTCTCCCTTGGGGTCTTGTATCTTCTTACATCATGCTTATTTAATCCAAGTATTTCATCTGCCTCAACACCTATCTCTAGCTGTTGGATCTCTAGAGCACCCATCTGTAATTCTTTCATCCATTTTGAGAGATATTTCTATTTATTTTCTTCTATATTTTGAACTCTTAAGGAGTAATCTACCTGTTCCATTTTAAGAATTATTATTATCTCTTCAGTATCTTTATCTGCTTGTATCATTTTTTTTTAATTTATCTCTTCTATTCTTTCCTCAGCTCCTTCTAGTTTCTATTTATTTTCATCTTTTATTTTCATCTTTTGAATTTTTTGTTCATCTTTTATTATTTATTGGGGGATTTTTAGCCTCAAATCTGTATCCTGCATCAGTTCCATCATCTCCCTATGATTCATTGTCATATTTTCCTGAATACATTGAAACATCAAAATATTTCTTTATGAACTGTATTTGTTTTCCCATTAAAACATTTTGTAATAATTTAATCCTCTGAAAATTACTCAATATTTCACCAAGCTTCCAATATCTCAATTGCCCAAAAACACCAGTATTAGTGAAGTTTACTCAGTCCCGGGACTGTTCCCCAAAATCTCCTAAATTTATAGTCCTTAATATTTTCCAATTTTCCAATCTAAATTATCCAAATTTTTAAGTCTTATTTAATTTTTCTTCTTTCATCTCATAAGGTGTTCTATCAACTCATATTAATAATCCAGATTGGCCCACCAAATTTCCCCAAATCTCTTCAATCTACAGGATCAAGTGTTCAATTTCAAGGATGTTTCTTGTTAATTATATCCCACCTTGCCTTAAAAATCTTCAAAAGGCTCACTAAATACTTCCAGGAGGCCAAAACACCAGTAGATATGAAACCAAAATAAGGAAGCCTTCCACGTATTGTTTGCCTTTCACTATTTCATTTCTCCTCCTTATTTTTCTTCTGTTATCAGTCAGTCCTCTCTTCCCAGTAGGTGGCACCCCCATTTTAAGTTTCAGCATCAAACAAAGCAAAGATAGAACAGCTGACTGTCAAAAAGATCGAGGGGAAAAAGGAAAAAAAAGAAAAAAGTCTGGGCTTTCTATATTTTAAAGCTTCATAGTCTTCCATTAAAAGTTTGTCTCACTTTTGGGTCTATAATCTTTCATCACCGTCTCCTGCCGCACACCTCCCATCGACCGATCCGCTCCCATAGGAAGGGCCTCCTCAGGTTGCCAACCGCTGGTCAATGCCGGCTGGCGGTGCCCAGGGGAAGGGCCTTCTCTGTGGCAGGGCCATCCCTCTGGAACGACCTACTTCCTGAACTTTGTACCATCACGGACCTCCCCCTCTTTCGCCACTCACTCAAGACGTATCTGTTCCACCAAGCCGGTCGAGCTTAGAGCTTAGAGTTCAGACACGATATTATCTTAGCTAATTAGTAAATGGATTTTAGAATTTTAATGGGAATATTTTTAGCACAGGTTCTTAATTTAATTTAATTTTAATTATTATTATTATTATTGTATTTATTGTTGTTTATTGATGATTTTTAATCCCGTGTGCACCACCCTGAGTCCATCTCGATGGAGAAGGAGCGGTTATATAAATCGAATATAAATAAAATAAATAAATAGATCATGTGTTAAATTGCCACTTTCTTAGCATTTTTTAAAGAATTTTTTTTTATTCAAGCTCAAATCTTTAATATAGAAGTTGAACGTCATCTCATCCAATTCCAATCCTCTGTCCACACACTGCTCCAGCTGATAATCTTCTTGTCCCTAATTGTCACAGCTTTGGTCTTGCCAAAATGGCCATCGCCTCTGCTGCCGATCAGGAGGCTTTCTTTGCATCAAGTGAGGAAATTGCTGTTTCTTCATGATCTACAAATCATCCCTCCTTTCTTCACCACTCTTCCAGGGTGGCTTTGGCTCCATGGGTTTTCCTGGCAAACAGATATCGGTTGGGTTTCACGGTGATCCACGGAGCTCCACTATCCCATATCTCTCCCGCTATGACACCAACCCGTGAAACAATCTTACTCTCTTTTAGTAGCCTGCAGATACATTGGTTCCAAAGACAGCAAATTTAATTTGAGCTAGTTAATAGTACACCCAAAATATAAATCATAATAAGCATTCATAATCACACTGCATCATTATCAAGAATAGCCATATCATCAGCATATAAGAACAAGGATCAAGCGTCACCACGTCCTTAGTATATTGGCTGTTTTATTTATTTATTAAATTATTATTAAATTTATACCCCGCCCTTCTCCTTGTTAGGACCCAGGGCGGCGCACAGGGATGTTAAAATACATACAAAATATATAAAATATATGAAATTTAAAATACTTATTCTAATAAATAAACCCTGCGCTAAAAACCGAATTAAAATCCCAAGTTTAAAAACTATCTAATAGTAAGTATGGAGGTTACTCTAGGCCGGCTAGATGAAATAGGTGTGTCTTCAGACACTTGCGGAAGAGGCGGAGGTCGGAGATGGTGCGGAGTTCAGGGGGTAAGTCGTTCCAGAGGGCTGGGCCCGTCACAGAGAAGGCTCTCCCCCTGCCAGTCGGCATTGCCAGTCGGCATTGTCCAGCCGACGGCACCCTGAGGAGGCCCTCTCTGTGGGAGCGTCGTTCCAGAGGGCTGGGCCCGTCACAGAGAAGGCTCTCCCCCTGCCAGTCGGCAATGCCAGTCGGCATTGTCCAGCCGACGGCACCCTGAGGAGGCCCTCTCTGTGGGAGCGTATCGGTCTGAGGGATGTATGGGGCAGGAGGCGGTCTCGCATATAACTAGTTTAATAGAAAAAAAGAGTGCCGTTTACTTAGAGACAACAGATTGAAGTGCCCTAGGTCCATAGGTTTGTGGAATTCTACCAACAAGCCAGAAATGTTATTAAACAGTTATGGATAGGGAAGCTGTTATGCAGCAAGGAGACTGGTACAGTAGCAACAATCCCAACTGACTCCTACAGCTCAGCTCCTTATTAGGGTCCAAATCTAGCTCTTTATGGAATGGTATCCCTGACAACTCTCTTGAAAAGTCATACCAGCTTCCTGCCTTAGCCCAGGGGTCATGCATTGCTGGTGCCAAATCTGGAATTAATCAGGTCACACTTTGGCTTCTCCCCAGCCTAGATAGTCTTCCCCAGTCTCAGAAATGTATATCAAGTTGGTTCTCTCATCCATTAATTCTTGAATGAGATAAGCTTTATTAAAGAACAACTGTGTATTCAAGAGTATCAGCAGCCAGACTCCAAAGCCAGGTGATAATTTAACAGCCAAGTTGAAGGTTAAATTTGACAAGGGGCCATTCTAATGACTGCCATGGTATAATCTGGAAAACAAATCAATTTATTAATAAGCTTAGTCACTGGGATATACTAAATTGAAATATAATGAACAAAAGAGAATGGAAGCACGCATCTTAGAACACACTTTACAAATTTAAACTAAATTATATTGAAGGCCATGTCATGTCCAACAAAATTAAAACAGATGGCTCCAATTTGTCAATTGCAATATTCAAAATATCAATCACAGAAGTATAGTTAGTTTTTATAAAATTGAGATGGCTGGATTATAGACAGCATTACTTCCTGTAACTTCTAGCTAGAATTGTAGTTAATATTATAACCATATCACAATAACCTAATAATTTTGCACTTTTTCTCTTGAATTCCAATATTTTAGGCTAATACATTTCAGAGTGTTTTCAACTTGTTTTGAATGCAGTAACACCAATGTTAATTTTGCTATTATAAATACTTCGTATGATTCATCTTTGGGATTCTTAACGTATAGCAAAAGTAAATGTTAACCGTACACGGTGTTGCCATTTGGCCTTTCTTCTGCGCCGAGAGTTTTTACTAAAATTATGGTGGCTCTGGCGGCGCACATACACTCCATCCAAGTCAGAGTTCAGTTTTATTTAGATGACATTTTGATTCAATCAGAGTCCACCCACTCAGCTAGCAGGGACCTATCCATCACGGTCAGGACGCTCAGGTCACATGGCTTCTCCATTAATGAGGCCAAGAGTCACCTTTCCCCCACTACTCAGCTCCTATACCTAGGGGCCTGGGTCGATTCGGTGGCTGGTCAGGTATTTCTCTCTGATGACAGATTATCTAGTCTTCAGGAATTGGTAAAATAGATTGAGACACAGGGCAGACCCCAATTGGCCTCCTTGTCCAAACTGTTGAGTAAAATGGTCTCGACCATTGACATTGTCCCTTGGGCCAGGTTCCACTTGTGCGACTTGCAGTGGTTCATGCTTCCCTTTCAGAAGAGGAGGATCAGCCATTCATTAATATGGGTGGTCTTGCCGGCTGGGGTCAGACGTTCCCTCCATTGGTGGAGGTCCACAGCGGTTCGCAAAGGTTGCTACTTCTGGTTGACCGATAGGCTCACCATCACCATGGATGCTAGCTTGTTTGGATGGGGGGCTCACATGGGGCCTCACGATGCTCAGGGGCAATGGTCCTTACAGGAATCTTCACTTAGCATTAACCTTCTATATCTTAGGGCCATTCGGTTGGCCCTCGAGGAGTTTCACACCCTTGTAGAGGGGCAACACGTGCTTGTTTTAACTGATAACATTACCACCAAAGCGCACATAAATTGACAGGGGAGCACCCATTCGGGGGACCTCATGCGGGAGACAAAGATTTTGGGCACATGGGCAGAGGCCAATTTGGCCTCACTGTCAGCAGAACACATTTCGGGGGTGGCAAACTCCAGGGCAGACTGGCTGAGCAGAGTGACAGTGGATAATTCCGAATGGCATTTACACCCTTCTATTTTCCAGGAGGTCATGAGACAGTTTGGCGATCTGGTGGTGGACCTCTTCGCCATCCCCAGCAACTCCCAACTGCCCAGGTTCTATTCCAGGTTCCGTTACCCGGGGGTGGAAGGGGTGGATGCCCTGTGGGACCCCTGACCACCAGATGTCCTTTACACTTTTCCTCCACTGTCGCTCCTTCCCAGGGTAATTCGCAGAGTTATCATCCTCCAGGCGGAAGTCATCCTGATTGCCCCTCACTGACCTCAGAGGCCCTGGTTCGCGGACCTCAGGACTCTATCGACGGAGACACTGTGGCGGCTTCCAGTGGACACTTCGCTTCTTCTTCAGGGATCATTGGAACACCTGGACTCCGGGTGGGTCCAGTTGATCACTTGGAGGTTGAGCAGCTCACCTTGAGGGGTGGGCGGTACTCAGATAAAGTTATACAGACCATACAGGCCTCCAGGAGGCAATCCACCACACGCATTTACAATGCGACCTGGAAAATTTTCGCTAGGGGGTTCCAACCAGGGGAGTCTTCTATCCTGCAGGTCCTGGATTTCCTACAAGATGGGCTTGATAGGGGCCTGGCACCAAATACCATCAGACGCCAGGTGGCGGCCCTGGGTACCATTATAACGTGGGGTGGGGGTCAGACCTTATCTCATTACCCACAGTGCAACGGTTCGTTAAGGGGCCACCAAGTTATGCCCACCGGTGGTCCACAGGTACCCATCTTGGGATCTCCCACTGGTCTTAGAGGCCCTGCTTGATCCACCCTTCGAGCCTCTTCAGGAGGTTCCTCTGAACATTTTGTCCTGGAAAGTGGCCTTCTTGGTGGCAGTCACTTCAGTGCGTCGTATTTCAGAGCTACACACCTTGTCAGTGCGGAGGGATCTTTGCAGGTTCTATCCGGATAGGGTGGTTCTTCTGCTGGATCCTTCCTTTGTACCTAAAGTTAACTCAAGGTTCCACCGGGCACAGGAAGTGGTGTTGCCGGACTTCGGTTCTTCTGCCCCTGATCAACAGATTGGTTCAAGACAGGGGATTGACGTGCATAGGGCCTTGGAGATTGACATCCAGTGCACAGCGGTTTTCCGTAAGATGGAAGCTCTCTTTGTTTCCTTCCAGCCCTCTTCTCTGGGCAATAGAGTTTCAGTGGCCTGTATTGGGCAATGGGTAAGACGGGGTATTGCCCTTGCTTATGAGTCCAAGGGAGCGGGTCCTCCTTCAGGGATTACTGCACACTCCACAAGGAGTGCTGCCACCACTAGGACGTGGGCTACTCAGGCTTCCTTGGAGGAGATATGTAAGACGGTGACTTGGACATCTCCGATGCCGTTTATCAGAAATTACAGGTTAGACAAGTTCGCCTCTGATTAGGCTGCCTTCGGTCGCTGAGTATTACAGGCGGTGGATCGGGTGGAATCTGATTCGGTTTAAAATTTAGCCCACCCTGGGATGAGACTTGGTTGCTTGGGTATGGCCCATTCTTGGATGCTATCTTCCCCTTATTGAGAAAGGGCATTGGTACTTACTTCATACGCCTCTTGTAATAAGAGGAAGATAGCATTCGTCCCTCCCTTGTTTTTGAAGGTTTTCACAGTGGAAGTTATCATGCAAGTTTCCATTGGATTCAAGTTTGTACCTTTGTTTCCTTCATTGTTATGTTACTAAAGTGGTTGGATACTACCGATGAGTCTATCTTCATTTTCTTCATCGTAAAACTGGGATTAGGCACCTCATCATGGGGTTTTATAGTAGCCTAATTAATTAGTAATCAGACTCAGTCCAATCAGAGATGGATGGAGATAACCCATTCTTGGATGCTATCTTCCCATTCTTGGATGCTATCTTCCCCTTATTAGAAGAGGCGTATGAGGTAAGTACCAATGCCCTATCTGTCGGATCCCTAAAAGTGATACTGCCATTCAGTTGGGAGGAGGGGGGCCTTGGAGTCGATTTATTAGTAGTGCCTGTGACAACTGATATTTTACAACTGGTTTCCTGGTGCCAAAGTGCCTTGTGATCCCCTCACCTTTTGGGGGAATGTTTATGATGGCCATGTGGGACATTTCACTTTAATGTCTAATGGAAGATAGCCATGGGAATGTATGTTTATTCTCTCAAGGCAGTTAATAAAGGAAACATCTTCACGTGTATTGGCTAAAATCTGCATTCTAACTAATGGGAGGGGTCTCTACTGCTAAAATTCTACTTGCATTGCCTAAGGGGATTCAGATGTTGCATTGAATTCTACTTAATAAAAGGTTCCTTTTGAAACAATCCGTTTAAAGAGTCTTCATTTCTTAAGTTAGGAAAAGAGCCCTTACATTATCATTACTTTTTGTTGTGGTGGTTAATATAAAGATGGCCTGATTAAAAACTAGAATACAGGTAGAAATACACATCTTTATATAAAGCAAGAGTTAGATGGAAAGATTGGAGGTTGAAAGATGATATTATTAGGTATGTTTAAATAACAGGATGACTAGTACTTGAATGGTGTATTGTGACTTTGAACAACCAAATAATGAAGGACTATGTCTTAATATAAGCAAGTGAATTAATACTAGGATTAGTAATGGTAGCCGGATTAGAAGCTAGAACAGAGGCAAAAATAAGAAATAGGGGGAATATTAGAGGATGCAATTTTTTAAATAATAGAATATAAGCAATAATTAGATGGAAAGATTAGAGGTTGAAAGACAGTATTACTATATATGCTTAATAATATCATTGGCATTAAATTGAACATTGAAATATTGAAAACTAAAAACAATCATGCATATCAATACTAGGATTACATAAACTTGATAAATGCAACAACAATTATTATTACTATTATTGCTATTTGTATTAAAATGAATTATACACAGAGGCCACACTATTCATGTATTGATATTGATGTATATTATTAAAAATCCAATGAATAAAAATGAATCAAAAGATCTTGAACTCAGAAATATACTTTAGCCAATGTTTGATTTAAAAAATCCATTTTTTCAGACAGAAAGAAAGCAAATGCCATTTGAAGTTTTCCAATTATAATGAGTGGGGAAGCATCGAGAATGGTGTTTCTAATAAAGTTTAATGCTCGAGTGTAGATTCACTTACTTAGTAGGATTGTTCTGCAACTATTTTAGCCACTTGGGAAGAGACAGCTTTCCATTCTTCTCATCAGAAAGCAACCAAGTTCATTGGGGTGGGTTAAGGATTTCACACCATTGCTGCTTTCCACCCCTTCCTTCTCTCCTACCATTTCACAAGTAAGGTTAGCAAAGCATAAGAAGACCTGTGCAATGGTGGTCTTACAACATCTGCCCTACTGTCACCATCTATGTGAAACAACCAGAGAATCCAAGCAAAAAATGGTGCACGAGGCTGGGAAGAACATGGACTCTTGACATGAAGGATGGTCAAATGCTATCTTTGCTTTCCTTACTGGTGGCAACAAGGGTGTGTTTCTGATATTACTTTAGCCAGCAACATCAGCAGCAAGCTGACATATCATAGTCTTAGTTATGATATAAATTTGGCATGGAGCGGAAGTGCACAAAATGATCTGAAGGGTCAGATGTAGCTTACAAGCTGTGGGTAAGACCCTCATCTTACATAGTGACCAGGGGTCTTTCTCTGCTATAAGAATAAATCACTGAACATACATCTTCAGTTTGCTTGCAGAAGGAAAACAAAGATGAGAAATCGCTTTTAGAAACCCCTGTAAGAAAAGATGAAAAGATCATTTTTCGAAGTAATGCAGAGCTATATGCAAACAATCTGTGTTTGCTTTGTGCTGTATTTTTACCATTTTGTTCCAAGAAACAGGAACTGAACAAATAGATGATGTGGGGAAACAAGCAGTTCAGTGAGAGAAAAGATGAATGATTTTGCTTTTATAGCTTCTAAGGCATTTAATATTACTTTCTATATGTACTGATGTTAATGGCAATGACAGGCAGGGATTTGGATCTGTTCAGAGAAATAAATTGCGTTGCGTTCTCTTTAGTTTTAATTCATTCCTTCTTAGAAATTATCACACAATATTCATGCCCTCCACAGTATTCATGCCCTCCATTTAGTATAAGTATCTTATACTAAACAGTTTTAAGGAATTCTTATTATGTATTTGAGTTGCCAGCTTTGGTTCAAATTGTCTTTTTTACATCCAGCAGATGTTTTCCTAAATGGGCATTTTGACTTTAATTCAGTGATCAAAAAATTAAATTAGAAGCTGTCATGTTGAAATCAGTGTGACTTACATGGAAGTATTTTTAGGAGTACAAGGTCTTAACTGGGGGAAATGTCAATTGTTATGAATCAATGTCATTCTCCGAACAAAACCTTATGGTGAACATAAGGAATATTTTATTAATGTGTTATGTGTGGATTTATTTAGCAAGGTCACTTCTTGTCACTCTTACAGAGATACATGATAGGTTGATTTGATATTTCACTCATACATAAGGACAAATAACTTGATACTTTCCAGATTTGTGAACTACAACTGCTATAATCTTGCATCTAGCACTGTCATTGCTGCCATTTCTAGTAGTTGACGCTTATATAACTGGAGGTTATAAAAAAACTGGAGAAAGCTAAATTGCTTGTTCTTTTGAGGTAATTTTTCTGATACCACTCAGTGTATGAATGAACATGAATTGGTGATGTATGGATAGGGTAAAGGAATTTAAAAAATGACCCCAAGCATTTGTAAACACAAATCGGCCAGCATTTCCAGCAAAGAATTTTATTTATATTCAGATTAGAACCACAAAATGAAATCAGACACATAGTGATTAAACTAGCACAGATGAATCGGTATACCTTATTTAAAACAGGGTTCCTTAATAAATTTTTGAGGTGCAAAGTTCTTTATTTATTTAGTCAACAAGTAGAAAGAAAAATAAGAATCTGAAGAAAGAGGAGCTGAAAAAGGAACTGACTGAAGAAAACAAGCAAATGAATAAACAGAGGTGACAACATGAGATGTTCATGAGAAAGAAATGAATCTGAGAACAGTCAGGTGGTTTAAGACCAGGATGTTCCTTACGCTGTGAGAGAGAAGGGTGAACATGAAACTGGAAACAACAAAATGCAATTTTGAAAAAAATATACCATAATTTATCAGAACATCAGGAATATTCACATAAACCCCTTCAAGTGCTATGTCTGGATTGGGGAATCATACCAGCTCATCCTGCCATCCCCACTGCTACTATGCAAATACACATTGGATTATATTAAATACTTGAGTTAATTTTTGAACTAATAAATTATTTTTGCTTTTATGTTCCTACAACACTGTAGGAACATTGAGATTATCAGAGTGACAAGAAAAGAAAATGTGTTTATATTGAACTAGGAAATTGAAGGCTGATGGCTGATGGTTTAGCCACCTGATGGCTAAGAAATAGCAGTTTGTTTGCTTCAAGGACAAAGGAAACTAAAAATGAGTTACTCACTTAATATTATTTTTACTCATATGGTAATAACCTGCATTTTATATCTTTCTATCACAAAGTAACCTTTGATGAAAATGTTAAATGCTAGTTTGATGAAGAATTAACATTCCCCCAAATGTTAACTTCTTGGCATAAGTTCTCCTGGCCCAGATTCTGACTTAGCCATTTTTAACGCCCTGCATTTAGGTTGCAAACTGTCATCTTTGTCATTTACTGTAGCTTTGTCCATTTGTCAGGAACGTTAATTTGATTCCCTATATATAGCATGTTTCCTTGGCAACTCTTTGTTATGACCTGGAAATAGAGAGGCCTCTATTGCCTATTTGTGTGAGTTCCAAGAATCATCTGCTTCCAATATTAAGTAGAAATATGCAATTAAAAATAATTCAGACAATGAAGTTAAAGATTATCTGATCATACTTTTTATTTTTATTATTGACTAAAATATAAAGGTTTGATAGGAGCAGAAAATATTTTTTTTCATACAATTCAATTGTCTTGCCACAGCATGCCAAGATTTTGACGTCTGGCAAATAAATGGAGGGTACAGGATGCATTTTATAAATCTTGATTGCCTATGATTTGAAATCCTTACAAGCAACTTTTGTTATAAATATAATTAACATAACATAAAGATATTATATACAATGGGTTGAAGTATACCACCTCAAGTAGAAGATACATTCAATTGTTGTTGTTTGTTGTGAAGTCATGTCCGACCCATCATGACCCCATGGACAATGCTCCTCCAGGTCTTAGTGTCCTCTACCATCCTCTGGAGTCCATTTAAGCTCATGCCTACTGATTTGGTGACTCCATCCAGCCACCTCATTCTCTGTTGTCCCCGTCTTCTTTTGCCCTCAATCTTTCCCAGCATTAGGCTCTTCTCCAGTGAGTCCTTCCTTCTCATTAGGTGGCCAAAGTATTTGAATACATTCAATAGAATCATTCAATATAATTATCAGTACAAACATTTTGTAGCAGATGACATTAAACACCAAAAAAATGAATCATTCCCAATAAATAATACATTGTCTGAGGTTTGCAAGAAAAAAATATTGAATCATTACTGAATAGCTGATGTATTTTAATTTATAATCCATTATACTTACTAAATTTATTAGGAGGAAATTCATTGAGCTCAGGAGCATTTCTAGTAGTTTTTCAGAGAATTGCATTGCTATACTTACTTACCAACCAATTATATACAAAATTACTTACAGCTACCTGTAAGTTGCAAAACTAATGGTTCATGGTGATATCACTGCCTCTCACTCTTGGACAGAAAATTGAAAAGCATCAACAACTTTACTTCTTGAGCAGGAACTGATAAAATTCCATTAGTGTATATATTTTTGGGCTTCATAAATAAATACTTGGAAAATCAGTTTAAAAGTTTATACAAACAAACAAAATAGCTCAAGAACTTTACTTAATTATATTAAACAAAATCAGAACTTGACTGTGTGGATGCAAATAGAATTTTCTCTTGAGTGTTGATTTTGAATATAAAATGACAATATCTACAGTTGTTTGCATGTTCAAGGATTTTTAAAAAAACAAACAAACCGTCCCATTCCTTTTTTTTCCTTTAAAAAATGTGTTTTTGTCATGAACTGAAATATCAAATGAGAGTTAATGCACTTGTTTCTTATTAGTGGATAGAATTTAAGAAGACTTATAAACATGAGGCAACTTCTCAGTTTTCTATCACCCAAGCATTTAGAGGCAGAACGAAGGCGGCTTTTCAGCCCCAAAAAGGTCATAAATGAAATAGAATGCCACAATGCTGACAACAAGCACTTTAAAGGTCTGTCTCAGGCCCGTTAAGGTCTGTTTGCTCGTGTATGAAGGATTGCCTATTAAATTTGAAAAAGGTTGCAAGCTGAATAAACATCCTCCAGCAGGGTCAGTCCTCTTTAAAGTCATGTAACAGAAAGCAGTTAATGTTTGGGTACATTGGTAATACCCACTAGATTTACATCAAATCAAATGCCGATGGAAGATCAGGGCAAGCTACAAATGCCATTTATAGGAATGGGCTTCAGTGGATTCATTATTTGCTTAATATACAAAAAATACTGTTAAAACATTCTCCTTACTACACAGGACAAAGCTTTCCATTCCTTCATATCTGAAGATAAAAGCAGACCAAAACAAAATGTGGAAAAGCTGAAGACCACTTGAACTGTCAAAGAGGTCAGCACAAATCTTGGTATCCAGGTCTTAGGAATGACAGCTATTGAATTGCCCCCCTTCCAATTGTTGAGTATTGTTGACAACTTCCTCTAAGAAGCCACATCCACACAGAAATGTATTATTACCATCAGCCTTGTTTTAGGAAACTTGCCACGTAATTGCTGAAAGAATTGCTGAAGGACTCAAGAAGAGTCATAGGAGAGCAAACATGATGTGCTTAACGATTTTGCCCAGCTGTGTTTCTTTCAGAAGCTCAAGGGCTGGGATCAGTCATAGCGTAAAGTCTACCTTCAGGTTAACAAAATACAATTGCTGAGTTCACAACAAAAAGCTATTCCCAAACAGATAAACCATAGTACAGCTTAACATAACAGCCTGCATCACAAGGAATGCTAACACAATGCTCTGCTCCTACAACAGTGAATTGCAAAAGCCCTCTTTAGCCTAGTATAGCATATATATAGTGAGAAGACAGCCAACAAGGCAGTTTCTGAGAAAGTGCAAAGCAGAGGGAATGTTAAGCATTCAGACCACGTACATGGTCATCCATAAAGATCGGTTTAGATGCTTCAAAAGATTAGACCTAAAATGATGGTAGTATTCTTAGCAGTAACACAATGATATGTTCTTAATTAATATATAACCACCCAGTTTATAAATAATAATAATAATAATCTTTACTGTCATTGTAAAAATTACAATGAAATTGGTTAATCCAGAATAAATCCACAGAATATCAGAAGGTTATCACTTTCAAGATGCAGAGTCTCTTGTTAATTAATTTATAGTAAAGTAACACATGCAAAATACGCAGTATATACTGCACATCTTATATTAGTGTCATATTGGAGTTTCAGTTAATGTTAAAGGGTATCTTCATGCTAACAAGAAAAAAAACTGCTTTATTTGAAGCAGCTGCTGGGTTTAAATATTCTAACAAAATCAGCTTAGCAATTGGCTTATAGCGTTCTTTTGTCTTGAATTCCAATGGACTTTCTCTCTCAGTATTAAGAAGACCTGGTTGCATTAAGTGGTTGAAGTTCATGAGACGTCTGAAAACCATCAAGTTTCTTCAATCGGATCCAGAGTTTTATGGAGAGGAATAATACAAATGTATCACTCTACACTTCCAGACATGTTTTCTGAGGAAAGGCAATTTATCATTTTCACCTAGGATGCAAACTCATGCTTTTAGGTATCCATACTAACTGACCAGAAGCAATAAAGCAGTATAAAAATGCAGGTATTTTCAAACCAGAATTCCTATAAAACTATGCTGATCTATACTGTATTTGCAAATAGTACTGATGCGCTTTCTTTTGTTTCTCTCTGAAAGATTCATTCTTAGTGACAGAAGTGAATTTGGATTATTCATTTATAGCTACATTACACCATTAAAGCCAACAGATCTATTTAGAGACAAAAAAAGCTAGGAACTGCAGTTATACAAAACAAAAGCTAATGAATATCCTAATAAATGGACATGAATTTGGTGTAAGCTTTCTTTTCTTTTTTTCCCCTTTCTGGTAGAATGAGATTTGAGTATTACTGATAGAAATTATTAATTCCAATTCTGGTGATTTATTGCTACTAATATGGGAATCATTCTTCTCCGATATACACAGACCTCTAAGACCCTTACAGGGCATACTATCTGGAAGGGATTTATGGACACCCTACTCCCATTCTGATTAGTACTATAAATAATAAAGGACATAGAATGATAAATATTAAAAATGAGCCCAATCTGACTTTCTTGGGAACTTCTGAAAGTCAAAGCCTTGCCTTGTCTCATACATTGCAAATACTGAAGTGATAAGGGCGTCAACAAATAAAATCTTTTGGAACGTAATTCCTTCTTGAAGACTGATTAGTTTATTCTCTGATTGGAGATCAAGTGTCTTCCACTTTCTTTACATTTTTGCTGGTTGATGTGTATTTTTTCTCATCACTAGGTCAGGATCCTTTGGGAAAATGGAACATGAAATAAGACATTAATTTAATTCCTCTTGGATGAGAGGCAAATTTGTGATCAATAGGATAAAATTGCTGCCAGTCTGAGGTATTGTATTATTTTTAAATATATGCAATAGCATGCATATATTTAACCACCAAACAACAACAAAGGCACTTTGAGTTTAAAAAAGAGATTGCTATGCTGTCTGTTTTTTTCCCAAACAGTCCTCAACATTTAAGTTGTAGTGCTGAGCATTTAAGTGGGAGGGGGGCATTCAGTTTTGTGTCTGGTTGAACAGGTGTGTAGCATGTTCCTGAAACAAGCGATTATCAACAAGGTCAACAGTACAGATGCTTATCCTTCTAATTAGAATCAATGGTATTTAAGTCTAGTATCATGGGTCCCGCATTTTGTGTTGCCCTTTTAACCGCTGCATGGAGTTTGGTTACTTTGACCAGATCACGTGGGAAGAGATCTTACCAAAGTCTCCATTCCCTTGTTGACTCTTGTATTACCTCTTCTTCTGATCCAAAGGATTTCTAATTAATGTACCAGAACAGACTTTCTAGCAGGGGGAAGGGTCTAAAATACCTATTTTCTCCTCATTTCATCAGTATAAATGCTTATCTGAATCAGAAGTCATCTGTTACACAAAAGAACCTTGTACTAAAAGAAGACAAGTTCTGCCTAGAACCTTCAACTTAGACATGTCATTAGCAAGCCAAAAATAGATCGCTACATGCAGGAAAGCTTTCTCCAAAATGTATTAGAGATACTTGGCAGCTACTTTATTATCTTTCCAGCTGTATGAATGGACATTTTTTTATTCACATAGGCCTTGTAATATGGTAATATTTGAACAAGTCTATTAAGATGTAATGGAGCTTTTTTTTTCCTGCTGTGTTCTTTCTTTCCTCCTGCTTAGAACTTAATACTTTGCATGATGGTATTTTTAGCTCCTGTTGTTGGTTAAATTTTAATCTGTTTTGATTCTGTAGACTGCCATGGAGAAAACTTTGTTTTGAAAGCTGGCATAAAAATGTTAGAAACAAATTAAAATAAATGTCATAATTCAACCTTCAGAGGGTTTGACAGGACTGTCAAACTCCTGGCCCATAAGCCGAATGCATCACATGGTAGCCATGCCCATGCCCAGTTTAGCAAAGGGGGAAACGTCCTGATACATCACATGATGCTGCCATGGCAACATGAGTTTGATGCCCCTGAGCTAAATCCTGCAGAGGGTTGCATATGGGCTTGCCACGTAACAGAACAATAGAGTTGGAAGGGATCTTGTAGGTCTTCTAGTCCAACCCCTTGCCCAGGCAGGAAACCCTATACCATTTTAGACAAATGGATGTCCAACCTCTTCTTAAAAATTAGAGCATTCATAACTCACCATTGAATTTCATTTTGTTAGATAGAGCCCAATGTTCAAGTTTGTCAAGATCCTTCATTATCTTATGCCTGTATCTTCTGGAGTGTTGGCTATTCCTGCCACCTTGGTGTCATTTGAAAATTTCAGGTATCTGAATACAACAACACAACACAACACAATACAATAGCAGAGTTGGAAGGGACCTTGGAGGTCTTCTAGTCCAACCCCCTGCCTAGGCAGGAAACCCTATTCCGTTCCAGACAAATGGCTATCCAACATCTTCTTAAAGACTTACAGTGTTGGGGCATTCACAACTTCTGGAGGCAAGCTGTTTCACTGATTAATTGTTCTAACTGTCAGGAAATTTCTCCTCAGTTCTAAGTTGCTTTTTTCTTTGATTAGTTTCCACCCATTGCTTCTTGTTCTACCCTCTGGTGCCTTGGAAATAGTTTGACTCTCCCTTTTTTGTGGCAACCCCTGAGATATTGGAACACTGCCATCATGTCTCCCCCAGTCCTTCTTTTCATTAAACTAGACATACCCATTTCCTGCAACTGTTCTTCATATGTTTTAGTCTCCAGTTCCCTAATCATCTTTGTTGCTCTTTTCTGTACTCTTTCTAGAGTCTCCACATCTTTTCTACATCGTGGTGATCAAAACTGAATGCAGTATTCCAAGTGTGGCCTTACCAAGGCATTATAAAGTGGTATTATCACCTCACGTGATCTTGATTCTATCCCTCTGTTTATGCAGCCTAGAACTGTGTTGGCTTTATTGGCAGCTGCTGTACACTGCTGTCTCACATCTAAATGATTGTCCACTAGGACTCCAAGATCCCTTTCACAGTTACTACTATTGAGCAAGGTACCACCTATACTGTACCTGCGCATTTCGTTTTTGTTGCTTAAATGTAGAACCTTACTCTTTTCAGCATTGAATTTCATTTTGTTAGATAGTGCCCAATGTTCAAGTTTGTCAAGATCCTTCTTATCTTAAGCCTATCTTCTGGAGTGTTGGCTATTCCTGCCAGCTTGGTGTCATCTGCAAATTTGATGAGTTGCCCATTTATTCCCTCATCCAAGTCATTGATGAAGATGTTGAAGAGTACTGGGCCTAAAACAGAGCCTTGGGGTACTCCACTGCATACCTCCCTCCATGTAGATGCAGTTCCATTGAGGACTACACGTTGAGTGTGGTTGGTCAGCCAGTTACGAATCCATCTGGTGATGATGCTGTCTGACCCACATTCTTCTAATTTATCCAGTAATAGGTTATGGTCTACCTTATCAAATGCCTTACTGAAGTCCAAGTAAACTATATCAACGGCATTCCTCTGGTCCACTAATTTTGTCACATTATCAAAGAATGCAATAAGATTAATCTGGCATGATCTGTTTTTGACAAACCCATGTTGGCTTTTGGCTATTATTTTGTTTGCTTCTAGGTCTTTTGGGAGAAGGGCGGGGTATAAATTTAATAAAACTAAAACTAGGTGTTTCACCTCATTGCTACTAATTCGTTGCTTGATTATTTTTTCCCAGAATCTTTCCTGGTATTGAAGTCAGGCTGATGGGTCTGTAGTTTCCTGGATCTATCTTTTTTCCTTTTTTGAAGATGGGAACCACATCAGCTCTTTTCCAGTCATCTGGTAGTTCCCTGGTGTTCCAGGATTTCTGAAAGATATAGTTCAGTGCTTCTGAGATCTCATCTGCCAGTTCCTTCAGAATCCTGGGGTGTAATCCATCCGGTCATGGTGATTTGAACTCATCTAGGGTAGACAGGTGCTCACTTACTATTTTCCTCCCAATTTCAACTTGTGTTCCTAATCTGATATTTGTAGCACTGTTTTTGATAGGTTGGACTGTTTTATCCCTTTGTGTAAAGACAGATGCAAAAAATGAGTTAAATAGTTCTGTTTTCTCCCTGTTGATTGTCACCTTCTTGCCACTTTCTCCCAGCAGTGGACCAATTGTTTCCTTAACTTTTTTCTTGTTTTTAACATGTTGGAAAAAGCTTCTTTTTGTTATTTTTTACTTTTGTGGCAAGCCTTTCTTCATTGTGAGCTTTCCTCACTTCAACTTTACAGGCTCAGGCTATTTGCTGATATTTTGCCTTAGCTATGTCCCCCTCTTTCCACTTTTTATACTTATCTTTTTTGTCTTTCAATTTATCAGAGAGTTCTTTATGCAGCCATGCCTGTTTCTTTTGGGAGCTGTTATTTCCTTTCATTTCATTTCATTTATTCGACTTATTAACTGCCCCCTTTCCCCAAAGGGACTCGGGGCGGTGCACAGGAAATATAAAAACACAAGATATCACAAGATAAATACATAAATACTTAAAACTATATTAAATTTACATCCTGTACTAAAATCTACCCCATTAAAACTAATCCCTGAAGCCCAATGTAGAATTCTTCGTCATTGGTATTGTACTAGACTGGGCTTTTGTAATCTAATTTTTCAAAATTTCCCAAGCTTCTTGGGTTGTTTTCCCCTTGAGGATTCTCACCAATGGAATTTTTCTCAAGCTCTCTCTAAGTTTATTGAAATTAGCTCTCTTAAAGTCTAAGACTCTAGTTTGACTTTGTCCTACTACTTGCGTTTGCATAATGTTGAATTCCAATATTGCATGGTCACTTGTCCCCAGGGTTCCTGTGGCTTCAACACATTCTATCATTTCCTCTCTGTTAGTGAGAATTAAGTCAAATATGGCTGATCCCCTTGCTCCCTTCTCTATTTTTTTGGAAAACAAAGTTGTCTGTTAGGTTTGTTAGGAGCCTGTTGGATCTTCCACTTGGTGCAGAGTTTGTTTCCCATTTGATGTCAGGGTAGTTAAAATCCCCCACTACTATTGTCATGTGCTTCCTACATACCTTGGTTAGCTGACTAGCAAAAAGTTCATCTACTTCCTCTGCTTGGTTGGGTGGCCTGTAGTATATACCTATGGCAATATCATTCCCCCCCCCCAACCTTTAATATCGATCCAAATGCATTCAAGATAGTTCTCGTTGTTGTCCCCTATTTCTGTAGAGATGTAGTTATTTCTTATATATATATATGCAACTCCAGCTCGTCTTTTATTTGGTCTATTTCTTTTAAATAATTTAAATCCTTCTAGCTATATGTTCCATTTGTTGGTTTCATCCCACCAAGTTTCTGTAATAGCAACAATATTGTATCTGCCCTCTTTTACTTGAATTTCTAATTCACCCTGTTTATTCCTCATACTCTGTGCATTGGGGTATAGACATTTGAGTCCATTTTGATCGACCCTATGTTTACTGTCTACATAACCTGTGTTATGCTTGACTGCCCCTATTTTCTTGCCACTTGTATGTTTCATGCACATGGTATGGTAGTCATTATTGAATGCTTGGTTTTGCTTGACAGCAGGAGTGATAATCTTACCCACACAAACATCTATGTTACATGCATACATGAATTTTAGATTGCTGGGGAGAGAAATGTTCTGCATCAATTAATTCTCTGTCCCCGCTGTTCAGTTTAAATGTTTATCCAGAAAATCTGTGAATGTAATGCCAAGTAACTCAGTCCCTTTCTTGGATAGGTGCAAACCATCTCTTTTGTACAGTTTTTTGTAGGACCAGCTGCAGGCATCATGACTAATAAAACCAAAGCTTTTCCTTTTACACCATTCTTTTAGCCATGCATTAAACTCTGCTACACGCTGGCTTTTCCCTTTTTGTTCCTTATATACTGGTAAAACCTCTGAAAAGATAAGCCTACAACCTATACTACTAAGTTCATACCCCAAGCTCTGGAAATCATCTGCATGTTGAATTCTAAATGTCAACTTATACTTTGAACACACATCGAAAAGATAGCATCTCATGTTTGGGAGAAAAAGTCAGAAAGTTTCCCTGTACATGACTTGGTTTTATCCATTTTCTATTTTCTGAACTACTATGATCCTTGCATCCTCCTCCAACTGAACATTTGCTGGCATGGTTTAGATTTGTAGGAGATAGCTGAGATAGTAAACCACATAATATAGCCTAGTTAATAGTTTTATTGAAAACAAACCCAAAGATGCTTATATCCCTTCAATTTGGGGAAACTTATGTAGCAATAGACAAACTCTCATGAGACTGAAAAGCCACGGCATGGTAATGCAGTGTGATTTTTATCTACAAAGAGATATCAGTTGTATGGCTTTTTTTTCAGAATTTATTCTCTATAACCAAGTCATGATTTAATATTTTAATTTACAAAAGGGGCTAAAAATATATCTAAATAATCTTCAGCTGCCAAAAGGAATCCTTTTAAAATCAATTCCAGCTAGTATTCCTGTAAGCATAGTCAGGATTGGTCATTTGAGAGTTCCATTAAATCCTCAAGATGGCCATGCTTTTTTTCACTTTTCTCTGTGCTGGCCTATTACTGATGTAAATGCATGTGGTGCAAACTCCAGATTGGATTTTTATAGAACAATACATCACAACCCTTTAAACCCCTTATGTGCAGTTGATAATGCTTATAATGTGTTCAAGATTGTCCCCTGTTAAAAATTTGTCAGGAGCTGCAATCCTGTTGTGTGTATCATATGCTGAATACTATCAATACCCTTGAGCAGAAGGTCTTCTGTTTTTACCAGAGGACACTATCTTCTCCTGGATACAGAAAGAAATATCCTTTTTTGTATATGGAATGCGTACACACATATTCATCCATAGCAATGGTTTTGTACCCATCATTACAATTAAATGAGATTCTAGCTGTTTCGCAAGGCATATTCTTGTAATGGAAACAAAGCTGAATATTACCAATTAGTCCTACGACATATAGCAGTTTTTATTTTCTCATGTTGTTCATCCAGGTAGGCAAATTTCTTCGGAGAAAAGCAGAATTCCACATATTGGAAGTACTTTTTGTGAAGGAAAATGTTTTGTTTTGTTTCCTTATCTAAAGGCAATCATTTTAGTCCATGAAGCATGAGATTTAATTTCTCTTATCATTAATTTTCACAACTATAACTTTGATTTGCTATAATTATAATTACCCTAACTTAAGAAAAGAAAAGAAAATAGAAAAAAAAATATTTGTCTTATATTTCTGAAGTGCAGTTGGAAATGGTGAAAGAATCCACAGGTTTTCTGTTTGAATGCTTGTTCTGAAATTTTGTAATAAAGACATGCTATAATGCAGGGGTCTCCAACCTTTGCAACTTTAAGTCTGAAGGACTTCAGCTCCCAGACTTCTCCAGCCAGCAAAGCTGGCTAGAGAAGTCTGGGAGCTGAAGTCCTTCAGACTTAAAGTTGCAAAGGTTGGAGACCCCTGCTATAATGTTTGGACCAGAATCAGGATTGTTACTGTAAATTAAAAAGGCATATATTGAATGTCAATATATTTAATGCACTGGCAGGACATGAGTAACAGAATATTGATGTTGAATATAGCCTCCATAATAGAGAACTTATCTTCTACCAAATAGCAAGTACATGCTTGAAGTAAAATCCAGGTTTCATGTTATTTGAAGAAAAGAACTGAATCTCTCCTAATCATTAGCAGCGAATATGATATGATATGGGGTATACCAAACACTGGCAACCTAATCAATACTTCCATACTTTCCTACAAAATATTATGTTAGTACTTCACATTCCTACATTCATAAAATCCATGACAATTTAATATGTAGGAATCAATATATTTAATATCTGAAGATTATCAAAAACATAAAAAAGACTGTGATTTGAAATGTAAAAAGAGTAAAAATGTGCCTACTTATTACCTTACTTTTAGCTAGTTACAGGTACTTCTGCACCATCCAACTCAAGAATATCCTGGTGTTTTACAGCAGGGGTCTCCAACCTTTGCAACTTTAAGTCTGAAGGACTTCAGCTCCCAGACTTCTCCAGCCAGCAAAGCTGGAGACCCCTGCTTTACAGTATAAAATACATAAATATAAGTAATTACAATTATTTTCTTTTAAAAATGGTCATATATTCTTATTTTGCACATCAAACATCAGCATTCATATATTCATTCAAAGGAATTTCCAGGTTAGTTCTGGCAGCAGATGTTATACACCATGAGTGCCATTACTTACAGGAATTGCATGTAGGACCATATCACTTTGATTTCTCATAAGGATAATATTCTACACATCTCTTCTTCATCTATACATGAACTAGATAGATTCTATCTGCAGCACACAGTCTCTAAAGTATCTTGGAAGAAGTCATAAAAGTGTTTATAGATGAGAGGGAGGGAGGGAGGGAGGGAGGGAGATAGGTAGGTAGGCAGGCAGGCAGGCAGGCAGACCGACCGACCGACCGACTGACCGACCGACCGACCGTTCACAGCAGCTTTCACCACTGGTCTATTACAACGTGCACTTTGCAGCCAGGTAATCTTCAATAACAGCCATATGCAGAAAGTTATGGTAATCAAAATGTGGTGATAATGGCACAGCAATTACTATCAACAGGGTTTCTTAGTCTTAGCTGCGTAAAGACCACCTTATACATATTTTCCACTTATTTTTTCCATCAGGATTAATGCATCAAAAAGTTCCCACAAATTGTGAATGGTAGAACACAGTGGTGGGTTCCTACCGATTCGGACCGGTTCAGCTGATCCAGTAGTAGCATGGTGGCCTGGGTTGCTAGAACCAGCAGCATCCCAGCCGTACCATGCCCCCGAACCAGTTCTCCCTTGTTTTTTGCTTCTGCTTCTTCTCAGAGCAATTTTAATTGTATTGCGCATGAGTGCAGCACGCATTAAGCGCGCACATGCAGGGCGTGTCCCTGAGCAAACTGGAACCCACCCCTGTAGAACAGATAAACAAACAACCAAAGCATACTAAATAGAAGTAGCTATTCTTAGCGAAACAGCTTGAATTATGAAAAATTCACATAAATCAGCATTCTGGAGGAGAGCTGAATAAATCTAAACAAATAAACAAATCTCAAGATTTGTTTGCCATCTTTTACTTTTATCTATTAATAATGCCACTATGGATTCTTTGTTTGATGGCTGCAACCCACCCAAAGTCATTGAGAGTTGGGCAACATACAAGCTTAATAAATAAAATATATCTGAATTTGATGCTGTATCTTTATAGGAAACCTGGATTTTTGGAACAATATATCTTGATGGCTGTTACCCTCAGTAAGTGCCATATCAAATAGGGAGGTGAAATAGCTGCAGGGGAGACTGGGATTCACTCTGCATGTCTTCCCATGCAGCATGCCATAATTACCCTTGAGAGCAAAATATTTATGATTTATGAAATGTTAGTTTTGGTCTAGCTTTCGGAGTCCTTTTCACATGAAATGACTAAATCCTTAGGAGTTCAAAATAGAATTTAAAAAAAATCATCAGAGAAACAGGCACTTGTAGTTTGGTCATTAAAAATATGACAAGTGTTAGAATTATAAAATTGGATTTTGTCTCATGATTAAATTAATTTCTGTAATTATACTCTCCAGAATTTCCTGAAAATGCTTGCTAGATGAAAACAAAACGATTTCCTCTTATTTAAATCAAATGGAGAATAATACAGAACTGAGGATAATGTGGAGTTGCTTGGGGTACTGGCATATCAGGTCAAGTTGGTGCAGCAGTTGCTGTGCACAAATCAGTAAGCCACTGTGTGAACAATATACGGAGACCCTGGTCCTGAGGATTGGACACATTTGAAAAGATAGCATCATCATCATCACAATGTAAAAAATATATTTAAGGAATTATATAGAGCAGGGGTCCCCAACCTTTGCAACTTTAATTTATTTTTATTTTTTATTTTATTAAATTTATACCCCGCCCTTCTCCTTGTTAGGACCCAGGGCGGCGCACAGGCATTATTAAAACCACAAAATACAAAATACAAAATCGATTAAAATATATTAAATTATTGGACCCGTGCTAAAAACCCATTTTAAAACCATACCAAATTAATTTTAATTTTAAAAGTCAGAAGTAGGGGCTATCCTAGGCCGGCTTGTTGGAATAGATACGTCTTAAGACGTTGGCGGAAGAGGCGGAGGTCCGAGATAGTGCGAAGGTCGGGGGGTAGGTCGTTCCAGAGGGCCGGGCCCGCCACAGAGAAGGCCCTTCCCCTGGGTGTCGCCAGCCGGCATTGCTTTGCTGGCTGGAGAAGTCTGGAAGCTGAAGTCCTTCAGACTTAAAGTTGCAAAGGTTGGGGACCCCTGATATAGAGGATGTCAGAGACTAAATCTGAGTAAAGATTATTATTTTCATCCTTGGGAAAGATCTTGTGTGTCTTGAGGTATGTAAATAATTAAAACATATGTATGTTCTTTTATTTTCTTCTGTTCAATGCTAGAAGTGTATTAATTCTTTCAGCATTCTCATCCTCTCTCAGGTTTTAATGCTTCCCAGGAAATATTGACAACTGTTTTTTACGTTTTATATTTAGCATTAGATTTTAGCCTTTGTTAGCGATGTCCAAGATGGAACAAGGAAATTTCCTCCCTTTTTCTATTAAATCATTGCATGTATAGAGACTTAAGTTGAAGCAGTTTTTATTTTTTTTAAATTACAAAGACAATTAATTCTTATTTGCATTCTGTGCCTGATGGAAACTCTAGTCTTGCTTTGCATTTATGCATTGTTGATTGCATCCCCCAACCATCAGAGAAGACAGTTTCAGCACAGCAAAGACCAAAACGATTTGCATAAAATTCACTGTTGTGAAACCAGCCTGTGCCTGCAAGTGTTCCACACCTTCAGCTGCATGCCAGCTAGAGTGCAGACATTCTGAAAGTACATTTTATGTCTCCCAAACACAAGCAACATGTAGCTTCACTTCAATCTCTCTCACTCCAGGAAGAGGTGGTGACTTTATTCTTCTAGAGCACTGTAGGCACAGATCCTGGCAAAAAAGGAGAAAACTGTTTGCTTCTAACCTCTGATTAAAAGGGGACTTTTCAGAAAAAAAGCAACAGCTGAATCAATAGGGAGTTCGATTTAAAGATAGCTTTACTTTTAGAATGGGGAAAGGATGAGGGGATGAAAACAACTGTAGTAAATTGAATCTTCATGTTCTCTGTGTGACAATTCAGCTTTATTATCTTTCGTATTTATTGCTTTATAAAACATTTGGAAATTGGCCATTCAACTTGGAGCCTTAATTATCTATGTCAAGGTGGACTATGGAAAATATGATACCAGTATGTCTAGAGCAGGACTTAAACTCAAGGCCCACGGGCCAGATTGTTTAATTGGGTTTTTATGGGTATAGTCTTACATGGGGTGTATTTTAGCACAGGGTGATAATATTTAATATTTAATATAGTTGTAATTATTTATGATTGTTATATGTACATATTTCTTAAATTCCTGTGCACCGCCCCAAGTCCCTTCGGGGAGAGGGGGCGGTTAATAAATCGAATGAAATAAATAAATAATAAATAAATAATTTCCTTCCTTCTTTTCTTAATTTTCCTTCCTTGTTCTCTTTGCATCTTCCATTCTTTTTCTTTGTCTTTCCTCATTCCCTTTCTCCTTTCCTGTCCCTTCTTGCACATCCAAATGCAAAAGGGAAAACATTTCTTATTTTGTTTGGTTTTTATTTATTTTTTTAAACTGACCCTGCAGGGTCACTAGATCTGACCTATGGGGCCGGCGTGGAAACAGAGTAGAGCTGGGCAGTGTGGGGTGGGGTGCACATGGGTCCCCTAAGCTCCATTTTTGCTGGCAGAGGACTATCAAAACAAAGAAACTGTCTTCACTAAATCTCCTTATCAGGAGTTCACTGATCATCTGGCGAAGACCCACACGACCAGAGTGTCTGTGCAAAGAACTCAGGCAGCTGCTGTGGCAACCATCTTAAAGATCCTGTAGGTTGTCAATAAAGTAATCCTTAAGTTTAAAAAAAGTTTATTTATTATTTATTTATTTCATTCGATTTATTAACCATCCCCTCTCCCCGAAGGGACTCGGGGCGGTGCACAGGAATTTAAGAAATATGTACATATAACAATCATAAATAATTAAAACTATATTAATTATTAAATATTATCACCCTGTGCTAAAATATACCCCATTTAAGACTATACCCATAAAAACCCAATTAAACAATTTATCTACTAAAACTGAGGCTAGGTACAGTGAATTAGGCCAGGCCGGCCTGCTGGAAAAGATGGGTCTTCAATTGCTGACGGAAGGAGTGGAGGTCCGTGGTAGATCTAAGTTCGGGGGGTAGGTCGTTCCAGAGGGTTGGGCCCACAACAGAGAAGGCCCTTCCCCTGGGCGTCGCCCGCTGGCATTGCCTAGTGGACGGCACCTGGAGAAGTCCCTCTCTGTGGGAGCGAATCGGCCGAAGGGATGTGTGGGGTAGGATACGATCCCGCAGATAACTAGGCCCCGTGCCGTGGAGCGCTTTAAAGATAGTAATCAACACCTTGAAGCGCACCCGAAAGACCACAGGCAGCCAGTGCAGCTCGCGCAGGAGCGGTGTTACGTGGGAGTACCTGGAGGTACCCAAAATTGCCCGCACGGCCGCATTCTGGACAAGCTGTAGTCTTTGGGTGCACCTCAAGGGAAGCCCCATGTAGAGAGCGTTACAGTAGTCCAGGCGGGATGTCATGAGGAAAGAAGGGAGGGAGGGAGGGAGGGAGGAAAGAAGGAAACAAACAGGGTGAGGGTGGTTCTTAGGGAAGCTCTGTTTTAGCATTTGGCCACCACAGATGCCCCCAAAACAAGTCCCATGTCATGCCTCTCCCAGCCATGTCCCCCTCCCCCTCCCAGCCATGTCCCATGCCCCCTCAATCCACTGAGGTGAAACACAGCCCTGATACGGACCTTCATGAAATCTAGTTTGGAGCTGGGAGCTGAAGTCCTTCAGACTTAAAGTTGCAAAGGTTGGAGACCCCTGGTCTAGAATCTTTTAGAGTAGGATGACTAACACTGATCAAATACATGTATACACATATACTGTATATATAGTACATACCTTTTATTCTCACAGGTTTGTTGAAAATGATTAATATTAAGTAGGAATCCAACTCCCACTTCTCTTTGTAGCAAAAACCAGAACATTTTGTGATATGATAGGATCCATACATCTAACATGAGACTTTTCATCCTTTTTAAGGTTGTTTCATTCTGTTTAATGGTTGTTACAATGCTTTCCCCGTATTTTTCAATAATTTTGTTTAAAAGATTCATTATACAAGTAAACCTGATACCACTGCATAGTGCAGAAATACATCTTTAAAAAAAAGATGCAGAAAAACAAAAATGAAAAAGAAAAGATAAACTTCCCCCTTCATCCCCAACAAATATAATCAACATTAACACCTTTTCAATAGATCTTAAAATACAATGAAATGCCTCTTCATTTCAATCTCAACCAATTCTTTATGAGCCCATTTCTAAAACTTCATCTCTCCATATTAAACAGCAAAAATCCAGTAAGGGCTATCACAAATAACAACATACTGTATTTTTCAGAGTACAAGACGCACCTTTTTTCCTCTAAAAAGAGGCTGAAAATCTGGGTGCGTCTTATACATCGAATATAGCATTTTTGGCCTCCTGGAACCCGGCCCCCTTCACCAAACTGGCTGCGCCTAGCCTTATGGAGGCTTCCAGAGAGCTCCTGGGGGCTGGGGAGGGCAGAAATGAGCAAAAATCAGGGTGTTTCCCCCCCGCCAGTCTCCAGCAGCACTCTAAAAGCCTCCATAGGGCCATGCATGCAATTTATTTGACACAAAAATGGCCCGTTTTCGCGATAACTGGCCCTTTTATTGATCATTTTTGACCCCCCCCGAAGCACTCTACAAGCCCCCCAAGGCTAGTCATGCTTTTTATTTGAAAGAAAATGGCCCCGTTTGCACAGAGAAATGGGCTGTTTGGAGGAGGTTTGCAGAATGCACAAACACACTGAGCTCTTTAACTGTTTCTGTGCCAGCAGAAACAAAGTCTTAAGGTTTGTCAGCGATTTCCTTCTCCAGGACATGGATAAATACACCTGGAAACATCAACCTACCTACCTACTCTCTCTCTGTCTTTCTACCTACCTACCTACCTACCTACCTACCTACCTACACACACACTCTCTCTCTCCCTACCTTCCTACTGTATTTCTCTCTCTCTCTCTTTCTTGCTCTACCTACTGTATTTCTCCCTCTCTCTATTTCCCTCTCTATCCTTCTACCTACCTACCTACACACACTCCCTCCCTCCCTACCTACTGTATTTCTCTCTCTCTCTCTATTTCTCTCTCTCTCTCCTTCTACCTACCTACCTACCTACCTACCTACCTACTCTCTCTTTCTCTCTCTCTCTTTCTCTCTCTCTCTCTCTCTCCTTACCTACCTACTGTATTTCTCTATATCTCTCTATTTCTCTCTCTATGTCTTTCTACCTACCTACCTACTCTCTCTCTCCCTCCCTACCTACTGTATTTCTCTTTCTCTCCCTCTCTATCCCTCTATCGACCTACCTACTTTTTTTGTAATTTGTCTCTTCAAAACCTTGGTGCGTCTTATACTCCAAAAAATATGGTAAGTAATACAAGCTTTAAATATTACACCCAATTTGAATCCTTCCTTTTATATTTTTATTCCCATTTATATTTCATCAGAATCCCTCTATTTCCTCTTTTCAAATAGTAAGTTTTTTCCTATTTTTAATATTTCCCCATGACCTATGAACTGATAACTCTAGACATATGGATTCTATATAACCAGGGATGGGGCTAGAAATATTGTTATCATTACTATTTTATATGGTAGCAGCAGAATAGCATAGAGTAATGCAGAATAGCAGAAATAATGCAGTGGAGTGTTGCTTTTCTCATACCCTAATATTAATGATGAAGACACCAGATGAAGTGCTTCCTAGAAAACAGGTTGTAACTGTGATAACTACTAAACTGCTATTCTAGGAGACAGGTTTCTGAGATAAGAAATAAATGTTCATATTATGGGCTAAGCCAGTGATTCTCAATCTTTTCTTCACCATGGACCCCTGTGCTGCCCCACTCCCCTCCCACATGTACAGCAAGAGTTCTACAGGTTTTTATTCAAACCCCCCCCCTCAAACAGGTCCCCAGAAAGCACCCGCATTGCATAGGTCCAGATTCCAAGCTCAGTATGGCAAGAGTCACTGGGTAAATGAGTCCAATGGACACACATGAAGTCCAGGAAAGCAGTCAAGTCAACTATCCCTCCTCTGAACTTGTATCTGGAGAGGGTCCTGGGAGTGGATCCATGACAACTCCTATTAAATGCCTTTTATGGTCATGGACCACGGGACCCCCAAGGTTAACTCAAGATTTAAATCATAACATTTGTTCAAGTCTTTGTAGATACTCTGTGATGACATCGTGCAGCCCCCAGGGGTCTACAGACCACAGGTTGAGAACCATTGCGTTAAGACATGCCAATGCATGTACATTTGATAACATACTCATTTTGGGAAATGTAGATATCATTATACTTATAATTTAAATACATAGATTATATCACAACATTGTGGGGAGATGCAGTCAAGGGATTTCTTTGTTGGCTAAGCTTACCAACCAAGGCTAATTGTGGAAGACTAATTTCAGACTCACTGCATTCACTTTTTCTGCTTTTTAAAAATGTGGCTGTGACTTGAATTCAAATGCAGCCCCCCTTCATGTAAAGACCATGTGGAATTAGGCCATATGGTCAGACAAGCTCTAGATTTTCTTTTCATTTAAATACTTATTTCCCCTAATTCCATTGGCAATGTCTTATTTTTTTCTGTTGTCAACACACTCGCTTCATGACATCATGCTAATCTTGTCAAATACAAATTGTAAGAGAAGTTTTTGCAACTTTCTCTGGTGACAGATTTCATTTCTAGAGGCTGCCATTGATATTTCAATATAAACTTAAACTTTAAACCAAATGGTGCTTTGCTATAAAGCATGATTCCCTTTAGTGATTGATTATGCTCTTTTATATGTCGGTGGAGTTCTCCCCTATTTTATTTTTAATTGTTTTTTAATTAAATGATATATTTTACTTCTGGCAAGCAGAGGAAAAATAAGAATTCAAGTGGGCTGCCAGATGTCTGGATGAATTGCATATCAACAACACTTCCCTACAGGCAGAGAACCAAGAAAGCTTAGGAAGTTTTAAAACAGGCTGCTCTGTCTGTAATATATACTGTTTACATATTCTTATTGTGTGTAAACACTAGTGGAGCTGTATTTGTTTCTCTCCATGCCTGCCATTTGTCTAATGGGCTAATGAATCTGACAGCATGCTAATCAATTGTTTACAGCTTCAGAAGGATCCCTTCAACAGAGAGTTAGAACAACCATGGAGTTGTCATGGGGCAAATCACGTTCAGGAACAGCCTGCTAAGTATTATTTGAAGAATATATAAACAAACGTTATTCCTCATTGAATACCAGATTGTAATTCATTGAAAGACCATTTGTGCAGAGTTAGTTCTTGCAGTCAACTATACCACTATATAATGATCTGGCATGCATTCTAATTAGGCTAGCAGGGCAGCAGGACTTAAAGCTGTTTGTCATATACTGAACTCTATGGCATCTGACCATTTTGCACTCCTAGGTTTGACGATATAGGAAGAGTCTATACCAGGGGTGGGCAAACTTTGCAACTTTAAGTCTGAAGTCTGGGAGCTGAAGTCCTTCAGACTTAAAGTTGCAAAGTTTGCCCACCCCTGGTCTATATGCATCTGACAACAAAAATATGCTTATGTCTATTAATGCTCTGTCTGTTGTCTCTGTTTCTCTCCTATCTATCTATCTATCTATCTATCTATCTATCTATCTATCTATCTATCTATCTATCTATCTATCTATCTATCATCTATCTATCTATCTATCTATCTATCTATCTATCTATCTATCATCTATCTATCTATCTATCTATCTATCTATCTATCTATCATCTATCTATCTATCTATCTATCTATCTATCTATCTATCATCTATCTATCTATCTATCTATCTATCTATCTATCTATCTATCTATCTATCTATCATCTATCTATCTATCTATCTATCATCTATCTATCTATCTATCTATCTATCTATCTATCTATCTATCTATCTATCTATCTATCTCTTCAGTTTACATCAGATGTATTCAATTGATAGTCTATTCTGTCAAAGGTTTGTCTTTTTCTCTATTTAACATGAGAAAAAACAACTTTTATTTGTCATTTCCCTAATTCACATTTCACATATTTCTTGTATGTATTTGTCATTTCCCTAATTCATATTTCACTTATTTCTTGTATGTATCATTCCCATTGTTAGCAACTCTGGGTTCAGAACCAGTGTCACAACCCTGGTCCCATAACCAATGTTAGCTAATGAATGGGGAATAATGTAATTCACTGGACAGTAGAGAGATACATTGCTGTAATCCACAAACAAACTCTAAAACAGTGATAGTAAGAAAATAAATAGTCTTTACTTTGTAGCAACTAAAATGCTTCTTCCGACTAACTTCTCAAACAAATAATAACAGTCCTGCACCAAACAAAGTTTATCTTACAGTGATGCAAAACAATCCTCCTCCTCCTTCACAGCTTCAGCACAGGATCACAAGGAATCGAACAGGGAATGAGCTTGTGATTCTGAGCTTCCTTTATAGTAGAGCTGTATAATTACAGCCAATCAGATTATGTCAGTTCTTAAAGCTACACAATTCCTTAAGGACATAGGCTCATATATATTGTCAACCCAATATAATATAAGGCTGCATATCCTAACACCCATCTTTACAAATATGTGTTTTTGTAGATTTTTTTAGCCCAGATTTACAGGAAATCACATTCAAATAATGACATTAAATGAAATTATCATTTGTATAATAGTTCATAATATGATCGATTCGATTTTGGCAGATAATATTATATCCATGGTGAATATCTCTGATTTCTCTGCCTGACTCTACATAGCATGGCATGGGACCTAGTTATCTGTGGGATCGTATCCATACATCATATCCCATACATCCCTTCGACCTATTCACTCCCACAGAGAGGGACTTCTCCGGGTGCTGTCCACTAGGCAATGCCAGTGGGCGACACCCAGGGGAAGGGCCTTCTCTGTGGCGGGCCCAACCCTCTGGAACAACCTACCCCCCGAACTCAGAACAACTATGGACCTCCGCTCCTTCCGCCAAAAGTTAAAGACCTATTACTTCCATCAGGCCGGCTTGGTCTAATCTACCTCGCCAGCCTTCAGTCTGAAGTTTAAATTGTTTTAATTGGGATTTTAAGGGGAATAGTTTTACAGATTTTAAGATTTTAGCGCAGGGTTAGTTTATTTAATTGGGTTTTAAATATTTATATTGTTATGTTTATATGCTTTTTAATTTCCTGTACACTGCCTCGAGTCCCTTCGGGGAGAGAGTGCGGTTTATAAATTAAAATAATAAATAAATAAATAAATAGTTTCACTTTTATATATGTAACAAAAAAAGAGCTAATATTTCATGGGACCATCAGACTTCTTCAGTTACTTATGGATTTTTTTTAAAAAAATCACCTCTTTATAGAATTCCAAATATGTCCCCAGCTCCCAATTATTGTGAATGTTTGATGGTGGTTCATCCTTCTCTCCATTGAACATGCAAGACTAAATAGCTGGATTACCACTGCAGCAGATGAGGCCCAAAAGCATGGTCTTCTTCCATACATTATTCTTGCCTTTAATGAATTAGACCCCCTGTGATGACATAGCAGGGGTCTGCAGACCATAGATTGAGAATCATTGAATTAGACAGTTGTACAAATCTTTGAAGGGTTCTTCACTCTGACCAAAGATATTTGATACAGTCATGGAAAAGTAACTGCATGTAGCAAAATGGACTATCCCTCTTATGAAGATAGAAGCAGAATAGCCAGCTGCTTTACTTCACCTAAGTATAGCTTCTTCACAGGCATGGGAATTACTCTTATCAAACTGTGGTAGTCAAATAAGGCAGATTAACTGTGGCTTGACTTTTTTTCCTGAAATGATGTATGCATACATACTAAATTACCCTTTGTTCAGTAGTGTAGGCTGCAATCCAGGGGTGGGTTCCTTCCAGTTCTAATCTCTTCTGTAGAAGAAGTTCCACAAATCTACAGTGCCGTTTAGAACCGGTTCCAGCTCCCTCCCCCCGCCCGTCCACACATCATCAAGATGAAGAATGAGAGGAGGAATTCTGGGAGTTGAAGTCCACAAGTCTTAAAGCTGTCAAGTTTGAACACTCCTGGATTTTTTTTTTCTAAATGGTTAGAGGTGGAAGGGTCTTGTAACTTGACAGCTTTAAGACTTGTGTGCTTCAAATGCCAGAGTTTCTGAGCCATCATTTTGGTTGCTAAGCAAGAGTGTTGTTAAGTGAGTTTCACTACATTTTACAAGTTGGTCACGCCCACCTGGTCACATGACTGCCAAGCCACTCCCACCCAGTCACATGGCTGGCAAGCCACTCTCACAAAGCAGGCCACACCTACAGAAGAGATTAAAAAAAATTGAAACCCACCACTGCTGCAAGCCACCCCAAATTTATTAAAGGAACTCTCATTGAACTAAATAGGCTTACTTGTAATAAATGTATACAGATTTCCCCATATTCATTGCTTATATTAAAGACTTCATTAATTTGCTATAAAAATCAATTCTCAACCCACTTGTGAATAAAGTGGTTCTGTTTCTATTAAATTTCTCTTCTCAAGAAATAGATTATTTACCCTTTTTTGGTGTAGATAAGGATATGCTCACACACAAGATAAGAACTATTCTGATGCTGCTGGTTACATCAACATCTTAACATTCTAATTTAAACAAGTTTATTTAAAAATAAACTTCTGTCTAATGGGACCAATTTTCTCTAAGCATGTATAGAGTCACTGGCTTGGTCTTGAAATTTTGACTTTGTGTTTTGTTTTGTTTTTACCTTGATTTATGATGGATCTGTAAGATTAGAAAGTGTATGGACCTCAGGTAACGTCTTCTGTCAAGATGTTATTATTAAACCCCAGACTGGTTTCTGTAGATAAATCATCCTTTCCTTGCTTTCCTTGATGTATTCAAACTATAGGATCCATTTTTTTTCTTTCAGTGATGACCTAGGAATTATGAAAGTTGTATTTTAAAAATAATTTGAAAACTAGCTCGAGAAATCTGGAATAGCTCAAATGGAATAATATATTGGTTAGCTTCATCTCGAACTCTTTCAGCTCTTGAGTTTCTGAATCACTTTTCAGAATTAACAAGTAGACATCTAGTTTGGTATAATGGATTAAAAGTACCAGACTAGACACTGGGAGATGGTGAGTTCTAGTCCTGCATTTTGCATATTGCCAGTGGGTATGTTTTTGAGCTAACACCCACTCTCCCTCTTATCCCCCCTCTAGGAAGAAAGTAATGCAAAATACTTCCTAAAATGTTGGCAAGGAAACTGTCTGGAATTGTCCAGGCAGTTGCCAGGAGTCAACACTAACTTGAAAACCCAAATGCAGAGTAGGACATCCATTTGAGAAAATTTAATTGATATCAGGTCATCCCTGCCCTAAAAGTTGATACATCAACTGAAAAAAAAAAGTGCTTCTAATTATCAAGTCATCTGTTCTCAAATAGCATCTCCTCAAGGAGAACATATCTACTCTTCCTCTACACTTCTGGATTTTTCTGAAGACAATTTTAATATATTAGATCACTATAGGATATAAAGAACAGATTATTCATGAACCCTATTTTGCTTCATTTTCTATATATGCATCCTTTTCAACAAAAGTTATTTCTCTACCACTTAACCTCCATTTTACTTATTTATATATTTATTTACATCTATGAAAATCACAATACTATTTTTGGAAAGCATTTTCCCTTTAATATACATCATGCAGTGTGCTATTTTCCATAATGCACTCATTTTATCTATTTTTTCAATTATAGAATTTTTTGGAGTATAAGACACACCTTTTTTCCTCTATAAAGAGGCTGAAAATCTGGGTGCGTCTTATACATCGAATACAGCATTTTTTTTTGCCTCCTGGAACCCCGTCCCTTCACCAAAATGGCTGTGCACATACCCTTATGGAGGTTTCCAGAGAGCTCCTGGGGGCTGGGGAGGGCAGAAATGAGAAAAAAACAGGGCGTTTTTGCACCCCCAGACCCCAGCAGCACTCTATAAGCCTCCATAAGGCTATGCATGATATTTTATGACCAAAAAATGGCCCGTTTTCACGAAACAAACGGGCCGTTTTTCCTCATTTTGCCCCCCCCCAGAGCACTCTGCAAGCCCCCCCCCCAAGGCTATTCGTGCCTTTTATTTGAAAAAAAACGGGCCCATTTTTGTGAAAAACAGGCTGTTTGGGGGAGGTTTGCACAGTGCAAAAAGGGTTTTTATTCCCTTTTCGGAAAGCTGTTTAGTTAGAGTGATTGATGAGAATTACATTGGTCAAGTACTGTGCCTGCAGAAACAAAGATTTGTTCCAAAGGTGGCCAGTGATTTCCTTCTCCAGCACATGGGTAAATAAACCTGGAAACATCTACCTACCTACCTATTCTCTCTCTCTCCCTACCTATCGACTGTATTTTTTGTCTCTCTCTATATTTCTCTATTTTTCTCTCTCTATCCCTCTACCTACCTACCTATCTACACACTCTCTCCCCCTACCTACCTACTGTATTTCTCTCTCTCCCCTGTATCTACCTATCTACCCACTTTCTCTCTCCCCCTACCTATCTACTGTATTTCTCTCTCTCTCTCTCTTTCTCTCACTCTATCCCTCTACCTACTTATCTATCTACACACTCTCTCTCTCCCTATTTACCTACCTACTGTATTTCTCTCTCTCTCTCCCTATCCCTTTATATACCTACCTACCTCTCTCTCTCCCTACCTACCTACTGTATTTCTCTCTTTTTGTCTCCCTCTCTATCCCTCTATCTACCTACCTACTTTTTTAAAAAAATTGCCTCTTCAAAACCTGGGTGTGTCTTATACTCCGGAGCGTCTTATACTCTGAAAAATACGGTAGTATCTGAAAATTGAGAGACGTGACAACTGGAGAATAATTTTACTCTACCTCATATATTACTCTGAGTGATAAAGATTGCACTCATTTGAATTAAAATGTAAGCCAAATAAATTGTTCCTTATTCTGAGCATTATTGTGTTTGTCTTCTTTTTTCATCCTTTGAAAGACGAATCTAAAACTAGTTTACTCATAGGGAGGCAGGTATGGCCTAATAAGAATTGTATAGGCTAGCTTTTTAAAAAGCAAGTGGTTAGATCATCTAACAGTAAACAATTCAGATTATGTAAACTTGTTCCTATTTTAGATTGAATCAAATTTCTAAAGAGAGATGTAATTTTATTTATTTCAGCTGTCCTTTAAATGAGACAAAATCAGTTGTTTTATTAAGATCAAATTTTGTTAAAAACATTGAAATTATATTGAAAGTAGAAGTAAACTACTTTTGTATTTTGTTTAAGAAATTATTGGATGTATTCATGGAGTCATCAGGAGTCACCATTTAACTGAAGAGTCACCATTTAACATTTATCTTGTTAAAAGAAATACCTAACCTACTTTACTCATATTGAAATACATTTCCTTTATAGTTTTGTTCTCGGTTGTTGTCAGACTTTGTTAGAAATAATGCTTAAAATACATTCCATTATAACAGTATCTCCAAAAAGGCAATATTTATTTATTTGGAAAATTTATATTGCTGACTATTTGCTCACAGTGATTCAAGGCAGCTTATAGGAAATAAAAACACAATATAAAAGAAATAAAAATAATAAAAAATAAAAATAACAACCTCCACCCCAATGACAGCAAACATATACCAGCCATTTAATGGGCTCTATCATGCTCTGGGCTCTACCAGACCTGCTGGTAGAACCATATCTTCAGGGCCTTCTGAAACGGTGTCAGAGTGGGGGCCAGTCTCATTTCCCAAGGGATTATGTTCCAGAGGAAGGGTGGCTTCATAGGGAAGACCCTTCTTCTGGATCCCGCCAGATGTATCTCCTTGGAGGATGGGACCTGCAACATTCCTTGCCTCTAGACCCTGCTCTAGTGGATCAGTAGATGTGACCGGCAAGAGAGTCATGAAAGGATTTAAAGATGACAATTAGCACCTTGAATTGCACCCAGAAGCAAATTGGCAACCAATGCAGCTGCCGCAGGAGAGGTGACACAGGTGCACAACGAGTTCTACACAAAACCACGTGGGTTGCTAATGGAGCTTCTGGATGTTTTTCAAGGACAGCCCCATGTAGAGCATGTTGCAATAGTCAAGAAGGGAGGTGACTAAGGCATTAGCTGCCATGAGTAGGGATTTTTTGTCCAGGAAAGGCCCTCCTGCCCATGACTGCCATTTGTCTTCAAGTGAGTCCAGGAGCATTTCCAGATTCCACACCAGGTCTATTTGGGGCAGTGCTACCCCAACCAAGACCAAGGGTGAAATTCTCCATGGATCAAAGAACCCCAAATCCAGAGCCACTCAGTTTTGCCAGTGTTTAGTTTCAACTGGTTTCTGTGAGAGGAAGGTCTTGGCATCGCTTAACTCACAGACTGAGTATCGTACAACTGAGTATCATCAGCATATTGATGATATCTCAGTCCATGGTGATGGATGATCTCACCCAACATTTTCATGTAGTTGTTCAATAGGAAGGGAGAAAGTACCAAGCCCTGCAGGCCTCTGCGAAGCATTGGGAGAGGGCTGGATCTCTTATCTCCTACTAACACCAACTGAGAGCAACCACATAGGAAGAAGTGAACCAGGATATCACAAAGCCCCCACTCCCAAGCCCCAAAGCCACTCCAGAAGATTACCATGGTCGATGGTATTGAAAGGTTGAGTAGAGCAAGGATGGATGCACTACTCCCATCCTGCTCCCAAAAGAGATCATCAAAAATGTGTCCAATGCTGTTTCTATCCCATATCTAGATCTGAATCCTGACTACTAGTGGTCTAAATAATCCATTTCATCCAGAAACCTCTGGAGCTGCCACACAGCCATCTTCTCAACCATCTTTCCCAAAAGGGAAGATTGGAGACAGATCAGAAATTATCCACAACTATGGAGTCCAGCAATGGTTTCTTCAGAAGAGGGCAGAGCACAGCCTCCTTAAAGTGCTGAGGCATCTCCTGTAAAGCAGCATTAAGCCAGAGTCCACTCACATGTCAACTCCCATGAAGCTTTCACAATTCAGAAGGGATATAGGTCTAAAACACAGGTTCTTGCAGCACACTCCCTGGGATTCTGTCCACTTCTTCAGGAGCAACAGGAGCAAATTGTTCCCAGATAAGAGGGCAAAGACTTGCCCCAGGGACCTCCACCAGACCAGCAACCACACCAGCATCTAATTGGGAACTAAGTCAAGTAATTTTGTCTTCAAGAAAATCTCCCATTATGCCATGAGGCTACTTGATTTAGATAGTACATCAGGTTCCGCAAGCTACTAGTTCTTATGGGAAGTTTAAATTTAAAGTGTTTGAATAATACATTTTTAAAAAGTATGATATGTGCTGCTACAAATGGAGTTTCCTCTCAATAAATCCTCAATATGATATATGATACCTCTTTAAATATTTGCTTTGTATGAAAATAATGAAATCAATTCTTCCTTTTGATATGTTTAAAAGAGATGTTTTAAATATTTGCTACTTAATGTATTATTAGAAAAGTTGTACTTTGTTTGTTTGTTTGGTGGAAAGAAATTTATTTTAGTCCTTGACCAATAAAAATACATTCAATACAAATATCACCTAACAAGAATTATTGGCAACCATTTCTGGATAAAGCTTATACATAATGAAGCAAAATTTGTATTATCATGCAATAGAGCAAGTGATCAATTTAAACATGCAAATGCTCATGCTGACTGTCCTATAGCTATACTTCAAAGAAAATAAAGTATATATAAACAGATCTTTTAAAAAACAACATTATTTTCTGTGTTCCTAATGGAATTCCTAAAGGAATTCAGAATTGTCTGAATTTACCTGAATTATAATTTTATTAATTCATATTGACATCCAGAGAAAATATCATGGTGGAAATATAGCACTGTTCTGCACATTTAGTTACAAGATGACTTAGATCAGGGGTCTCCAACCTTTGCAACTTTAAGTCTGAAGGACTTCAGCTCCCAGAATTCTCCAGCCAGCTTTGCTCCCAGACTTCAGTCTGGGAGCTGAAGTCCTTCAGACTTAAAGTCCTTCAGACTTAAAGTTGCAAAGGTTGGAGACCCCTGACTTAGATGATCATACAATCTGTACTCATACTTCACTCAAACCCATAGGATGAGATCAGAGAAGAGTATATCCATTGAGTTTTCTCAATAATATTGCTATTAACAACCTTGCTATCCTGCTCTTGAGAAATTGCTGGAGAACTTCTCCTTCCATCCATCCTCTGGCTAAAAATTTGTCAAAGAGTTTCAAAATATTTTTTAAGATCTATTTAATTTTATAAAGAAAAGGATGAGTTTGTCTTCTGCAGGAATATTTAAGATGCATAATTAATATATTTCATGAATGCCAACAGAAGGGAATGTTGGGAGTTTGCATGTAATAATACATGTATGTATAAAGCTTTGACCGAGGTCAAATTATTATGATAGAGTTGGAGATGACTAGGAGATTTTCCACAGCTACATAATTCTCTTTGATTGTAACCCTTCCAGTCACATATGCTAGCTGAATAACTTTCAGCAAGATTTGACTCCTCATATTTTGATCTATATCAGGGTTACAGACAAGATTAAAAAATATTTTAAAAGCCAGTCTGGTCTGGCTGTTTTCTGTTGGCATTTTTCAGTATATTAGTCACATAAATTATTCCAAGAATTTCCCATCCCACAGATATCTAAACAGGAATAAATGTACCTGATGAAATTAGCATACCGAGTGATAACTTCTCTACATTGCTAGTTATCAGTTCATTTGAAATCAATAAGCAGTTAACAAGTCCATTTTCTAGGTATACACAGCCTAAGTCTAAGTTTAGAATAATAATTATAACATTTTCCCACAAATATACTCAGTATATGCCTCATTTTATTAATGCACTGTTAGACATACAAGAATTAATGGAAGGATATGTTATTAAACTATTTTAGACCTACAAAAGTGCACACATGGAAAGTCACATAGATTAAATAATACTGTTTAAAAATAAAAATATTCCTTCCCTATATAAGGAAGAAAGAAAAAAGTAAATTTGGGGATATCACATATAAATATATGCTTATTAGGTAGAGATTCTTTCTAAATACAGTTTATGGTTCCTTTTTAAAAAAATATACTCTGAAAAACGGATGAAACAAATTAATGCAGGTCTGATATATTGTATTATATAAAACACATTTAAAATTATGAATGAAGACAAATTATGTGTCCCAGGATAATGTTGTATGATCCAAACTGGGTCAGTCACCAGGACTAGAGGTTTAGGCTTCTAAGCATTCAGACTCTTGCTGGAGCCCATTGGGAAACTTCTTTCTCACCAGAGTGTGTTTGGTGGTCAGAGAAGTTCCCTGAAGATGGACTCCAGCAGGAGTCAAAAGCTCAGAAGACTAAACCTCTGGTCTTAGTGATTGACCCACATTGAATCCTGTACGTCCAACATTTAAAGTTTTCTATACAATTTCAGTTTTATATAATAATATAGATTCAATGGGAAAATGATAATTTGGAGCATATTTTGGTGTACAATTGGCACCTGTGTTTTCCTGGGAGCACATTTCAGCAGCCCTATGGTCCTTTCTCTGTCATAGGCCCTGCACTTTGGTACATCATTCCTCTGATCATATCTTGACCATGACAAAAATACTTTGAAAATGTAGCTCTTCATCCAGGCATTGGGTTGAATGAGAATGGATCCTCTATATTTTTCTCTGCTAGAATGGTTGATTTTTCCAGCCATTTGAGGTTTTTCAATTCTATTCATCGGTACTTTGTTGACATTTTTTACATGCCATCAGGAATCATCATAGTGACCTTAGATATTTAATAAGATAAAAATAAATCCAAAGGATAGAGAAGGAATGCTTATCTACTGTTGACAAAGACCTCACTGTGCACACAAATGCTCCAACATTTTCACGGTCTGAGTGCTTCATAGAATTAGATATGAAATGGCTAACTATAATATTTGAATGTTAGCCCCTGTGTTTTTGTGTAAAGTATACTCTGCCTGTTCTATTGTTGCTAATGTCGGGGAAAGAGATCATTTAATTCTTGCTGTATCACTGATGTCATTTTGGTACACGGTAGGAAAGAACAACAGTGCATCCAGATGGATTTTAAAAGCTGCTTTTGAAAAAGGCTACCAATACTCTAGTTGTTACATTGCTTTGGGACATTTTAGCTATTATAAACTTTTATAAGCTATTATATATTATAAGCTATTATATAGAATTATAAACTGTTATATTATGTGTGGATGCTTCATCACTGGAGGCTTTTAAGAAGAGAATGGATATTCACATGTCTGCAATGGTATACAGTCTCTTGCTTGAGCAGGGTGTTGGCCTACAACAGTGATGGCTAACCTTTTTTGGCTCGTGTGCCAAAAGTGGAGGGAGCACAGGCGGGTCGTGCATGGGCGTGACACACCCATAATGCTATGTGCGTGACCCCCTGCTTTTGGCACGCTTCCCCCCACCCCCGGCTCCAAAGGCTTTCTAGGAGCCTGGGGAGGATGAAACCAGCCTCCCCCCCCTCCAGAGGCTTCAGAAGCTTCCAGAGGGTGAAAAACAGCCTCAAAAGAAGGCCTACATCAGCTGGCCAGTGCACACATGCACGCTGGAGCTGACAGGGCAATGCCTCGCGTGCCCTAAGAAATGGTTCCGTGTGCCACCTGTGGCACCGGTGCCATAGGTTTGCCATCACGGGCCTAGAAGATCTCTAAGGTTCCTTCTAACTCTGTTATTCTGTTGCAGCAGCCCCACCAGAAGGTGGGACAGTCTGAGCTTCTCACCTGAAACCAGGTGAATTTTTTAATCAGTACCTCTATAACAGTTCATACATTCAACAGATTAAAAAATTCAAAGAAGCAATATTTCCCTACAGAATACACTTTACCACATATCATTTGGTTTATGAGTCTTTATCTTGCAGTCTATAGGAATTCTACTTAAACCTTTTAAAGCATTTATTCTTGTCTGAGGCATCTTGAGTTTAAGGCATATTGAGTCATCCCAAAAAGACTAAATTGACTCGAATTTGCATGTTGCAAGGTGAAAAAGAATTTGGTATTGATTTATTTTGGCAAACAGCTGATGTATATAAATGGAATTTATAATAGGTATAGACATTTGTTTTCTGGAGTGGTTACTGAGTAAATTCATAAACATTAATACCGCACAAGTCCCTGACAGATTCATATTGCTGTTTTGTTCACACCCCTTTCTGTTACAATGCTGAAATAAGATTGACTATTCTCCTGCCATGCACTTTTTAAAATACCTAAAACTCATCCAAGAAGGCACAAGTATTAAATCTAAAACTGGATTAATGCAAACGGTAAAAAGAAATGACAGGCTTTAGAAGCATCTTAGCTTCTTCTCTTAGAATGAACACATCTGTTACTTAGGTCAGCAAACTCTACACCTTATTTGGCATATTTGTTTCAAGGTATTAAAAAAAAAATCCAGTCAAAATGTAACCACCTGCAATCACGAATATTTTAAAAGTTTCTCAGTTTCAGTACAGAAACTTTCAGGGGTGAGAGTGGATGGAAATATCCCACCAAGTGGGTCTATGACAACTAGTCACAGGCAATTCATTACACTAATATTGAAGAAATAGTGGAATGGCATCATTAAAGAAAGGATGACAGAGGTGGGGCATTCAATTACTTCTTCAGGTTTGTGTTGCTGTTTAGGAATAACATGAGATTATTCAACTAATTTTCATTCTTTAAAAGTGATAAGCAACTAAATTGTCAGCTTGTTATTTTTGTTTTGTTTTATAACAACTCTCAGGATGATATTAACTAGATCTTGGAGGTTTTTTTTCAAAAACATTTAATTCATTATTTATTACTAGCCGTTCCCGGCCACGCGCTGCTGTGGCCCAGTCTGGTTAAATGGCCAACCAATCTGTGTGTAGATCTACACCTGCACACACAAACACCTACACACAACCACCGTATAACCCCCAACCTAGCTACCTACTGTATTTCTCCCTCGCTCCCTCTCTCCCTCTACCTACTTACCTACCTACCTACTTACCTACTGCATTTCTCCCTCTCCCTCTCTATCCCTCTCCCTACCTACCTACTGCATTTCTTCCTCCCTCTCTCTATCCCTATAGCTGCCTACCTACCTACTGTATTTCTCCTTGTATTTATGGACAGAGTATTTATGTCATAAAGGATGACATAATACCTGTGGCCCACTGCTCTCTCTGTATCCATCTACCTACCTTTTTTACAATTTTTTACATTCCCGTTGCATGTTCCTGGCACAGGTGTGACATCTACACAATCTATCTATCTATCTATCTATCTATCTATCTATCTATCTATCTATCTATCTATCTATCTATCTATCTATCTATCTATCTATCTATCTATCTATATATATATATATATATATATGTAGATTTTGGTTTATTCGGGTCTTTTCCCGTGTAAAATTAAAGGTGTTTTTGTAACGTTTCGATGGGATCACCCCCATCATCATCAGGCTTCAGCCTTGGCTTTCTTGCAAATGAGCTGTATTTGAAATGGCAGTTTTTCTGTAAGTGGAGGTGGGAGGGGTTGGAATGTTGGCTTTGCTACTTTAAACTGATTGGTTGGCTGATTTGCCACATCCTGATTGGTAGATGGAGTTTGTTGAGAGTGATTGATGATGGTGTCAGTGTTTGTGGCCGGGACTTGTTTAGTGGCCGGGACTCGTTTAGTGGCCGGGACTTGTTTAGTGGCCGGGACTTGTTTAGTGGCCGGGACTTGTTTAGTGGCCATGACTTGTTTAGTGGCCGGGACTTGTTTAGTGGCCGGGACTCGTTTAGTGGCCGGGACTCGTTTAGTGGCCAGAGCTGGTTTCCAGATGTCTGGCAGGCGGGAGGCATCATCGCGTCTGTTCATGTTGTGGGGATGTTTTTCTATTTCAATAGCTTCCATAATCATTCTCCTGTTGGAGTGTTCAGTCCTGGAGAGTAATTTTGTTTTTTCAAAGTCAATTTCATGACCTGTTGCTTGGAAGTGCTGGAAGAGGGAAGAAGTATTTACTTGTCTTTTAACAGAATTCTTATGCTCTGAGATACGTGCACTAATTCTCCTATTAGTCTGTCCAATGTATGTGGACGAGCAGACTTTGCATGGTATTTCATAGACTCCTTGATTTTCTAGCTGGATTTTGTCTTTGGGGTTCCTTAAGATGTTAGCTATTTTTTGGTTAGTGTCGAAGGATGTCTTGATATTGTGTTTGTGGAGAATTTTGCTGATTTTATCAGTGGTGCCTTTAATATAGGGGAGGAGAGCGATGCCATTGTCTTGTTCTGTGTTTTGGATCTAGGGGGGTGTCTGCTTTTGGATTAGTTTTGTAATTGTGTTTTTTTGGAATCCATTGGAGATTAATATCTTTGTGAGGGTGTGTAATTCATTTTTCAGGTGGTCTTTGTCAGCTAGGCGTTTGGTTCTGGAGATGAGGGTCTTGGCTACGGAGTTGATCTGTGCAGGGTGGTGATGGGATTGTGCGTTTAGGTAGCGGTTTGTGTGTGTTTTTTTCCGGTAGATGGTGTGTCCTAGGGAGCCATTGGGTTTTTTGTAGATGAGGACATCCAGAAAGGGAAGTTGGTTGTTATCTTCTATTTCCATAGTGAATTGTATTTTGGGGTGTAGGCTGTTGAGATGTGTGAGGAAGTTGTCTAGTTTTTCTTTTCCGTGTGGCCAAATTACAAAAGTGTCATCTACATATCTAAGCCAGAGTTTGGGTTTGTGTTCTGATTTATTTAGGGCATTAGTTTCAAAGTGTTCCATGTAAAGGTTAGCGATGACTGGTGAGAGTGGTGATCCCATAGGTGCTCCTTCTATTTGTTTGTACCTTTGTCCATTGTGAATGAAGTATGTGTTAGTTAGACAGTGGTTGGTTAGATCCAGGATGTATTTGGGGGGGTTGTATTTGTTCTGGATAGTTGTCAAGGCTTCTTTTATAGGCACTTGGGTGAAGAGGGATACGACATCAAAACTCACGAGTAGATCGCTGGGCTGTAGATTTTGTTTCTGGATAGTCTCTATGAACTGGAAGGAGTTTAGTACATGTGATTTGATAGATTCTGCATAGGGTTGTAATTTTTTTGCAAGGAACTTGGCAAGATTTTGTAGAGGTGAGCCTATGGAGCTGACTATGGGCCTGAGTGGTGTTCCTTCTTTGTGTATCTTGGGGAGGCCATAGAGCTTGGGGCATCTGGATGATTTTTCTCTGGGGATGATTTTTTGCTGGATTTCTTTGCTGATGGGAGAGGCTTTTATTTTAGATTTGGTGGTTTTTTCCAGGTAGGTGGTAGGATCTGTGTTTAGAAGTTTGTAAGCAGGGTCTTGGAGTAGGTTGGATAGCTTAGCCTGGTAATCAGAGGTGTTCATTACCACCGTGGCATTGCCTTTGTCTGCTGGGAGAATAATTATGTTGTTGTCTTTCTTCAAGTTGATGAGTGCTCTTATTTCTTCTTTCTCTAAATTGCTTTTGGGTGGATTATTGGAGCATAGGATATTGGTAACTTCAAGTCTAATTTTGTTGGCTTCATCTGGATTAATTTTGGTGAGGGAAGCTTCAACTCCACATATTATGTTTTCTGTGGGGATGTGTTTGGGGGTGATTGCGAAGTTAAATCCTTTGGAAAGGACCTTGGTTTCTGCTATGGTGAGGGTCCTGTTTGATATATTATGTACTGTTTGTTTAGTGAATTGTTTAGTAGGGGGGAGGGGTTTTTGGTATTGTTCAAGTTTGCGGATTTTGTTGGTGTGTGTTTCTGTTCTGTGAGAGGTTTCTGTTTCGGCCATCCAGAAGGCTAGTTGTTTTAATTTGTCCCAGAATACTGGGTGTATTTTGTTGCTAAGTTTGAGGTGAAGAGTGAATAGATCTTTATTGGTTTGGTCTAATAGGAATCTTTTCCTGTGGATTTCATTTCTGATTAAGGCTAATTCAGTTCTTTTCAGGATCCTTTCGGTGGCTGAGGTTATTGAGTGGAATTTTAGTCGAAAGCATGTGGGAATCAAGTTTTTATCTCGGCAGTTGCGTAGGAATGTGAGGTCACATAAGATGGTGGCTCTTCGGACTTCGAGTTTTTCGTACGTCCTGGTTAGCCAGAAGGTTTCCTCCCCATAGAGGTAGGATATTTGTTTTCGTAGATTTTCACGGGTATAGGTATGTAGATTTTGGTTTATTCGGGTCTTTTCCCGTGTAAAATTAAAGGTGTTTTTGCAACGTTTCGATGGGATCACCCCCATCATCATCAGGCTTTGGCTTCTGCCTTTTGCAAATGAACTGCATTTGAAATGGCAGTTTTTCTGTAAGTGGAGGTGGGAGGGGTTGGAATGTTGGCTCTGCTACTTTTAAACCGATTGGTTGGCTGATTTGCCACATCCTGATTGGTAGCTGGAGTTTGTTGAGAGTGATTGATGATGGTGTCAGTGTTTGTGGCCGGGACTTGTTTAGTGGCTGGGACTCGTTTAGTGGCCAGGGTTTGTTTAGTGGCCGGGACTCGTTTAGTGGCCAGAGCTGGTTTCCAGATGTCTGGCAGGCGGGAGGCATCATCGCGTCTGTTCATATTTTGGGGATGTTTTTCTATTTCAATAGCTTCCATAATCATTCTCCTGTTGGAGTGTTCAGTCCTGGAGAGCAATTTGGTTTTTTCAAAGTCAATTTGATGACCTGTTGCTTGGAAGTGCTGGAAGAGGGAGGAAGTATTTACTTGTCTTTTAACAGAATTCTTATGCTCTGAGATACGTGCACTAATTCTCCTATTAGTTTGTCCAATGTATGTGGACGAGCAGACTTTGCATGGTATTTCATAGACTCCTTGGTTTTCTAGCTGGATTTTGTCTTTGGGGTTCCTTAAAATGTTGGCAATTTTTTGGTTAGTGTCGAAGGATGTCTTTATATTGTGTTTGTGGAGAATTTTGCTGATTTTATCAGTGGTACCTTTAATATAGGGGAGGTGAGCGATATATATATCATTGGTGCCGTATTTGAAAGGAATGTTGTGTGAAAATTTGGAAGCGATCGGTGCACTACTTTTGGAGATTAGTGGTTTTGAACAAACTTGTTACATTTTTATTTATATAGATGTAATAACTTTATTAATTATTAATTTGATTAATTATTTTTCTATCACAGGACATCAACAGGGGTATTTGTGGCACATGAAAAAAAAGTTATACAAAACACTATTTTCATAAAAAGCATGAACTACAGTAATACAACCCAAATGCAAACAGTGTTATTGAGCCCCAATGACATCAGCTTTTTCAAAAAGACAGATGATGTTGGGGATAAATGGAAGCCAAACCAAAGGATTAACCCAATCATTGATAAGCATCACTTCTGGTCATCTATCCCTTTTCCAGAAAAAGAGGACAACCAGCTGCTTTTTCCTGCATGATCAAAGTGTCCAGGTGACACCTTTATTGTGTTTTTAGTTATTTTGATCCAGCCTTTAATATTTTTTATAAGTAAGTCAAGGCAGTGACTATATCTAATATTCTTTCTTCCTTGTCAACGTCGTTTGATGAACCAGAACCGGAAATTAAGTCCATAAGAAGACCAAAACTATTTGTTAATTGAGTTTGACTGTAAGAACAATACAGTCATTTCAAATTTCTTGTGCTGAATCGCCTCCTTTTTCTTGTAATCCAGTGATCTAGGGAGGCATCTGCATCACTTATTAATATTATTTCACTATTCTGGATTTTTTTTTAAAAAAATGCTTCAACCCTTTTTGCCTAGGTAACATTTCTTGCATATTTCCATCAAGGCATCTTTCTCCATATTTCATCTAATTTCCATCCTGAAAAATCAAACCAAGCAAAAGGATCTGGTTTCAGATGCTGTAACTGTAAATCAGTGAAAATGTTTCTCTGTGTGTGTGATAGTATACAGGTTTAGAATAAGTGGCACCTTGTGCTAAATATTAGTGTTGAATTCAGGGGTGTGTGTGTGTGTGTGTGTTACACACAAAGATATTTTTGAGAAACACCCGTTTTGCCTCCAGAACTCAAGAGAAACTGAGGTCATCAATTTGTTCGTTTCCTATACATAGCACCACCTGTTTTTATTTTTGTAATCCATTCTACAATGTGACAGTGATGCATTACTGTTTTGGTGAAAAGACATTACATTGTAACATTTCATATATCAAATAACTTTGCTAAACATCTTACCTTATTTTCATATAAATGTTATTTCCAGTTTAGTTCCATTACTGAGATTACTAAACTGGGTTATTTGATTTGGTAATTGGCATCAGTAAGGTATGGTGATTATTTTACTATATAGCCATTTCTTAAAATTCATGTTTGTAGCTCCCCTCTAAAAAAAAAGATTGTATTTTCTCCATAAATTACTTATAGGTATATCGTTTCACCCTATTAATCCCTACAAATTTCCACTATAAGATCCAAAAGTATGATGGTTAGACATTTTTATTTTTAGCAGTTCTCTTTCTCTTCAATAAGGAAGGGAAGTTATTTATTGGGTGGCTAGCTAGTGGCTGCATTTTTAATAACTTTGTGAGCAGGTAAATGGTGTCCCATTATGTACATGGGTACCATTGAGTTTTAAATTGGTTTTTGCATAGTCTTTTATTGATACAGGAGGGAAGAAAAAAAACTAAATGAAAAAAAATCTGAGTATATATATATATATATATATATAAATACATATGTGATATTGAGGCCATATTTTACCCAGAAACATGTTTTTCTTAGCAGATGGTACATTGATTTATTTTGATTAAATTATTTTATTCTACTTAATAATTACATGTATTTCTTTTTCAAAAGAGTGGCCAAGTGAAATGTGTTATTATAATCATGAGGGCTTAAAGGGGGATATCAAAGTCTAGTTGTATTGTTCCATGCTTAGCCCATGAAAACACTGTTTGAGTCTTCTCAATTAATTAAGATACAATTTAGGACAGTTCTACTCTGGCCACATCCACATCCTTCTGCTTCAGGATTCATCTGAAGCACAATCTATGAGATCCCAGTCTTCCAAAGTTTCATGAGTAATGAAGAGATTTGGGCAGGTATAAAAAAAAGATGTATTTTTTGTCTTTTCCTTCAACTTTTTTTTTAATAAGGAGCATTCTAGAATTAGGAAGAGGAGACAGCTGGTAGGCTTTGTAACCTTCTATTTGATAGCTATAGAAATAAATAGAAATAAATTGCACTAAAAACATTAAAAATCTCAGTTATCATGGTTTGTTAGAAAATAGAAATTGAGACTTCTATGAATGTAGGGTCCTTGGTGCTCTCTGAGCTTTGTGATTTTCTTGCAGACATTTCATTACCCAACTATATAACATCATCAGTGCATTACAATGTTACCTAGTTTAGTAATGAAATATCTGCAAGAAAACCATCAAGGATCTTAGAGTTTAACCATTAACTACAGATATTTTCTATTGGTTTCTATGAATGGTTAAGAATCAGCACAAAATGTCTCTGTGCATTGTTGTCTCTCCAACAGATGGCTTCTGCTGTCATCCGTTTTCCAAATCCTCACAGGCTAAGAGAGACCCTGTGTTAATCATTAAATTTCAATTTTTCATTAAGTCTGCAAAATGCACAGTGAACCAAACTCATAGCAATTCAAACATTTGTGTTCACAGTAAGTTTCACTGTACCTTCACCCTGTTTGTTATTCAGTATCCTGAGGGGTGGGGAGAAGGGGCTATCTTTTGTAAACTGTTGGCCTATTTTTCTACTCCTTGGAATTTAATGAGATATTACCTGCAACAATTTTTAGTGAAACCTTTTACTATATTTGGTTGTAGTAGCTAGCAGGAAGCTATAAAATATAGAAGCTTTGGAAATGTATGGAATGACTTCATGAAGATGACCGCAGCTGAAGGAACATCTCAGCTTCAGTGTGAAAGAATCTAAGGAAAGAAATTAGTGAAGGATATGCAAGAGTTTAAACCAGGGGTCTCCAACCTTTGCAACTTTAAGTCTGAAGGACTTCAGCTCCCAGACTTCTCCAGCCAGCTTTGCTGAAGTCCTTCAGACTTAAAGTTGCAAAGGTTGGAGACTCCTGGTTTAAATAGCAGTTTGAGGATAGTTTCTCATTGTAATCTTTTCTGCTTGTCAGCCTCTCAAAATTGTGGAAGGTGTTGAGTCCTGACTTCATCTTTGCTTGCTGACTCTGTAACACTGAAAGAATGAAAATCACTAATCTAATCAGAATTGCTAAAAAGCATTCAGCAACAATAAAAAAAATCTTACCTTCATTCCACTTTTAAATGAGAGGGGGAGCAGTACTTTGCATAAGATCTTCCCCTACTCGTCCCAACAAACTTCGACATCTGCTAGCATTGCCTGGGCTAGGCAGGGGTCTCCAACCTTTGCAATTTTAAGTCTGAAGGACTTCAGCTCCCAGAATTCTCCAGCTTTGCTGGCTGGAGAATTCTGGGAGCTGAAGTCCTTCAGACTTAAAGTTGCAAAGGTTGGAGACCCCTGGGCTAGAGGAACAGTTATAAAGTGTCAAGCCAGCATTTCCTTTTTCAGAATCTGTTAGGAAGTTAAAGACCTATGAAAAGGGATGAAACAAATGTTTCTTAAATGGGGAAAGGGCCCATCACCAAACTCTTGTTAAACTCAGTTGTTTCCAGCAAAAGAACAGCTTCTGAGCTATTACTCTTTATCACAGCTGAACCGGAAACAAAACTTAAAAAGTTTTTAAAGGGGATATTGGCATGGTATTATAAGGATATGAAATTGATTCAGAAGAAACCCAGTCAGTTTGTATGGATGCACCTTAGATTTCCAACAGTTCAAGAAGATTGAGGTAATAATCCACCCTAGTAAATCTATAATAGTATATCATTATAGTATTTGCATGCAGGATATTCCTTCTTGAATCATGTTTCTTCTGACTGCTTAGGATTCACCACTGATGTTCTAACATTAGAAGCATCTGTTCCAAAGAGCTTTTATGGTCTAACTTGCTATTTCTATTGGCAGGAGGAACTAGAAGGCAGCAATTGAGCAGTATTGCCTTTTGAAGTCAGGATTTTCAACAATTCTGGCTTTGCATAATGTTCAGATAAGACCAATTTACTGTGATTTAAATTATTAGCAATGACATGTGGTCTGAAACTAAGGAGAGAAAATGCTGCTTATTTCTATCGCTCCAGTTGGCACTTCTATATAGGATTTAACATAATGATTCACTAGTACTGTCAAGCAGAAAATCTGTCTAATGGTGGGTTCAACTTACCTTGTAAGGTTTTGTTCCTCTCCCACTAACTCAAGGTACTATAGTATTTTCAGTTCTATGTAAGGTTTTCCTAATGCATCAAAACATAGAGACAGATAGAAAAAGTTAAATTTTCAAGTGCAACATTATTTCTTTCCTCATCCATTGTCAGAATGGGGTATAACAATAGAAGTAAAGATTAAACACTTCCAAGTCCATTTGAAAATGAATGAAATTGCTCTACACTTGTAGATGTATCTTAGACTTTAAGATTTATTCCGACAATGATTTAAGCAAATAGAGTTCCAAAATCATGGTAAGCCATTATATTAAACTTAATTAGAACTCTTAATTGATATGACTTACAATAAAGTAACAAAAATGTGTATTGCTGATTATATCATTACAGGATGTAAGATGAAAGCTAAGGAAAATGGAAGATTATAATTGCTTTTCGGTGCTGTCTTAATTGTGTTATAAGAGGCATTGTATCCTTATTGTATATAAATTACAAAATAATTTTTTCAATTCTTTTCTGTAAATAGTGTTTGAATAAAGGTGGTCTAAAAATACCCCTGGGCCACACTCAATCTTTTATTTGTTCTAGAAAATCAGTGGTTCATTATATTGTCAGTTGAAAAAAACACACCCTTGCTTTGAGGTTTATAACTGTATTAAATGTACAGTCTACCATTTATAATACTCTACTTAAAGCTTCCTGGGAGTTTTCTCAGCACTAGTGGAGCAGTATGTATTTATAAAGCCAGTAGGATTTGTGCTTTGCTCTGGGTCAGACACAAGATTTCTGTTGGTGCAAAGGTCTTGTTGGTTTGCTTGATGAAATTGCTTCAGCTGAGTTGTCACTGAATTTAGCTTAAAGCAAAATGTTGAAGTTAATTCTGGAACACTTGTTCAAGCAAAAGAAGACTTTTTTTGTTTTGTTTTTAAAGAAAAAGTTGTGAGGAATTGCACAAAGTAAATTGACATTTGATTTCCTGCAGAATAAAATTTATGATAGTAGATCCTACTAGGAGACTTTAAGAAATATTGAGTGAAGTATTACAGCATTAAATATTGCAGAAAGTTCTGAATAATGCTCTGTTTATGTGGAGATCTAGATAATTTAAAACAGGGGTCTCTTTGCTCTCTGGAGAACTCTGGGAGCTGAAGTCCTTCAGACTTAAAGTTGCAAAGGTTGGAGACCCCTGATTTAAAAGCAAGACAGTCTGGATTTGTATTATTATTATTATTACTGCTCCAGCAGTCAGCTAGATGTTTAGACCTGATTGGACATTTTTATCCATCTATCAAGTCCTTCCCAAAGACCTGGGATAATACCTGGAATAATACCATTATTAATGGCATTAAAGATATAGTCATAGGATATAAGCTATTTCAAGTAAAGCTGATGGTGCATTTGACTGATGGTGATTTTGTCAGTGCTGATGATATTCAAGTGATGTTCCAGATTTTATGGAATTACGCCCAAAATGCCTCTTACCTTCGGTATATTCTTTCCTTTCTTTCACCATTCTACTTCTATTTGAGGTCTTTGTATTTTGTTACCTTCTCCAGTTTTTTTCTTTCTTTATCTTCTCTTCTGTCTCTAGGTATGGTTATGTTCATTATTCTAGATATTTTTTTTAAATTTCTAATCAGCAATTGTTAAGTCTGGGGTGTTGTGTGGTAGATGCCTGCCTGTCTGTTTGAATTCTAATTATTATTGAATTATATCAGGAACTCTTAGGTATTCTTTCTTTTAACATGGAAAATAACTGTTTTGTTGACAAGGATAGGTTAGGAACTATGTGCCCTAAAGCAGGGGTCTCCAACCTTTGCAACTTTAAGTCTGAAGGACTTCAGCTCCCAGAAGTCTGGGAGCTGAAGTCCTTCAGACTTAAAGTTGCAAAGGTTGGGGACCCCTGCTGTAGACATCTGTACTACTTTCAGGTTTCACTCAACTGATAAGAAGCTAAAAGCTTTGCAGGCAGTGATTCAAGAAGAAGCCTATTGACAAGTTCTGTTTATTGCAGAAAATAGAAAAGGCCTGTAAGAGTAAATCTAACAACCGCAAACTGTATTTATAATAGAAACAAGTGTGCATTTCATTCTGCTGCCAGTGCTACATAATGGAATCTGTCTATGGAGATTCTCAATCATCCAGATCATGGTTGTCCCAAAGGTGGTTGTTGTTTTTTTCAAAAGGCAACTGGACTTGCTTTGTTTTTTCATTGAAGACATTTCACTTCTTATCCAAAAATTCAGTCAGAACTGAAGAAGCTTCTTGTATGAGAACCGAAACATCTTCAAGGAAAAAACAAAGTTCAGTTGCCTTTTGAAAAAAACACCTTTGAGGTAATGGAGTAAATATTTTTTCATTTGGGGGGAGGAGAGGAAGGATCAATTGGTATCTGTTCCTTGCTTTTATAAGGAGCCATGTAGTTTGTAAAATTAAAACAATTGTATATGGTTCCTACTAGCATGGCACATGGGTCTTGCACAGTGGTGGGTTTCAGCCAGTTCGCACCTATTCGGGAGAACCGGTTGTTAACTTTCTAAGCAGTTCGGAAAACCGGTTGTTGGAAGAAATCTCATTTTGTTTTCCCCCCCACTTTCCAGGGCTAATTCTGTAAGGGAGGCAGGAAATAACATTCTGGTGTTGTTTCTAGCCTCATCTTTATTGCCCTGCTTACAGAAACTGCCTCTCCGGTTAACCCTTATTACATTGTAACAGCTAAGGCAAAGTGCCCATCAATGTGAGTGACCTTAAATTGGCCACATCCACTCAGTCACATGACCACCGAGCCATGCCTACCCAGCTGGTCATTAGGGCAGAGAACCGTTTCTTAAATTATTTGAATCCCACCACTGGTCTTTCATTCCCAATAGATAAAAAAGAAAGCAAGATCCATATCTCTGCTAGTGCAATCTGAACATTATTTTACTTTTGCAATCCCAAATACAGTAGGAGAAGCATAGGACTTTAGGGGAGAGACAAGAAGTTGCCAGATCGCCAGCCTTTGGATGATCTTGCCATAAGATTTATTTCATAACTGCAGACAGAGTTTGGCACAGCAAATGAAGTTACAAGGTTCTAATCATCTGAAAAAAAGAGCACCTTTTCCTGCAAACATGTGAGTCTACTTCCTTTACAGCTTCTACTATTATGCTCAATAAGATTGGGACTCAGAACAGGCGTTCTCCTTAGAACAGAGGTTCCCAAACTTGGCAACTTTAAGACTTGTGGACTTCAACTCCCAGAATTCTCCAGCCAGCAAAGCTGTCTGGAGAATTCTGGGAGTTGAAGTCCACAAGTCTTAAAGTTGCCAAGTTTGGGAACCTCTGCCTTAGAAGATGAGCTCTCCACAGAAGATGGAAGCAAGCAGAGGTTTGTGTCAGTGAAGGTATACTATAAACTCAGACATGATGCAGTTGCTGATACTGTATTTTTTGGAGTATAAGATGCTCCAGAGTATAAGACGCACATTTGTTTTTGGAGAGAAAAATAAGAAAGAAAAATTCTGCCTGCCTACCAGCATCCATCAGTATTTATCTGGCTAGTGTCCGTAGCAAGGAGCCTGGTCAGCTTCAGCACATTATCGCAGCCTGGTTCAGCATGAGCAGATGATTGGCTGGTGGATCCGCCTCCTGGAATACCCCCAATCAACTGTTCCCAGAGGTGAACTGGTTCGCTAGTTGTGAGCACACACACTTCACTCACACACACCTCTTTGGGGCTAAAACACAGGTTAAAACATGCAGCTATTATACACAGGCGGTTCCAAAGAGGACAGCAGGGGCAGCATGGAACCAGTCCGGCCATGCAACAGCTCTTCCAGGCTGCCTTTGAAGCCTCTTAACTGGATTGGGGGCAGTGAACCCTGCCACATAGAACTGCCAGAAAACATGATGTGCAGAGGCCAAAAACAGGGCATGCAGAGGTCAAAAATTCAAGGCACAGAGGCGGCAGTGCTCTGTGGCAATCCATGCAGCCTGGAACAGATCCATCCAGGGGAAGGGCCTTCTCTGTGGCGAGCCCAACCCTCTGGAATGACCTACCCCCCGAACTTAGATCTATCACGGACCTCCGCTCCTTCCGTCAACAATTAAAGACCCATCTTTTCCAGCAGGCCGGCCTGGCCTAACCTACCATACCAGCCTAGTTTTAGTAAATATTACCAATCGGGTTTTTACGATATAAATTTAAACGAGGTTCTTTTTAACACAGGGTAAAACATTTAATTTAGTTTTAATTATTTATAATTTGTTATATGTATATGTTCTTAAATTGCTGTACATCGCCCCGAGTCTCTTCGGAGAGAGGGGGCGGTCAATAAATCCAAATAAATAAATAAATAAATAAATAAATAAATAAATAAATAAATAAATAAATAAATAAATAAATAAATAAATAAATAAATAAATAAATAAATAAATAAATAAATAAATAAATAAATAAATAAATAAATAAAACAAAGCGTGGAAGGCAAAAATGGGGGCTGTCAGATGGGCGGGGCTACATTCTGTGTATAAGACACATCCAAATTTTCACCCTCTTTTTTTGGGGGGGGGGAAGTGTGTGTTATACTCTGAAAAATATGGTAATTATCTACTGATAATGCAGACTGTTATTTTAATTTACTATCAGCTCATTACAGCTAATAATAAAATAGATTAAATGTTCTGACCTTTAGTTTTTAAAATTTTGATGGGTGACTATACTTCAAAGTTAGCTTTTTATTTTTAAAGCTAACTTTGGTGACATAACTCTTTAATACTTACCTTCAAGTTCAGGAAGAATAGACAAGAAGCACCCACCCAAGATATTAACTCTTCTTTTTCTCAGGAGAATCTGGCATATCCTAATAGTAGAACTTCCGCTGTGCTGAATGTAAAGGCATCTCCCACAAGCTCTCAACTAACAAAGTGAAGTTACAGCTATTAGATGTCCAAATGAAAGAGGAAGAAGCATCACAGAGAGGGACTTCTCCGGGTGCCGTCCACCAGGCAATGCCAGCGGGCGACGCCCAGGGGAAGGGCCTTCTCTGTGGTGGGCCCAACCCTCTGGAATGACCTACCCCCCGACCTCAGAACAACCACAGACCTCTGCACCTTCCATCAGAAATTAAAGACACTCCTGTTCCATCAGGCCGGTTTGGCCTAAGTTAATTACCTAGCCTTCAGTCTGTATCATAAATTGTTTTAATTGGATTTTAAATGAATTATGTTTTAACTTGTTAAATTTTAGCACAGGGTTATTTATTTAATTTGATTTTAATTATTTATATTTTATATTGTGTGTTTTAACTTCCTGTGCACCACCCCGGGTCCCTTCGGGGAGAGGGTGCGGTTATATAAATTCGAGAAATAAAATAAATAAAAAATATGAATGCATGCACACACACTGTTCAATATTACCTAGATGGATTTTGCATAAATTAGTTCTTTTGTGATGCAAAAGCATTTGAGTTGAGAATTATATCACAAATTCGAGAGAAGAAATCAATCCAAAGGTTATTTGTATGCTTATATATGTGTGAAATCAGAAAATGTAAATTAGATTAATTAGAATAATAATTAGGCTCAAACAAAATTCTTTAACATTTTACTCTAGTATAGGTTTATTTCAGGGGTGGCTTTCCGGCAGAGTCTACTGCTGGTTCGCTCAGGGATGTGCCATGCACGCTTGATGTGCGCTGTGCACACATGTGCAGTACAACTAAAAACAAGATGGTGGTGCCTATGGTGCTGCCGGGAGAACCATTTCGGGGGTGTGGCAGGTCTGGGTCACTGCCAGTTCCAGCAACCCAGGCCACCAAGTTACTACCGGTTCAGCTGAGCTGGTCCAAACCAGTGGGAACTCACCACTGGTTTATTTTTTAAAGAACAAAGAGAATTACCTAAAGAAACTAATCAGAAAGTGTCAATATTACTATAGTTGATAATGGGGCAAAATAAGAAATTTAGGCAAAGTTTGATGAAAGTGATATGATGCAACCACATAAACCACATAAATCATATACTGATTAGAATCATCTAGAACTGATTACAAATGTTTTTTGAATAGCAGCAAATTGTAAAACAATGAACGATTCTAATTTATGCTTTTTAAAGATAATAGATATTTCAAAGTAATATCCACTAAATACACGAAATTATTGTACGAAATAACTGAATACAAACTTAATTGTTTAAAACTGTATGCTGTTATAAATGTACTTTAGACACACACACACACACACACATATATAATTATTACTTTATAATTGAATAATAATATATTAATTTTTTTAACTGGAACACTGCAAAGGCAATCAAAAAACAAAAACCTCAAACCTTAATGATTAATGTTTTTTTTAACTGTGATACTTGTTAAGGAAAATGAAAAATTTATCCAAGCATATTTTTTTAAAAAGAAATTATATGCTACCCCATCAATTTCAGTGACTCTTAGGTGGCTTTCAAACAATAAAAACCCAATATACAAAGATTGAAAATAATAATTCTTCTACTAATTCTACTAATGAACTTCTAGCAATATATACCACTCTTATTATTTTTTTCCATCTAATTTCAATATTAGAAGCCTTGAGATTAGTGTCTGAGATTTGTAAAAGGCTGTGCTAGGTTTTCTTATCATGGTAAATGACAATGTGTTTATTTATTTATATGTTACTTCAATGTATGAAATCTATCACTTTGTTTAATTAGAATAAAGCTTACTTTACTCAAGGTAGATGCACTGACAATTGATTTGAAGCAAGCTTTTCTACCTGAGTAGGAATTTGCAGCTTTAAAAAGACAAATTATAAAGTACCAATAAAGGAGAATATTTGTGGCTCAGGTTTGAAATGAGGGGTCCTTGGTGCTCTCTGATTTTGCTTGTTTTTTTTTTTATGTTATAAACAAGTTTTATTCATTTTATCATTTTGCAAGTATTTCCCTCCCTCCCCCCACCCCCTCCCTGACTTCCCAGAGCAAAATACAGGATATAACTCTAACAATCATTTGCTAACATTAACTAACTATCTGTAATTCCCAATCCCTCCCTTGACCCTTTAACTGCCCTTTTTTCAATTATATATAAATGTAAATACATTCCACTTCCATTCATTCATAAGCTATTTTAAACTTGTTAGTCTTATATTTGTTTTGAATATATTCAATCCATCTTTCCCATTCTAGTAGATATCTTTCTTGAGAATAATCTTTTTTCTTGACCTATCACTACCAAACTAGATAACATCATCAGTGTTGGACCTCCTAATCTCACTAAAACTGATGTGGTTACTTAGTTAGAGTAATGAAACATCTGTAAGAAAAAAAGCTAGCTCAGAGAGCACCAAGGAGCCCTCAAAGTATCAAGTTTAAAATGCTCCAGAATCTGGATAATGTTGCTATATTGTGGTTATGCCTTTTGATAATTTTGGCAGCAAGATTTTGTTTTGTTTTGATTGAAAATTTATTGAATTTAATTATGGTTACATAGACCCTTATTACTTCCACATTAGATAAATGTGATAAACTCAATTCAATATTCAGACATTTTGGATAGCATTAAATCTAGTACAGACATTCATTATATTCCTGTTCAATTTATAATTTCAGTTGATTAGATAAAATGTTAGAGGATTTGGTTTTTCTAGTAGCATTTCTGATTTTTTTTTTGATACTTTGCTATTGTTTTGGTTTGGTTTTCATTCATTCATGTACCTTTTCATATTCTAAGGTATTTTTCTGATTTTAAATTGCTTTGCAATTTTAATATATTTTGATAGTAGTATGATATTATTATTATACTAGCTGTACCCGGCCACGCGTTGCTGGTTAAATGGCCAACCAATCTGTGTGTAGATGTACACCTGCACACACAAACACGTACACACAACCACCATATAACCCCCAACCTACCTACCTACTGTATTTCTTCCTTTCTCCCTCTACCTACCTACCGATCTACCTACCTACCTACCTACCTACCTACCTACCTACCTACCTACCTACTGTATTTCTCCCTCTCTATCTATCCCTCTACCTACCTACCTACCTGCCTACCTACCTACTGTATTTCCCCCCTCTCTCTATCCCTCTACCTATCTACCTACTGTATTTTCCCTATCTTTCTCTATCCCCCTACTTACCTACCTACCTACCTACCTATCTACCTACCTACCTATCTACCTACTGTATTTCTCTCTCACTCTCTCTATCCCTCTCCCTACCTACCTACCATGCAGCCTCCTGGGACCAAAAATGGGCCACATTGGAGTGTGCCACCCCCTGCACCTTGTTTTGCACCTAGTAGGCCTCCATACAGCCTCCTGAGACCAAAAATGGGCCACCTGGGAGTGTGCCACCCCCCATGCCTAGTTTTGGGCCTAGTAGGCCTCCATGCAGTGTGGGAATGTTGGAGGCTTATTTGGTTGCTGAGGAAATGAGGGGCGTGTGTGTAATGCATCATAAGAAGCAGCCGGGTGGGAGGAGCTACAGGGAGGTGAAAACCTGAGAAGTGCATACCTTTTATGTTTGTGCTGCTTGCACATGACACATGTGTGCCAGCCACACAAAATGTACGTATGAATGCATTGGAAGTCCTTGGGAACATTATGTGAAAATTTGGTGCCGATTGGTGCAGTACTTTCTGAGATTAGCGGCTTTGCACAAACTATTTTACATTTTTATTTATACAGTGCGGTTCACGAATGCTTCTGTTCACGAACAACTTGGTTCACGAACAGAAAAGTTCATCAAAATATGCTCCGGTTCACGAACTCCACTTCAGTTCACAAACAGGAGCCGCGGCCATTTTAATGCTATTTCCTGGCTGTCACATGGTTGTGACTTCCTGTAGGAAGATCGTGGAGAGAAGGAGACACAGAAAAAAGTACACTGTGAGTACTTTCAGTGACTTTTTTTGATTTTTGTTATGCTTTTAGCATATACAGTATTTGTTTCATATTTTTTGTGCTTCAGAACAGATTAACCGGATTTACATTAAACCCTATGGAAAACTGTGCCTTGGTTCACGACCAATTCGGTTCGCGACCAGAGTCAGTTCACGAATTAAGTTCATGAACCGAGGTACCACTGTATAGCTACTTTATTCATTAAACATGAACATTTTGCAGTTCCGCTGGTGTTATTGCAGGAAGCTGCCATTTCTTGGATGTGTTTTATAAAATTCTTGGACATGGTACCAAGTGCCCCGATGACACTGTTACAATTATTATTATTATTATCTTCTTAAAATGTACAATGTTCCAAGTAGTGCAGTTTTTTGCATTTCCACAGGTGGTGTTACAGGTAGCTGCAATTTGATAATGAGGATGATGATGATGATGATGCTAGTTTATAATTACATAGAAAGTGAAGCATCAAACAATCTATTATTTTCGCACGATGACCAGCAAAGAGTTTGATATCAGATCTATTACTCCAACAAGAGATAGATATAAATAATTAATTCAGTTTTATGATTCAATATGGCTTCTAGTGGGTGTAAGAGAAAGCTACAACAATTTGAACCTTGGTTTCAATAAAAATCCAACTTGCATATGCATAAAATAAACAGTTATAGCTATATAACTGTGTCTTTCAAAGTTTATTTCTGCAGTTTTTCCCCCAAGCTAGTTGAAAGCAATCTGGCAGTCCTTTTGTACATTAGGTCTTCTAGTTTGAGTGTGAAGAACCTTCAACCCTGCTACTCCAGATTATGCTACAAAAGCTCTTGTGTGAAGAGGATTTATTTTGTTTTCTTTCTTAAAGATAGTGGTCACCTTTCACAGTGACAGTTCTTCCCCTTTTTGTCAGTAAGCATGTTGGCTCACTAGGTAAATACATAAAACACCCACAGAGTGTGATCACTGTTCTTTCTGGATTTATTATCTGGGGAAAAATGGTAAACAATGTACTCTGCAGGATTCGTTCCTAGAGGCTTATTTCAAAACTTGTTTTTCCTTTTGCCTCAGGTGATTGATCAAAGTACATCAGAGTTTTTCATCAGTTTCTTTTCTGGTAATTTGTTCTGTTTCCCTTTTTTCAATCCCTTAAATATCAATTTCTTGATATGCCAGATCAAGGCAAATCAACACCTGTTATGCTATATAATTTTAGTGTTTATTACGGTCAATGATCCATCAACTTAACAGAAAAATACAGGATGCTAGACAATAAAATAAGGGAAAGAAGTGTAAGAAGTAGAAGTAGAATCAGGGGGGGCCATGAAAACCCCTAAAATATGTGATATGGCCAACAGGAAGAACCATAACCCTAAAAATCAAATGAATGTTTTGTTAGTTGTCATAAAAACAGAATAAAATAAAATGTTGGTTACCATAAAGGACATCTAAAACTATAAGAAAAACAGATGCATTTTTTAAAATATTATAGAGGAAACAGTTAATATTTGATAAAGAGATTGTGGGTTCCATAGGTTTATCATGCCATATATTATCTTTATTTTTATTTATTTATTTATTAAATTTATAAACCGCCCCACTCTCCCCAAAGGGACTTGGGGCGGTGCACAGGAAGTTAAAATAGAATAAAAAGACAAACACGACAATAAATAGTACTAAAAATAAATTAAATCCCAATACCCTGTGCTAAAAATCCTAAAACCATTAAAATCCTAAAACTTTACCCTTTAAAGCCGAATTAAACAATTTAAACTTCAGTCTATAACTAATGGTGTGGATTAGGCCAGGTCGGCGAGATGGAAGAAATGCGTCTTCAAACTTCAGCGGAAGGAGCGGAGGTCCGTGGTAGTTCTAAGTTCGGGGGGTAGGTCGTTCCAGAGGGTTGGGCCTGCCACAGAGGGCAGAACAAGAAGCAATGGGTGAAAACTAATCAAGGAGAGAAGCAACTTAGAACTGACACTTAGAACAATTAACCAGTGGAACAACTTGCCTCCAGAAGTTGTAAATGCCCCAACACTGCAGGTCTTCAAGAAGATGTTGGATAGCCATTTGTCTGAAATGGTATAGGGCTTCCTGCCTAGGCAGGGAGTTGGACTAGATGACCTCCAAGGTCCCTTCCAACTCTGCTATTGTATTATTGTATTATAGTAGGTAGGTAGATAGGGGAATCAATAGAGAGGGAGAAATACAGTAGGTAGGTAGGTACGTAGATAGAGGGATAGATAGGGAGAAATACGGTAGGTAGGTAGGTAGGTAGGTAGGTAGGTAGGTAGGTAGGTAAAGGGATAGATGGATAGGGAGAAACACAGTAGGTAGGTAGATAGGGTGATAGAGAGGGGGAAATACAGTAAGTAGGTAGGTAGGTAGGTAGGTAGATAGGTAGAGGGAGAAAGGAAGAAATACAGTAGGTAGGTAGGTGGATAGATAGGGAGAAATACAGTAGGTAGGTAGGTAGAGGAATAGAGAGAGAGGGAGAAATACAGTAGGTAGGTAGGTAGAGGGATAGAAAGGAAGAAATACAATAGGTAGGTAGGTAGATAGAGGGAGAAAGGAAGAAATACAGTAGGTAGGTAGGTAGGTAGAGGGATAGATAGAGAGGGAGAAATACGGTAGGTAGGTAGGTAGGTAGAGGGATAGATAGAGAGGGAGAAATACAGTAGGTAGGTAGTTTGGGGGTTATACGGTGGTTGTGTGTATGTGTGCAGGTGTAGATCTACACACAGATTGGTTGGCCATTTAACCAAACTGGGCCACAGCAACGCGTGGCCGGGTATAGCTAGTAGTATAATAAAACATAATTCACAATGTTAGTTCCTTGAGAGCTACTGAAGAAGCGATGTTTCTGATAGTATGTCTTGTAGTATCTATCCTCAATAACAGCTATTAATTGCATTTGGTTAAGGGATTCTCATCCATGAAGCTTCTGTCTTGGAAGGGAAGAGAAAATTCTTTAAGGAAAAAACAAAGTACAGCTGCCTTTTGAAAAACACCTTTGTGACAACCATGACCTGGATGACAGAGAATCTCCATAGCTATAAATCATTATTTTCTAAAATGCGATATCTCCTTTGCAGAAGAATTTTAAGTGGCAAAACGGTATGTAGACCTTGATTACGAGACATTGATGTTACCATAATTGATGCAGACAGCTATTGCCAGTAAAGAGTGGAAACTAATACACACACACAAACACACACACACAGACACACACACACAATTTATGTCCAAATATCATCTTGACTGACTTGGTGTTCCCTAAATAATGGGTTTGTTGTGCCTATTAATATAAATATTTTCTACCAACCAGATTTCTTGTATTAAGAATATGCCATCACAGGTTGGAGGGGGAGTTTTTTTTCCTGTTTAAACCCCCCCCCCCCCGCTCAGGTGAAGCGGCATTTAAACAACCTCTCTCCATAATGGAATGGAGAGAGAAAAGGGACTAACTTGCCATTTGAATCAACTATGGGCAAGAACCGTATTTACGTTATCGCAGTTGCAACAATCTGTCGCGGAGTTCTTTCAAAAAAGTAAAATGGAACTTTCACTTTTCTTCCTGTTAGAGGGCGAGGCAAGATGGCTCCTCTTTGTTCTCTGCTTATAACTCCCTTGCATCAATGAAGTTTTTCCCTCTATAACTGCCATCGAAGAACTTAAAATTTTTATTGTTAACATCTCCCCCGGAGGCTCGCAAGGTCTCTCCCAACACGTGGACTCCTAGATGTGGATTATATGGTGTGTTTTTTTAATGTACTCTTAAGACTGGATTCTCATTTGGATTGCTCCGATACCTCGGGCTGTCTCGACCGTCCACTTCTCTGATGCCATTTCTTCTACCAACTTAGAATTTAGAACTAAGACAATGAGTCCTAAAAAGCCACCCACGGGAAAGTCAACTTCCACCCCTTCCTCAGCTGTCTCCAGTCCAAGCACACAACAGTTGAAGATTTCTTCATTACTGCAAAAAGAATCCACTGGCGAGAGCTCACAGGAACTGTCGGTTACTGAAATGTTTCAGGAACTTATGAAAAACATGAATGAATTGCGGAAAGAAATGACAGATTTAAAAATAGGACTCATGGAAATACAACAAAGTACAATGGAAAATAAACAAAAAAATTGTAACGTTAGAGAGTGGAGTGGCTGAGATGGGGGAAGAGGTTAAGGAGATTCAGAAGGGGAATTTAGAATTAGGAAGTTGCATGACTAAAATTGAATTCGAAGGAATGTCTTTTTTTCTCAGATTCCAGAACATACCAGAGTCAGAAAATGAAGATTTTAAAGATGTTATGAGTACAATATTAGCAGAATACCTTAAAAGAGATAAAGAACAACTCTGGTGGGATATGGACCTGGTTTATAGAATTAATTCAGCATAAGCTAGAATGCATAATGTACCAAGAGAGGTTCATGTTAAATTTCTTAGGAGGTCCACGAGGGATGAGATATTGAGGGCCCAATGGGGTGGACCTTTAAAATATCAAGATAAAGAAATAATCATTTTGAAACAAATTCTGAAAAAAATGAGAGAAATAAGAAGGAAATATTCCTTCTTGTCTAAGAAATTATATAAAAAAGGAATTTGGTTCAAATGGTTACTGCCAGAGGGAATGCTGATCTTCTGGGAGGGGGGTAGAGTAAGAGCTAAAACATTAAGCGAGGCAGAGGCCTTTCTTCAAAAACATTCTTCCCTCCTAGGGGACGAAGATGGGGGAACAGGGTGGGCAATGGCCCCGCCCGATGACGGGGAAGAAGAATCAATATCGAAAAGACTTAGATCTCAAAAATGATTTTATTTGAAATTTTATTGGAATTGTCGATACAAGAGAAAATGGCAAAGGAAAAGATGATTGAATGTATGGACTATACAATGTAAACCCTGTATATGCTTATCCTTTTTTTTTTTTTTAATTGTAAATCTGTGAAGTTTTGGGAGGACTACCACCACCGGTATGGGAGCTACCAAAATGTTATATTCACCTTATATCTTTTCCCCATGTATATTTTGAAAAAACCAATAAAAATTCTCTTAAAAAAAAAAAGAATATGCCATCACATTTCTCTTCCAATAGTATTCTGGGAAAGAAGGGTTTGAAACTTATGATATAGGATAAGTATCAAACTGAATAAACATTGTGGTTTCCTTTGATTTAATCCTTGTTCTGGGTAAAAAATCTCATTGAATAGAGCCATGTTACGATGAGATGAATTAGCTTAAGCAGAAGTTGCCTCATTAGAATGGAATTGTTTATTGTCAGAGATTGGCTAGGTGGAAGACTTCCTCATCTATGATGCTTGTTATTTTGGCAAGAAAAATAACTGGCCCAAAACAACCAGCCCTATCTCGGTATCTCAGGCTTTTTAATAGAACTGGAGTAGTTCATTCAAATTGCAGGGCTACCATGATGTTGAGGTTAGTTCAACATGATCATCAAAGTGATAGATACTAACAGACAATAACCGCCCTGGGTCCTTTTGGAGAAGGGCGGGATATAAATCGAATAAAATAAAATAAATAAATAAATAAATTTTGTATCAACTAAGATGGAATCTGTAAAAATGGTAACTGATTGGCACCCTTAAAATTACACTACCCATATCTATGCAAGTGTGTAGATCAAATACCCATCAGTGATTCACTATTTGATTTAAGTAACCACTCAGTGCCTAGTATGAAGCAGAACATTTGGAATTTAACTATGAAGAATGTTACAGGTGGATAGCAACATGAAGGCTCACTCATTCAAAGTTTGCAAGAGAAAAGACTGTAGGCTGTAAGAAAAGGCTTAATTTGAATATGAAAGTTGGACAAATGTTCTTGGTGTTTATGTTGTGAGATGAGTCTGAGATCAATTCCACAGTCAAAAGGCAGCCATGGCTTTGGACATGGCTTTGGACAGTCATGTGTTCTGAATATGGGGTTCCTGAAGAATTAGGCTTCCAGACACTTCAATTGCAAATACACAATGCTGTTGAGTGTCCACATATGTGCATAACTGAACAGATGAGTTATTTTAAAATTATTTCTATACAATGATGAAAAAAGGAGGACAAATGATAAAGCCATAAAGTTTATTCATAATGAATATGACTCAATTTTATCTCATTATCAAGTTATAAGAATACTAATAGGTGAACATGCAGAGTTATTTCCTTAAAGTAACATTTCTCCTATCAAAGGATATATTATATAACCATGATTTGTCCTATTGGCAAATCAGTCTTACAGAATGTACCTTTCATCTGGTCATTTGGATCTTTACTTTGAATATAGTAAGCAACTATTAGTTGCTTACAACTGTAATACAGGATTCTATTGGCTATAGTACCACATCATTGATTTCAAATTCCATATATAGATGAAAGTCAATTATTATTTGAGGGAGGTATGAAATATTGTTGTTTATGTCAATCTGGACATCTTTCTCACTGATTAATCGAAGGGGAAAACTAAAATGAGAAAGAGAGACAGTGGCTATATTTCTTTGGTCATAAATGTAAGAACTCAATTTATTATGATGAATATTTTCACAATTCTTTAAATAAGATCCTGTAGAAAGCTAGGCTTGAAAATAACAGGGTTACTTTAGTTGAGTTTTCTTGGATTTTCTTTTTATTTAAACAATTTACAACTATAATAATTGTTTGCTCCTCTAGCAATAGAACACAGTTCCTCTTATATAATAGAAGTGTGCAGTTGCAGCTGGTAAAGGTGTCTAAAAATTAATGATGTCTCTGAAGAGGAACAGTGCCCTGAGAATACCCAGAGGATTTCAAGAATCCTGGTGAGCTGCATAGCTATATATTCTGCAGAACAAGCATTTCATTCCCATCAAATTCCTCCTATGTTGGGATTTTAATTGAGAATACAGAAATCCTCAAACATAAATCACTAAAAGTCAGCATTTTTTTGTAGTTCTGTATAAGAAAGATACAAACAGATGTATGCTACATTCTCCTCCTCTTTAGCAAAATGTTTTGATTTCCCATGGCTACAATTATTTCTATTGTTTCTTTGTTTATTATATTTAGATGGCTAACATCTCATAAAACAGGACTCTGGACATTGTAGAATAAAAAAACCTATAATACTTTTAAAAAGCATGCTGCAATTAAAACATTATTATAAAGGCTATATTAGCTGTATCCACCATTCCAGTGGTGGGATCCTACCGGTTTGGACTGGTGGGCTTAATTGGTTGTGGTTTGGTGGCGTGGGTCGCTGGAACTGGCAGCGATCCAGGCGTCGCCATCTTGTTTTCCACTTTTGCACATGCACAGAACAATTTTTATGGTACTGAGCATGTGCCCACAGTGCACATCAAGCGTGTGCACAGTATGCCTACAAGTGAACCAGCAGTAGTGCCTGCCAGAACCCACCCTGCACCATTCCCTTGACATCTCCCATCTGTTGACCCAGTCACGTTTTGAAGAACGTCAGGAAGGTTGGAGGGGATGCAACAAATGTCACTGCAGAGGAGATAATGTTCTACAAGGCAAGTGCCAGCAGAAAAGGCCTGTCTCCTGGGTCAGAAAAGGGCAGTTTCCTGGTCTCGCCAGGTATAGCTCCTTGGCAACATACCTGTACTGCCAGACCTGATAGGACAGCATGTGTAATCCCTCAACCCAGCTCCGTGCCATGTGGTGCTTTAACGGTCCAAAACAGGACCTTTTATTTTTTATTTTTAAATGCTCAAGTTACCCACTTCTCCTATCTAATTATATGACTCTCCACCACGTTACATCTTTTTGAAATATTCAAACCGATATTTCATATATTTCCTTTCCTTTCCTTTTCCTTTCCTTTTACCCTTGACACAGATGGACTGGCAAACAGCTGCAGGCAATGTGAAAGTTACACCCCTGCAAAAGTTCTTCTAATAAAGCTTGCCAGCTCAGTGGTAGCTATTCAGGTGTTTGAAACATCTCCCTCTGGTTGTCTCTTACTTCTCTTCCAATCGTCTTCTCCCTCAAGAGCTCATCACTTGGCACATTGATTTCACAACCTCATATTAGCCAAAACAGACATGGAGTCTTGACTGAGCTGATCCCACATGCATCTCCAAACAGCTTGGATACCGGGAATCCATTCAACAGTGTAACTAGGATAGACTGAAACATGTCTTATATATTAGGGGAATAGCAGCCATTTGGCACACAGATTAAATGGCTTACATTAGTTCAGAAGAAAGAAAAACAGTACCATTGTTATTTCTAGCCTTAAGGAAATTAAAAAAAAATATATTTTATGAAACATTAGATAAGGCAAAATGAGAGCAATATATTGCAATATTAATTGGAGTGATTACTATTTATGAAGTCATAAATTATTATTTATGAATAGCATTCTTAGATTCTTATCCTGTGATTTCTTTGGACTCTCACCCATACAGTAATTCTTTCATATATTTGTGTGATATAACCAAACCTTTAGATGAAGTTCAAACATGGTATGTAGATCTGCAAGGAGGGTACCACTCTTTCATCTATGGCTTTCACACAATAAGAATTACCGATAGCAGCATTTTCTCAAAGTAAATTTATGTATACATATCTTGTTCTATTTTCCTTTATCAGCTTTAGTTTTGTTGCTTCAATTTTCACCAGAGGCATTTTGAGTTCTGTTTCATTTTAATTGTAAGTATAATTATTTCTTCCTAAATCAGAATGCTTTATTTCTTTTAAAAGTAAGAAGAGATATGAATTTTGTTGCATTTTTTCTTATTGCAATACTTTTGACTATTTTCTGCAAACTTCTACTCGGCCATAAAGCAAATCGACAACTTGTTTACTTATTGTTATTAATATATTATTACAAATTTAGCAGAAATTGGTTTTATTGTCATTTAAATTTACAAATATATTTTACAAAAAATCCAAATTAATCAGCTAGATTTAAGTGGTATAAAAGACTTTGCAAATGAATACAATTTTGATTTCAAGATGCAATTCCCCAGTGAAAAAGTATATGAAAAATTTATGTTAAGACAAAGTTTGTGCAAAAATACATACATTAAAATAATTTACATATTGAAAATTTATTTGCAAAAATGCACACAATAAAAGAGCAAACAAAAATATACAGTATGTTTGGAGAAATCAAACTGATTAGGATTGTGATAAACTTGACTGAAAATATTAGAATGTCAGATCAGTATATAATAAGTATCTGGAATCTAAACTAAGACGATTAACGAAGAAAGTGGAAAAAAATTCTGAATGCAATTTCAAACTCAGTAAAACTTTCAACTCGTCTCTAGAGGGAAATCCAATTTGAAGTGAATTGTACTAGTCCAGCCCTGAAGTGACAGGTATAGGAGTGATAAAAACAAAGCTAACTTCCCCATAGAAATAGTTCCAAGTGCTGTATAAGATTTAAGGCTATAAAGGTCTCCAGGTCACAGGTTCCATTTACCATTCAAACAGAAAATATTGTGAGTCCAGCATTATTGGATCTCATAGAACAGGGATGTCCAAACTTGGGAACTTTAAGACTTGTGGACTTCAACTCCCAGAATTCCCCAGCCAGCATAGCTGGCTGGGGAATTCTGGGAGTTGAAGTCCACAAGTCTTAAAGTTCCCAAGTTTGGACATCCCTGTCATAGAACAAAAAGTGGCTGGTCAGTTTTAAAACCTGATCACCAGGTTTTAAAATTTTTCAATAGCCAGATAAATTTGGAAAAATGTCTATCTATATGGATGGAAAACTACATCAACCTCCAAATGGATAATTTCCTTGTTGCTGTGATTTACTGCAACTGTCTTCCAGGAAAGCCAATTGTCTTCCTCTGTGTACAACATTAAATAATCAAATATGCAGGAACAACATAAAAAAACCCACTCCAATTTCCATAATGCATTTCATAAGTCATAAGATCTATTTAATAGCGCTTTTGAAATACTTAATATTTCAGTGTAGCGTATCATAATTTGATATTAATGTCAGATTTATATAGCCCACCATTACTTTGTATAAATTAAGGTTAGGTAAATAATGCTCCTGCTTATTTTCAGCATAACAATCATGTTGTGGGTTGGGTTGAGAAAAAGTGACTGCCTGAACGTCAGATGGTCAGATTCCATAACTAAGTGAGAACCAGAATTCATTTAGAACTTCCTGGTTTCTAGTGAAGCAACAAACTGTCGTTGCTGGCTGGGGAATTCTGGGAGTTGAAGTCCACCAGTCTTAAAAGAGCCGACTTTGCAGACCCCTGGTTTAGAGTAATTAGTATAGCTCTGATAAAAGAGAATATATGTAGTTCAGAGTTGAATTGTGTAATCCTTAGTGCTCTGAGAACTTAGGTTTTTGCAGACATTTTACCTGACTAAGAACGTCATAATCATAGCATAGCATAGCATAGCATAGCATAGCATAGCATAGCATAGCATAGCATAGCATAGCATAGCACAGCACAGCATAGTGTAGCAGATTGGCAGTTCAAAACCTGTAGATTTTTAAAATGAATATAGATTTTTCCTAGTATCTACTTTTCTTCATTTTTTTTAAACATCCAAGGTGCATGTTACAATTTTGCCAATTCCCTGGCATAGAAGAGTTTCACTCTCAGTTCCTAGATATTCTATTTGGGCTTTGCTGGCAAAGGGAGGGATACAAATTATTGAAGAGTATGGAAGCCAATTTCTTTTCAGTTGAAAGGATCATTTTTTGACCCCCAACTTAGGCAGTGAACTGCTGAGATTAGTCAGCAACCAACTGAAGTGTTCCAGGCCAAATAAGCAGGACATTGAAGAAAGCATAAAAGGGGAAAAAAATGGTGCAGAAAAATGTGCCCTCAGTTCTTTGATTGCAAGGGGGAGATTAACAGAGGTTACATTAACTTTTCTGCCCTTCAGAAATGGTTGTCTCTCTGTTTGCTTGTTTGTTTGCTTGTCAAATTTGTTATGCTGTCTAACCCTGTTTTAGTGGCAGGATAACCAGCCAATAATAGCTAAACTCTGAATTAATTTTAACTGTGTTAAAAATTAAAATATTTAATTAGTTTCTCAGAATCAAATTCCTTATTCAAACCCGTGGCCAAAAATAAAATATATTTATACCCAATGGTAACTCTGAAAGTGCTGAAAATTATCCTCTCCACCTTCTTCGTCACCTTTTCCAATAGACAATGATAGTTTTTTGCCATGAAAATCTTAAAGAATGAAACAACAGTTTTTAAAAAGGTAATGACTCTCCTGAGATAGCTCAACTTGTGAATGACTACATTGACATGTCCATGTATAGCAGCTCATAAATTTGCTTAAAATCATGTGCAGGATTAAAAATAGAAAGGTCTTTTAGAATATAAATCAACCTTGTAGCTAAATTCACCTTAACAGCATTTATCTTGTCCTGCATTGTCAGAGGAAATCTAAATTATATCTCTAGATCTTGTTTTAGTTATTCCTCAAACAGGATGTAAATTTAAATTTGCCATTTGAAAAAAAAAAACATTTTAATGATAATTTTGCCCTGTAGCCTCCTGTGCTACTTTAGCCATTCTTCAAACTGAATTTTAACATTCCAACAGGGGACCTAGTGGGTTTGCAATGGGGCTAGGCCAAGGGTGGGCAAACTTTGCAACTTTAAGTCTGAAGGACTTCAGCTCCCAGAATTCTCCAGCCAGCTTTGCTGGAGAAGCTGGCTGGAGAAGTCTGGGAGCTGAAGTACTTCAGACTTAAAGTTGCAAAGTTTGTCCACCCCTGGGCTAGGCTGATGTCATTCTGTCCAGTGCAGGAACTAATTGGTGATTCCCCAGCTCCTTGCTTTTCCTGCCCATTCAGGCAAGGCAAGTCTTGCAGGCTGTGTAGTTCTCCATGACTCTCTTTTGCTTTCACAGAAGTTTGCATATCAGATACGTTCATACCCACTCCCCAGATTCCTGTGACATGAACACCCTTCCTTCCTTCATTCCTTCCTTCGTTCCTTCGTTCCTTTGTTCCTTCGTTCGTTCGTTCATTCCTTCCTTCCTTCCTTCCTTCCTTCCCATCCATCCATCCATCCATCCATCCATCCATCCATCCATCCATCATTGCTATGATGCTACAGTAATCAGAGCAAAGAGGAACAGTTCCTGAACGGCATTGTAGGTCTATAGCAGTGATGGCTAACCTTTTTTGGATCACGTGCCAAAAGCAGGGGGAGCGCAGGGGGATCGAGCGCGGGCGTGCCCACACCCATAATGCTATGTGCATGACCCCAGTGCGTATGGGTGTGTGACCAGTGCTCCCCCCACTTTTGGTGTGCTTTTTTCATCCTCCCCAGGCTCCAGATGCTTTCTAGGAGCCTGGGGAGGGTGAAAACAGCCTCTCCACTGCCCCACCGCCCCCTGGCCCTCCAGAGGCTTCAGGAACTTCCCTGAAGGCTCCAGAGGGTGAGAAACGGCCCTACAGCCAAACCGAAAGTGAGTTCTGGTTTGGCCAAGTAGTCCAAGTGACTTCTGGATTGGCCATAGGGTCAGTTTTTCGTGTTCTGGAGACTTCAAGGAAGCCTCCCGAGGGCGAAAAATGGCCTTAAAAGAAGGCCAAAGTCATCTGGCCAATGTGCACATGCGCGCTGGAGCTGAAAGAGCAATGCCTCGCGTGCCCTAACAAATGGTTCTGCATGCCACCTGTGACACCCTTGCCATACGTTCGCCATCACTGGTCTATAGAAACTTTGTAGCAAAAAAGGAACTGAAGCAAAATACCTTTAATTCTATTAATTCGGTTCTGAAGTATGTGCAGTTTAAAGTTGGTGTGCGAAAGAGAACGAACAAGGCAACACTTCACTATGCTTGGGCAGAAGCCAGAAAGGTACCTATTAGCAAATACAAACATTCAGTAGAGCAAAGAGCATTTAAAAAGGGTGGGAAAATCTAGGATGATGAAAGTAATCCACCCACAGAAGCCAACCAACAGACAACAGAGAAATGGTTGCCTAGTGCAGCAATTAATCTCTGGAAGGAAGTGGACATGCCACATTTTACAGTTAATTGGGTACTATCACTAGACTGGAGTGGAAGAGCCTCATAAAACCCTTTCAGAAAGGTTTTAAAGGTTTTTGTGTGTGTGTGTTTTAAACAGCACTTCAAAACATGGGTAAGGAAATGTATTTGTGATGTAGTATGAGTAGAAAATGACATCATTATTCCTGTTACTCAAGAAATGATGAGTGGCCAATCTTGGATCTGTCCTAAATATTTTTATTTTGAAAGAAGCATCACTTCTTTCAAGGGCCGTCATGGCGCAGTGCTTAGAATGCGGTATTGCAGGCTATGTCTGTTGAATGCTGACTGCCAGAGGTTTGGCAGTTCGAGTCCCATCAGCTCAAGGTTGATTCATCCTTTCAAGGTGGGTAAAATGAGGACTGAGATTGTTGATATCCTGGCTCTGTAAACCATTTAGAGAGGGCTGCAAAACACCATTGTGAATTGGTATATAAATCTAAGAGCTATTGCTATCACATCTTAAATATCATAGCACAGTCTAAACTCTAAGACTATCAGAATCATAAGTCTATGCTAGTCTGTAACAACAATACAGCTTTGATTGATTTCATCATCAAAGGCTTGCATTTTGATTGATCTAATTTACTGAGTAACTAGAAATAAATACTACATATCTAATATGACAGGAATAAGATTATAAATAGAAAATTTTAGTCCATCGATAAAATGAAAAGCAATTTGCCCAAAACAGGATGTTGTTGTCTACCTTATACATAACACTGTAGCATTTCATTGGAGACTTGGCAGTTTCAGTACTTGTGTTATCATTATGTTACATTGCAGTGTTTATTGCAATTTATGGCTGGAGATATCAGACAGAACAAGTCTACCCTCTTGTGGGGAAGGTCTTCAGATAATAAGCAGCATGAATGTTGTACAAACCCATACCTTATAAACTAAATGCAGACAGTCTGAAAGTCAGACATATGGGTAATATAAACAATTTAAAGAGCTAGTGGGCCATGTAGTTGCAGGCAGTCAGGCAACATATAGATCATTTGCCCCTCTGCCATGTCATTAAACACGGAATCATCAAATGGACTCATTTAGGTCATCAAGTCTAACCTTGTGTTCCCAACAGGCATAATATTAAAGAATCCCTTGGAAATATTTATCTTGCCTCTGTTTGAAGACATCCAAGTACAAAGAACCGATTATCCCTGTTAATTGATTCTGCTGTCCAACAAATGTTCATATTTTTCATAATATTACAATGATTACTTGAAAATTGGTACTTTGGAACAATATATTTGGGAAGGTTGTTCTCCACATATTTCATCTCTTTGTTTCTTTCTCTGCCCAATTCCTGTCATTTTCAATTGCGACATAGAAGTAATAGTATTCTTTCTAGGAATAGGTTTACCTATCTAGTTGTTTTTCTTCCATATAGTTTTTTTTCCTTTCCTGGCTGAAGAAATGAACAAATGTTGAAAAATTCCCATAAAAATATGATTGTGAGAAACTTCTTGTCTACTTGACAGCAGTAAAACTCATTAGGTTACAGCTTCTAGTCTTTTACTTGTTAAAAAAAAACAGATTATGGTAATTGTAGATGTGTCTGAAAATGCAGGCAAGCAATACAGACATGGGTAAGAGTTCAGTATTCAGTATCCATTTGTATTTCTCCTGCTATCAATAAACTCATCTTCTTTCTATCCTTAAGAAGAAATATGACAATATGGTAAACCATATTTTAAACAACTTATGTGTTTCAAGGGCATGCAAAATGGGAAAAGGGTATAATGTCCTTGGGTACCTTCCATTAATATCTCTTGTCAGGAACAGAAGGATGGGGGGGGGTCATATGAAGTTGCAACATAATCAGCTTCCATTCTGTCAATATCAAAATCTCATAATAAGACCACACAAAGATAGCTGTGTAATTAGTTTTTACATTTTGCAAAGATAAACAGTAAGCTGTGTTTGCTCAAATATGCTAATGAAATGTAGCAATTAATTTAAAGACTGTTGATGATTTGAAAGATACCAAAGAAGCCATTCTGTTATTAAATAAATGTCTTGGGCTAGAATTCATGTCAAAGCCCAAAGCTAGCCCAGATTGTTTTTCCCTCTCTCAAGGACGAATGGTTGGATTTCATTTGCCCTATTCCTGATTTAAAACCTTTTGCAAAGTTCTGTGACAAAACGCTTAGTAGAGAAGTTATTCCATGTTATGCAAAGAAGGCTTCAAGATTTAAAAAAGCATTTAAAAAAATTATGGTACTTTTGGGTGGAGAGGGCAGTGAACAGATCTGTTATTCTCTGCTACAACTATTATCAGTTGTCCCATTCATTGTGCCTTAAAAAAGCTTAAAACCAACTTCAGCAATATGCATATTAATTTAATAATTTGCTCACCATACCATTTTCTAGTGTTTTTTATTTCCCCCTTCAGAAGCTGGCAAAACATCCTCATGGCCGATTTGCTCCCACAGAGAGGGACTTCTCCGGGTGCTGTCCACTAGGCTTTGTCAGCGGGCGACACCCAGGGGAAGGGCTCTCTCTGTGGCGGGCCCAGCCCTCTGGAACGACCTTCCCCCCGACATTAGAACGACCACGGACCTCCACTCCTTCCGTCTAAAATTAAAAAACACACTTTTTCTGTCTGGCCGGCCTAGGGTAGTCTCTCTGTCTATGGGGTTTTATTATATTTATTATTGGGAATGTCATTTTAGTTTAGTTTAGTTTTAATGGATTTTTAGCACAGGTACTAAGTTTAATTTTGTTTTAAATATGTTTGTATATTTGTGGTTTTTATTCTTCCTGTGCACCGCCCCGAGTCCCTGTGGGGAGAGGGAGCGGTCTACAAATTAAAATTGAATTGAATTGAATTGAAAAAGGAATTTTATTCCAGCAGGGCTATGCGTGTATATTAGAGCAGCCATGCGAACCCTACAAACTTTTGTGATTGGTGGACAGGAACTTTGTTCAGATTCCTTTTCATTCCATGTCTTCTTGTTCAAATGTTTCTACCTAATAGTTCTTCCTAAATAATGTGGGGTATCCTGAGGGTTTGTAACACGCAGGCCTGGATGGAAAGATTGCTAAAAGCAAATATGTGTATGGTAAATGTCTGTGACTTGAATCTTAACATCAGGATTTAATTAATTAATCAATTTATAAGCTGCCTTAATTGCCTCAACAACTCTAAATGATGTTCAGCAATAAATGAAGACAAATTGGAAAGAAGGAAAAAATCAGAGGAAGGGAAAATAATAAAATATTAAGAATGTGCATCAGGGAAACAGCACAACAGTCTCATAACCTAAAAACGTTGATTAATTCAAATTTGAGGCAAGGGTACTAATGATCCAGCCTAGGAGCAGTTTTCCTCACTTTGTCTTTATTTTCTCCTCACTGCCCTTCTGCTACTCATCTCCTGTGCATGCATAATAAAAATGGAAAATGAAGCCAGTTTAAGAATCCCTTCCTCAATCCTTTCCATAGTAATAGGTTGTTTAGGGCTCATTCTTTTAATGGATTTCCTCGTTTATTTTCCTTTCTCCCCTATGTTGGCAAAGCAAGTCTTAACTGCTATCTTTTCCTTTCCTTGACCACATCTTTGGCAGACCAACATGGGAAAAAATGGACAATTTACAGTTAACTTGTTCTATAGGCTAGAACAGGGGTCCCCAACCTTTTTGGCACCAGGGGCCGGTTTCATGTTAAAAAAATTCCACGAACCGGTGGCCATGGCTCGGCCGGCATAGATGGGGAGTAGGGGGGAGGGGGAACAGGCGGTGCATGTGCACGTTGGGGGGGGGTGAGTCGGCTCACTCACCCCTCTCGGGACCCCAACAGAATGAGTGGCCACACCTGCGCTCTCCCACCACTTGTGCGCGCTCTACCCAGGGGGCTGCCCCCTCCTCCTTCTCTCCGGCCCTTTCTAAGAGTTGTACCGCTCACTGCGGCCCGGTTCCTATCAAGCCATGGACCGGCACCGGTCCGCGGCCCGGGGGTTGGGGACCCCTGGGCTAGAGAGAGAAATTTAGGCAGAACTCATGTTAATTTGACAAATTAAAATAAAATGATTACCATTTCCTGAACATTTTCAATAGTTCTCCACATGAGAGATCCTTGGTCCTCTCTGAGCATGCTTGTTTTCTTGCAGATGTTCCATTATCCAAACTAGGTAACATCGCCAGCACTTAATTTCCTAATTTGGGTAATGAAATGCCTGCAAGTAAAAAAGCAAGCTCAGAGAGCATCAAGGACCATCATTCAACACTGAGCCACAAATATTCTCCTTAATTAGTTCTCCACATTATCAGGCTTATAGTGATCTTGAAAGAAATAGAAGGCTTTTTTTTAACCTAATGCTAACTTTGTAACTTCTGAATATCCTGTATTGACCAAACTTCAGAATTGATCGAACAAGCTTTTAAAAAATACATTTAGCATTTCATTTTCTAAGTCCCTACCTAAATGAAGCTAGAAAATTTTGCCCAAAATAACAATAACAATATTAATAATTTTATTCAGAAGGATGCAGAAAAGGGAAATAAACCTGAAAATTACAGGCCAATTACTTGCCTGCCAACAACATACAAGTTACTTACAGCCAAATTGCAAACCAAATTAATGGATATCTAGAAAACAAGGATTTGCTACCTATATGAAAGAAAGGACATGGCAAAAATTCAAGAAGAACCAAAGACCAACTGATGATTGATAAACTGGTTTTGAAGAATTCAAAGAAAAGATGAGCAAATTTGTTCATGGTCTGGATTTATTATAAGAAAATATCTGATTCTGTTCCACACAGCTGGATTGAGAAATTCTTAGACCAGACATTTCTGAAGACTTTGATAAAGCTATGGAAAATGAAGCTGATGATCTATGGAGAAGAACTTGTTAAAGTTGAAATCAAACATGGAATCTTCCAAAGTAACTCATTGTCACCTCTGCTGTTTGTACTTTCAATGATGTCACTAACAAGCATTCTGAGCAAAGCAAACTATGGGTAAAAATGGGCTAAAGGGGAGTAGAAAATTTCTCATTTGATCTAACATGGATGATTCAAAATTATTTGGAAAAATAAAAGGTGAATTGAGCTGACTGCTGAAAAGCACTGTGTTTAGCAGATACATTGAAATGCAATTTGGCATTGACAAATGTACAACAATTGCTGTTAAGGCAGGAAAAATGGTTGAAGATGATGGATTCAAACTCGATAATGAAGAGTTGATAAAAGCAGTAACACCAGAAGGGGAGTACAAGTACTTAGGAGTTTTGGAAGCTTCTGACCTATTGCACAACCAAGTCAAGAAAGCTATTTCAACAAAATACAGAAAGTGAGTTCTAAAATCTTGAGATCAAAGCTGAGTGGAGGAAATATCATAAAAGGCAATTAATGCCTAGGCAGTGCCTGTAAGATGATATTCAGCTGGAATAATTGATTGGACTCAGCTAGATCTTGATAACTTGGATTGAAAAACAAGAAAACTAATGGCAATACATCATGCTATGCACCCAAAAAGTGATATTGATTAATTGTGCTTGCCTAAATCTCAGAGTGGCAGAGGACTCTTTTAGGTGAAATAAACTGTGGAAGAGGAAAAGCACACCTTGAATGACTGCATAAAAAAAGCAAAAGAGCATCTGCTAAAGGAGGTGAATAAGGGAAACCTCTTGAAAAACAACAAGATTGAAAACAGAATACCAAAAAGAAACAATTGAGCACCAGGTTTTTAACTGGAAAAAGAAGCCGATACCTGACGGACATTGATGGAAAGATAGCTAAAAAACTAACATGGATCTGGGTGAGATAAGAAGTGCCAATAAAAGAAAACGAAGGCTTCCTTTTGGCTGCCCAAGAACAAGCCTTGCAAATCAATTCCATGAAAGCAAAAATTCAAACAACAGCAAACATCGCTTATGTGATGAGAAAGATGAAACAGTGGATCAGTTGATCAGTGGCTGCAGCAAAATCTCACAGACTTATTATCTACAACATCAGCTTAGAGTTAGATTAGATATAATTTTAAATTGATTAGGTGTGGGGATTTTAGCATTTTAGTTTGTATTTTAGCACAGGTTATTTCAATTTAATGCTATTTTAATGTTGTGATTGTATTTATTGTTGTTTGTTGTGTTATTTTTAATTTCCTGTGCACCGCCCTGAGTCCAATGGAGATAGGAGCGGTATATAAATTGAATAAAACCTAGATCATGATCAAGTTGCCAAAATCATACATTGGAAGCTTTGCCAGAAGTTTGGGTTCCACTGCAGCAAACATTACTGGGAAAACCAAATTGACAAAGTTCTTGAAAATGAACAACTCAAGATCTTACAGGATATTTGAATCCAAACAGACAGACACGTGGCCCACAAAATGCCTGACATCACCATTGTGGAAAAGAAAGAAAAAGTCTGGTTCATTGATATTGCAATACCAAGTCATGCACAAGTTGAAGAAAAACTGGAAAAAATAGTGATCTGCAAATTGAAGTTGAGTAATTGTGGAGGAAGAAATCAATGGTTGTACCAATAGTAGTAGGAGCCTTTGGAGCAATATCAAAAGGATTGCCTAGATCAGGGATGTCCAAACTTGGGAACTTTAAGACTTGTGGACTTCAACTCCCAGAATTCCCCAGCCAGCTATGGGAATTCTGGGAGTTGAAGTCCACAAGTCTTAAAGTTCCCAAGTTTGGACATCCCTGGCCTAGATACATGGAAATTTTGAACTTATCTGACCTGAATATTTTGACTTTGCAAAAAACCACCTTACTCAGAACTGACTATATACTCAGAAACAGTTTAGGACTTGAACTGTTATGTTTTTACCAGTCCCAGACTGTGAATCGAATTGAAGTTTAAATCTTAAATAATAATAACGTGGTATTTAATCCATGTGAATTTTGTAATAAGATTGCATAAAACCTTTCTACTTCTAACAAATGTGGTTTTAAGTAAAATAAATTTTTAGGGTTGCCATGAGCTCAAGAGCAAGACTTGTTTCATTGCTTTTAAGACTTTATGTATATTTTAGCCAAGGCCCCTATTACACAGCATTTTCTCGGTGGAAAACAAATGGGGATATTTTAAATATCTTTCTGGGGGAAAGAGTAGGGTGAATAGATTTGGAAGACATGGGGTTTAAATGTAATAAATTACAATAAAGGCAGTGATGTGTTTGTTGTCACCAGGGAACTAAAGTGTCAAATTAAATGACTAAAAATAATTTTCAGGCATAAGGGTCTAATTTTCTTCACTTGCATGATTACTTACCTTTTAGAGGTATGTTAATATGCATGTGCCCATGGAAACAAAATGTGATGATTATATTTCATGCCCTGAGGTTTGTAGAAGCAAACGTCAGCACACATTTCTTCTCTGTACCAAGTTAAGTGCAGAGATGTATTGTGTTTTTATGATGCTAAAGATATTCTTTTTTTTTCTGGGTATGCTTCACATGTATGTAATTGTATTCTTTCCAGTTCTCATAAACATTAGGCTGCCATTGAACAGCTCCTCATCTGAGCCAGAGAGAGGAAAAAGAGGGCAGTTTGGAGGGATAATAACTAGAAGGAGTTTGATTTATTTGCATAAATCAAGTAGGAGAAAGCAATAGATGTCAAAATATGGGTTAAGAATAATTTTTCTAAGAAATTGAAATCTTGTTAATCAGTATATGTAATCTACATACTTCATAAAATCTTGCAAATGTTAAATATTCTAATAGGTCTGAGGATCATCAACATGATATTTGCAAGGAAGCCCTAGGCAGGCATTTGTTTTTAAATGTTAATTTAATGCAGCAACCAGGGATAGTCAGTATATGACTAAATCATTGCATATGTTCTAAACAACTGAAGGGAAGGGAAGTGTATACATGACTGTGTTGTCAACCCTGAGTTAGACCAGATTTACAAATATATCAAAATAGTATCTTACAAATAAGTCAACACACCTTCCTCCTCCTATTTTTTCCACAACAACAACCCAATGAGATGAGTTGGGTTGAAAGAGATTGACTGACCCAAAATCACCCAGCTAGCTTTCATGGCTAAGACTCACAGTCTCTAACTTTCTAGCCTTGTGGTTTAACCACTAGACCAAATTGGCTCAAACTAGACCACATTTTCAATTACGTTTTCTGTTACCTGTCTTGGCTATGGCTCTTTCTCCTTTTCCTCAAGGTTATTCTCATAGCCTATTATATTTATACCTGTGGAGTCTTCCACACAATATAGATTGCTGTGTTGCCAACATCAAGAGACATAATTCAGCACCCAAAAGCCTCTTTTTCTGTGCATTTGCAGGGCTATACGATCTAAGATGAAATCAGATATTCAAATGTCTCAGCAGCACTAAAATATATCAGATGCTCCCCTGGTTTGAATTATTACAGTGCTTAAATAGGGAGAAGTGAATTGGTCCTACCAGACCTAGAAGATACCAGGCATCTGCAGTAATACATATCTTCACTATACTGCCTGCAATCTGGCAATAGCACATGGCAAGTAACTAAAATTTATGGCTGTTCTGCAGATTTTGATGTCTTTCCCCCACTTATATCTGTATTGTAAAGAATACGCATTTCTTTTCATGTCTTTTAGATAGGAGGGGTCAATTTCCCACTATTCCTTGTTTCCCTATGTGGGACTTCTAGAAAATAGCATCCTCTTGAAAGCAGTTTGCAAACAACATGAAGAGGTAAGGTGGGTAATCATTTAGAAGCAATTAAATACAAAGTTATGATATGGCATGACTCAATTTTGATTTATTGCTTCAATAAGTCTATCTTAGATGCAATTTTATAACAGTTAATATATAGTTATGAGAAAATTGAATCTGTGGAATCCAAAATATCTCTACTCCCTTGAACCTCAGCCTCAGCCACTTCTTCTGCATCACTTTAAATATTTTGTATGACTTGCCCATTATTTTGTGAGGACAGATGAAAATATATGGTTACATCATACCCTTTTCTGTGGAAATACATGTGATACATATTCTGCTCTGGCCATTGTGAGTCAGGGGGGCTCTGGATCATATGATAATTCTGTCCCTACACTCTCCTGACTCAATGTTTGCAATATAAATATTAATTATAATAATTGAATATGTGTAATTACAGTTATATTAATATTTGATTCAGTTATATTTAATAACAAAGTCTTACAATTATATGTAGGAGTCTTGACATTGCACAAGTAAAAAAGCAGTAATATTTGTATTGCTCTGATGCCATAGTCCTACATTTGCATCAACCATGCAAGTTTCTGGTTGAAAAAGCATTGTTTCTGATCTTGAATATTTAGTATTGATCAAAGAAAACACAATCATTTTCTCTAACTGCTTTAATAATTATACTATTGTGTGCTATTTCTTTGATGAAATGCTGAGCAACCAGTTACCACAATTTCTGGAGTTTATAGCTCTAAGGAAGTTTAAAAAAAAAAAAACTTTTAGCCTGCCATTCAGGATATTTGTAAAATATAGTTTACAATCATGATATATATAAACATCAAACACTACAATCAAAGTTTCAACAGTAGTAACCTGAATATTTTCATAAAATGCATACCAAACCTACAAAATATTTTAATCATTTTTCACATTTGTATAGCCTTCCAACTAACGTAGTGATTTAATATAATGCAATAAATATCTTTTACTCACATTACAAGATGAATATAGAAATAAAATTGGAGGCAGATAGACAGAAAGCGAAGTGAGTTACCATCATATTGCTTCCATCACACAGAAATCAATGAGTCACTTCTGTATGATATCCTAACTCCAGGAGAGAAGCCTCAAGTGTGTTTCAGATAAAGCACTATTTACATATTCATTCAAGATCATAGCAGCAGAAGAACTGAGGTTCAGATAAGTTATTGGCTATATCTAAAAATGAACAGCACTGCATACGTGCATTTTTATCTGCTTACTTTCATTTTGTTGATCTTAATTTGCCTTAACTAATTATTTTAGATGTTATATATCATTTTTAAAGTGGAGTTTCCTAAGGTGGCTAATTTTAATTTCCCTAAAAATGAGGAGGGGGGATGTTAAAAGTCCTTCTCTTATGGCAGATATTATTGTCCCAAGCAGGGGTGGGTTTCAAAATTTTTGGAACCTATTCTGTGGGTGTGGCCTGCTTTGTGGGAGTGGCTTGCCGGCCATGTGACCGGGTGGGAGTGGCTTGCCGGCCATGTGACCAGGTGGGAGTGGCTTGCCGGCCATGTGACCAGGTGGGAATGTTAGCAGCTGCTGGAATTATGTTTGTACAACAGTGGAAAAACAGATATGAAAATGAATAAATACTACAATATGCAGGAATAAATAAAGTGACAATTAAAATCAAGAAGGCTTTGAATATTTTTTCACGTTGGATTTGTTTTAGCAATTGCTAAGTAACAGAAACAGAAAATAGAAATCCAAAAGTATGAAAGACAACACCAATTATGTAAGGAATGGTCACTAAAATATATCATTATTAATGTGTACAACTACTGCAGGACATAACACACCCAAGCAAACTATGACAGTGCCAGGAAAACACCAAAAAATAGAATCCCTCCTACAAAAGATTGAAAATGAAACCAGTTTTTCCCCCCTAACCTTAGGGACAGGAGAGACAAAGCCACTGGAATAAAAACCATCAAGGCACTGTGGAAAATTATAAAGGACACACAAGCTCACAGAACCAGCAACCACCTAAGAATTACTTAGACAACCAAGATGAAACACACTCTTTCTGGCAAAGCTGCCTTGCAGCAACCTGGCAACCCATAGAAAAGCAGCCACTTTATAAACCTGGTCTGAACACTTAAAAGCAATATATTGCATCTCAAAGAAAACATTTGCAAAAAGGAATAACATTTCTTGAAAAAGAAATATTTTATAAACAATTACAAAATAAAAATTCCCTAAAATAATTTAAAAAGATATTTTACAAATAAAAAAATCCTTAAAAACCATTGTTAAGCATTCCGCAAAATGACACAATTGCAAGGTATTCTACCAGCAATAAAGCATACTGAAACCATTTAAAGATATTCCTTGTAATAATTTAAAATATAACCATATTAAGGGTAGAATAACACTATATATTGAAGTGAACCATTTAAAAAAATTCTCTACTCAATACATTTTAAAGTACTGAGTATAGAATTTTTAAAAATGGTTTATATTAATTTGTTTTTCTTGGAATCTTTTTTAAAAATAGTCTAAGACAATTTTAAAAAAGAACCTACATACAATAAATTGAAGTAAACCATTTTTAAAAATTCTCTATTCAATACAGTTAAGTAAAACGATTTAAAAAAATTATATGCACAATCAATAAAATAATCTTTTAAAAATCATTAAAAAAATAAGAGGAAAAAAACCCAGGTCACTTACCAGGAGGCAGAATCAACAGCTCTCCGATGAGAGATGCAGCAGGGAGCAGGCAGGCAACGAGGCAACAGGACACAGGTAAACTTACTTGACTAGAGGGAGAAGGGAGGCAGCTAGCCAGGTGAGGCTGAGAGAGGGGGGAACTGGGGGGCTTTTGGCCATTGTGAGATAAGGCAGCTCACGGCTTTCGCAAGGGAAGGCCTGAAGGCCTTCCCTTGCGAAAGCTAGCCTCCCCCCCCACCAGCGTGTGAAAGGCAGATTCAAAGCATGGCCCTTTAAATTTCACGCCGCTGAGCGGGGAAAGGATCCCGGCGTGCAAAATTTAAAGGGCCCGTTTATGAAGTCGCCGGCCCCTTTCTCAACACGTTAGCGGTGGCGGGAGACGCCACTAGCCATGTTGAGAAAGGCCTGTTTCGGCGGCTCCAGGGGGTTGGGACGACTTTGCGCACCTAGCGATAGCTGCGCCAAGCCCTCCCCAACCCCCCCCCGCAGGCACGCCAAGGGTAAAATCGCTGGCTGGTCTTGGGACAGTGCACGGAAGAGCGCAGGGGCCGCGTGCGAACTTCACATGAGCCCCCTGTGCTCTTCCGCTCCCGTTCCCAAGGCCGGGCAGCAATTTTAGCAATGGCTGGTCTTGGGACGGTGCATGGAAGAGCTCAGGGGCGGCGTGTGAACTTCACATGAGCCCCCTGTGCTCTTCCGCGCCCGTTCGCAAGACTGGGCAGTGTTAAAATCACTGGCTGGCCTTGGGAAGGTGCACGGAAGAGTGCAGGGGGATGCGTGCGAACTTCGCAAGTGTCCTGGGCACTCCTCCATGCCTGTTCCCACCACCGGCTAGCGATTTTAGCGCTTCACGGCTAGCGGCAACAGCCCCTACCCCCGCGCCACCGCACATTTCGGCCACGTGGCTATGCCAGCTCACGGCTTTCGGGAGGCAAGGCCTGGAAGCCCTTCCCCACCCTCCCCAATGCCACGAGCTGGTATAAGCTAGCCTCCCGCCGCCCCCCTTAGCGAAGTTGCTTACCTACATTAAGCAGCAAGCTGCTGGAAGGTGGATCAAAGTGTTGCCTGTTGGCGCCACGCTTTTCAAGGGTCACCTCCAGCCCGCTCACTGATTGGCTGGATGCCAGCCAATCAGTGAGCTGTTAGATCAGACAAAGGATTCCGACTCAGGCATGGTCAAAACAACAGGAACGTTTATTCACACTGTTTACAACACACACAAGATTCAACTGGCAAGGTTTCTTCTCTGGCAACCTCTTATATAGAGTTACCAGGCAGGAAACTCCTAGCAATGCACTTGCAACATTGTAACTCCTTTCCAGACAGATTCCAGACAGCTTGTCTCTGTTAATCACTGCAGCTGCTGGCTCAGCTCCGGAATGCGATGACTCATAGGTTACCAGACGAGCTGTCTGGGACATAGGCTTGGGGACTCAACACTCCTTCCCCCATAGTCAGTGCGCATGTGTCTAGGTTCTCTGTCCAACACAGTACATGCGCACGCGTAGTCGTTCAGATAGGCGGGGCGGTGTCGGGTCCGCCCTGACCGCCTTAGTTCTTGAGGAGGCTCCTCCCTGTGGGACACGGAGCCTTCGCCTACGTCATCGCGGCCTGCCCTCAGAGGTGGAGTCGCCGTAGGCGGCAATGGCGACCCTAGCAAGTCCGGGTGAGGGGGCGTGGCGACCGGGCTTGAGGTAGTTGGCATTTGCTGGCGAGTATTATTCTGGTAGGGTGGTTCCCCGATGGGCGAGGCCCCCAGCTGAGAGTCAGATTGGGCTGTGAGGTCCTGGCGGTCTCCCCGTGCTGTTCCCGCCGATACGAGGTCTGGACCGGCTAGGGACTCCGGGGTTCCAAACAACTGCTCGGCTTGAGCAGAGAACAACGGCCCAACGGGGGCCAACGGGCAGGAACGGCCTGGCGTGGTGACTGCTGTTTCGGGCAGGCGGCGCCTCAGTTGATCCAGGTGGCGCCGCCACTCGGATCCATCCTGAAGGCCGACTCTGTAAGAACAGGGTCCGGTTACGTCCAAAATGGTTGCGGCAATCCATCGCGGCTCCCCTGAAAAGTTCCTTGCCCAAACCAGGTCCCCAATTTCAAATAAACGAGGAGTGGGAATCTGCAGGTTGCCCCTCTGCAACCCGTCGTAATCGGGGTGCAGTCTGTCCAGAGTGGTCCGCAAGCGTCGGCCCATCAAGAGCTCCGCGGGGCTTTTCCCTGTGGCTGGGCAAGGTGTGACATGCTGTCCCAAAAGGTACGCGGCCACCCTTGCCTGACAGTCCCCTTTATCCAAACGGGCCAAGGCTTCCTTGGCTGAGCGCACGGCTCGTTCCGCGCGTCCATTAGACGCCGGGTGATAAGGGGCGACCGGCGCGTGGCGGATCCCTTGGGTGGCCAGAAAGTCCAAGAAGGTGGAGGATTGAAATTGGGGTCCGTTGTCGGACACAACGACGTCCGGCAACCCGTGGGTCGCGAACAGACGGCGCAAGGCACGCACCGTGCTCTCCGCTGTGGTGGAAGCCATTTGAATTACCTCCACCCAGCGTGAGAACGCATCCACCACCACGAGGAAATTCTGGCCATGGAAGGGACCCGCGAAATCCAAGTGGAGCCTGGACCATGGGCACCTGGGGGCGTCCCACTCCCTCGGCGGGGAGACCGGCGGGGCCGGCCGGGACGATTGGCAGGAGGAGCAGGCGGCCACCCATTCCGCCACTTCAGCGTCCATGCCGGGCCACCAGACATAGCTCCGGGCCAATGCCTTCATACGGACGATGCCTGGGTGGTTGGCATGGAGCGACTGAAGAACCATGTGCCGGAGAGGGGAAGGAACGATGACCCGATCTCCCCAACACAAGCACCCGCAATGGAGCGAGAGCTCCAGCTGTCGTGACTTGTAAGGCCGAAAGTTTTCAGCCACACTGCCCGAAGGCCAGCCCCTCAGCACCCATCGGCAGACCTGGGCGAGGACGGGGTCTGCGCGGGTGTGAGCGGCAACGGCGGAAGAGGACAGGGGCAAGTCCGACTCCGCGACCATCAGGACAGAGAGAGCAGGCACAGGGGCCGGATCCGGCCCCGGGAGAGGGCAGCGGCTTAGGGCATCAGCATGCCCTATCTGCTTGCCAGGATGGTATAGCAGCGTATAGTCATACGCTGCCAGGAATTCCGTCCAGCGGGTCATCCTGGGCGACAGGATGGGGGGTGTCGGACGGTCACCGGCCAATAGCCCAAGGAGCGGCTTATGGTCCGTGACAACAGAAAAGGTCCGCCCATAGAGGTAATTGTGGAACTTCTTAATCCCGGACACTACAGCCAAAGCCTCCTTGTCGATTTGGCTATAGTTTCTCTCCGTTTGAGACATTGTCCGGGAGTAAAAAGCAATGGGGGCTTCCAAGCCGTCTGGAAAGACGTGGCTAAGGACAGCCCCCAGGCCAAAAGGGGAGGCATCGCACGCAAGCGTCAGAGGAAGCCTGTCATGGTACTGGACTAGTACCGCATCTGACGTGAGCATGGCTTTGACAGCCGCGAACGCGTGTGCTTCGCGGCTGCCCCAGTGCCAGGCCGCGGATCGGTCGAGCAACCGATGCAGCGGCTCGGCTAGCGATGCCTTATGGGGAATAAACGGCGCGTAGATATTCAAAAGGCCGAGGAATGCCTGCAGCTCCGTTTTGGAGGCAGGAGTGGGGGCCTTTTGGATGGCCTCGACCTTGGAGGGGGTTGGGTGAATTCCTTGGGCGTCAATCATGAAACCCAGGAATTCCACCCTAGGCGCAGCAAACGTACATTTGCTGCGTTTCAACTTTAAACCCGCGCCCCTGAAAACTCTGAGGACCTTCCGTAACGTTTTGGCGAGTTCTGATATGCTGGAAGCAGCAATCAGGACGTCGTCAAAATACGGTACAACGCCAGGGAGTCCATGGAGCAGTCGCTCCATGAGGCTCTGGAAGATCCCCGGGGCTACGGACACGCCGAATTGGAGACGGCGACAGCGGAAAGCCCCACGGTGGGTCACGATGGTCTGCGCTTCCGCAGCCTCGTCATCCACCGGGAGCTGTTGGTAGGCCTGCGCCATATCCAGTTTCGCGAACACTCGACCTCGTCCCAATGAGTGGAGTAGGTCTTGCACCACCGGAACCGGGTATGGGTTCGCCTGAAGCCCGAGGTTGATCGTCGACTTATAGTCGGCGCAGATCCTCACGGACCCGTCGGGCTTAATGGGGACCACAATTGGGGTCTCCCATTTTGCCTGATCGACGGGTTCGAGCATGCCCTGCGCCACCAATCGATCCAATTCCGCTTCAACCTTGGGCTTCAGCGCGAACGGCAGCCTGCGGGCCTTCAAGCGGACTGGAGCAACCTGGGGGTCCAAATTTAGGGAAACTGGAGTGCCTTTGTACGTTCCTAAGCTGCCATCAAAGACGTCGTTGAACTCTCTGATTACTTCGTCTACCGGAGAACTGGCTGGCACGCTGTGTACTCCTTGGACTGACAGTCCCAAGGCTGGAAACCAGTCCAATCCGATCAAGGCAGCTAGGGGTTTGGCCACTACCAGGATGGGAAGGGATCCGTGGAAGGGGCCGTAGTCTACTCTCACTCTGTGCAGACCTAGAATGGGAATTTGTGAGCCCTGGTAATCTTTCAGGATCGTAGCTGTGGGGCCGAGATCCCGCTTCCTGAGCTTGGGGCAAAGCTTAACTAAATGCGCCCAGGACATGAGTGATCTAGAGGACCCTGAATCTATTTCCATTTTTACCCCCACCCCCTCTAAGCAAACCACTGTTGACAGTCTCCTACTCTCTGCCTGGTCGTAGCTTAGAGCTGGGGGCATCTCCGCCAGCGCGAAGCAGTCGGTCGGCTGTGGCTGGTAGCGTCCTGAACACTTCTGCGACCCTCGTTGTCCTGGTGGAACGGTTCTGGAGGCGGCAGCTGGCGTTGTCGCTGGAGTGGCAGCACGGCACACAGCTGCTAGGTGTCCTTTCCTGCCACATCTGCGGCACACCGATGCCTTGAATGGGCACTCTGGTCTCTGGTGGGCCCTTCCGCAGCCTAGGCAGTTCCCGGACTTCTGCTGCGGTGTGAATGCGCGATTCAGCACGCGCCCGGTCACCCTCATGCAGTCCCCACGGTCTTCCTCCTCCAGCTCATCCAGCGGCGCTATTTCGTCTACCAGACACGCTCGCGGAGTGGGGAAAAGAGGAGGGCGCGCGCGGCCCATGTCGGATGTGGAGATCTCCAACAATTCTGTCGCGCGTGCTTCTTCCACCTCTTGCTCGAGAGTCAGGACAGTTTTTGAAAGCAAGCGGCGCTTTAGGTGGATGTCTCTTACGCCGCATACAAACTGCTCCAGTAGGGATTCCTCCAGGAAGCCAGCAGAGAACTCGCAGGGGATTGCGGTCGCTCTCAATTTCTGCAGGAACTCGGCTACCGACTGTTGCGGCTGTTGCACACATTGCCTGAATGCATAGCGATGCGCTATGCGGGAAGGTGCCGGCGCGTAGTGTGCTCTCAGGCGGCCCAGGAGATCGTCCCACGGCACTTCGTGCACCGCTGCGGGTGCTGCTATGGTTCGGGCGGTAGCAAACAATTCAGGGCCGCCGCACTGGAGGAATAGGCTCAGCTTCCTGGCAGGCGCGAGTTCGCCGTAGTCGCTGGCTATCAAGAAGCACTCGAACCGGGCTAAGAAGGAAGCCCATTGTTCCTTCATCGGGTCGAACGGTGCAAATGGAGGCATTGTCGCCGTAGCCATGGTGAGGCTGTGCGTCGCGCTGCGCTCTGTTGTTGAAGTATTCGTTACCCGTTGCGTTCTAAGGCCACGGCCTGAATCCCACCCTCGTCGCCAGTGTTAGATCAGACAAAGGATTCCGACTCAGGCATGGTCAAAACAACAGGAACGTTTATTCACACTATTTACAACACACACAAGATTCAACTGGCAAGGTTTCTTCTCTGGCAACCTCTTATATAGAGTTACCAGGCAGGAAACTCCTAGCAATGCACTTGCAACATTGTAACTCCTTTCCAGACAGATTCCAGACAGCTTGTCTCTGTTAATCACTGCAGCTGCTGGCTCAGCTCCGGAATGCGATGACTCATAGGTTACCAGACGAGCTGTCTGGGACATAGGCTTGGGGACTCAACATGAGCGTCTGGCTGGGCTGGTTTAATCAGACAGGCAGGGGAGCGAGTGAGATGTGAGTGATGGAGCAAGCCATGCTTTCCAGAAGTTACTTCCGGGTCCACGGTCCAACCGGATCGCCCCGGATCGCTAAATTTGACCAACCGCTCGCGGGAGCCGGTGAGAACCGGTAGGAACCCACCCCTGGTCCCAAGACACAAAAAGTGTTGCAGATTATAAAAGGGTAACTAGCACTTTGAAATGATTAGGATCTAGATATGAACATAGAATGTGCATGCTCTTAACATCAAGCAAACAAAATATTTCTGTCTACACAGCTTTTCTGATTGCTGGACAATACTGAGCAAGTTGGAAAACTATCAATTTAATTTGTGTGTATGCTATCAATGTATAAAAAGATGCAGCTAATATGAAAAATAAGAAATCAGGTTTAATTTAATCTGAAACTTTTCATCTAAGAAAAGTTTTTGATTGTGTTTGCAAATCATCTGTGGTTGCACATTATTTAAGCACTGTGTTTTTTCTTCTTCTTCCATGGTACACTGACAGATGATGGCTATTTAGTAATGAGTTGTGAATGTGCTTCTTTGGAATGTACATGAAATGAAAGCTTCAGTAAAACTGACAAGATAATAGCTAGCATGCTGAGACAAAGTTGGTAGTTATATTATGGATGGAAAAATTAGCTCATTATAACTTGCTTCAACTGTATTTAAAATTGTACTTCCCTTATGGAGGCAGCTGATGAAAAAAATGATTACACTAGACTTCTCTATGTGTCTACTTGCAAACTTAGATATCAACTGCCATTTAACTAATGGATTAGTAATTAATAGTTAGTATCCATTAAATCCATGGGCTGTATCAGTATGTCAGTAAATCAATCAATAAATCAGAATAGAGCTGGAAGGGATCTTGGCGGTCTTCTAGTCCAACTCCTTGCTCAAGCAGGGACCATATACCATTTCAGACAGGTGGCTGTCCAGTCCTTTCTTAAAAACATGCAGTGATGAAACACCTACAACTTCTCAAGTTGCTCCACTGGTTAATTGATCTCGCTGTTAGGAAGTTTCTCCTTAATTCCAGATTGCTTCTCTCCTTGATTAGTTTCCAACCATAATTTCTTATCTTACCTTCTTATTTGGAAGGTAAGTTGATCCCCTCTTCTTTATGGTAGCGGCTCAAATACTGGAATACTGCTATCATGTCATGTAGGCCTTCTTTTCTCTACAATAGCCATGCCCAGTTAATACCCAGTTATATATCTCCAATTGAGGCCAAGATGTTACTCTTCAGTAACATCTGCCCAGCCACTTCAATTTTGCAGGATTGGTATACTCTAGATTCCTTAAATTAATCAATGTCATCTATCCTGACCCTAGACGTTTACCTGGAAGGCAGGTAATTACCAGGCAGTGCCTGGAATTAGGTTATCTCACAGATCTGAATGATCTCTGTTATGCTGTCATTTAGAAGAGCCGTGAACATCTGATTCTTCATCGAAGCCTTTGGGGCATGGAAGTGAGACCCATCACTTCATGGTGGTTTAAATCATTTATCTTTATCTTTTATGTTTTATTGATTTTATTGTAATGTATCTGATTGTGTAAGGCACCCCAGAGTCATTGAAAGTTGGGAAGCATACGAGTTTAATGAATTATTAAATTTACCCTTAAGTTATATGGGTAATGGAAATATATGGATTCTGTTGAAGAAGAATACTGAATATCTTCCCTTGTAACCTACTTGTATGTTTTCTGAAGCCACATACTAGGTGTTTTTTTTTAAATGTCAGAATGAATTTGTGTATCCTAGAACAATACATCTAGTATTTTTCTTTTATATACTCTATTGATCATTGCCCATGGATGCATAAATCCTGCAATTATCATATGACAATAAAGTGCCTATTTTCAAATAACAAATGATAATGGAATTTAGTCATTAAAGATGGAAAATGAAAAATATTGGCCCATTAAATCTTTCACAGATTCCGATGTAAAAGAAATTTCATTTCTTTATCTTGTCTGAGACTTAGCTTATCTGTCATTAATTTTAGTTTGGGAAATCTCTCCTATTCTTCAAGGCAGAAAATGAATACTCTCCAATTTCAATTCAGAAAGCCTAACACTGAATAATGGGCATGAGAAACTTATTAACCACATCCAGTTCTTTCTGAGCAACAATAGCAATCCCAGCCAGCATTATGAAGAGTAAAACATATGTTATTGTTCAATAATATATGAAGAATCACATATTTTCCATTTGATTTACAATTATTAGTTTTCATATTGGACATATTTTGGATAACTTCGGATAAAAATATTAGAGTGTGCACAGCTAGGAAGCAAAGACATAAGAGAGAAGCTGCACTGCGGTTCAGCCAAACCCCAGGTAGATGATTTATTGAGGCTCTTCAAGTAGTCAATCTAAGCAGTCTGTATATGTGCCTCTGTCGATGTGCAGATATATTATTCTAAAGAAAACAAGAGTGTAATTTGCTTAATGTAGAAGCAGTTGATGAATAAATTGTTACTATAGAATCTACATAAAAATGAGTGGGAGAAAAACATGTATTAGATGAAAAAAATTATGGAATTGAATACTTTAATTGTATTCAATGCCACTGGAAAAAAAAGGCATTCTTGGTTCTTTAACAATATTAGGACTTTTTCTCTAGTGAGATAGCCCTTAGTTGTTTATTCTTTCCGTGCCACTCAGTACTGATGCAGTAGAAACCACAAAGGCCCAAAAGCCTCTAAATTTTACTTGTATATAAAATGTGGGCTAACCCAATGACAGTGATGTGTAAAATATTTTTGAATGTTCTCCAGTTTTATGTCAGCTTGAATCTGCCAAGCTAAGAGATTAAATGAATCAATTTTGCCAAATCAGCATTAGAAACAAAATATATGCCTTACATTGACTGCAGACTGATGATAAGGCAACTAATTATACATAATTATTTCTCTCCACAGAAGAGGAAACCTTATTTTGTGTAAAAAAACAACAACCCATCAACTATCTATCTATCTATCATCTATCTATCTATCTATCTATCTATCTATCTATCTATCTATCTATCTATCTATCTATCTATCTATCTATCTATCATCTACCTACCTACCTACCTACCTACCTACCTACCTACCTACCTACCTACCTACCTACCAAGAGGGAGAGATAGATAGATGGATATATAGCACCCTATATACCAGATATATAGGGTGCTATCAATGTTAGTGAACTTAATCCTTTTTCCATTGCCATTTCCTGTTGGTTATAAACAATGACAATATGCTCTGCTCTTCAGTTATTCTATCATGATTAATTCTATTGGTAAATGGTTTTGAGATGTAGCAATTCATCAGTAATTCTGTCAATTACTGTACATATTTAAGTACCTATTTTTCTAATAATAATTAGATATCAATTCTATTATTTATCCTTTTCCTTACTGGGACACCACAGTATTTTTTAGCATATAGAAAGTCCTTTTTATGATTTAATCCTTTAATCTCACATATAAAAAATATAATAATTTTCAAGATTGAACATCTAATATCTCAGCTAGAAAACAAGAGATAATTATTGATTTTGGATAGATAGATAGAAATATTTAGCATGTAATATAAAATATTTATTTTAATTATAATGAATGGAAAAAGTTACATTAAAGCAGGGGTCCCCAACCTTTTTTGCACCAGGGACCGGTTTCATTTTAAAGAAAATTCTGCGGACCGGCTGGCCTAGAGCAGGGGTCCCCAACCTTTTTTGCACCAGGGACCGGTTTCATTTTAAAGAAAATTCTGCGGACCGGCTGGCCTAGAGGACGAGGGGGGAGGGGGAACAGGTGGCGCATGCGCATGCAGGGGGGGGGGAGTCGGCTCACTTGGCCGTCTAGGGCAGTGGTGAGCAAACTTATTAGTCAATAGAGTCAAATATCAACAGTACCACTACTGAAATTTCTTTTGAGAGCCAAAAGGTGTGGCCTGTTTTGTTTTGTCATGTGACCCGGTGGGCGGGGCCAACTTGGAAAATGTGGTGAAACTCACTTAACAGTCTTGCTTGGCAACCAAAATTTTGGGCTCAATTGTGGTCATAAATTCTTTCTTTCTTTCTTTCTTCCATTTCTGGCTGGTCTTTGGTCTTCTGAAGATGGTAAAAATGGATTTATGGGCACTCGGTATATATAAAGGCAGCCCATGACTCTTTGGGATGCTGGTTTGAATCCAGGAAATGACTCAGAGGATGTGATTCCTTTGAAATGACCACTGGGAGAAAAATAGATCTTTAACCTGGTTAACCAAACAGGTAGCTTGAGGTGGAAGGAAATAGGAAAATATATTTCTGCCTTTCCTTTCCTTTCCTTTCCTTCCTTCCATTGCCTCCCTCCCCTTCCTCCCTTCTTTCCTTCCCTCCCTCCTATCCTTTTCCCCTTTCTTTTTCTTTCTTTCTTTCCTTCCTTCCTTCTTTCACCCCTCCCTTCCTCCCCTCCCCCTTCTTTCCTTCACTCCCTCCCTCCCACCCTCCCTTTATCTTTCTTTTTCTATTTTTCTTTCTTTCTCTTTCTCTGTTTTTTGTCTCTCTCTCTCTGTATCTGTCTCTCTCCTCCCTCCACCCATCTCTGTCACTCTGTATGTGTGTGTGTGTGTGTGTGTGTGTCTGTTTCCCCCCTCTCTCTCTTTCTGTCTCTCTAAGTCTGCCTCTGTGTGTCTGTCATTCTCTCCCTCCCTCCCCCCGGGGAAGCAGCAGAGGAGTCAGCATGTTGGCTGCCGAGGTTATCCTGCAGCGGGCGGGCGAAGGACCCGAGCTCCGTCCGGGCACCTCACGGGGCTGGAAGGGAGGTGGGCGTGTGGCGCCCGGATGGCTTTGGCGGCACCTTAAGGTAGCCGCAGCTTGAGTCCTTCGCCCGCCCGCTGCGGGATAACCTCCCCAGCCGACATACCGGCTCCTCCCGGAAGCCCCGGAAAGTGCATTGGGCCGTTGGAAGGAGCTGGTGGAGGCGCGCTCGGCTATCCTCTGCTCAGGGGGCTGCTCTCTCCTCCTCGCTGGCCCTGCGGCCCGGTTCCTATGAAGCCGCGGACCGGCACCGGTCCGCGGACCGGGGGTTGGGGACCCCTGCATTAAAGGATAAAATTACTGGTTTTCAGGTATATTTCTGTCTCAAATTATGCACTACTCATAGAAGCTATTTTGTACTAAGAATTCATAAGAGCAGAACAAAAGATATCAGTCTAGAGAAAGCATTCATAGCTAAATGTCGTTTTCTTACATTTTTATGCACTTACTGCTTGGGTGCCCAGCCTTGTTTCCTGACTTCTATGGGCTAAATAAATAGATTTAATGTTATATAGAACTAGCTGTGCTGCATGCAAAGGGGTCACTACTGCCGACCAAATGTTCTTGCTTACCTAGTTATTGTAGTTTGCCAAATAATTGAATGTGATGGGATTCAGGTTTATTATATCACTTGGTGTAAATTCTGGGCTCTTTAGAAACTAAAGCTACTCTGGCTTTAGGAGCAATTACCAAGCTTGACTGAAAAAATCCCATTGAAGAATCTCTGCAATTTACTTCCTGCAAAAACATACACCAATTTCTAAAAATCAGTTCTGAGGAAAGCAACACATTGCAACTGGGCTATTTAAATCACAAAGAAAAATACACAAATTTGCAAACGGAAGGTCAACTTCCAGCAAAGTCTTGAGCCCTAACATATCGGAACCCAAAGGAAACCTACAAATTTCCTTTATGCTTCTTTATTTTTCCTGATTAAATTTTAGTTACAACACCAGGGCTGCAAATATGTAACGACAACATCAGAGGAGAAGATAAATACAAAAAAAATTACAAACCTCATCCAGATTTTTGCAGCCTTAATTGGCAATCCTTATTGAATGGTATGGCTCAGAATAGGCCAGAGATAGAAACTTAGAGGATCTCATTTTTCAGTCTATGAATTTTAGCTTCTATCCCAAGACTTAAGTTCTGTCTCTTTTTTACAAAATGCAGATAGCCTCACAACAGATTTGGAAACCTCTCTTCTATTGCTATGATCTCTTTGACTATAACTTTGCATCCTCCAGTTTAGTTTCAGGACTAAGTATTTAAAGTGTGGCTTTTAAGCTCTTGACTGTACAGGTGGGATTGAATGAGGGAAGATTAAAAAATGGAGTTAATGAAAATAAATATATTTTCTTATTATTAGGGATATCTGTTTATCAAATTTCAGGGAACTGAGGACAAGAAAGCCTAGAACCAAAGAAGTGGGAGAAACATATTAATTTATATCTTTTTTTTGGGGGGGGGGCTTTCATTTTTAGGTGATCAGAGGATAAAAAGATAAGACAGCAGAGGAAATGCTATTAATGTAAAATAAATCTATTGGTGTACTGAGGAAGAAGGTACTTGTTTATTTGCTTTGCTTTTCAGAGGATGAGAAATAGTTAATGGAAATAAATCAATTTTATGTTTTGGTGACCAAAAGGTAGATTATTTAATTTGCTTGTGTTTTGTTTTGATGAAAAAAGAACCAGACAGCTGAAGTGGTATAGTATAGTAATGAGTAGGCATTACTAAAACAATAGATCTGGATAAACTTATTTTGAATTCTGGAACATCAAACATAACTTGTATGATAACTTGTATTATATATATGCAATATCACAGTCCAGTTATCTAGAAAATTAAATTTTTATCAAAGTATTACATTCTGTACTTACTGCTTCTTTATAAACATCTTGATTGTTGATACAAGCCTACCATTCATTGGTTAGCAACTCTTTAAAATGCAGATTATTTCTAAATTGATGAGCTCAAATACAACTTACAGTTAAGTAGAGAAGCATCCAAGTATACTGGATAATAACCTTGTTTACTATAGTGTATTGATTGTGTTTTTGGTATGTTTTACTTTTGTTTGTTAATTGCTACAAGACAATTCAATGCAGCTACAACTCTTAATGAGCATGAGACATCTGCAAAAAGGCAAGGCTTAATAAAAGCTTACAATGTTGCACATCTGTAAATTATTTAATATGACTAAACAAGCCTCTAACGGAAACACAATTCTTTGACTGGGCCCTTAATTGCTTTGCAGTCCTTATTGGCTTTATCCTGGGCATATTATCTAGAAATTAATGATCGTGGTCTATTACTATGACCTGAATTCCGATTGCTATCCATTTAACAGAGAGAGGGGAAAATTCTATCGGATCTACTTGGTGTCCCCCTTTTGAACTGACCTTCAAACTTAAACCCATTCAGGGTAATTCTTAAAACTTACGATGTTATCCAATTTTAAAAGTCTACAAAATATATGCATTGATGGATGGATGGATTGATTATTCGCTATCAAGTCATATTCAATTTCTAGGGGCTAGATCTGGGATGACGAACCTATGGCATGGGTGCCACAGGTGGCACGCGAAGCCATTTCTGAGGGCATGCGAGGCGTTTCCCTGTCAACTCCAGCGCACATGAGCATGCTGGCCAGCTGTTTTGTGGTCTTGATTTTCAGCCATTTTTTGCCCTCCTGAAGCCTCCGGAGGGAGAAAATGGCCCAATGGGCAACCTGCAAGTCCATTCCTGAATTTCCAGTTTGTGTGTTGGGCCTTTTTTTGCCCTCCCAGGCTCCAAAAAAGCCATGTGCACATGTGCAGGGCAGCAGGGGGGGTCACGCATCCATGCTCAGGGGACACGGCATAGGAGGCATTAAATTATGGATGTGGGCACATGAGCACGCACAATAGCGCGAGCGCGTGTGCTTTTAGCACCCGAGGCAAAAAAGGTTCGCCATCACTGGGCTAGATGCATAGATTTTTCCTCTGTTAATATAATTTCATTCAGATATTTTTAAAAAGTGATGGCACGGGACCTAGCTATCTGCGGGATCACATCCTGCCCCATACATCCCTGCGGCCGATTCACTCCCACAGAGAGGGACTTCTCCAGGTGCCGTCCACCAGGCTATGCCAGCGGGCGAAGCCCAGGGGAAGGGCCTTTTCTGTGGCGGGCCCGACCCTCTGGAACGACCTTCCCCCTGAAATCAGAACAACCACGGACCTCTGCTCATTCCATCAAAAATTAAAAACACATTTCTTTTGCTTGGCCGGCCTGGGATAACTTAACTGTTTTTAGGGTTTTTTAGGGGTTAGTCTCATGGGATTTTAGCGCAGGGTTTAGTTTAATTCTTTTTTAATACTGTATTGTTTGTGGTTTATATGCACTTTTAATTTCCCTGTGCTCCGCCTCGAGTCCCTTTGGGGAGAGAGAGCGGGTTATAAATTAAATTATTTATTTATTTATTTATTTATATTAAAAACTAATACAAACTCTAAAATAAGAAAAAAAAGAATAGAATTAAAAGAGAAATCTAAAAGTGCCTCAAGGGGGAGGAGGAGGGGAATTAAAGCAAAGTGGAAAAGAAAGAAAAAAGAGACAAAGAAGTAGCTTTCAATCTTCCTTACAGCAGTTATAATGATCAATCGAATCGGACAAGACAGGGTAGGATAGGACAGTTTTTGTTTTTTTATTGGCCAAGAGTGATTGGGCGCCCAAGGATTTGACTCCGGTGTGTAAGCTCTCAGAGTACACATAGACCACAAAGTGATAGGTCATAGATCATAAATCACAGTTACAATCTTTAATCTTAAGATACAAACAAGAAGTGATAATTTGTCTCTTACTCCATGGTTATAACATGGCTGTCTTCTTTATAAATCTTATCCTATCTAATCATTGAAACTATAGCTTTAGCTAAAGGGAGCCACACTTTTACTTTTGCGTAGCGTGCACATGGCACAGGTGTGCCATCCACACAATCTATATATATAATTGTTATTGTATTTCTTAGGAACATTGTGTGAAAATTTGGTGGCGATCCTGCAGTACTTTCTGAGATTAGCGGTTTTGCACAAACTATTGTTAAATCTTTATTTATATAGATTCTCTTACTATTAACATAAATGTTATTGTAAAAGCTTAATTTGTTGATAACTATATGTATTTGTTTAATTATTTGATTAATCTCATCCAGAAGCAATTATTTACTTTAAACCTATTAATCTTTTCTGGAAATTTCTTAAGTTAATCTTTTTTGTTTACCTTATCCAAAATAACTTGTAGTTTATCTTGACCCTTCTTTTTTGAGTTCATTATTACAAATATATATTTAAAATAACCTATAATGAAAACTTTACTTCTATCCAAACTATTCTTAAAGCAATACCTTACTTAAATTATTTCCATTTTTTTTTATAATCCTCTGCTATAGCTTCTTTCTGTAGGAATATTTCATTTAATGTCTATCTAAAAGAACTATATTTACTTTTATAAACTAAACTCCCAGGATTATGATCCAAAAGTTTTTGGTAATATATCTACTTTAGAAGCCTTAGTAGCTAAATGTTTTGAAATTGAAATCATATTTATTCTTGAAATGGATCTATGACTTTCAGAAAAGTAGATGTACTCTATTGTTCTGCCTTCATATGTCAATTTACCTTTAATTGTTCATCAAATAATAATAAAAAAGCTTTTGGTCATTTCCCTTTGGTAGTTTTAATACTTTTTTTTCAGAGATTCTATGCATTTGTGAGGAAGCTACACTACAATCTCCCAACAAATACCAAAGATTATAATATACATTTATTAGTCTTGCCACAAATCCCTTATAGAGCCGTACTTTATTCTCATTTGGAGTATAAATTCCCAATATCAAAATCTTATTCCCTTGAAAATTAACAATCTTCCATGCTCAACAGTTTTAACTTTTAGTTGGCAATTTATATACAAAACAGATGTATTTCTATTTTTTAATTCCTGCTGAAATAAATTATTCACCCAAAATTTTATCCCCAAAATATTTATGTCTCTTTTTATAAGATGTGACTACTGTAGGTCTACTGTAGGAAAAGCATATCATGCCTTAATTTTTTCAAATAATGAGAGCTACAGAAATGTTTTCTTCATGACAACATGTTCCTTATCTATTCTTTCACGTCTGAAAGTGCAGTCGAACCACCTTGCTGCTACTCATTCTTCCTCTACTTATAAAAAAACTACTGGCGTAGTTTTTAAAATTGTTTTAGTAAGGGTTTTTAACAGGATTTTAGTCAGGCTAGCTATTTAATAGATTTTTAACTGTATTTTATGTTTTATATCATTGCCTTTTATTAGTGCCTGTACACTGCCCTGAGTCCCGGAAGGAAGAAGGGCGGTATAATTTTTTTAATAATAATAATAATAATAATAATAATAATAATAATAATAATAATAATAATAATAATAATAATAATAATAATAATAATAATAATAATAATAATAATAATAATAATAATAATAATAATAATAATCTCTATAAAACATTCTATAAAAATGCTAGTAATTCACTTAACAACTATGTCAGGAAAGGTCATAAAATGGGGCAAAACTCACTTAATTTTGGACTCAATTATGATAATAAATTGAGGCTTATCTGCATTTTATTATTGCATATTGAAATATAGCAATGTTTTAAGAGTTTATCTTCTATTCTGAATGCACTTAAAGGAAGCAACAATATAAAATATACTATTTTGTTTGAATCTGTTTTATCTGCTAGAACTGTTTGCAATAGCTTAAAATTATTCATGAAATCAAGAATATTGGCATTATAAGAGATCTTCTAAATCTAACAACCCCACAATATGCTGAATACTATGTCTATTCAGACGTGTGTGTGTGTGTGTGTGTGTTTGTGTGTAATCCTCATGAATGGAATATTTGCTAGTTGAATATAAACTCATGGAAGGGCCAAAAATGTGTTTGGACATCTTGCCTTTCATCATACAACCATTTTAGTGTCTTTGGCTTTTAATACTTCAAGTGAATCCTACAGAAAGATACCATAAAAGAGTGTCTCTTACTATGGTTCTTTTTTTTTGTAAGTTTTCATCACCAGTGCTATCCTCAAAAACCATCAAGGATTCGAATGGTGTTTCACTTGTATATGTGTGTGCTCTTGTGTGTGTATAGGATTGGAATGAACTGTATCTATTAATACTCCTCTTGTTTTCTAAATTAAAATATCCAATGGATTCTTAAAAATAGCAAAGAGAGAATTGACATCCATGAATGAGGAAATTAAAATTAATTTTGCAAATATTAAATATCTCCCACCACATTAATTGGTAAACCTACTCCATATTATACCAGCACCAACTTAACAAAAAGGCAACAAATAGGGAATGTTATTCATGATTTGTTTTCCTTTGAGAAAAAAAGCTGTCAGATGTATTTTGTCTCTAGGCTGGGATTCTATTCATGTATTTCTGGCAGTAATATAATTCTGATATGAAGCAAGACTTTGTTTCCATGAGAGAAATACATTCAATAACAATGAAGATAACATCATAATGGATTTTAGTCATTAGGCAGTGATGGACTTAATGGTGTTTGAACTTCTTTCCTTTTATAGTTATTACTCTTATCTAACTTCTAAACCATTGATACCCTGTAAACCTCCTGTTATTAATCTTATGCATATTTTAACCAACACAAGATGCTAGTACCAAATTTACTGAATACAGAATGCCAGATATATCTTTTTAAAGAGATAGAAAGAGAGGGGGGGAGGGAGTGGGGGAGGGAGAACTCTCAAATAGCATGCAGAGGTTATGCATAATAGGTGACTAGAACTGTTCCAGCAGAAAAATGGGATGGACTGATAGGATTTTGAAAATGAAAGAATACTGGATACTTTTATGACTGTCACAACAATTTTTCTCTTCAACAATAGCTCTTTGTTTTCTTTCAGACAACTAGGTATTAAAATAGACTCCAGAAATAGCCAATGCACTGTTTGGTCCCACCTATTGATTTTATGCTGTGTTTTGACTTTACAAAATTTCACTAACAGAAGCCTTCACCTTTTATTGCAATTCCACACAATGCTCTATCTGCCTGGAGACAGAATTTACATTTGATGCCATTTCTTCCTGCCAGGTACAGTGGCAGAATCTGAATAAAGCAGGCTTTTTTTCTTTTTGATAAGCATGAGAACTCATTTAGGTACCCGGGTGACAATTCTCATTCAGAGAGTCTCATAAAGACCAAATTTATATGCCAGCCATAGCAGGCTATTAAAAAAAAAGAGAGTTAGAAATAATAACATTAAAGAAGCTCAATAGAATATTAATGCTGCCCCAGTAGGCGCTCCATTATGTTACATGGAAACTCGGTAGGTTTACAACTTTATGGAAAGGCTCCAGGCTGTTATGTTTTCATCTCACCGTTGGCTTCAGTCCTTGACTCGATGGCACCATTTCAAATTCACCGTGGCATAACAGGGGAGGGGAAAATGATTATGAGTAAAAGAATCTCATAACAGTCCAACAAAAGAATTGCATTAAAATGTGCCAATTCCAGGGTACATTCAAACATAATGTCTCTATGAATGGATGATGTCATGTTCTTTCTGATCCTAGTCATGAAGCTGAGTTGCATTTTGATGAGGAGAAGAAAACATAGGTAAACGTCGAATGTTGCATAATTTCAATGTGTGGATTCCTGCATTACAGTATGCTAACCATAATAAAATCATCACAACAAGAAATGTTAAAAGAAAATAAAGCACCACACAAAGTGTGAATCCAGTCTGAATAATAATAATAAAAAACAAGAAATAAATCTACTCCAATATTAGTAAGCGATCAGATGCTAGCTAGAAACCTGTAAGATAACATTAATATCTTCCACTGTTGCTTTGTAGTCTGCTAGAGTCAGAGGATTGATGTGCAAGGGTCTGATAGTTAAAATAGAAGGTTTGCTTTTTTCCAGCTTTTCTTTCACAAATTATGATCCAAATAAGTATCATGATATGATAATAATAAACAAAAATAGTGGTACAATATGGCCATATCTTCCCTCCCTCCCTTCCATAAATGAAGGAGAACAGCCCAGCTATACAATCCTTTCTTATTTTAGGAATCTGTACCTACTGGAAAGAAAAATAAAGATATTTCAGGGAAAGATAAGAAAGTCTCTCAGATGCTATCTTACATTCATGTTGTAGTTTATTCTTTACACACTCTATAGAGAATGAAGAAGCTGAATACTACCTGCCATCTTGTCATGTGATTTCACTTTGAGGTGATAATCTCATCTAGGAAAGCACTGAGCTGGAGCTGATTCTGTTTTGTCTCTGTACCAATTATTTTTCACACAATCAGAACCCTTGCAGAGAAAAAAAAAACCTACAAATGCACTCATGTGTTGTCAGGAGAGAAGGAAAAGGACTGGCAATGTAAGCTGGATATAGGTAGTTTTCACTGCTGAAGATTTCAGGATGAACCAAAAATCAAAGATTTCCAGGATGATGGAAAGATCATAAAAGATGGAGACAATACAAGGCTCAGAAAATGTGCAATTGGCACATCAGATGAATTTGTGTGAAGATCCTCCTAAACACAAGTAATGCTTGCCCAACAATCAGAATCCAGGAGGACCTCCTGCACAATTTGTGCATCTTGCTATAAAAAGAAGAGTAGTTCTATTCAGAACCAATGATGGAAATCATCAGCATGAAATTACCATGTACCCATAGCCACTCTGTTTTATTAGGATTAAGACCAAGCTGGCCACCACAAAATTGTTGGGCAATATAGCATGACGATACGTACTTTGATTATCTCACCACAGTCCTGACTCCATGTTGATGAATTATTTCACCCAGTGATTTCATGTAGAGGTTAAAAAGGAGATACAAGAGTATTAAGCCATGAAGCACCCAATAAACCAGGATCTTCAAATCAAACCTATCTTCAGATCTTAACACCAGCTAGAATCAGCCAGGGAGATCAGGAGAGAAAAGAGGATAATTTCTGCAGTACTGGGCATCTCAGAAAGATATTTTGTTTGGGCATCTTTAAATTTCATGAGAAATCAAAAAGAATTGTAACAATTGTACCATCACTATTCCAGACAATCAACATCAATTGAATCCACAAGTGCAATCAATGTTGTCTCCATGCTTGAACTTGAAATCCAATGACAACAAGGCTGGATGAACCATTAACTCAGAGGCCTTCTGGAGGTGCATCTTTTGCTCTTGACTTGTTAGTGAGTTTGCTTTTTTAGATACCCCAGCTAAGTCAGCAGTATGCAAATATCCACTCTCAACTGGGCAACTGTAGCACTCATAACCCTTACAGAAAGTTAGCAACACTCAGAAATCCATCACATCATTCAGGAAACAGTCAACAGCAGAAACTAGGCAACACCTCCTTGATTACCCATTTCCCATTTTTCTCCTCTTTTTTATGCCTTATTCCTCTCCTTAGATTAACTCTCCTTCCAAGCTCGTTTGAATTCACTGCATAGGAAACTGATTTCATTATATATTCCCAGTTTACTGACAAATATAGCCCTGAGAAACATTCAGTGAGTGTAGTTTAAGGACACACTTCTGTGCTTTTATTACCTTCAATTGTTAGGTATTGATCCTACGTCCAAGTCCCAGTACTCCAAACTATTTGACAAAGACACTCATCCTGAAATCTAGTCTACGGTAGATGCACAAACAGCTAGCACAGTGCATATAACATCTGGGTATATCATCATATAGTAGTGCCAGGACCAATGTCTCCATCTATTATATGGGGGGCAAGGAGTAATATAGTAGATTTCCCTTACAACACAATGCACAAAGAATATGGGAAGTGACTGCTTAAAAGCAAAAGACCATTAGGCAAATATTGCAATGGCACTGTAGTTCAAGAATGGAAATCTCTTTGAATGAGGCTACCTGAATGAGAATTATCTTTAGGATAAGTAAATATTGATGACACTGCAAGTATGTTTTTATTCAGCAGTTGCATATTTTACTGGAAAAGAAGGCTGTCAGACAGAAGAAAGTTTTTATTGCTTAAGTCTCCTATATGTAAAGTAATTGCTCCCCTCTCCCCCCATACCAGCAATTTGTTTAAAAATCGTGTGCTTCTTTGTGGCCAACCTCACTCAACATTTAATTGGTCCGCAAACCAACAAGTACCAAAGGGAAGAAAAAAGTTCACCAAAGTATAAAATAATGACTGCCAAGCAGGTTTAATTAAAACAAATTCCCTTCTGTGGGAGAAGCACATAGTTTGCGGAACGATGTAGCTATGAATTAAAAACATTTCTAGTCAAAAGAAGAAGAAATCCAGAACGAATGATTCTTCTGCATATTCCATGCAGGCAATCTGCATAAGAATGGCTTTGCTAAATCATACTGAAATGAATTGTTTTACAACTTGGATTAAAAATAAAATAGGGGGGGGAAAGCAATTTGGTTCATTCCTGATAGTTTTCTAACTGTCTACCAAATGAGCTATCATGGAGCTCCATAAGGCAATTCATTGTTTTTGAGAAATAGAGGTGTTTTCATTCAAACAGAGGATAATCAGTTTTGAAAGCTGAATATCCAGTCTTTACATGGATAGCCTCTTTTCTTTCCCTTAAGAGGTCCTGTATTATGTGTTGCTGTATCAGTTCCAAACATCCCTATGAATTTACTGATATAAATAGCTTGTGTCCATATTCATAGCTTTTATGCACATTTGCTGTGCTTAATGCCATGGAAGCTTGATGCCTAAATGAAGAAAAATAAATACTTCTTCCTAAATCCTTTATGACTGGTGCAGAGAAGTCGATCATTGCAGTAAATGAAAAACAGAGATGAAGATTTAAAAGTTATTATGGGAAATAGCAATAATTTACCGCTAGCTCTTCCATAATGCCAGCCTCTTTGTAGAATTTGGCACAATAATTCTAATACCCTGAGTTAATTAAAGTTAGGTTAAAGTACTGTGTTGAAAAAGAACATGTAGTCTAATATTGCCAACTTTCATGGTTCTGTTTTATATTGTTGTTCCTTACATTCAATTTCATCCCGTATCCATAGGACTGAAGATAATATGTATTCATTAGGCATATACAAACCATTTTGAGGAATGTGGTTAGATTTGCAGTTCGTAATAGACCATTCAAGGTCAGATTTCAAAAATGGAATGGTTTGAAAACATTTATTAATCATATTTAAACCTTATCTTACCTAATTTTGAATTATTGTAAATTTAGCTATTTTTCAAAAGTTACAATCACGCATTATACGCATGATACTGTATTTTAAAATTCACTGAGATTGTGACCAATAACAAAGATACTAACTTACATGGCATAGAATTTTGTTTGGAAGTCCTGTTCCTGCTTCCGGCGGCGACGGACGAGTCCTAGGACTTGTCCGCCGTTTTGTTCTTTTTTCTGCCCCAAACGGGGCGGGGTGCCCCTTTTTTTTGGGGACCCTCCGTAGGACTGGCTTGCCTGGAGCTGTTCAGCCTGGCGGCGGCCGGGCAAGCATCCTTGTCTTCAGTCTAGGTGGAAGAAGACATGCTGCGGGGGGCTTGGTTCCCTTCGCCAACGGAGGGCGGCAACAAATAACTGATTTGGAGAAGAACTGGAGCGTTCGGGCCGGATGGCTGTGCCGGGGCTTGTGCGGCGAGGTGGAGAGTAAGTGACTTTAACTTTTTTGCTGGCGGCTTTGAGCGAGAGAAAAGTGGAGGGGGGTGTTTGCTAACCCCCCCCCTCGGATTTATAACAGCGGAACGCAGAAATGGCTCCTCGAACGCGAGGGAGCGGATATTTCACATCCGGACTTTTGCGGAACAAGTGAAAGTCCTTTGTGGCTTGTTTCTATACAATGTATCTAAGTCCGGCTTTATTGCAACAATTTCTTTTGCTACTTTCTCCGGCTGGCTGTGGAAGATGGCTGCCCTTTGTTCCTAAACGACTATTTTTTTATGGAAAAATTACCAACATCTCTTTGTGACCTGGACTGCCTCTCTCTACTAAAGGAGGATTTTCTGGATTAATTGATTCCTTCCCTGGAGTGCCTTCTTTGTCTTTAAAATTGACTGTGAAAATTGCTCTCTTCTCTGGACATTATAACTTTTAAACTTTGATTTGAACTTTTTTCTCTGGACTTGCTCCAGCGGCCGCACCCAAAAAACGCCATCTTAGTGGCACTGACTTTAACAGATCACCATGGCTTCAAAAAAACAACCAGAAAATCCAGGATTGGAAGAAAGAATGACAGCTATGGAAGCAGTGTTACACTCCTTGGTGGTGGAAATTAAAGAATTGAGAAAAGATCATTGCAGCTCTAAACTTGAACTTTTGGAAACACAGAAAAAATTGATGCAGAATACACAGAAGATTGAGGAGTTGGAAGTGGGGCTGGCTGGGGCAAAGGGGGAACTTAAAAATATTAATACTGAAATTGGAGATTTGTCTGGTCATATGTCTAGGATGGATTTTGAGAGGATGTCATATTTTTTAAGATTTCAGAATATTTCTGAGGAACCTGGTGAATGCCTTCCTGATTTCATGAGTACAATTTTAGCAGACTATTTACACAAACCTAAAGATGAGATCAGGGGGGACATTGACCTAGTCTACAGAATAAATTCAGCATATGCCAGGATAAATGAAGTACCCAGAGAGATACATATTAAATTTGTTAGAAGGTCGACTAGGGAGGGAATCTTGAAGGCGCAGAGAGAGGGTCCGCTAATTCATCAACAAAAGGAAGTCGCTATCTTGAAGCAGATCCCAAAAAAGATTTTAGAGGTGAGGAGGAAGTATTCCTTCTTATCTAAAAAGTTGTTTAAACACGGGATTTGGTTTAAGTGGGCGATGCCAGAAGGGATGTTGGTGTTCTGTTAAGGAGGAAGAGTAAGGATTAAAACAGTGGCTGAGGCGGAAGCCTTTCTTAAAAAACTTTCTTTACCCTGGGGGAAGATTCGGGAGGGGCAGAGGGGGCCACGGCCCCGCCCACTGGGGGCCAGGAAGGAGAACAAGAAGACACAATTGCTAAGAGAGATAAAAAAATGACTTTTATCTTTATTAATACAGTATAATTTTAATCTGGATGTTTGTACACGACTGCCAGCATGGAATTCAGAATTTATGATGTATGCATTTATTTTCACCTTGTAGTATTATTGAAAAATGTATCACCAATGTCTTATTAAGAAGCCCTGGAGGGGCCAACGATCTCGACGTGAAAGTTCTTAAAATATTTCTGTACTTCACCTTACCCTACCCTACCTGAAAAAATTTGTAAAAACCAATAAAACTTTTGCAATTAAAAAAAAAAGAATTTTGTTTGGAAGATAAAGTCAGTCCATTTACATATAACATGTAAATATTTTTACTTCCCAGTCCTTCAAAAATAAATTGCGGATAAGTGTATTCTAATTATCTTCACATCACTGCTCCAGCCAATCAATAGGATAGTATTAAAAAAAACCACAAAATCAATAAGTACTCTATTCTCTGTGCTGCCATAAATGTGAGTAATACATTCCCCTCATTTTATTCTTCATTATAGGGAAAAAAATGCATTGTTTGTATATCTTCATTTAAAAAAAGAATTTTATTTGTTTAGATGTCTACATATAGATAAACAATAAATAAGTGAATTAACAAGCAAGCAAGCAAACAAACAAATATGAGTAGCATACATATTTAACTGTAAAAATGCTGGTTCTTCTCTTTTCTTTTAGAAGTCATTCTGGGTTGCAAAGTTAAAATTTTGGCATTTTTGTAACCAAGTGTTTCTCACAATAATTCCAGTATGAATATTTGGTCTCTTCCATACAAAATAGCTATGAAATATTGGCATCTCCTGTACTTCCTTGATGCTGTGGAAGCATTTTTAGATCATCTTCATCTACTACTACTACTACTAATGCTGCTGCTAATACTACCTACTACTACTAAGTAATTTATTAATTAACATTTTTGGGTGCTATTCCAAATGTAGCTTCCCAAGAATGTTTTTGCAGCATTCCTTCTAGAACTGTGGGGTGGATGGTTTCCTAATGATAAGTATTCCTTCATGCCTTGGGTCTTCCATTATCTCTGAAGTTAAAGGTGCCCATATGCATTAATATGTTTAGAGCCTGAGAAAGATTTAGGGGTTGGCTAGGACAACTTTGACTACACCACGATTCAGTGAAAAATAATTCTGCCTAAAGAAGCTGAGAGATCAACTGAGCTATAAACTGAATGCAGTCAGTAGCTGAGAATTCTATAACATTTTTCAATTTCCTTTTAGAATAGAATAGAATAGAATAGAATAGAATAGAATTCTTTGTTGGTCAGGTGTGATTGGACGCACGAGGAATTTGTCTTTGGTGCATATGATCTCGGTGTCCATAAAAGGGAAAAAAAGGGAAAACAAAAAATACACATTTATCAAGAATAATAAGATACAACACTTAGTGATAGTCATAGGTTACTAATAAGCAATCAAATCATACTAGGAAATAAACAGAATATAAATCTTAAAAATACAAACAACCTGGCTATGAACTGTTGTTGAAGAAAAGTCTTGGACAGTCTTACTTTCCATTGAAGTTTTCTGCCAAGATCCTCTGAGAACACTGTTAACTCATACACAAACAACCCAACCCTTATTTCAGCCAACAGGTAGTATGATGGATTCCCAAAATAATTTAAGATTTTCATCATTATACAATTGACTTATGCATTTCCTTAAGACCACTGAGCTTTCTAAAAATTGTGCCTCAATGGGATTTATACATGGTAGCTTGACATATGAAGCTGCCAAAGGACAATTTGTGTCTCACACAATAATGATCCTAGTTATATTGATAACTATGCCAATGTTACGCAGATGTTGAAAGCTGCCATTGATGATTCTTCCAGAAGAATTACTACTAATTAGGAAATTAGCAGACCATGCTGAAGAAAGCACAGAGTAAAGGAGTATGAACTGATTTTCAATTGTATTCTAGAGGTACAAGATGGCTTGAGCTAGTTTTATTAGAGTTAAAGAAGGCTTATCTAATGATATTGGAAGATGAGTAGTTTGCAGGCAATATTAGAGGCTTTAGAGAAACTTCAGAAAAGCTGAAATATGGTGAATATAGAACAGAAAGGAAGATGTATAACTTTTCTAAATCTATTTTACCTTTCTTTCCTGATTTTTCAGTCTCTAGAGTTGAGCCTATGAAATTAGGGGTAATTATACACACACATCCATCTGTCAGCTGCAGAAAAACAATACAGATTCACCTTGAGTTTTTGTTTCAACATGTGCCTTTCCTGAATCAACTATGAATTGCCATAACCCTTGGAATCAATGATCATGTTACTAGTGACACAATATTCCAAGATTTAAGAAATGGGGGGAGAGGAGGTCCCTTAGGCAAGTAAAGGAAATTTAGACATGCAATGTAAAGAAGAAACATTTTATCCTGGTTCTTCTTCTCTACTTCTAACCTGTCTCTGATATATTCTTTTGGCATCATCAAATAGGGAAATGACAGTCAATTTTATTATTGATGAGACAATAGTTCACCTTTTCAGACAATTGAACTGACAAGGCATATTTAAACTAGAGATGGAAAACTGTGAACGTCTGGACCAAACAGAACATATTCTCCCAGCTGGGGCTTACCAGGGTGTTGTGACATAAGCATATACTTATTTCCCCTGTCTCACCTGAATAGGAGAAAAACCTGGTGGCTTAGTGGCTAAAACATCTGCCTAACATGTAATACAGCCCAGTTCAAATCCTAGTAAGGGTATGGCTAGCTGATAAGAGCTAAAAAGCTCAAAATAGATCTATCCTAGTGTCCCTTATTTATTTATCAGCTCAAAACCTAACACACATGTTAAAACTAATAGCTTTCTGTCTAGATGGTCTCTGGTGATGAGCCGAAAGGCAGAAAAGGACAGCAGTATGCTTCCTCCCTTAATTGGAGCTTACCAGGGTGTTGTGACACAAGCATATACTTATTTCCCCTGTCTCAGCTGAACAGGAGGAGAACCTGGTGGCTTAGTGGCTAAAACAACTGCCTAACATGTAATACAGCCCCAGTTCAAATCCCAGTAAGGGTATGGCTAGCTGATGCGAGCTAAAAAGCCTGAAATAGATCTATCCTAGTCTCCCTTATTTATTTATCAGCTCAAAAACCTATTACTTATACACATACACACACACACACACACACACACACACACACACACACAATTATTCATGTACTAGTACTATGCAATATGCTAAATAAATAAATACATTTCTTTGCTGATGTCTTTGCAAAGGAGAAGGCACATTTCTTGCTCCATACATTACTTCTAAGGACACATTATCACCTTGGCTTCTTGAGCTCACATCCTTGGTAAACATTAATATCCAATGTCTACAGGAAAGTTGATTTGTTTAAAGACATTTATTGAAGACAACCTACAAAGGAGATTTATTATACTCTCTCCTCTCTCTTGCTTTATCACTTAAGAAAAGTAATAGCTTTTTAATACTGGATCATTATTTTAGACTTTTGAACTTTGCAACTCTTTCCACTAATATTTTAATTTGATATTCTGGAAGAACTGCAAAAGGCAAGTATTGTTTACTAAATTTGTCTTGACAGAGATTTACAGTTTGATTCATATGACAGAGGGATATGAATATTTAATGGCCCTTGATACACATTAAGGAGACTTTGAATACACAGTGATTCCCTTTAGTTTATGTAATTGGCCCTTGGTATTAATGAGACTCATTAATGAAATATTTTCTGACATTCTGGGCATCCTTCCTTTCTATTGAAATTGACTGCCACAAATTTAACACATGACAACTTGGTACCATTCCCTGACTTTCCCAGATGATCTAAAAAGTCCTCATCCTTGATAATGGCCAAACCCTCCACTCAACTTTCTATGAAATGTGAGATAATGACAAAACCAAGAAATTAAAATGCCATTCAAAAGATCATTTTATACCCCTCCCAGTTGTCCACTGAAGACAATGCTAGCCAACTCATGAGAATTGCTGGCAGCCAGAGATTAGGACCCTCATGAGATGACACCAGCTCATTAGCTTTGAAAATCAACAAGTAGGCTGTACGGAAGTGCCTCTGATACTGTGATGACAAGAATGTGGGAATGAAACTGGGATTTATCCAGGTTCTTTGACTACATATCCTTCCAAATCTTCCCTAGGGGCACAGGAGACTAGATGAAGCACATGGGGAGAAGGAGTTCTGTTTTTCTTTTTCCTTTCTCTTTGGCAGGGAGGTAGCTGACTGAAATATGACTGATTATTAATGTTTACTGGCTAACCGATCATGAAAATGCTGTAGAGATATGTTCAAAACCTTTGTTGGCATGGAAGAGAGAACATAAGGAGAAGACTATATTTGCCTTCAGTATAAGAATTAGGATGAGACAATTGGGAAAACTAGACTATTCATAAGCTCTGTATTTTGAAAATCGCTAAACAAACCAACCAAATTATTATGATTTCAAATGCTATAGATGTGCCAAAAACAAATCAGTTGAGATTATGAGATCACAGAGGATTGGAACTTCTTTTGAAGTGCTAAAGACCACTTATGTAGGTATCCACATGGATCCTTCAAATTTCACTCATTTTGTGGCTCTGTATGCATTAAGAGAAAATATACCTCAAAATGCATATATGAGAGTCACCAGATACTGAAACATATTATATTTATATTGGTGAAAGATACACTGAGATGGAGTGAGTTTAAAGTAAGATTGAAAAATGAGAAAGGTATTTATCTATCAGAAAAATGTATGCTCGGTTCCTCCTGGAACCTCATGTGATATAATCAAAAGAGCAGGATTTGATATTTCTAGGATTTAGATGCTTCTTCAATTGAGAAAATTGCTTGGTCATGGAGTCTGCCTCTAATACATTTTTTAAAATTTAATTTTGTTTTCTTAAGTGTATCATTGCCTATTTTAAAAAAGAAAAAATAAATCCTAAAATGGAAAATGCCAATGGATACTATTCCAAAATTATAACTTGGCATCAAAATGTAATAAAGGTTATACTGCTCATTTAAATGAGTATGCTAAAAACAGTTTACCAACTTTGCAGGATCCAATCTGGGTCAGGAACCAGGATGAGAGGTTTAATCTTCCAAACTTTCAGATAGATGCTGGAGACCATCATCGGAAACTTCTCTCTCTCACTCATATTGGATTCTGCAACATTATCCTGGGACACATACTGTATATTTGCCTTCATTTGTTTACCAGCTTTCATTATTGTTATTAATTTTGAGCCTAAACATTCAGCTTTATTGAAGCTTTCCGAACAAACATTTAAAAGGGATTAACTTGCAGCATTTAAAAAAATACTTTCTTTCAAAAGAGCTAATTTTATTTATATTTATGATTATACTTTATATTTTATACTTTATTCGGGTTTATATACCGCCTTTTCTCCCTTACGGGACTCAGGGCGGTGAACAGGCAATAATAAAAACAACAATAAAAACATCTGATACAGTAACTATACTAAAAATATACTAAAAATATATTTAGAACACAGGCCTGTTCTAAAATACCCTCTAAAACCCCTAGTAAAAACAAATTAAAACTACGCCAGGCCGGCCGCATGAAATAGATGGGTTTTCAGGGCTCGGCAGAAAAGGCGCAGGTCCACGGCTGTGCGTAGGTCAGAGGGTAGGTCATTCCAGAGGGCAGGAGCTGCCACAGAGAAGGCTCTCCCCCTGGGGGTTGCCAGCCGACATTGACTGGCAGACGGCACCCTGAGGAGGCCCTCTCTGTGGGAGCGGACTGGTCGAAGGGAGGTGTTTGGTAGGAGGCGGTCTCCGAATTTATAACATATACATTTAATAATAAATAAAATACCTAATACAACATATCCAAAAAAAAAAGCATACATATAGAGATACAGATATGTATACATTCTAAATTATACATTATACATTAAATTGTACATACATACACACACACATACACATATTCTTAAATTTAAATTATATGTATTAATCATTTATACATACAATTTAATTTCATCTTTATCAATTCCTATAGTTCTCACTTCCCATTTATGTCTTTATTCTTCATTTCTCTCTGTGTGTGTGTGTGTGTGTGTGTGTGTGTGTGTGTGTGTGTGTGTGTGTGTGCGTGCAACTAGGCTAGCTTTTATATCAAATTTCCTCCCTCAGCCACATTTTATGGTAAATACTGGCTTTATCTTGTCGGTATAGTAGATAAGATCCCAAATGTAACACTTGAGCCCTCAAGTCTGGCATACTATCTGACAGTATCAGGAGAAGTAAGAGCTGTCTTGTTATTGCCACCGCAGAGGCAGTTCATGTTCTGTTCATTCTCTTTCATGATACCATTTTGATTGCTGCAAAATTGCTTTAAAATGGCACCAATTTATATTGTGCCAGACGAAGAAATGTTTCAGGAAAAGGAAATTTCATCCATTAGATTCTATTTCTTTTCGTCTTTCAGACAATGCAATGCCAGAGCTTCTAGTAAACACTGCTGTACAATTATGCTTTACAATTGTTATTTTGTGAATTTTTGTTTAAAACAAAGCATCATTTTTCCTGTCAGGTTGTGGATGTTTCTTTCTTTTTCAACTATGTTTGGTTTCCAAGAGCCTGAATGATCTTCAAAGGCAGTACATAATTTCTGGTTTCTTAAAATATATTTGGTTGTTATAAAAATATGGTTCTCTGTGGGTTGATTCCTATTAACAACAGTTGGCCAATTTTTTTCATGCAATGTTAATCTATGATGAAACAAGTATTTTCTTATGTCCACCTCATTGTAGGCTGAAATTTATATTGGTAGCTCAAAAACATACAACTGGAAACATAACGAAGGAAGTAATCAATGTTGTGCTAGGCCCTCATGTATTTTGTTTCAATGCATGCATCTTGGCAGCTATAATTTATTCAATCAACTATAGTTTACAAAAATTCAAAGAAAGCCAATGTAGTTTAGCCAACGCACTGTAGATATACAAATCAATTTAATAATTGCTTTTTAAAAATATTTTATTCAGGATGATTTATATTCAGCATTGGTTTGACCACTTGTCCAGCATATCAACTAATTTGCAAATACTATCTTGTCAGAGTTTACGTACCAACCTGTATAGCATTGACAAGTGGTTGATGGTCTTTACAACTGGACATATGGTGATATAAAAATGGAGCCTGTGTGTGAATATGTATCTACAGCCGTACTTTAGCCCTAGTCATGTGCCAACAGATGGCTGCATAAACTAAAGTTGCCATGGGAACTAAATTATGTTGCTCTTCCTGAACAGGCAACAAATCTCAAAGCTAAGAATGTCAAATGCTGGGGGAAAAGATGAAGGAGAGTTGATAGTTGTATTTAAATACAAATGCTTAAAACCTATCCGAAATGCATTTAAATTTGTTTTTTAAAAAAATAACAACAAAAAGCATGTTTTGTTCAAGTATAATTCTACAGTTTGAATGAGCAATAGAGACATGGAAGGATATTAGCCTAAACGCAGAACCTCTGAAAATCCAGGTTATTATAAAATTTGCCAAGTAATGTTGGAGGGTCAGAAATTGAGATTTAATGGGTTACTGTTTACACACACACGCAAACACACACACACACACTGTACATATTTATGAAAAGAAGCAAAAATAGCAGATAGGAGACAGAAGGAACCAAAGAACAAAAGAATAAATAACAAAAACAACATAGATGCATAACAACTGTTGGAAAAACTGGAAGTCCTTAGAAAAATATTGAACATAACTGTTTATAATAAACATCAGCAACAAAAATGTACTGGATTAGCAACAAAAATCATCATTAATGAAACTTAGCTCAGTGTGGTGCACTGTTCTTTCCCTGCATTAAGTTTTATGCATGGTAGCGTTCTTTCTGAGATGAGTAGAAAGTAAGAAAACTAACTTCAGACAGTATGTAGAATTTCAGTGATGCACAATATCTACTTACATGTTGAAACTAGACAAAAGAAATGTTGTTTATTGAAATATTTATGGAATCTCTTGTTAAATTCACAAGTCCACATACTTGCAAACAGTTATTTAGTTGTTAAACCTCCCTCCTTCTCTCTCTCTCTCTCTCTCTCTCTCTCTCTCTCTCTCTTTCTCTCTCTCTCTCTCTCTCTCTCTCTCTCTCTCTCTCTCTCTCTCACACACACACACACACACACACACACACACACGTACATTTAATTTCTAAAGCAATGTATCTTGACCTTCACACTGACCACCTGCCCACTGCCCACTGCCCACTATTTCCTTAAATTCCTAATTTCATCCTGATCCTCATCTTTCTCATGCCTACATAAAATTTATTCTACATTATAATTTCCAGTTCTCTTTTCTGTTCCCCCATCCAAGTCATAATTTAATGAGGATGGGAGAGAGGAATTGAAGCAAAAGCATAGCAACAATCAAGGTAACTCATCCTTTATTCTTCTAACATTTTCCTGACATTCTCTAGAAAGAAGCTTGATATGTTCATGTTCTTCAGCTCTTTCTTCTTTTCCTTTCCTTTCCTTATTTTCCATGAAATTAGAATAAGTTTAAAAAGTGTTGCATCTTACTAATAATGACAAATAAGATATTTAATCATTGTATTACATTTGGAGCAAAAGCATGGTGGAGATTGAGTTTTACTTGAGTACATTTATTGATTTTGAGGAATCTTCCCAATAATTCAAAATTATGTCATGTACAGGGCACATTGTTGGGATTGTAAAACTGAACAGTAAATCTCCAGGCATCTAAAAATTGATGTTTCATTCAATTCATTTAGATTATTTTCCTGTGTTTTATTTTCACCTTTTGAAATGCTACTTTTGAAACTAATCACTTGGAAGCAACTACCAGAATACTATTAGGTTCCCTATAAAAGCTGTACCTTGGAACTTGAATATACATGATAATAACTTCTTACACCAGCTGATGGCTTTTTGTTGTTGCTTTCTATATAATGCTAGCTATACCCGGCCACGCGTTGCTGTGGCCCAGTCTGTTTAATGGCCAACCAATCTGTGTGTAGATCTACACCTGCACACATACACACAACCACCATATAACTCCCAACCTACCTACCTACTGTATTTCTCCCTCTCTATCTATCCCTCTACCTACCTACCTACCGTATTTCTTCCTTTCTCCCTCTAACTACCTACCTACCGTATTTCTCCCTCTCTATCCCTCTACCTACCTACTGTATTTCTTCCTCTCTCTCTATTCCTCTACCTACGTACTTACCTACTGTATTTCTCCTGATCTATCTATACACCTACCTACCTACCTACCGTATTTCTCCCTCTCTATCCCTCTACCTACCTATCTACTGTATTCCTTCCTCTCTCTCTATTCCTCTACCTACCTACCTATTGTATTTCTCCCAATCTATCTATACCCCTACCTACCTACCTACCTACCTACCTACCTACCTACCTACCTACCTCAAAACAAAGTCATAAAATAACCTAAAAGTATGTGGCAGCAACAAACATAAATATTCTGCATATCTCAGCTTTAAAATGGACGTGAATCACAGAGGACAATATTAGGAGCCTTGAACCATAAGAAACAAGGACATCAGAAGATTTCTCTGTGAGCAGATATTTCCAAACCTCTAAAGAACAAGAGTAGAATGTTGCAGATGTCCCTCTTGTCTGCATTCCAAAGGAGATGACCTGGATGGCTGTAAAGGATGATTGAATAAATTCATAGAAGATGGGTTTGTCAAGAGATATTAATCTTGAAGATACAATATTACCTTCTGGATTGGAAAAGTATGCTTCAAAATGTTCAAATATAGGTTGTAGGAGAGAGTGTTTTTCCATCTCCTACTTACAGGTATCTGATTGGTTACAGTGAAAAACAAATTATTCATATAAGGTAAACTTTGACTTGGCTGCTCTTTTTTCCTGATGGAAGCATTTGTCATCGAGCTTTATTATACTTGAAAGTAGAATAAATTTCCACATAGCTTTATGGCATGAGGATGGTTTGAGAGCATTCATTCCATGATAAATTGTTCATCTTTTAAGGGGCTGCAAGAATGTTTTTATGTCACAGGCTGTTTTAACTAGCTATCTGGAATCTGACCTAACATGTGATTCCCAGGGTGGTGTGCAGCTAAAATAAGATATATCTAAGTTCCTTCTTTCTCCAGATTTTTTGATGCAGTTTATTGCCTCAAAGGTTGCATTACTAACTTGTATAGTTTGTAAAAATAAAATTAGCATTTTTAATGTATGTAAACAATTCCATGTGTAAAGGAAAGCTGTGTGTAAAGTACAGCTGTAATCTTTTTTTAAATGCAGAAAGATTTGACTTGAGTAAATGTAGTTATCACTAGGTAGACGAAAAATCGAAATGGACCACATTTATGGAGTGGTTTTGTTCCAGTAATTCAGTTGTTTCTGACTGTTCATGTTCCAAAAGAATCATTTTACCAGAGCTCACTGTTACCATCAAGGTCTGACCAGCCGTCAGCACAAGGTATTTTTTTTCCTAATTGAATAGAAAATGTATAACTAATTTTATTTTGGCGTTCTCCACTTCTCTGTGTGTAGTGTCATTTCTTCAGATTGTTTATAGAAAGTATTTGGTATAAACATTCCCTTTTTTGAGTGGAAGTCTATTTGTCTATTTTCTGCTTTATCTGATAAATAGAGGTCAGTAGCTTTTCCCATGATTTCAGATGATATTTTGCTTCCAAATTTAGCATTCTACTCTCATATATTAAGCGTACTTTAGGGCATGGATTGTGTTGCCCTAGGTATTGTCAGTTCATAAAAATGTTCAATTTCTTTTTGTTCTGCAGTTGCAATAGTTGGAATTAGACTAGGATCATCCTAATAATAATAAAATTGCATCCAAAGACACATTTCGATCCTATTTTGTTTTAATAATGCTGGTTATTCTGATTCATCTCTACTTTCTTATCCACTGTGAAAATCTGATGAGCCACTGATGTGGAGAAATACTTTTCAATCCATTTTAATGTACTGGTTTTTTAGAATGTGAATTTCTTGATATTTTGCTGTGCTGATGAGTTTGCCTTGGTGAGAGTGGCTGGCATGGCATGAATGCAGAGGGGGATGGGAGGATGGGAGGGGGAATCTTACTCAAGCAACAGGCAATCTTTCCTGGTAGCTTCCTTGCAAATCAGGGAGAAAGCTGATAAGAAACTAAAAATCACTCCTGCTTCTGTTGACCTGTTTAGGTAAGTAAATATCTTTGAAATAGTGACATCAGTGAGGATGACCCAACAGGTAATGGGTTCTCTAGTGGGTGACCAAAAGGTATCAGTATTCAAACAAAGCCTATAATTCAGTATGTTGTGATCTGTTTTAAAGTTGGAAATGCATTTGGATTAAGTATTCATGAATTAACTTGTTAGTTGGTGGGTTGGCAATCAGCAAGGTGTTTGTACATAGAGGGACCTTTCCAGAAACAGCTCCATTTAATGACTCTCTAAAAGATATATGTAAATAAATCATACACTCTGATTTGACTGTTCTTACTCGATCCATACAAACACAAGACATAATTAACATAAGAACAGAGAGACAGGCTGTCTGAAAGCTCTGTAACTAATTTGTCAACACAATCCGGAGCTGCATTTTCATTTGAATGTTTTGTTAACATGTAAAAATTAATAAGAACAACATGACATAAATATATTGCTTCAATGCAGTTAGTCTTGTTCCAATCTAGTTATTATGTTTACTGTAATAGCAATATGATCTCATGGGTTTATGACTGAATGCCAAATAAATGTTCAAGTCATCATAGGCATAAAGAATAGATTAAAAGGGAAGAAAACATTTCAACCATATAAAGCAGTAGTTCAAGAAATCTACGGATTGCTACTAGTGTTTTTAATATTGGATCAGCAAAATGGTTAGAGGTAGGCTTATTTGAAGCAAGCATCATGTTAATGAATATTTTTGCCTGCCATTTTTATGCTCACATAGCCATGTGAATAGTCATAGTTAGTTTATACAATAACTTTATGAAGCAGCAAAAAAGGAAAATCTTTGACTATGCTGAAAATTAGGGCTGCACAAACCCAGCAAAACATCTCATTGCTCTAAAACAGGGGTCTCCAACCTTTGCAACTTTAAGTCTGAAGGACTTCAGCTCCCAGACTTCTCCAGCCAGCTTTGCTGGCCGGAGAAGTCTGGGAGCTGAAGTCCTTCGGACTTAAAGTTGCAAAGGTTGGAAACCCCTGCTTTAAAAGTTGCAGGCAAGTTGAAACATCCATGTTTCCATAGGTTCTAAATCACAATTTGGCACTCAAATTCCAAACTCTAACTCAGTATTTGATTTTGAAAAAGTTTATCCAAACATTAGTCTTAGCTTGGCCTAATTGTGGGTTCAGTAAGATTTTTAATAGCCACCCCAATTTCTAGAATAGTTATTTTTAGTTCTATAGAAATAGTGGTCCTTTTATTAGCTAGCTGAGACAAATACTTGTACTTTTCCTTTCCTTTGCTCAGATAAACCAGACAATCTTTTCACCCTTGCAAAAACTTTCAAGAAAACACATATTCAGCCCAAACAGAATACCTTAATGAGAAAAAGGGCCCTTTATATAAAAACTACGGGCCAGAAGTCAAGTCATTAAATTGACTTCGTTTTCTGTATCCCACTTTGTACACAGGCTTCCTTAATTATTGTTTCATCAGAATTACACTAAATTAAAAATTTCTGCTATTTAATTTATTATTAAAATAATACAGTCTAAAGTTGAGGAACACAATAGGATTTCCTTTAAATTAAATGATTGCTCCCCTACCTACAAACAGTTCTCCTGTCCATAACTTTCTATGGCTCATTTTGAATTATTCAATAACAAAATATATAACTTCTACATTAGCAGAAAGTTTAGAATGAGAGAATGAAAAGTAGCCATAATTTGTGTTTAGTTAGAACAATATGCTTAATAAAGAAGATCCATCGCTAGCATACCTCTAGTTAAAAATGACACAATTTTCTTTCAAAAGAAAAGTAAAATTCATGAATATTATATGCTTTTTTAAATATTTCCTTTGTCTGAAATAAACACAGGCAATGAAAATTAGGCAAAGTATTTATAATTAGAACGGATCCAGAAATGGAAATGTTTTTCAGTTTTCTGGACTCATGAAAGGCACTTCTATTTGTCTACTAATCACAGTGTCTCTTTTAAAAGAGGAGTTAAGATGTCAGTCTGTACCATAATGCATTGTTACCAAGGTAACCAAGTCAGTGGTTTACTCTGCTGTGCTCCCATTATGATGGTGTGATGGAATAAGGACACTGTGATAGAATATGTGAGGATTTGGAATCATTTTGTCTATTTTATGATCCCTGTTTGGGGGGAAATGTACAAAATAGTATCTGAGCAATATGGAAGAACAAAACAAGGTTGTTTTCTAGTTACTGAGTCCCGGAAGGGAGAAGGACGGTATAGAAATTTTAATAATAATAATAATAATAATAATAATAATAATAATAATAATAATAATAATAATAATAATAATAATAATAATAACAACAACAACAACAACAACAACAACAACAACAACAATACTTTTATTTTCCATTCAGTCATATAACCAATTTACTGATGACCTGAAACTATTAATATGCATTTATGTTCCAGAACCCTGTATTGGACTGAATTGGACTGAAAGAGATTAAGTACCCCAGTGAAACAAACAAAATGTTAAAAAGTTATGATATTTATGTAGTTACTTACCAAGCACATCTAAATTATATTAAAGTAACCAAAATATCTTTACAATCCCCAAGACATGTCACAACCTTTGAGCACCCCTAATGTTTGGAAATGGAAAGTCGAAAAATTTGACATGTCCTAGAACCCCAGGGTTATCAGATTTTTCTAATGACCGGTTTTTAGAAGAACTTAATAACTAATACAGAATAAAAAAGGAGAAAAAAAGATAAAGTTAAAAATGGAGAAAGAAAAGATAGAAAAAAATAGAAAGAAGACGCTTCTACATTTTGCAGCTAACATAAGTATGATTACAAAGTTATCTCTTACTTATGGTTGCACAAAAAGCTTGTTCTTTCTATTATACATATTTTTATTTCTAATTATCAAAACCAGAAGTTATAAGTGCATTTTTTTCTGTTTCATACAAAAAGTTTATAAGGAATTTCCAGTCAACCAGCAATGGGGGGGGGGGGTCGCTTGGCTGAGAAAGTGGGATTAATATGTGAGGCGTGAGTACAGGCTGAGCTTGGCATTTCACTTTCCTGCCTTTTGTGAACTTTTGGTTACATGCAAGGAAAGCAGATTCAGCAGAGACCCTGCCTTGTTTCTCTCCCCAAAACTCTAACAGAAATGGGACTTTGTGAGGCTCATCACACCAGTGCAGCCTCTCGCAGAAGGACTCTGCAAGGCTTATTGTGCCATTGCATCAGAGGTGGGTTTCAAAAAAATTTAGAACCTCTTCTGTAGGTGTGGCCTGCTGTGCGGGAGTGGCTTGCTGGCCAAGTGACTGGGTGGGAGTGGCTTGTGGGCCATTGACAGAGTGGGAGTGGCTTGGCAGTCATGTGACTGGGTGGGCGTGGATGACTTTTAAAATGTGGTGAAACTCACTTAAAAACCACTCTTGCTTAGCAACCAAAATGTTGGCTCAGGAACTCTGGCATTGAAGTGTGCAAGTCTTAAAGCTGTCAAGTTACAAGACCCTTGCACCCCTAACCCTTTAGGAAAAAAAAACCCCAGGGGTGTTCAAACTTGATAGTTTTAAGATTTGTGGACTTCGACTCCCAGGATTCCTCCTCTCGCTCTTCGTCTTGATGATGTGCGGACGGGCGGGGGGAGGGAGCTGGAACCGGTTCTAAACGGCACTGTAGATTGGTGGAACCTCTTCTACAGAAGAGGTTAGAACTGGCAGGAACCCACCCCTGCATTGCGTGTGCGAGTGGCAGTGCCCTCACAATGAGCTTCACAGTGTCCTGCCGCAAGTGGCTGTACCGGTGAATTGAACCTCAGAGTGGTGCCACTGCTCACACGTACAATGCCACTACAAGCATTGAATTCACCCACCATTTCACCATGAACCACGCCACTCCCAAAAGCTAAAGCAGCTGTGGCTCCAACAGTGCCTGCTTACTAACTTTGAGCACGCTCAGAGAGCGCCAGCAATGCCAGAGCTGAAGTGCCATTTTCAGCTTCTCTGGGATCCTGAGCTGCCTTGAAGGGTAGGGCAAAAAAAATTAAGCCATTCCCAAAAATAAGCCCTGGCACTTATTTCGAAGATAAAAAGAAAATAAGACCTTATTTTTGAGGAAACGTGGTAATATCAGATATGTTGCCTCTACATGCTTGCAACATTCTAAATGTACTCCATGGAAAAGAACTGGGAAAGCCAAGACTGACTTTTAATGGTGTCAGAAATTGGTCCCCTTCTATAACTGGCATACTGGATGACTGTGATATCTCCCTTCGGCTGATTCGCTCCCACAGAGAGGGACTTCTCCAGGTACCATCCACCAGGCAATGCCAACGGGCGACGCCCAGGGGAATGGCCTTCTCTGTGGTGGGCCCAACCCTCTGGAACGACCTACCCCCCAAACTTAGAATGACCACGGACCTCCGTTCCTTCCGCCAGAAACTTAAAACTTATTTTTTCCAACAGGCCGGCCTGGCCTAACTCATACCACCTAGCCTATAGTCTGCAGTTAAATTGTTTTAATTGGTTTTTAGGGATACAGTTTTAACTTATTTAAATTTTTTAGCACAGGGATACTAATTTAATCTGGTTTTTAAATTTTGTATATTGTTATGTTTATATATGTTTTTTAAATTTCCTGTGCACTCCACCGAGTCCCTTCTGGGAAAGGGAGCAGTATATAAATTTAATAAAAGTCAAAGTCAAAAGTCCTTATTACTGAAACTGGTTTACATAGCACAAGTTCATACCTTAATGTAGTTTAGGCACAATATGCCCTTGAGAGGCTTTTTGAATTTATAACTCAAATAGTTTTACAATGGTATGAAAGTAGCACAGGACTGTAAAGAAGGGATTAGAGTTTAATATTACTTAAGTGACAAAGCTTACAAGTTTCCTCATGTTTAATTGCTTGTTTATAATTTATCCTTTTTATCATTCATGGTGCAATATGTGCAATACGTAAAAAGAAGCCAAGAGTAAGTTAATCTTCCCTATAGAATGAAATAGTTTGCATTTCAATCACTCAGGCTAAAAATTGCAACTTATAGTGTTTTTTTTTAAAAAAAAGAAAACTGATCAAATGATACAACAAATTGATATAATTCCAAAAGAAAAAAATAGTGTAGCTAATTTCTCAGTGTGATTAGCTTCATATCAGCTAACCAGCAGGGAGTTAATTATGCATGAAATGATAAGTAGGCTTTTATATTTGCTGAAGTAAGGTTTAGCCTTTTGTTTTAATTGCTTCAAGCTCAGGTATGGTATTTCTGGAAGATGGCTGAAACAGCAAGTCTGTTTTCTGAAAGTCTTTTTCTAGACTTGTAACAATTTTATATGTTGTTCCTATAATATGCTTCGTGTTCAAGGATCATATTAGATTACTTTTCTGAACCAACTGGAGGGTGCAATGATGGGAAATGGGAAAATTGGTGTGTTATTTGTGTGTGTGTCTCTCTGTGTGTGTGTTAGGGTGGCCTTTTATGTATGCATGGATGTGACATTATTTCATTTTAAAAAATGAAAAAAATCATTTATATATAATATAATATAATTATATCATATATCATATTGTATTGTATCATCTCATATCTCATATCATCCTATCATTGTTTTTAGATTGTTTTAGAATCATCCTAGCATTAACAAATTAACTTCTGAAAACACATGCACCATTTTTCAGGGCCATATTAAAATCTGTAAAAGAGGCCCTACTTTAGTGACTAACACAGAACTGATTTATTCCTATGAGATTCTTTCGAATTATTTTCAAAGCATGCATAGCACAATCTTTGATATGGATATTTTTGGTAATTTATTTAGAAATACATGGTTCCAAGATAACCTACTTTGCAACTTGGAAAGATGTTTATAGTCAAGTTGTCAGTATGAGAATTATATGAAATACAAGAATTAGTAAATATTGAGTTTCCTTGCAATTTTAATTCGCATACAGAACCACCCATATGAGGGGTTTCTGAAGCAAGTAGATAATAAACTAAGGAAAGAATCCTTGGTAAGGTTGATGGGAATATGGAAAACAACTATCAATGGAGATGGGTTAAAATATGGGTGCCAAACTTGATTGCGTCACATGACATATTGTGATGTATCGTGACATTTTTGCCTTTCTGGAGCCCGGATGGGTGTAGCCTGCACATGGCACATCCAGCCTGTGGGCCACCAGTTTGACAGGTCTGGATTAAAAGTGCCAGTTATGACAACACAAAGCAGAGCTTTGTCATGATGCCATGAGTGCTACCTGGACTTTTTTGACACCTCTTCTTCCACAGACAAACATTTAAATTCATTAAAGAAGGAAAAAAGCTATTAAAAGTGAAAATCAAGTTGTTACTTCTGATTTAAAGTTCCAGCTGTCAACATGTATCAATGCCTAATAAAAAAAAGTATAGAGAATTTGCTATAATAAAATTAGTGGGGGAAAACTAATATTTTTAAATATTTTTCTTAAATATTTCTGTATATATACTGTAGTTTTGTTTTAAATTTTAAAGAGTTACCTTTACAACCATTTCTCCCACTTTAAACAAAATAGTTATCTACTTTAAAAATTCTTCTCATATTGGAAATAGAAGGAAATTTTTCAGGAATTGTTGAATTGCTTTTATTAAAATAAATGCTAAACATAAATCTGTGTAAGCAGGAGCAGATGCATGAAATAACTATATCTAATTAAAAAATAATAATGGCATTTGTGTTGTCACAGTCATTTTGGTTGTTTGCAAATTATGATTTCATGGTATTCTAAACCATGTCCATGTTAAACTAAATAATCAGGCTTCATAGCATATCTTTCTTCATACCTGAAAATATTTTCCATATGAACATATGGGCCTTGCAAATTTTGTATTGCAACTCCTTATGCTACATCAGATCCAAGAATGCAAAGTGGAAAATTGTTTAATGTTTCATTTCATGATTAGGCTTGGGAAAGCAGTGTTTTTTGAAACAAATAACATATGCCTAGAAATTATTTCATACATATATGAGAGTGTGTGTATCTATGTGTGTGCATGTATATATAGTATACATCACCAATACAAATAGTAACTGTGTATCAATAGTAATTGTACATTAATGGTGACTGTATATGTCACCAAATGCTGTCTCCAGAGACAATTTATTATATAAATTACATTAAATGTTTGAATTGGTTGCCGTTTTCTTCTATATACTTAATCATTTGATACATGGCTATTAAACATTCCTAAGAACAGCAACTTTTCTCTGGGAATTATGTTACATCATAATGCCAAAATGTCTTAAGAAGGAGAAAGAAACAAGGCGGACCCTTATCAGAAAGCATATTTAGCACCTTTGATTCAAAGCCCAGCAATGCCATCTTTAAGGGAAATATTTCCATTTTGCTCTCCCCTTCTGAATTCAGAAGAATTTGGCTAGGATCTTTTCCTTGGCAACCTAATCACAGTCAGTCATAAATCAGTTGTTTCACCTGCAAGCAGAACTTCTATGAAATGTAAAGTGATCTTTCCCATATAAAGAAATTCAGAAGCTAGTGCAATTGATGTTGGGGAACAGTTCAATCATTCTTCCATCTAGACCATTTCTAGTATCATCAGTTTACATAATATCATTATGTCTGCATTCTTTTTTCATTCACTTATATATTTCAGTCACTTACAGTAACTCTTTTACCCATACCCCATACCATGTGTAAAAAAAAAGTTTATTTTCATCATTGAACAGGACAATCCTTAAGACAGAAGACCACTTAACTTTCTCTAAGAACAAAGTCACACCTATTTGTATTCAACATTATATTTTAGAAGCATAGGAGAACAATTGCAAATGGTGAGAAGCTGTACTAAAAAACCCTCTGATTTTAATTTGTCATTGCATGCATTTCTATTTAAGCTAAGCATGAAGTCAGTAATGATATAGTGAATTAGCATATCTGTAAACTCCTGCTTTCCACACTGACCATTTTTCCAATAAGCATGATTATGCTTGCCTCAACTTTAGGCAACTCCTTATGAAACATTACGGCCTTAGACTCCTGATGATTCCATTTGGCTCAACCTGATAACCTTGTTTTTGTTGGGACCTTTATGTTAGTTAAAAGGCCTCCATCTTTGTTGGATCTTTGTTGGATCTTTTGCTTTCTGTCTTGTACCTCCTACTAGAACTTAAAATCATGAGAATTCATTATTGAAGTTTTGTTAATTTTTTTGTCTTCTTTTATTTGGACTATTTTGATTTAGAGTTAAGGATCTATGAGAATTATATTTATTTGCAACCCCAACATCTAACAATTAAATTTGTATAAGGGGTTCTAAATTGATTTTAGCACAGGTATTTAATTTAATTTGATTTTAGTGATTTTAGGATGTATTTATTTTTTGTATGGTCTTATTTGTGTTTTAACTTTTCCTGTGCACCGCCCCGAGTCCCTTTGGGGAGAGTGGGGCGGTATATAAATCCAATAAAATGTAAAATGTAAATGAAGGATGTCAAGACAATGCCCACATGTTCTTGAAATAACTCATGTTCTGAGCAAATCTTTGCTATATTTAGCTTATATTGTAACTATATGATCTATGGACATATGCTGATGGGACAATATTGTTTATATGGATTATTGGATGTTATTGTTTAATATATAAATAAATACATTCATTTAGGATTTATTTAAAACAAATCATCCCAATGTGATTGCCTATATGTTTTTGTCTGTAGTTTTGTATGATAAGGGAATTTTAAGTTTCATCCATCATACAGCACACCCTGTTAATATAAATGTTTATGTGTTGAATATATTAATAAAGTGAAGTGCATTTTTATCCCATTAAATCTATCAACTTTCAGCAAAGTCATATAACGTTCTCCCTTACTTCTTGAAGTCATAATTTGTTTCCAAGACCACAGCTAATGGTCAGCTCATAGGAAAAGTGCTGTTTAAATGTAATTTTTACTCATTCATCCATTTTCCTAGATTTAGTTTAGTGCAATGATTGCTTTGATGATGATTTATCAATACTTCTTGAACAAAGGAGAGATAGAACAAAGCTGCTTTTTAACCAGAACAAACAGATCACTTATTCTGTAAGGCATGCTTAGATTGCTATTCTTATCCATGCTCTGTGCACAAAAATTCTCCTTCTGCATTCATTTTTATGAGAAGTAAACAATACACCATACTTGGGAAGACTTTTATAGTAAGAGCAAAACAGAGCTATCACTTTTTCTACTATTTTTTAATAAGGCAATATATTTTAATGTTTAAGCTTTTTTGGGAGGAAAGCAGTTTGTGATTATTAAGCAACAACTAATATAGTAAATGGACCATTGTATATTTTAAATTACTTCCCATAGGAAGCATTTCTAATGCACATTAAGTACAACAATGTTGTCCATGTTGCAGGTAAGTTTTGTTTTGTTTTTATTTGAAAATGTCTACCAACTGTGTAGTTTTTCATTTCTGAGTTCTATCACACCGTCATTTTGAAACATCATTGATGATTTCTTTGGGCAGGCAGATTTTCTGCAGTCCACTATTGTTCATGTAGAGTGACCATTTCTGATTGTTGTCTCTGCAGTTAATAAGATTTCTGTATTGTTCATCTTTTACAGTTTCTTCAGAGAATAAACTAAGATTACTTTTGGATACTATGGCAACTTTCATTCTTACAACAGGGCAACATCTATTTCTTCTATTTACATTTGATTACCAAAAAGTCAGGAAGTAAGATAAGAAAATCTAACTCTCTCTTATCAAAACCTAGGTAATAATAAGAGGAAGTCTAGAATTAGAAATAATTTTCCTTCTAATAATAAGAACAATATAGTAGCAACATTCAAAGCTCAGTGAAACAAAATTTCATAGTTAGCACTTGAAAACAGAATCCTTGAACTGACAAGAGGAGAGAAGCTGACAATAGTTTAAAATGTAAACAAGAGGGATTTATTTTTGTCAAGAGGTCACTTGTTCTAATCTTTATTGGAATAATAAGAGCAATCTTCTTCCTTTAAACAATAGTTTCCTGACTGTGTTTGGACATTTATCTCAGGTGAATCACAGGAAGTGTCAGGGCTGCCTCCAATCAATTCCTAGGAAAGAAAACCCTTGACTTCATAGATCCAGAGAAAAGGTACTTTTACTAGGAAAAAATTGATTGCAGCAAAAGCCAGGCAAGGGCTGAAGCAAATGCACACAAAAAGACAAATTGAAAATAACCCCAGAGCCCATCCACTTTCAGTAGCCAGGCAACCAGAATCCAATCATTATCCAGGAATATATTTTGGGAATGTCTCTGGTTCAGATGCACTGGTCCTCCTTCGTGAATGCCTTTCCTAGGATGGTTGGCTTTGAAGATGGTAAATAACCCAAGCTGGCCTCTGTAAGTCAAGGTTTCCCCATCATTTCTCAGAAACTCCAGTCTCAGTCCTGCATGCTTCCCCTCCCAAATACCCATTGCTCCCTCCTCCATTTCCAAGGCAGCTGGCAACAAGCTTGAAAGGAAGCAAAGATAGCCAGACTGGCATCCCCCCTCCCCATAACAGAGGCATTAGACCTAAAACAAGACAACGTACATATAGGTAAAGCAATATAGAAACAACTAATCCATCTGGGGTTTGTCAGGTTTTTTCCTATGAAAGGTTTGGAGGAACTTAGGTGCGTGGACATATTTAGCATCTACCTTCTTGGATTGTGAAGGATGGAAATGCTTCCATGCAACTAAGTATTGGACTTAGTCTTTGTGTTTCCTGGAATCTAGAATCTCATTAATTTCAAAATGATGCTCTCCATCAATTAAGATGGGTACTGGTGGGGCATCAGGTACAAGGTGAAGAGGAGAACAATTTCAGGTTTCAAAAACTGCAGTGAAAGATGTTTAAGGTTCTTAGGCAATTCCAATTGCACTGTAACTGAATTAATGATTCTAACGATGGGGAATGGTCTGACTTATTTAGAACCTAGCTTTTTAGACTGTTGGGTGAACTGTAGATATTTTGTGGAAAGGTACACCCTATCACCCAGTTTAAAATCTTTTGCTTTTACATGGTTTTTTTTTTAATCTTGTTTCTTGTATGCATCACATCTTCCTACTGCCCCTCACAGGCTATCAACCAAGTATTTTGATGTTGTTCTATCTACTCTTCCAATAAGGGTTTTTGAATTTTCTCTTGAGGCAGCTCTGTCATAGCTACAAAATCCTGCCCAGAGGGCACCTTAAACGAGGTAAACCCTGTGTTACTCTGCACTGAATGATTGTATGTAAATCGTAGAAGGTTAGCTCAATTGTCTTATTGGTAATTAATGTAGCAACTGAAGTACAGTTCTAGGACTGAATTAGTTCTCTCACACATCCCATTAGTTTGAGGATCTTAAGCCCTGGGAGGTTCCCAACAGCTTCAGAAGTTCCTGCCAAAACTGTGATGTCAATTGCACATCCCTATTTGAGATTATGTGTTCAGGTAACATGTAATCATATAATCTACACATGTTGCACAAAATGTTTGCCTAACATTTTGGGAGAAGGGAGTTTGGGGCAAGGGATAAAATGCACCTTTAAAAAAAAAATCAGTAACAACCCAAATGACAGTATTACCCCCACTCTCAGATAGTTCCATTATAAAGTTCATTGATATTTCCTTCCATTGTGCCTGAGGGCTGGCCACAGTCTACAAAAATCCCATTGTGGTCTTTGAATGCTGCATAGACTGGACATCCAGCCACACAGCTTTCAATGTCCTTTTTTCATAGAATACCACCAAAACTGCCGTTTGATCAGGTGTAGGATTTTTATAAATCCAAAATGTTCTGCTTACTTGGAGTCATCAGCACCCTTTAAAACAGTGCTCCTGAGGGCCCATCCCAACTCAAGGAAGTCCATCACACGTGGAGCAGTCATTTTTATGAGCAGTAAGCTACTTGTCATGTTTTAGTGCTTCTTTAATTTTTTTCAAGAGTTTATTTTATTTTAATCAAACGCAAACACAAAAAAAGATTCCTTCTTCATTACATCTTGTAGAAAGCATGTCATTTGGTTATAAATAACTTTTGTGCATTCGTACACAGTCATTACTTATAGGTCATATTAAATTGAATATTTTAAATCAAAGATCTTTATATACACCATCACTATAATACAATTTTCATTTGACTACAATTATTTAAACGTCCTTTTGCCTAAAATAACTCATACTTAAAGACACAACCATGCACTGGCATTCATTAGCTATTTCAAAAGTTCTCCAATAACATTACATCTTTATAATTATATTCTAAATAATAGTTAATAAATACAGTTTAGTCTGTTTAGAATTTGTATCTAAACATTTGTATTTATATATATACTAGCTGTCCCCGGCCATGTGTTGCTGTGGCCCAGTCTGGTTAAATGGCCAACCAATCTGTACACCTGCACACACAAACACGTACACATAACCACCGTATAACCCCCAACCTACCTACCTACTGTATTTCTCCCTCTCTATCTATCCCTCTACCTACCTACCTACTGTATTTCCCCCTCTCTCTCTTTATCCCCCTACCTACCTACCTACTGTATTTCCCCCCCCTCTCTCTCTATCCCTCTACCTACCTACCATGTACCTCATGGGACCAAAAATGGGCCACCTGGGTGTGTGCTACCCCCCATACCTAGTTTTGGACCTAGGAGGCCTCCATACGGACTCCTGGGACCAAAAATGGGCTATATGGGACTGTACTACCCCCAAGCCTAGTTTTGGGCCTAGTAGGCGTCCATACAGCCTCCTGGGACCAAAAATGGGCCACCTGGGAGTGTGCTACCCCCATGCCTAGTTTTGGGCCTAGTCGGCCTCCATGCAGTGTGGGAACATTGGAAGCTTATTTGGTTGTGGAGGAGTGGTCACAGCTCTCAATCCCTCATAATCAGGAAGAGGAAACTACCCCTTTCATCGCCATCATGTCTTTTTGGCACTGGCATCTGTGTCTTCTTTCCTGGGGTCACTGCTGCTTTGAGGTTGGGCTTAGTGGATCAGCATTCTGCAGCTTGCTGCCCCTCCTTCCCACACTTGAAACACACCATGGATTGCAGTCTGGGCCCAAGTTCAGTCTTCACTGACTTTGGGGTTTCTTTACACCCAGGGGTGGAAGATTTGTGTCACCTGCAGCCACCACAGTGTCAGTCTTGGGCTAGGTCAATCTCTTCTTCATACGCTAGCACAAAGCAGTGTTGTAGAATGCATGGGACCCCATGTGAGATGCAGATGTAGTAGGTATCACCATTGAGGCCATCAATTATGATGTCTTCAGCCATGTGACTAGTTGGCATGCCAACTCTTGCAACTCCTGGATGTATGAAGTCACTGACCATCGACCTTGGGTGATGGTCTTCATCTGTGCTCTGCACAGTCTCTACAGTCCTTGAATCATTGGTGAAGGGCTGTCATAAAGTTGTCATAGTTCTGCAGCTCAAGGGCATCATTGTTATGGAGGGAGACTATCCATTCTGTGGCTGCACCTTTGATAAATGTGGTCACAGATCTTACATTTTGATGTTCAGTCCCCACAGCAGACTGCAGTTTCCAGGTTGACTGTTGAAGTGGACCTTGGCTAATGTCAGGGCTGCCTCCAATCAATCCATTTAAAAGAAGACCCTTGAATCCATAGAATCAAAGAAAATATACTTTTACTAGGAAAGAACTGATTGCAGGTAAGGTCTGAAGCAAACTTGCACAAAAAGACAAATTGAAATTGAAAATATCCCCAGAGCCCATCTACTCTCAGTAGCGAGCAACCAGAGTCCAATAATAGGAAGATATTTGGAAATGACTGCAGTCCAGGTGCACCAGTCCTTCTTCATGCATGTGTTTCCCAGGACCATTGGCCTTAGTAAACAACCCAAGAGAGCCTCTCTGACTCCAAGTCTCCCTGTCACTTCTCAGAAACTCCAGTCTCAGTCCTCCTGCATGCTTCCCCCCCCCCCACATTGCTTCCCCCTCTGTTTCCATGAAAGTTGGCAACAAGCTTGAAGGGAAGCAAAGATGGCCAGGGTGACTGTCATCTTTACTACTTTATAAAGCTTCTCCACAAACTTGAAGTATAAATCAATACTGCAACCAAAGCTATTGGTAGATGTAAGTGTTTAAATATCTCAAGTGTTTCTAGGTCACCTTTATAACAAAGACTTACAGTTACAGCTCTTCCTCTTAACTGAAATAAGAACCTATGATAGATGATGATGCCATCTCACAATACTAATAGTGAGAGGACTGAAATAAGAGAATGCAAAACAGCTGAAACAATTTAATCTAGGGATCATGGGATTTGAGACTGACCCAGTTATGATGATAGAAGTACTTCCATGCAGAAAATTGTCCTACATTTTTTCTACCAGCTCTGAGTTTAATGAAAGGTAATAAATGCTTCTAAAATTTATTTCAAAAGAGAGAAGAATTTAGGTGAAATTTTCATCAGTAGTATTATGTCTTTACAATTATTTAGTTGACAATAACCAAGGTGGCCAAAATAAGCATTTAAATATCTTGTATTTTATTGTATAATTCTCTGTTTAGCACGCTAGCATTTCTGGCTTCTTGTGTTTTAATTCTAATGAATTCTATAAAGAAGGATAGAATTATTTCCGTTGGGATTTCATAGAAGATTATATTTTGTATTTCCATAACTCGCATATAAATCCCCCAAGTGAACCCTAGTTTTTGTTCTTTCAGGTATTCTTACCTTCAGAGTAGAAAATTCTGATCAAAGATGGAAAAGTCCAATAAAATGTGTCTTAACACACCCAATACACTATCAGTGAACACCATCACGAGAAGACACAAATCATTTTCAGTCCTAGAATGATGGCAGAAAAGGTGATGGGGCTACCTGTTCAAATTCCACCTGCACTTCCCCAAGAAGGTCTGGGTGAACAAATATATTTCTGCAAGTCAGAAAATCCTGTTTATATTAACCTATCAGAATATAACTGGAAGGGACATTGGAGGTCTTCTAGCCCAACCCCCTTTTCAGGCAGGATATGGCCTGTGGAGGCCATGCCCACCCTGGCTCCGCAAAGGCAAAAAACATCACAATATGTCACAGTCCGGCCCACAATGTGATCAAATTTGACACCCCTTCCCCATTTCAAACATGTGGCTGTCCAGTCTTATCTTAAAAACTTCAAGTGATGAAGCACCTACAACCTCTGAAAGCAAGCTGTTCCATCGGTTGATTGTTCTCATTGTTAGGAAGTTTCTCCTTAATTCCATATTGGTTCTCTTCTTGATTAGTTTCTATCCATTGTTTCTTGTATTGCTTTCTGGTACTTTGGAAAATAAGTTGACCCCTTCTTCTTTGTGGCAGCCCCTCAAATACTGCTCTCATGTCACCCATAGTCCTTCTTTTCTCTAGACAATTCTGGGAGCTGAAGTCCTTCAGACTTAAAGTTGCAAAGGTTGGAGACCCCTGCTCTACCCAATTCCTGCAATTGTTCTTCATATTTTTTTTCTCCAGACCTTTAATCATCTTGGTTGCTGTTCTTTGCATTTATTCCCAAATGCATAATAATGTGGTGACCAAACCGGATGCACTATTCCAGGTATGGTCTTACTAAGGATTTATAAAGCAGTACTAATAATACTTCATGTGATTTTTATTCTATGCCTCTGTTTAAACAACCACAGATTGTATTAGCTTCTTTGACTGCTGCTGCATGCTGCTGGCTCATGTTTAATCAATTGTCCACTAGGACCCCAAGGTTCCTCCCACAGTTACTGTTTTTGAGCCAGGTTTCACTTAATATGTACTTATACCTTTGGTTGTTCCAGTCTAGATTTAAAACCTTCCTTTTCTCCATATTAAATTTTATGTTGTTGGATAGGGCCCTTGGTTCAAGTCTGTCAAGATGTTTTTTGACCCTGAGCTTGTCTTCTGGGGTGTAAGCCATTCCTGCCAGCTTGGTGTCATCTGCAAATTTCCCCTTCTATTCCCTCATCTAAGTCATTTATGTCGATATTGAAAAGTACTGGGCTTAAGACGGAACCTTCTAGTACCCCACTGCTTACTTCCCTCCATGTAGATATATTACCATTATGGACTACTTGTTGAGTATTTACTACTGTACTGGTAGTAACAGCACTGGGAGGATCCAGCCACCAGCCTGGATACTTCTGCGCATACGCAGAAGCATCACACATATGCACGAATGCATCCAAACTGGTACTAAGAAAATTGGCAACCCATCACTGATATGCATGCATGTATGTATATGTATATGTATATGTATATGTATATGTATATGTACATAAATACAGGTTAAAAGTTCAAAGAACATCATCATCATCATCAATTTATTTATGACATTTATTTTTCACCCTTCTTACCAATAAGACAATTTTTTCAACTTTATGGAGAATATAATAAGAAATGATAATTTATTTAATATATATGACCAAATATGTATTATTTATGAATATATAATTACATTATATATGAAAAATGCCAATTTTAAATGTTTCAAGTAAAATCTTGGAAATCCCAAGGCAAAAATTGGTGATAGTGAATAGTAAAATGTCAGAATGCCTGCACACGGAGCATGGGTTTCAACCACAAAAGAAAGAGAAAAGAAGGAAGGAAGGAAGGAAGGAAGGAAGGAAGGAAGGAAGGAAGGAAGGAAGGAAGGAAGGAAGATGAAACTTTTACAGAACTGAGTAAATAACTGAGGAGCAAACAAAGCTATAAAAGATATCTTGGCAGTAACCCCAAAATAAGATCAAGGAAAAAGGGAAAGGAGAGCAGAAAGAAAATGAGTTGAGGCACCCAACAGAGCAGCTAGAAGACAACTAGAATCATCAGCAGAAGCTACATTGTCATTTCACTAGACTCAGGAGTTTAGCATTGGGTTCATCAGAAGAAATGAAAGAAGTACCATAAGACTGCATACTTCGAACCAATTAAATGAACATAGTTACATTAATCAGCAACGGAGTCTCCAATTTATTTTCCTGAAGAAAATTTAATACAGATCTAATAGTTTGGGCCTCCATGCTTACAGTACATATCTTGGTGTATTTATTATTGGTAAATAGATTGTCCTAATTTTCTTTAATATTTAAAACCCTCTAATATCAATTTAATTTTACTTTATGAAAGTAATTCTGGAATTAGAACATGCATAATTTGTATACTATCACTTTCTTCATATCTTCACATGTTTTTACTTGCCTTGATATATTTTTTGTCACCCAAAATCCATTGGAATTGGGTGGTTAATAAATTTAAAAAAAACTATAATTCCTAGTAAGCAATGATCAAACATATCTATGTGAGAAAACTTGTACATTTTTCTATGTTAACTTACAATAAATAGATTATAGTAATTGGCAAACTGCATAAATGAAATTTGATCTTATGTATGGACTCGTATAGATTGCTTTTGAGTAATAATTTATCAATAGAATAGCTACCAATATAATAATGATTCAGGGGTAGGCATATTAGAGACAAGTAGAAAGAAAAAAATCAGAGATAGAAAAAGCACAATGCATTATTTTGTGTGTGTAAGGGGGTTGCAGATAATTTAGAGCAGAATCAATGAAATGTTATTCACTTTAATTTAAATATCCCAGCCTGAAAAACAGACGCATATTACTTTGCATTTTTAATAATTACCATATTATCTGTAACATTTTGTATTTCTTACATTGTGGATACATTAATCATTTTTTTCTTGGAGTTAGCAGAGAAATATTATTCATTTCATGGCTTATTCCCTAGTATTCTGACATTACTAATTCATTTATAATGCCAATACCTTTCAGTCTCGTACAAATGTTTGTATGTGATATAAACTGCAAGAATTGTGTATTATGAAATATATCTTGGTGAACAAGATGTGCTCTGATATAATCCCCCCCTCCAACATGACTAAATTAACATAAAGTTTGGTTTCTATTCTGAAAGCTCCAAAAGAAAAAAAAAATCAACTTAGTAAGACAAATTGTAAAACTTTTTAAAAAAAAATCTGAATAAAAGTCCCACTTTCCTTTATAAAAGATTCAGGAGTACTTTGAGAATTTTAGACCTGGTCTTTTGTGTAGAACAGGGGTCTCCAACCTTTGCAACTTTAAGTCTGAAGGACTTCAGCTCCCAGAATTCTCCAGCCAGCAAAGCTGGCTGGAGAAGTCTGGGAGTTGAAGTCCTTCAGACTTAAAGTTGCAAAGGTTGGAGACCCCTGGTGTAGAATATAAAAGCTCTTGCATTCATTTAATTGTGAATTAACCAAAGGGTATAGCATATATTGATGCCCTGGTTATTTCTTTCTTTAATGGACTACAACATGAGTCTTATCACTCCTAGTCTAAAATCCTGACTGATCTGAGCTCTATTGCCCATAATGTTATATCACAGATAAAGCATTTTGAGGGCTTTGACAACTTTTTTTTTTTATATTGAAAAAGTTTTATTGAGTTTACATTTTTTGTGGGGTAGGGTAAGGGTTACATAGAAATTTTGAGAGTAGTCACGTCAAAGTCGTCGGCTCCTCCGGTACCTCAAGTTACATTATTAAAAAGAAAGAAAAGAAACATTTCACATAACACTACAAGCTGGGAGCAAGTACATATTCCTAAATTTTTCAGTTATATACTGTCAGTCAATTACAAAAATCCAGATTACAAATATCATACAATATTACTCAAAAAAAAACATGGGCAAAGTTATTTTTTAGATCTAAGTCTCTTGGCAATTGTATCTTCCCCCTTCTCCCCCGGGCCCCCAGCGGACGGGGCCATGGCTCCCCCTGCCCCCCCTGGATCTTCTCCCAGGACAGAGGAATGTTTTTTAAGAAAGGCTTCCGCCTCAGCAACTGTTTTAATCTTCACTCTACCTCCTTCCCAGAACACCAGCATCCCTTCGGGTATCACCCACTTGAACCAGATCCCATGATCAAACAATGTTTTAGACAAGAAGGAAAATTTCCTTCTAGCTTCTCTAATCTTTCTTGGAATCTGCTTCAAGATGGTAACCTCCTTTTGTTGGTAAATCATAGGACTCCCTCTTTGCGCCTTCAAGATTTCCTCTCTGGTTGACCTTCTAACAAATTTTACATGTATCTCTCTGGGTACTTCATTCATCCTGGCATATGCAGAATTTATTCTGTAGACTAGGTCAATGTCCCCTCTGATCTCATCTTTAGGTTTATGTAAATAGTCTGCAATAATTGTACTCATAAGATCAGGGAGACATTCACCATCCATCTCAGAAACATTCTGAAATCTCAAAAAGTATGTCATCCTTTCCATATCTATCCTAGTCACATGCCCATTTATTTCCACAACCTCATTAGAAACATTTTTAATCTCTCCCTTAGCCCCCTCCAGCCCCCCTTTCAATTCTTCATTCTTCTGTGTATTCTCAAGCACTTGTTTTCGAGTGTCCAATAATTCCTTTTTAAAGTTGACATTTTCTGCCCTCTGGGCCTTAATTTCTAATACCAAATTTTGTATAACAGATTCAAGGGCAGTCATTCTTTGTTCAAGGCGTGCCAGCGTTGCTTCTTGTGCCATGTTTAGCTGTTAAAATCCGTGCCAGTAAAATGGCGTTTTTAGGGTGGGGCTGGTGAGGCAGATCAGGAGTCCAAAGTTCTTAAAGTTGTATAGCTGCAAAATTCAGAAACCAGTAGAGAAACACTTTTCCAACTCCATAGGTATAATAACGAAGGCAATCCAGAAAGGAAAACACAAATCCAAAAAAAGAAAATTCTTCATCAATAATTAGAGGAAGTCCAAATCACAAAGAGACACTGGTAATTTTCCATAGGTCATAGTCAGTCGGGGACAAAGAGAAGCCATTTTCCGCCCAAACTCAGAGCCCGAGGGAGAAAGCGGTTAAAAAGCAAAAAAGAAACTGTTTCAGCCAGACCTAGAGACATAATTGCAAGCAAGCCGCAAAGTACTTTCCCTTGTTAAAGACCATCCGGATTAAAAGTTTCCGATTCCTCTCAACGAGGCATTTCCGAGTGCCGCTTTTAGTCCAAGGGGGGGTTTTTGGGAACAAACACCCCCCTCCAGTCCCTTTCAGCCCGGCTGACAGTACAAGAAAAAAAGTTTTAAACGCTCACTCTCCGCTCGCAGCTGAGGTCCCGAAAAGCCTCCCGACTCTTCCGATCGTCTCTCTTCATGGAATTAAATGGTGCCGCCAACCTTTGGCGAAGGGAAGACCCCCCACAGCATGTCCTCTTCCGCCTAAGCCGAGGAGCAGGGTCGCTCTCCCCACTGCCGTGGGGGGGGGCTTCCCTGTCGAGCCGGCTTTACGGGAGAAGCCCCAAACAAGGGGCTTCTCGCCCCCGTGGGGGGGCAGGAAAAGGAACAAAGCGGCGAGCGAACCCTAAGTTTGCCCGTCGCCGCCGGAGCCGGAACCGGAAGCCGGCTTTGACAACTTTTATCACAAATTTATCCCTTATTATTTCTAATTCTGCCACACTGCCATTGACTCATTGTAGTAACTGACTTACTGTTGGAGATTAATCCTCCCTTGTTCACACAGTGTTCAGTGTGGTATTTACTGTAGTCTGGAACAGCACTTTAGCTGCTGAATATGTTCAATATTAATTTTTCTAATCAAATGTCTCTATCCTAAATAAATCAATATCCCATTTAGAGATACAAAAGAAAGAATCAGTTTTGTGTATTGGTTAAGTTAGGGGTCTCCAACCTTTGCAACTTTAAGTCTGAAGGACTTCAGCTCCCAGACTTCTCCAGCCAGCTTTGCTGGCCGAAGAATTCTGGGAGCTAAAGTCCTTCAGACTTAAAGTTGCAAAGGTTGGAGACCCCTGGGTTAAGGCCTTCAGGCTGGAACTTGGGAGGACATGAATTCCAATCCAAAATCACTGCGTAACCTTGGGCCAGTCACTTTCTTTCAGCCCTAGGAAGGAGGCTGTGACAAACCACTTCTGATATCTTTCGAAGACCTGTCCAGGTAGTGTCAGATAATTGGAGGCAGTGGTGTGTTTGTACCAGTTTAAATGTTGCGTGTGGGACATTTCTGTGCATGCGCAGAAGCATCCACATGAGTGGGCGAGGCCTCCCACTGCCATCACTACTGGTTCGATTGAACCAGGTTGAACTGGGAGAAACCCACCTCTGATTGGAGGGGAGGAGGGGAGGGGAGGGGAGGGGAGGGGGGGAATGTGAAACACCTTCACAGTAGCATAGCTAACCATTACATGACTAAATTTTTGATCATATCTTTTTTACATGATTATATTACATATTATGATGGGGTTTTTACTGATGTTGTTTATGCAAAGTAAACATTAATTCAAGGGTATTAATAAGGGGCATAGAACTCCATACTACCTGGATGGCTTTAAATAACCTAAAGAAAAAATAGTATTATTATATTATAAATTGTGTTTGTAATACTTTGCAGAATATTTTCAATGCTGTTATGTTCAAGAATTCTAATTCTAATTCATATGCATATATAATGCTATCACCTTGAAAAATTCAAGCCATACCTGAATTATTAACCATTGGAAAGTAAAGAAAAGTACTGTAAATTGTATATTACACTAAATTATATAATGAGCACCACAAATAGTTGATAATTATATATATTAAACTTCAATTACAGTTGTATAATTTTGAAACTGCGAGATGGTTTGTCTTACTTATGCCATTCATGACCTTTAAATTGTACTACAACTCCATAATTAAATAGATTAGTAAAGGGATTGTAAAGTAAAAATTCAAGGTTATCAAAAGTCTGTATTTTCCCTAGGATTAAAATGTTAACTAGTGTTAGTATTGCTTTTGATTTAATATAAGGGGTGTCTCTCTTGATCAATTGATTGTATGCTAGCACAGGGGTCTCCAACCTTTGCAACTTTAAGTCTGAAGGACTTCAGCTCCCATAGTCTGGGAGCTGAAGTCCTTCAGACTTAAAGTTGCAAAGGTTGGAGACCCCTGTGCTAGATCAAGCTCTTGTCAATTGCTTGTGACCACACAGAAAGATTTTTCTCAGGAAAATCTTCCCAGGAGGACCCAATGTGGTCCCCCTGATCTTTCAACAATAAACCCATAACCACAGCAATTGGCTGGATCCACCTTGCTGCGGGTTATCCTCTATTTCCCCAGCATTAGATCTTTGCATAATGTGTCCAGAATATGATAATCGGAGTCTGGCCAGTTGTGCATGTAATAAAAATTCTAGATTGAGTTGCTTGATGATACATTTGTTTATTTTTCATGAATGAAGGTAAATATACAGCATACATCCCAAGGTAATGTTGGTCATGATCCAGTCTGGGTTGGTCATGGAACCAGAGGTTTAGTCTTTTGAGCTTTTGGATTCGTGCTGAAGCCCATCCTTGGGAAACTTCTGTCTAGCACACATTCTGCTATAGAGAACTTCCCTGAGGATGGGCTCCAGTTGAAGTCCAAAAGCTCAGAAGACTAAACCTCTGATCCTGGTGACTGACCCAGATTGGATCCTTCTTTGTTTTTCTTGGTTGTCTCTAAAATGTTCAGGAGTCTTATTCAATGATAAACTTCAAAAGTGACATTACTTCTTCAAAACCATCTACCACTTTAATATTTTCATTGTCAATTTTAAAAGTGTTTGTTTTATCAACCATTAGTTTGATCTTTTTTATTTTAACCTTAGCATCATGTTTTTCACTACATCCTTTAATTTCCATTACTAGAGTTTCTAGATTGTTTAAATTCTGAGCTACCAGAATAGTATCATTAATATAAGGCATATTATTGATATTTCTTCTTTCAGTTTTAAAATTACACTCATCTACTTCCAATGCAGCCTGTCTCAAAATATATTCAGGATATAAAATGAATAAATGAGACAGCATGCACTCTTATTCTCACTCCTTTGCCAATACAGAGCAAGTCTCTTTCATTATGTTCTATCCAGAAAGGCTTTCTTATCTATGTATATATAGGCTTTACATGAAGACAATGAGATTTTTCTGGGATTTCCATTTTCCTAAATGCATTTCACAACATGATATGGTCAACATAATCAAAGGTCTTTCTATAAGCGATGAAACACCTATCAACTTACTTCTGTTATTCTTTGGCTGTCTCGATTATTCAGTAAACATTGACAATAATGGCTCTTGTTTCTTGGTCTTTTTTAAAATCAGCTTGAACATTTGGTATCTCTTTCCATGTAGCACTGTAATCTGTATTGCATGACATAAGTATCACTCTGTCAACTCTTTTTACTTTAGTACTAATATGTGCAATGACCTCTTACAAACTATTGGCCACTGTATCATTCTCTAAGTTTGTTGAGATAGATTGTGAGAACCTTTTCTGACTCTTCTACGGTTTGTCATGTTTATGAAGATATTCTTTCAATTCCTGTAGCATTCCATTATAGTCACAGCTGATCTATCCAGGTTCTATGTATTAGAAGGTCTTGTAAATAGGGAATATCCTCTAAGGTATGCTGAATGTTGACATTTTTTACTGTCGATATATTCATTCCATCAGTTTAATCTTCTGTGCCTACCTAAGGGGACACATTTTTAAAGAAAGACAGAAGAAAAGAGTAAAATAATAAAGTTCTTGATTCTGTACAAGGCATGCAACATACAAGACACTGATTTTTATACCACTTTGTATAAAGGAAAACTTTGGATAAACAAATAAATGTAAATATTTTAAAAACCAACCAAAATACAAAAGAAAAGACTCAAAATGAAGCTAAAGTGACCATTGATAAGGAGAAATTGAAATGAAAAATGGTAACACGTGTTAATATAAATAAGTGGTTTTACAAGCAAAAGAAGACAGGTTAGATCTAGGAAAAAACAAAGACTGCTTTAACAATGATAGAGATCATGTGAAATGAGGATAAGCCTGTAAATCTTCAGAAAATCTTTATTAAAATGAAGTTAAAAGTGACTTGCAAAATTAACAGCTCAAGGCTGTCTTCAGCTGCCATTCAAAACTTAATTTTCAGTACTGAATAAGAAATGTGATTATTATCTTTTGTGGATGCTTATTGAAAGTAGTAGAGATTATCATTTATATATGGAAAGTGCCAATTCGACCTTCAGCTTTCTTCACCAAAACAAATTTCCTGTTTTAGGTTGACAAGGGTAATTTCTGGAGATTTTTCTTTAAAATCTGGTAATCTTTAACCAAAAAAAGCAACTAAATGAAACCAAATTGTCCACCTCTTTTCTTGAAGGATGAATTGGGGAACAGCAAGAAGTTATTTATTAGCATCACTGATGTTAGCATTAATTAATAACATAAGTGTACTATTTTGTGCTATTAATGTATTTCAACTAGCATAGGAGTGTATTTACTTACTTACATCTTTAAAGATGCCTTCTTTGCTTGTGGAAATATGGATAAGAATTTTAAAATCATATACTGTTTTGGCAGTTTCCTTTTTAAAAAAATTCTCTGAATGATTGTTCCTGCAAATAGTATTTATATTTAAAATTCTACTTACCATACAAATAGCACTGAGGAGGCTCATGTCCACCTGGTAATAACTATCTCTAATAACATGTTGGTTTTTATTAGATTTTTTAATCACAGCTTCATAAATTTGACACTTGGTTGTGAGCCAGAGAGGGAATGGATTACAGTGAGTCCCATTCAACGTATGATGAATCTATGTCAATGTATTACTAATGTAGTATAGTATAGTCTATTAATATTGCTTGCCATGGCAAAGTATTCAGCAGCATTCCTATTTCAACCACTTTGGAATGATCTTGTATCTAGAAATTTTAAATATATTATTAGAAATATGATACTGGGATAAAACCAAGGGCATAAATAATTTATTTTATGACCATAAGCATGATAATGACAGCTTCTATTCTAACTTCTATTGTATAAAGTAGCTTCCGAGCAGCTACAATGAGATTTCGAGTTTGTGAACTGGTACTTTTGATACATGGTGCATATGTGTAGAAAATGAATATAGTGTGTATCTCTGTGTATCCCCCTTACACATACTCACATACATCCATATAAAATAATATTCTTTTTTCATAATGTTCAATCATTCTCATCTTAAACTTTCTTCTTATGGTTCTTCCTTTCTGTGCCAGAAAATAAACCCCAAGCAAAGTGTTGGATTCAAAAAGACAGAAGAAATGTCACTTCACGGGGCTTTAAATCAAGGTAGTATAATTTATTCAACTTAAAAAACTTTAAATAATTGTAAATATGGCCTTTGCTGCTGCAGAGTTTGCACCCCCAGCAATATCACTTCTTACATTACCCAGTAATACAAATCAAGCAAACTTAATTTGTAGTTAGAAGACAATCAGTGGCATGCATCTTTTATACTTTATATATTTACTAATTACCTTTTTTCTAGAACAGTCTTAGCAATATACATATCAATAATAAATTAATGCATTTTAAGTCAATCCAGTAGATCAATCAAATTAATTGAAGACGAAAAAAATGAATTATTATTTAAAAATCAAGCATTATTTAATTAATACAAAAAGATACTGGTCTTAAAATAGGTGAGCAAGACTAAATACTATGAATTTTTGATGGACTATACCTTCAAATCTAAGGGGGGAGATAGCAGAGAAAAAAGAACAATAGTATGGATCTTGCTACGGAAAAGACCCCAGCACATGCCTTATGGCCTGACTACATACAACTTCAAAGAACTGTTTCAGTCTCGTAAGATTTGATCAAACTGCCTCACTGAAGCAGATTCATGCACCAAAATGACAATCCCCTTTGATATAATGAATCACATCAGGTGTCTGCAAAATGCTTGGCAACACTACGAAGTGTTTCACAAATTTCATGGCTTTGCTATAGCTTCTGGTGTTGTTAAGGACACAAGCCATGTCAGAATGTCTGTCAGAAGAGAATGCTGGATGGGGAGGGAGGTGAATCGAAGGGTGTGATGGACTCTCTGACATTGACATGTGAAGCCCGCTAATGAATTTTATCACCTCATTAAATTGTCTGCTTAAACCACTTTTGGGTGGCAAGATTAACATGTGCTTTTGAGCTTCATTTATTTTCTCAGCTTTCAACTTCTTTAAGCTGCTAACCTACAAGCATTGCCTTTCTGTTCTCTTATACTAATAGAACTTTACACATCTAGACTAGTCCTGCCAATATTGTTTGGAGGAACTCAACTCTCAGCACTCTGAATATGATCTCAAGCTGACCTTTCTAGTATGCACTGTTAAATCAACCTGTCTCAGTCACACTGAATATAAATCTCTCACTAACGAATACAGGTGCTAACACTAACAGGCACAGGTAAATCATGGATTTTTTCCCTAAGAATTGGGCTGCATGGCAAAGTAGATTCTGTAGCAACCATTCTCTCTGTGACATTGCATCTGTACTGTTCCTGTTAAGTTCTATCCAGAGAAGACTGAATGTTTGCCATTGTGCCCTGCCTCGTGACACATAACCAAAGTAAAGCACATTTCTTTTCCATGAAGAGCCAAGCTTACACATCACCTGTACCAATCATTCCACCAAACCAAGAGAAACCAAAAGCAACACAACTACATCAACGCACAAGGGCCACTCAGTAGGCATTCTTCAGTGCCGTATCAAGTGTTACACTTGAAAAGCACATTTAAATGGCTGGGAGGATCAGATTAGGAACAAACAAATCATCATGGAGCTGTTAGGCATCTATAAACAGAGGAGCAATCCGATAACATCAGCCTCATGCTGATTCCCTAATGGTGTTGTGCTCCCTCCAAAGGAGACAGTTGGTGATTGGGATGTTCTCATTTACTCTAGTGCTCAAGTGCCAGACATTTTTCCCAGCCCTGAATGTTACAGTGTCACTTGGAGCAAGAGGTTGTCTTCAGCAGCCATTCAAAACTTAATCAGACTATTGTAACATGCTCTACAATCTACATGGGTCTACGACTGAATAAGTAATGCAAAGAGATATGACTAAGGCTTCAGAATGTAAACACAATTCCACAAGATTTCCTGTTTCTCTTACAGTAAATTGCAGTTACAATTGAATTGTAGTGAAAATCTAATATGAGGTAAGAAATGTTTTGATATTTATATCCTGGAAGAGGTTTTATTGGTTACAACTAATCAGAGGTTATTACTAATCAGAGTCATAGAAAGTTAGATATAAGACAGTTGTAAGACACGACCAGTTTTTAAAATGTTTTTAAAATGTTTTTCAGGGGAAAGAATACAAGAAGGTTGGTTACTCAAAAAAAGGGAAAGATCTAAGTATATATGAATCCCCCTCAATTCCTTCCATATTCCTCTCTCTCTCTCCCTCTCTCTCTCTCCCTCCCTCCCTCTCCCCCTCTACCTCCCACCCTCCCTCTCTCAATTTATTTTCCTTGCTCTGGGTGCAGACCTGTCAGAACAAAAAATAATATATTTGATAAAATCCAGAAGGGAATACATAAACCAGTTTTCACTGTGAATGTTATATTTATTAGATTATGTTGGGGAATAGTGGATCAGTGACAGAAATTTTGCTTATGGCTAAAATACTAAGTTAATCAAATACAGAGGCTTGCATTTACTACATGGTACCACCCTCAGATGTACAATAAAGAGACTGCTACTATGAGTCATCTTGAAAGACATAAACTTACTTATCTCATAATAAGTAAACTATCGACCAGATGGAAAAACTGCTACTTTTTAATGACATATTCATTGAATTGATGCTGAACTCTTGATTTTTATCACATTAACAATATCACAGATCATTCCAAAATTCAGTAAATGGTGAATTTCCTTTGCAAACTAATATTAAAAAATTAATCTATAACAGAAAGTATGGACAGGATGTGACAAGTGAAACCTGGAGGCTATTGGTGTTAGTCTATGATGTTCCTAAGGACACATAAATATTTCTTTATGCTGTTTAATAATTTTCTATATTTATTTCAGCCTCTGGGATTTACAAAATAAATGAACAATAATAAAATAACCATATTAACATAGCAACTGAAGCAAATAAATAAAACAAGAAAAAAATTACTACTCCTGGACAACCACTTAAATCAGGGGTCTCCAACCTTTGCAACTTTAAGTCTGAAGGACTTTAGCTCCCAGAATTCTCCAGCCAGCTTTGCTGGCTGGAGAATTCTGGGAGCTGAAGTCCTTCAGACTTAAAGTTGCAAAGGTTGGAGACCCCTGACTTAAATATCAGACAACAGTGGGCTGCAGCCACCAAAAAAAGCCAATGCTGTCCCCCTGCATTAACAGAGGGATAAATTCAAGATCAGATGCCACTTTATAATGCCTTTATATTGGTCAATATAAAAAAGATGTTGACACTCTAGAACCGTGATGGTGAACCTATGACACATGTGTCACAGATAGCATGCAGAACCATTTTTTAGGGCACATGAGGCATTGCCCTATCAGCTCCAGCATGCATGCATGTGCTGGCCAGCTGATTTTAAGCCTTGATTTTTGGCCGTTTTTTGCCCTCCGGAGGCTTTCCTGAAGTTCAGGAATGGACTTCTGGTTTGCACATTGGGCTGTTTTTCACCCTCTGGAGGCTTCAAGGAGGGGATAAAATGGCCCAATAGGCAACCCAGAAATCCATTCCCAAACTTACAGTTTGTGTGTTGGGCTGAACCCTTCCCAGGCTTCAGGAGGTTTCCCTAGGCGAAAAATGGCCCAAAAGGGCCCACCGGAAGTTCGGGAACAAACTTCTGGGTTGTCTTTGGGCCATTTTTCGGTCCCTGCAGGCTTCAGGAGCTGTGGCATGCACGCACGTGACCTCCCACATTCCCCATGCTTTTGACATGCCTCGACAAAAAGGTTAGCCATCACTGCTCTAGAAAGAGTGCAGAGAAAAGCAAGAAAGATGATTAGGGGACTGGAGGCTAAAACGCGAAGAATAGTTTCAGGAATTGGGTATGTCTAATCTAGTGAAAAGAAGGTCTAAGGTGACATGATAGCAATATTTCAATATTTGAGAGGCCATCACAAAGCAGGAGAGGTCAATTTATTCTCCAAAGCACTGGAAAGCAGAACAAGAAGTAATGATAGAGACTAATCAAGAAGAGAAGCAAACTAGATTTAAGGAGAAATTTCCTGACAATAAAAATAAGTAAATAACTAATGGAAGTGGTTGCCTGCAGAATTTGTGGCTGCTCCATCCTTGGACATGAGATTGGACAGCCATTTGTCTGAAGTATTATAGGGTCTCCTGTTTGAGCAAGGGGTTAGAAGACTTCCAGTATCCCTTCCAACTCTGTTATTCTGTTATTCTAATTATAATAGAATTATTACTACCAATACTAATAAATACAGAAAGTTACAGTGGCAAAGATACACATACACACATACATACATACATACATACAAACACACACACACAAACATACACACACACACACACACATATATATGTGTTTATGTCAGAGCACCTGGTATGCCCAAAAATATGGGAGAGAGGGAGCATACTGCCACCCATTTTGCCTTTCAGCTCCGACCTAGGAGTCTTCCAGGCAGGAAACCATTTTGTGTTGCATTTGTACTGATAGATAAATAAATATAGGGAGACTAGGATAGATCTATTTCGAGCTATTTAGCTCTCATCAGCTAACCATACCCTTACTGGGATTCGAACTCAGGCTATTTACCTATCTGTCTATCCTAGTCTCCCTATATTTATTTACCTATCAGTATAAATGCAACACAAAATGGTTTCCTGCCTAGAAGGCTCCTAGGTTGGAGCTGAAAGGCAAAATGGGTAGCAGTATGCTCCCTCTCTTGCATATTTTTGGGCATACCAGGTGCTCTGACATAAACACTGACTTATTTCCCTGGCTCAGCTGATAAGGGAGTAGAGCTCATGGCTTAATGGTTAAGGCAACTGCCTGACATGTAAATAGCCTGAGTTCGAATCCCAGTAAGGGTATGGCTAGCTGATGAGAGCTAAATAGCTCGAAATAGATCTATCTTAGTCTCCCTATATTTATTTATCTATCAGTACAAATGCAACACATATGTATACACACACACACAGTCTCACTGTGTGTGGTGTGTGCATATAATCTTTGCTTCTGCAACTATCTGTATTTACTTCAATGCTATGGATGATGGCCTGATTTTCATCTTTCTCCTTGTCCTATTTAACATGTGTGTCTATGTGCAAATGTATGCTTAGGTATATGTATGTTTGCACCTGTGTAGGAGTGTAATAACTCATTTTCTCTCTGTGTGTGTCTCTCTGCATATGTCTCTGTGTAGCTGTGTCAGAATATTACTCTCTTTCTCTCCTTACCATCAAAATGCAAACCATGAATGCTATTGCAATTGATGCTGCTATCAATGGATGGTAACAGACACATTAAAACTGAATCCAGACACCAAAGGGTAGTTTTGGACTAGGTGAAAGAAAAACTCAAACTAGGGATTCTTTCTGAGAACAAGGGCATTAACATCTCCTAGAACCTTAAGTGTTTATGTGCTCTTCTAGATTTAACTCTTGCCTCGGATGCAGTGAACCCTCGGTCCCATCCTTTGAAGATCCACAGAGGCTCCCTAACAAGCTTGCACAAACTCTTATCTTATCTTGATGCCATCACCATCGAGAGTGCTTTTAATAGAAATGCAAAAGGATTTTTGTAGCAACAGCTTCCAGATGTGAGAACTTTTGCCAGGAATTGATGAAAAGGTGAGAAAAGAAACAAGAATTTTCCATAGGAACAATACCTCCCCCAGACACAAACATTGTTCTTCTTAACATTATTGTAATATTTATTGTTATAACCTTTCAAGAAATAAATTGTGATTATTTCTAAGGTGGGTCATCTGGACAAACTACACATATATTGGTGCACAGACATTTATTTACAGATCTTATTACAGAGCGCTTTACCATCTCATCCTGTTGCTTCCTGATTCAGCCAGGGAGTCCTTATCCCAATTTTAATATGTTCATTCCATTTGGTAGCTTCAGCACTTTCTCTTAAAAAAAAAACCTGTCTTGGTGTTAGATACGGGGTTGGTGGAAGAGGCAGGATGAGTTGGAAGCAAATGACTCTTTATTTCAATAGGAGAAAAACAAGCCACGAACTCCCCAGCAGCGCCTCCTTTTAAAGGAGCTGTCCGGCTCATTCAGCCACTGGCAGTTCTTCAATTTCCCACCTGGAAATTACACCAATGGTTGATGCGGCAACCCTTTTTACATATTTACATATGTAACACTTGGAATTCCAGCATCTTGGTCAGTCTTCAAAGTCTGTCCTGTCCAAATATTGCAATTGTTTCTTAGCAGCAGGTCCTTTCTGCAAAACTCTCAGCTGCAAAAATACCTTCTTCCTCCAATTGTTCCTTAATACACATAACATCTCCAGTCTACCTACAAGCAAAACCTTCGAGAATTTCAGCAACCTCCAAAAACTAACTTCTATTCTACTGACAGACTGACCTTTGTTTTCACACAAAGACAGATAGGCCTGTTCCTAAATGTTTCTGTTAGGCAAGAGGTTTCTTGATGTGTATGTGACCCTTTGTAAGGGGGGGTGGGGGGATTTTTAATCTTAAAACCAGTTTTAATCCAATCAGAGCATCTCACCCTACACCAGAGTGAGATTAGTTTCCTCTCTATTACCCTTAGATAAAGGGCAAAATAGGCAAAAACAGGCAATTTTCTTTAATGCTGGCTAGCTTAATATGTCTTCTGTGGTTTACTGGGTGAATGTTATTTTGTTTATTATGTTTTTACTAGCACTTCAATTATGCTTTAATTTTTCAAACCATATTTTTAATTTTTAAAAGTTGGGAATCAACTGAATAAAACATATTCATGGGGTAACTGACAAAGAGACATATTGTGGCATGTGTTTTTGTATGCATGACTGTGTTTATTAGTCAGCAAAATGTTTTTTATATCACATTGTTTGTATATCAGTAATTGATGTTTGTCTCCACATCAGAAGACAAACCCAATGAAATTTACCAATAGTTCATTTGCAGTTGACTAATAGTTTAATTCTAGCTTATGACAGTAAGCATATTAAGTCATCATAATTATTTTACGGCTTCCTGTGAAGTTTTAAAAAACCTACAAGTTTACATGTTAATTTAATGTGTACATTAAACATAGACATCTTTGAAGACAAAGTTTTCATATACTGTCCCTAAAAAAAAGCATGTTTGTGCAATATTTTCCATATCTCTAATATACCGTATCTGCCGGCGTATAAGACGACTTTTTTGCCCTCAAAAACATGCCTCCAAGTGGGGGGGTCGTCTTATACGCCGGGTCATCGCGAGGGAGACTTGACAGAGGGGAAAGAGGAAAACATCGCTCGCGCGCGAGGGAGAGACTTGCATGGAGGAGAAAGAGGGGGGGAAAGAGGAAAACATCGCGCGCGCGAGGGAGAGACTTGCATGGAGGAGAAAGAGGGGGGGAAAGAGGAAAACATCGCGCGCGAGGGAGACTTGACAGAGGGGAAAGAGGAAACCATCGCGAGGGAGACTTGACAGAGGGGAAAGAGGAAACCATCGCGCGCGAGGGAGAGACTTGCATGGAGGAGAAAGAGAGGGGGAAAGAGGAAAACATCGCGCGCGCGAGGGAGAGACTTGCATGGAGGAGAAAGAGGGGGGGAAAGAGGAAAACATCGCGCGCGAGGGAGACTTGACAGAGGGGAAAGAGGAAACCATCGCGCGCGCGAGGGAGAGACTTGCATGGAGGAGAAAGAGGGGGGGAAAGAGGAAACCATCGCGCGCGAGGGAGAGACTTGCATGGAGGAGAAAGAGGGGGGGAAAGAGGAAAACATCTCGCGCGAGGGAGACTTGACAGAGGGGAAAGAGGAAAACATCGCGCGCGAGGGAGAGACTTGCAGGGAGGAGAAAGAGAGGGGGAAAGAGGAAAACATCGCGCGCGCGAGGGAGAGACTTGCATGGAGGAGAAAGAGGGGGGGAAAGAGGAAAACATCGCGCGCGAGGGAGACTTGACAGAGGGGAAAGAGGAAACCATCGCGCGCTAGGGAGAGACTTGCATGGAGGAGAAAGAGAGGGGGAAAGAGGAAAACATCGCGTGCGCAAGGGAGAGACTTGCATGGAGGAGAAAGAGAGTGATGTTTTCCTCTTTCCCCCCCTCTTTCTCCTCCATGCAAGTCTCTCCCTCGCGCGCGATGTTTTCCTCTTTCCCCTCTGTCAAGTCTCCCTCGCGCGCGATGTTTTCCTCTTCCCCCCCCTCTTTCTCCTCCATGCAAGTCTCTCCCTCGCGCGCGCGATGTTTTCCTCTTTCCCCCCCTCTTTCTCCTCCATGCAAGTCTCTCCCTCGCGTGCGCGATGTTTTCCTCTTTCCCCCTCTCTTTCTCCTCCCTGCAAGTCTCTCCCTCGCGCGCGATGTTTTCCTCTTTCCCCTCTGTCAAGTCTCCCTCGCGCGAGATGTTTTCCTCTTTCCCCCCCTCTTTCTCCTCCATGCAAGTCTCTCCCTCGCGCGCGATGGTTTCCTCTTTCCCCCCCTCTTTCTCCTCCATGCAAGTCTCTCCCTCGCGCGCGCGATGGTTTCCTCTTTCCCCCTCTCTTTCTCCTCCATGCAAGTCTCTCCCTCACGCGCGATGTTTTCCTCTTTCCCCCTCTCTTTCTCCTCCCTGCAAGTCTCTCCCTCGCGCGCGCGATGTTTTCCTCTTTCCCCCTCTCTTTCTCCTCCATGCAAGTCTCTCCCTCGCGCGCGATGTTTTCCTCTTTCCCCCTCTCTTTCTCCTCCCTGCAAGTCTCTCCCTCGCGCGCGATGTTTTCCTCTTTCCCCCCCTCTTTCTCCTCCCTGCAAGTCTCTCCCTCGCGCGCGCGATGTTTTCCTCTTTCCCCCTCTCTTTCTCCTCCATGCAAGTCTCTCCCTCGCGCGCGATGTTTTCCTCTTTCCCCCCCTCTTTCTCCTCCATGCAAGTCTCTCCCTCGCGCGCGATGGTTTCCTCTTTCCCCTCTGTCAAGTCTCCCTCGCGCGATGGTTTCCTCTTTCCCCCCCTCTTTCTCCTCCCTGCAAGTCTCTCTCTCGCGTGCTATGGTTTCCTCTTTCCCCTCCGTGCAAGTCTCCGCGCGGATGGCTCTGGACGCCATCCGGGGAGAGGAGGAACGTGAAGGGGACAGCCGTTACCACAGAGCGCACGAGACAGAGAGAGAGAGAGAGGCCCAGAACGAGAGTGTAACAGACACACAGGGGAAAGAGACAAGAGGGGAATGAGGAAACCATCGCGCGCAAAAGATAGCCACGCGCGTGCGTGGAAAAGCGGCAAGTCTCTGCGCAGCTGCGGATGGCTCTGGACGCCATTCGGGGAGACGAGGAACGTGAAGGGGACAGCCATCACCACAGAGCGCGCGAGACAGAGAGAGAGAGGCCCAGAGAGAGAGAGAGAGAGAGAGAGACGAAACAAAACAAAACAAAACAAAGCAAAACAGGCCACACCTTCCGGCTCTCAAAATAAATTCCAGTCATTGTATTGTTGATATTTGTCCAGCAGTCAAACTCCTATCAACCCTATCATGGCACCAAAAAGAAAGAAATATGAGGCAAGTTTTAAACTTAAAGTTGTAAACTTTGCCAGGGAACATAATAATTGTGCTGCTGCAAGACAATATGGAGTAACAGAAAAGATGGTTCGGGACTGGAAATCAAATGAAAAAGCATTAAAGAGTATGCCAAGGGGTAAGTGTGCATTAAGAAGAGGCATCGCACACTGGCCAGAACTTGAAAAACATGTAGCAGATATGGTGGCTGAGCATCGCCAAAACGGTTATGTGGTGACACGAAATAAAATACGCTTGTTTGCACTTCAGTGGGCCAAATCTAACCCCGATCACAGCAACAATTTTAAGGCCACTATATCCTGGTGTAGTAGATTCATGGCAAGGCATGATCTGGTACTAAGGCAAAAGACAAAAATTGCCCAAAAATTACCTGCAGATCTGGATAATAAAGTGGATAGTTTCCATCGATACGTAATAAAACAGCGCACTAAACATGGCTATGCGCTAAGTAATATTGGAAATATGGATGAAACTCCAATGAATTTTGATATGATTGGAAATAAAACTGTCCATCATAAAGGTGAGAAAACTATTTTGATAAAAACAACAGGACATGAGAAGTCAAGTTTTACAGTGGTACTAGCATGCACAGCTGATGGCAACAAACTGAAACCTATGATTATTTTTAAAAGGAAAACCATGCCAAAACTCAAGTTCCCTGCTGGTTGTTTTGTGCACGTGCATGAAAAAGGCTGGATGGATGAGGAGGGTGTGAAACTATGGCTGGATAATGTATGGAGCAGACGACCAGGTGGTCTACTTCAAAAACGTAGTCTACTTGTGTGGGATATGTTCAGGGCTCATTTAACTCCCACCACCAAGGAAAGGCTTGCGAGAATAAAAACAGATGCAGCAGTTATTCCTGCAGGATTGACATCATTGGTACAGCCCCTGGATGTGTGCCTAAACAAGCCTTTTAAAGATTGCATTCGAGAACAGTGGAATGAATGGATGGTTAGCGGCGAAAAGTCATACACAAAAGGAGGAAACATGCGTGCTCCACAGTTGGATGTTTTGTGCCAATTTGTCATAAAAGCCTGGAATGATATTGATGCACAAACAGTAATCAAGTCTTTCAAGAAGTGTGGCATATCAAATTCATTAGATGGTATGGAGGACGAGTACTTGTGGCAAGATGAAGATGAAGAGGAAGCTAAAGCTGAGGCCACATCATCTGACACGGAATTAGATCCATACGATGACTGCCTTACAACTGTATCACAAGATGTCATTGATGAACTTTTAATATCAGATGACGAACAGGAGTTTGAAGGCTTTTAAAGGGAAACTGTCACGCCAGCAAACTTGCCCGGCACTTGCTCTCTCCCTCTATTTGTTATCTTCCTTCTATCATTGACAGTTCCAGTTTGGTTAACAGCTTAGAAAACAAACAGCATGGTAGCTCCCATAGGTTTATTGTTCCATTCAGCTTTAGTGAATTAGCCTCTGGCATTTACTATTGGCTGGTATAATACAGGAGGGGGAGGGGTCTTAGCCACCCTCACACTATTTACCTTATGAACATTCCTTTGGGAGCTCAGCAAGGTCTGACGAAGGGGGCATGTCCCTAGAAACATGTTACCTATCCCGTGGTTTTGCTGATCCAATGTTTATGCTCTTGATGTGCAACTTGCACTGTTTTATGTTTACTGTATGTGTTTGATAACATACAGCCTTGTGACAGTTTTCCTGCATGTCATAAGCATTTGAATATAAATTAACATGTTGAAATCAAATCTGATGTTCTTTTACGTTTTATTTGGGGTGTGGAAGGTGTGCGGAAGAGGGGGTAGTCTTATAGGGCGAGTATATAACAAACTCTATATTTTGAGTGGAAATGATGGGGGGGTCGTCTTATACGCCCAGTCGTCTTATACGCCGACAAATACGGTACACACATTTGAAGATGTTGATACTAATGCATTAATTCTCAAGGAATGAATTAGGTCAGTTTTGTTAAAAATGTTGACTGAATGACCTGATCCCCAATTCTCAGCTGATTTTCTGAAAAGAGTGAATAAATACAGTTACTGAAATGTTGTTTGAAGATTGGCTTTCATTTATTCAGTTGTGTATTTGTGCTGATTTTTGAAACCAGGAGAGAGCTTTAATTTGCCATGGTTATTAATTCTGTAGAATCATGTCTACACCAGAACATATGGAAATCTGAGATGTCACTAGAGGGTATAACCTAATTGGCCACCCTTATAAATTAAATCCCAAAAAAATGCCAGAATAAGGTTTTAAGTTGAATAGAAAACCGTGAATGTATAAATGATTAAAAATGTAGAAAAGGTGGAATAGCAAGTTTAATTCATAGCTTCCCAAGGATATTTTCTGGCACAAGTGTTGCAACACAGTACGTGAAGGGCTTATGGTGATGGAGTGAGTCTCTTTATTAAAAAGTCCTTTAACTATAGGACAGAAAATTGAATTCAAGCAATGGAAGAGTAATTTTGATTCTAATGAAACACACTCAGTCAGGATGTCTAAACACTTAAATGTGAAAGCCTTTGAATAATGATGAGCTGATTATACACAACATGGAAGACTGAAGGAGGGAAGTGAAAGTAGAGCATACGCTATGTTTAAATATGTAAGGTGCTCTAATTTAAAATACTTTATTTATTCTGAAACTGAATTTTATTCTGCTACAGAAAAGCTTCTTGAAAATCATTCCTTCCTTCCAAAAACTTTGTATGCTTTACACCATCCTAATATTATAAACTGCTTCTAGCTTCAGATATCTATTGGCTATTCCATACCTTAAACAAGGGGAAAGGTACATTTTTCTGTTAATCATAGAGAAAGTTAGAACACTGCAGGAAAGAAGAGTGTCAATATCATCAAATACTTTTAAAAAAATATTTCAAATACATATTGAAATAAAATAATAAAACAGAAAATAACAATGTAAAATAAGAACATGATACATTAATAATGGAAATATATTTCTCCTCCTCCTCCTCCTAGCTAGAAATTACTATTACGGTAATTAGGTTAAAATCAATTCTCCTTTGAACTGAATTTTTATGGCAGCAACAAAAAGTCATTGCATTACTACTACTACTACTACTACTACTACTACTACTACTACTACTACCACCACCACCACCACCACTGCTATTATTTTGATTTGCAACCACAGTGCCATCAGACAGGCTCCATCTAAGGTTTAATTAGGTCAGACCAGGTCATATACGTGATGGTCTTTGTTTCTATATCAATTGCCAAATGGAAATAATTTTCCCATCACTTCAGCTTCATACAATGGAATCACATCAACTGTTAAAGGCACAGAAGCTTAATTTTAATGGTGGTTATAACTCACAATTATTTATCCAATTTATCTGAAAGAAATTTGATGGGAGACAGAAGTAGAAAAACTGTGGTAACCAATGTGAATCTATAAAGTGCTCTACATCAGGGGTCTCCAACCTTTGCAACTTTAAGTCTGAAGGACTTCAGCTCCCAGAATCCCCCGCGCGGCCGCATTCTGAACCAACTGGAGCTGGGAGCTGAAGTCCTTCAGACTTAAAGTTGCAAAGGTTGGAGACCCCTGCTCTACATGAATGCTTTCCCCCCCTCCACTGGTGAATTTCAATTGTCTTGCTGACATAAATATCCCATTTCCAATGGCTGCTATATTTTTATACAGTACTATGTATGGTCCCTGTTTTGTGTCTTTGATGGTATATTTATACTGGCCTACCTCCATTCCTGTAAACTCAGGTCGAGCACAGGAATGCTTTTTGTTTATTGTATAAAAAGGTTAGAGCTGAAAAGGGCATTCCAAACAATTTTCCTTGGAAAAGTTACAAGTTTTGTTTATTTATTTGCTTCAATCCTCAAAGAAATGACGATAGAAAGTGCTTGTTTCATTAGCATGGGTGGCAGTTGGAGAAGAAAACAAAGAAATCTGCCAATTGGGAACCAGGTTTACTATAGACTGATTAACACCAGCCCATCAAAATGCCCAAAGGAAAGAAAGGGGTGGAAATCATGAAAATTTAGGTAAGTTGTCTTCATTACAAGTGGTTTATAAATATGAACGTTTCAGTGTGCAAAATCCTGAAATCCTGGACTCCATAATAATTTAAAATCTAGTAATGAAATGGGATATGTGGGTATCAGATGAACATTTTCATTCTCAGAGGACAACACAATAATTAGAAAAGGAGAAAATAATTAGAGATATGGATAGATCCACAGGAACATCTTCAGTGAACAATTTCTTCATCTGTAGGTGTTCTACTGCTTCTGTGGAAAAAAGATAAAATAGCAGCCAAATCTGTAAATATTTGATTTTAATGCGGGGGGGGGGGGGGGAGAGATCAAAAATAAAAAGCATTTGCTTCTGAAAAATCCCCCACTCCTAAAATATTTTTTCTAGCTCTCTAAAAATGTGAAAGCTGTGTCTTCTTTTTTTTTTTAGTTTTAGTATGGGATTAAATAAATTGGGACCCATTTTTTTATTCAGCCTTAGTACCTCAGGCCCAGATTTCTAATAAATATCTAGCTGCCTTTTTAATGTACGGTAAATATGTGGTGCTTAAACTTAATGTGCTATGGTTTCCCAGCATTAAGCATTCAAAAATCTGGAAGAGAGCTAATTTCATCAATAAAATGATTTATGATGATCAGTTCCCACTAGCCATGTGTATATTTTAAAACGTTTTGCCATATAAGATAAATGTGGTTAGGTGGGACACTTAAAGGTATTGTGAATTCTTTATCATCAAATAACAGCACATGACATGGTGATAGATAAATTGCTATTTTTATTTTCTTCTACTCAGTTTATAGCAGGTTTTCAAATCATGAACAAATTGGAAAATCTATTACAAAAGCTGTCAGAACAGAGAAAAGTGCTAATATCCATAATGAATATTTTTTAAAAAAAATGTTTAACTAAATCCATTTATATTTGAATATATGCTGTGCTAAGGTTCATATGTAGAAAATATAATGAAAGAGGGAGCCATATGATTAAATATATAAAATATGAATAATATGGAGTGCATACATATTTACATTTTACTGCAAATAGAAAATTCAGAATTGTGAATGGAAAAAGAGATGGTACTGCATTCATTTTAATCAATTCAAACATCTTGCTCCACCTCAACAAGATTACCCATACTTATGAGCAAAAGTATGATGGTATGTTGCATGTAACATCAGTATATGCTTTTGTTAAGTTGAAACGCAGGTGTTAAGTGGAGCCAGTTTGAGCTAGTGGTTAAGGATCGAAACTGGAAAATGAGAGTTCGTGTGCCTTAGCCATGAAAGCCAATTAGATAACTTTGGACAAGTCATCTCTCTCAGCCCAACCCACTTCACAGGGTTGTTGTTGTGAAGAAAATAGAAGGAGGAAGGTGTATTCTATAAGTTCACTGCTTTGAATTTTTTGTAAAAAAATAAAAAAGGCGAAATGCAAACAAATATAAAAAAAATTTTTATATGTTATTTGAAGTAGGTTGGAATAACTCTTTAAGCACAGACTTTTTCTTTGAGCTTTCTCAAACATACATGGAAAATGTTGTTGCTTTTGTCTCCTTTACAGATGAATAAGAGCTAGAGAGACTGCATGGAATTTCATATCGTGCTATTACAGTCTTAAATAACAATGCCATCTAGTGGATATTGTCTATGAAACGATGAAAGAGCTATGTGGGAAATTACAGTGTTCTTTGTTCCCTGCCAGCGTTTTAATATCAACCCTAGGAAGTTAATAAAGAAGAACCTGAGCATGTTTGAAGTGCCTTTCCACACTGTTTTTATTTTAAAATTGATTATCCTATAATTAGGTACTGAATAGAAAGGAGGTAAGATCTGTGGTCATCTAACAACATATTGGTTATAATATTGGATATAGGTCAAGATAACCAGTTTCAAGTCCCCATTTGAATATTAACTTCAATCAACCTCTCTAAATCCATTATATTGCACTGTGTTGTCTTACAAAGATTTCAAAGCAAGATGCTTTAAGCCAGGGGTCTTCAAAGTCGGCTCTTTTAAGACTGGTGGACTTCAACTCCCAGAATTCCCCAGCCAGCTATGCTGGCTGGGAAATTCTGGGAGTTGAAGTCCACCAGTCTTAAAAGAGCCGACTTTGCAGACCCCTGCTTTAAGCTGTCAGAGAAAATATGGGAATAAAAGCAAAGTAAAATTAAATTAAGCAACTGCATTCTCAACATTCTTCAAGCTCACCATTTTCCATGCTGGTTGGAGCTACTGAAAACTGTAACTCAGCAATACCCAAGGACCCCACTTTTCTAGACAACAGTCATGTTTTCTCTAACTTCAGGAAAATCAGGGCATCACCTGCTTTTCAACTATCCCTTTAATCCAGTTTTTTTAAATGTAATATTTGATGGTCTGTATCAATCTGTCAAGTGACATTTTATGTTTCTGGGTTTTCTTTGAATCTCACTGAAAAGTTACTTTTCTCCACAGAGCCAACAAAAAATTCCCTGCAGATGAATTTTACCTCAGTGTTTGTGGGGGCTGGTTTTAACACACATAATGTAATATTACAGAGACCAACTTCTGAGAGATAACAATCCACCTATGAAGACCAGCTAAGCTTGAGGCAGCTTTAATGTTTAGTTGTGGTTGAATTGCTTCTGACTCTGGGCTGTAGAAGACCACAGTCAGCCATGATTGTCTGCCAGTGCAATGCCAATAATTCCTTCTTTTGGTTTCTTCATGGGGGGTGGGGGTGTATTGTATCATGTTTATGATGAGTGGTAGTATCTATCCATCTTGTCTTCTGATTATTCTAGTAATTTTGATCTTTTTCCAGCATTAATGTATTTTTCCAAATGGCTTATTCTTTATGCAGCACCTTGCCTTTAAGTCTTTAATTTAAAATACTGAGGCTGGGTTTAAGTAAATCCGTTGCTTTGACTCAATAACTGGGACTCATATAAGAGTCTCCTATGTTGGGCAGATAAAAAAAGCCACCTTGATGTTAAAAAATGGTTTTGTGTCTTCATTTTAGAGGAAACTATGCATGTCAGCATTGATGCATTTATGTATTTTAATTTTTATAGTAATTTCATTAAAGATTATAATTACAAACTGTTACAAACTAAAAAAATAAAAGAATAAGAAAGTAGAGGGTACAGAAAAGAACACGAAAAAATGGGAATATATAAAGAGAAAGAAAAGAAAGAAAAATAGAATATAGTAAAGAAAAAGAAAACAAATATATAAATGTGACTTTCTACCTTCAAATATAAACAATTTTAATAACTTATCACCTTCTTTTAAAATGCAAATCCAGTATCCTATCTCTTATCTATAAACAAATCCAGAATGCCTTGTTTTTTTAGTCCTGATGTCATAAAAAGTCTGTTAAATTACTAGAGATAGCAACATATCCATTTTAACATTGTTCAAATAAACCAACTTTATATTCCTTCCATACACCTATAACTTTCTTGATCTAGAATCCCTTCAAATAATGTGGTAGAACTCCATTTCTTTTTTTTTGTCTGTTCTCTCCTCATAAAAGACATCAAAACTTTAACAACCTTTTTTTTTGAAATTCCAAAGTTTAATGTTCCTAAGATAAATTTTGCCAGTAATCTCTTACTGGCACTATGTCAAATGCTGCTTAGGTTTATAAATCTAAAAAAATAAAAATAAAGCAGCCACTAATACACTTAATTTATATGGTTTTCATTCTTTTCTTGAAGTTTTATTCAGTATTATTATTATATTATATAGTATTGTTTATGAAAGAAACTAAATGACATAGACAAAAATCTCATTGACTAGACAGATTTGCTGAAAGACATACTTTGTTGTCATTCAAACAAATTCATGGTGAGTTCATATTCTTTGAAGTAAAAAAATGTACTGAAAAACAAACAAACAAATAAAACCCAAGGATATTCATGAATCACAAATTTGATCTGAATAGAAGATGTATTTGCTACTTGAATATCATCCCTACATTTTCAATTTTTTAAAGAAGCAATGTACAATGCAAATCTGATTTTTGCCCTACTTCGTTTACTTATCACTGGTCTCCCTAGCTATTATTTGCCTCTAAATTAGAATAAAATAGAACAGAACAGAACAGAACAGAATAGAGTAATGTATTGGCCAAGTGTGATACCCAAGGAATTTGTCTCTGGTGCATAATCTCCCAGTGTACATATAACAATAGTGATAGATCATTATCATAGTCAGTCTGGCATAGCTGCTACAATCATATTATTTTAGAGTTTGGTTTTAAATTAATTGCCTCCTTTTTAGCACGGGTTAAATTATTTAATTGTAGTTTTAATTTTTGTAGTATTTTGTATTGTTGTATTTTTGGATTTTAAGTTCCTGTGCGCTGTCCTGAGTCCCTTCTGGGAGATAGGGCGGGATAGAAATTTAATAAATATAAATATATATAAATATATTGTAAAAATACATTCACCATAAAACATTAGATACAACACTTAGTCATAGATACTAAATAAGCAATCAACATAAATCGTACTAGGATACTAATTAAACAGTATAATATATAAGTGTACTAATTTTTTTTTATATTGAAAAAGTTTTATTGGTTTTACATTTTTCTATAGGGTAGGGTAAGGGATACAAAGAAATTTTGAGAGCATTCACGTCAGAGTCGTCGGCCCTTCCGAGACCTCAAAATACACAATAAAAAGATAACAAAAAAAAACATTTTTCATAACACTACAAGGTAAAAGCAAGTACATATACCTAAATTCTCAGTTCCATGCTGTCAGACATTTACAAAAAATCCAGATACAAATGTTATGCAAGATTGTTCAAAAAAATCAAGGCAAAGTTATTTTTTCGATCTAAGTCTCATGGCTATTGTATCTTCTTTTTCTCCTCCCTGGCCCCCAGCAGGCGGGGCCGTGGCCCCCTCCGTCCCCCCTGGATCTTCCCCCAGGGCAGAGGAATGTTTTTTAAGAAAGGCTTCCGCCTCAGCAACTGTTTTAATCCTCACTCTTCCTCCTTCCCAGAACACCAGCATCCCTTCGGGTGTCACCCACTTGAACCAAATCCCATAATCAAACAATGTTTTAGACAAGAAGGAAAATTTCCTCCTTGCTTCTCGAATCTTTCTAGGAATCTGCTTCAAGATAGTGACCGTTTTGTGTTGGTAAATTAAAGGGTTCTCTCTCTGCGCCCTCAGGATTTCCTCTCTGGTTGACCTTCTAACAAATTTCACATGTATCTCTCTAGGCACTTCATTTATCCTGGCATATGCTGAGTTAATTCTATAGGCTAGGTCAATGTCCCCCCTGATCTCATCTTTAGGTTTTTGTAAATAGTCTGCTAAAATTGTGCTCATAAGATCAGGGAGGCATTCACCAGATTCCTCAAGAACGTTCTGAAATCTCAAAAAATATGTCATTCTTTCCATATCAATCCTAGACACATGCCCATCTATTTCCCCAACCTCTTTAGTAACATTTTTAATCTCTCCCTTAACCCCCACCAACCCCCCTTCCAATTCTTCAGTCTTCTGTGTGTTTTCCAGCATCTGCTTCCTGGTGTCCAATAGTTCCTTCTTGAAATTGATGTTTTCAGCCCTCTGGGCCTGAATTTCGTTTACCAAAGTTTGTATAACAGTTTCAAGAGAAGCCATCCGTTGTTCTAAACTTGCCAGTGCTGTTTCTTGAGCCATGATTAATTGTTAAAGTCAGTGCCAGCCAAAATGGCGTTTTCAGGGTGGGGCTGGTGAGACTAGCCGGGAGCCAAAAGTTCAGATCAAGGTTGAAACGTTGTAAAATTCAGAAACCAAGAGAGAGACAATTTTCCAGCTCAATAGTTATAATAACGAAGGTAATCCAGAAAGGAATCACAAATCCAACAAGAAAAAAATTCTTCATTAATATCCAGAGAGAGTCCCACTTGTAAAGAGACGCTGGGAATTTTCCATAATTAAAATAGTCAGGCAGGGACAAAGAAAAGCCACTTTCCACCGCCCATCTCAGAGCCCAGAGGAGAGAGTAGAAAAATAAATTTTTTTTAACCAGCCAGACCTAGAAACAATGTTGCAAGTAGCCGCATACCACTTTCCCTTGTTAGAGACAGTCCGGATTTAAGATTTCCGCTTTCTCTTCCAGAGAAGCCATTTTTAAGTGCCGCTTAAGTCCGAGGGGGGGTTTTTGGAAACAAACACCCCCCTCCCAGTCCGTTCAGCCTGGCTGGCAGCAAGGAAAAAAAAAGTCTTTTTAAAACTCACTCTCCCTCGCAGCTGAAGCCTCGGCGAGCCTTCCGATCTCTTCCGCTCAGCCCTCTACATTAAAGTGAATGGCTCCGACAGCCGTTGGCGAAGGGAGAACCCCCCGCAGCATGTTCCTCCTCACCTAGGTCGCGGAGGGGATCGCTCTCCCCACCGCCGTGAGGAGAAACGTCTCCTCCGAGCCGACCCTACGGGAGACCTCCGGTAACCGGATGTCTCGCCCCCGTGGGGGGGCAGAAAAGGCAATATAAGTGTACTATTTATGACAAACAAAAGCAAATTTTCAGGACAAAGAAATGTTTGGGTGGCGGCACTGAAGAAGGTGGAAGAGTGGTAGGATGCAAATTAGGGCAAGAATACTGCAGAATCTAAAAAGAGCCAATGTTGACTATTGAATAATTACATTATTATATAATGAGTTATATCCGATATAGTTGATTGCTATAACGGTTGCCTGATATTACTAAAGATGTTGCAACTTTGCAAAGGTGAAAAGGGCAAGAAATCCTATCAGCAGAGATGTTGATCTGTCACATTAAACAAATTACAGCCTAGCAATCCAGGTTGTGCTGGCTCATTGTCAACTTTGCCTTTCACATCAGCTAAGGTTGTGGGTTTTTTTTAAAAAAAAAACACAACCAAAAAACAAAGTCAAAGTTGATACACTTTTGAAAATGATTCTGACCACTTATCTATTTTATTTCTTTTGTTGTTTTGCTTTTAACCAGGTCACCGTTGCTCTCATTATCACATTCAATTAACTTAGAGTGCAAGGTAAAGCCCAGGGAACATATTTCATTAAGTAATGTTATGGTGCATGATTGGTCCTTTGTCAAGAGGGTTGACTTTTAGAACACTCTGGTAGATTTAGAAGAACCAGGCTTGCTAGGATTGAAAGTCCTCTTGACAGATTTTAGTGTGATATATTGAGCTCTTGTACTAAAACGGCAATGCAAATGAAGTAAGTAGTAAATAAATTGTTATCAGCTCTACAATTAAAATAAGCATAATTTTGAATGATTCATAAAATCCTTCTGTTCATCCAATGAAAATGTCTTGTGGTTTCCTTCTTATTGTAATCTCTTGCATCCTAAAAAAAACAACCATAAGAAAAAGGCTATTTCTATAGTGTGAATGAGGGATGCAGTGGCTCAGGTGCCTAAGATGCTGAGCTTGTCAATCAGAAAGGTCGGCAGTTCAGCTGTTCAAATCCCTAACACTGCGTAATAGAGTGAGCTCCCTCGGTGGCAGGCCCCGCCCTCTGGAATGACCTCCCCCCAGACCTTCGCACTATCACCGACCTTCGCCTCTTCCGCCGGACACTGAAAACATATTTCTTCCATATGGCCGACCTGGCATAGCTGCTATAGCTATGCTATTTTTAGAGTTGGGTTTTAAATTAAATTGGTCTTTTAGCATGGGCTAAATTATTTAATTTTAGTTTTAACTTTTGTAGAATTTTGTATTGTTTGTATTTTTGGATTTTTACATTCCTGTGCGCCGCCCTGAGTCCCATTTTGGGAGATAGGGCGGGATAGAAATCTAATAAAGTAAGTAAGTAAGTAATTGTCCCAGCTTCTGCCAACCTGGCAGATCGAAAGCACATAAAAAATGCAAGTACAAAAATAGGGACTACCTTTGGTGGAAAGGTAATATCGTTCCGTGTGCCTTTGGCGTTTAGTCATGCCAGCCACATGATCATGGAGATATCTTTGGACAGCACTAGCTCTTCGGATTTGAAACAGAGATGAGCACCAACCCCTAGAGTCAGGAATGACTTACACATATGTGCGAGGGGAATCTTTACCTTACAGATAGCTTTACACTATCAAGAAAAGATGCAGCTTTGGGCAAGAACAAAATTTTAAAAAATGTGAAAAGAGGCAATAGTAATGATACTGCATACTAACTTTAATGGGGGCCTATCCATTTGCTTACTCGGTGATTATATTAAATTAAACAAAACTCACATGATGCTGAGACTAGCAGGTTATGACCCTAGCCATATGTGACACATTTACCCCCCAACATGTGATCCTTATATCACAAGGTCATGACATATGCTAGACATAAAATGTTGAATCGAATCCCATTAAGAAAGGACTGCCTTTCAACTATAATCACGGCCCCCTTCCTTTCCCCATTTTCTTTCAAAGACCCTTGTTCTCCTATTATTTCCTGTCCTTCAAGCCAACAGATCACACTAAGCAGAATCTGGGGGGAAACAGTTCTTAAAAGCAACAGTTATTGTAAAACAAGAATTTCTTGTTATTTCATGATGCAAAAGACTATAGATAATATTACAACATTGAAAGGAACTTTTATGGCCACAGACTTGTGCTTCTATAAGAATGATGTCAATTAGATGTAATACTTAAGGCAAAAGATGAGGAATCAGATTAATGTTGAATCATTTTTAGTGAAAAAATGTAAGATTTCAAAAAATGTTTTTTATAACAAATATAATATCTCCAAAATTCAATAGTTTCCAAATTCAACTACCTAAATTTAATAGAAAGAAAATGAATCACTTGATTGAGAATTCTAGGATGCACACTTGGTATGAGAGTACCAATTTTATTGTATAAATTAAACTTCTTTAATTTTATTTATCATTAAAGGGACTATTTTTTTTAAAAAAAATTGTATGACATTACCACATTCTTTCTAAGGACTTCTAGGTAGTATGGTAAATCCATCACATCTCCAAACATGGCAAAAGACCAAAGAACTAACTAATTTCTTTGTAACATCTTAGGACAAGGAGAAGATTGCAGATTACCCATATGTCTTCTAGATAGCTTCTCCTAGTGATGAAACTGCAGGAGAGATAGGAAGGGCTCAAGCCATTATGTTCTCAATGGAATCTCTGGGTTCATTAACTTCACTTTCGGAAAGTGCCCATTTCATGTTATTAGAGACTTTCAGAAGGAGAAGTTTGAAAAAACAGTCTACCATAATTCTTCAACAAAAATAAATAAATAAATAAATAAATAAATAAATAAATAAATAAATAAATAAATAAATAAATAAATAAATAAATAAATAAATAAATAAATATTAACCATAAGTTTAAGAATTCTTAAAGAATATTTATGGATTTGCATATAGATAAAGGTTAGGTTACGGGAAGAAAATATATTTGCTTGCAAGCTTATAGGGGTAAAGAGTTACCTTTATTTTTTTCTCTTTATTTTTCTGAATCTGCATTTTTTATTCTTTCTAGTTCTCCTCTCTCTGAGCTTAGTTTGTAAATGCTTTTACTATTATAACATTTTTCTTTTTTACACAATATAATGATAGAATATAATGTTTACATTCTTAACATCTTAAATTTAGGTCAACATATTCTGTTTTAGCTTTACACTATCAAGAAAAGATGCTTGAATAAAATTCTTGCACTGATATCCAAGATGTATAATGAAAAGTTCACAGACCATTCTTTGGATACTAATTAGCTCTTGGGAATGAAGTTCTTCTATTTATCGGTGCTTTGTGATTTTCAATTATGTAAATATTTTTGTAAACATGATACACTTTTGTATCATTGTACAGTCTTCATTTAAAATAAGCACATATGTGAACTAATTGTTCCTCAATAATAATTTCTTTATAATGCAAAAAAAGTATGTGAAGAGAATGTAAGACAAAGATGGAAAGAATGTCCTGGAAACAATTCGTCTTCAAGTAATATTTTTTATTTTATTGAAACCCTCTTGAAAATTCATTTGTGATGACTAAGGCTTTCCAATTTTCTTCATAAATGGGTATAAAGAAATTTGATGAGGCCAAAACTTGTATTCAAAGTCACAAATGCATACCTTCCAAAGCTATGTGAACCTAAATGCAAAATGGGCAATGAAAACATTTTAAGAGACGCAAAAGCCGGTAGAAAATTATTCATGAGTTTTCATGACATTTTATTATATTTTGTGATTCATAGCTCAAAGCCAGTGCACAAAGCTACATAAATTAGGTTAAGCTCACAGATTTACTTTTAAAAAATGCATGTTTGGAGAATGGATTTAAAGTATATAGTAAAATATGCATAAAAGTACACATCTTTCTCCTCTCCTCCATTTTTAGCTGAACTTGCAAACATATTAAACAGATTTTTAAAAAGCCAAAATAATTGGGAAAATTCAGAGAAATAATATAATGAAATTCTAGGATGCACTAACCCCCCTAAAAGTTCGTTATGCATAAGTTTGGTAACAATTCTTATCTCAAATCTCTCTAGCTTTGTCTAATGTTTTAAAATCAGTCCTTAAATACATATACATATACATATACATATACATATACATATACATATACATATACATATACATATACATATACATATACATATACATATAAGGCCAACACAGTTCTAGGCTGCATAAACAGAGGGATAGAATCTAGATCACGTGAAGTGTTAATGCCACTGTATGGTGCCTTGGTAAGGCCACACTTGGAATACTGCATACAGTTTTGGTCGCCACGATGTAGAAAAGACGTGGAGACTCTGGAAAGAGTGCAGAGAAGAGCAACCAAGATGATTAGGGGACTGGAGACTAAGACATATGAAGAACAGCTGCAAGAGCTGGGTATGTCTAGCTTGATGAAGAGAAGGACCAGGGGAGACATGATAGCAGTGTTCCGATATCTCAGAGGGTGCCACAAAGAAGAGGGAATCAAAGTATTCTCCAAGGCACCTGGGGGCAGGACAAGAAGCAACGGGTGGAAACTAATCAAGGAGAGAAACAACTTAGAACTAAGGAGAAATTTCCTGACAGTAAGAACAATTAACCTCTGGAACAGCTTGCCTCCAGAAGTTGTGAATGCCCCAACCCTGGAAGTCTTTAAAAAGATGTTAGACAGCCATTTGTCTGAAATGGTATAAGGTTCCTGCCCACGCAGGGGGTTGGACTAGAAGACCTACAAGGTCCCTTCCAACTCTGCTATTGTATTGTATTATATCTGTTGGTTTGGCAGTCCAAATGCAATGTGTAAGAAAAGAAGAGGCATTTACAAAGGTTGCAAACAATAAGACACTGGTCAGCTCTTGGTTTGTTTTGCTGCTTGGGTCTCAATGGATGGTACAAAACCATTCACAATCTTAATGAATTTTCTTTACGCCCAGACTTTTCAGTGATTTATCAAATCTCTGGAAGAATTGATTTGTTAGAGCACCTAATATTATGGCCCTGAATTTGCCCAATTTTTATTTTCCTGTGAATGACTAGCGCATCTGGAAGTATATTTGAGGCACGAGCCCCACATCCAGGTTCCATCTCACTCTTTTCAGCTCTATCTATCATCTATCTATTTTTTTATCTTGCCTTTATTATTTTTGTAAATGGCTCAAGACAGCAAGCAGATCTAATACACCTTTCTCCTCTGATTTTCCCAGAACAACATAGAAAAGTGAGTTGAGGAGAGAGAGAGAGAGAGAGAGAGAGAGAGAGGGAGGGAGGGAGGGAGGGAGGGAGGGAGGGAGGGAGGGAGGGAGGAGTGTAATTGGTCCAAAATCACCAATCATCTTTTATACCTAAAATGGGACTATGGAATTTATAATCTCCTGGCTTCTAATTTAGTATGTTAATCACTAGACCAAACTGGTATAATATGAAACTCATCCCTAGGCTAAGTTGTGATCCCCATTGGTTACATGCTTATGGTTACAGTGGACAATAGTATAGTCATACATTATGTGCTTTGTGTTGAAACATCTCTTGTTCACTTAAACATTTACACTTAAATGTAGTTCTTTTCTGCTTTTGGCAGGAACTCAGCAGTAGCTATTTCTGAGCAAAGAAGGACAAGGATGATGAAGATACTGGAATTTAAATCTATATTACCTTGAAAAAAGATATGTTTAGAAGACATAATAACAAATCCCAATATATTTGTACTTTCCATCTCCCGCAAAGAGAGACTCTGGGTGATGACAATAAAATGTTCAAACATCAAACAGTACATATACCACTTTTTATACCACTTTTTTTTAACCACTTAAGGCTTCTGGATATTTTTCAAGGGTAACCCTAGTGATTCTCACACTTTAGCAAGGGATGGTGCCCAATGGCCAAAATGGTTCCCTCTCATTCTAGGGCAGCATTCTTAGGATTCTATTACATACATTAGAGTGACAATAAATTTCATGACTTAGTGATTCAGTAGCAGATCTATTTAAAACAACATGGCCTATAACTTCCAGTGCTGCCAATTTTATTATTCCTGGCAGCTGCAGAAAGGACAGGAAATGTTCCTTTGCATCTGTCTTTTGTTGCTAGAAGAAATCTCAGTTGAAGTTCTAAAGGGATATGATATTCTTCCTTCTAAAAAGAATAGTGTTGTTACCACACCTCATGAGTAGAATCACTGTTACATCTACCACACAATATACAGTGGTGCCTCGGTTCACGAACTTAATTCGTGAAACGACTCTGGTTGCGAACCGAATTGGTCGTGAACCGAGGCACAATTTCCCATAGGGTTCAATGTAAATCCGGTTAATCCGTTCTGACCTTGTTTTTTGGTCGTACTTCTTGAACTGACTCTGTTCGCGAACCGAATTGGTCGTGAACAGAGGCACAGTTTCCCATAGGGTTTAATGTAAATCCGGTTAATCCGTTCTGACCTTGTTTTTTGGTTTTTGAAGCACCCAAAATATGAAAAAAATTACAAGACACATTTGTACAGTTCTCACCTTGTACTGTATTTTGGTTTTTGAAGCACCCAAAATATGAAACAAATTACACATTTGTACATTTCTGACCTGGTTTTTAGGTTTTTGAAGCACCCAAAATATGAAACAAATTACACATTTGTACATTTCTGACCTGGTTTTTAGGTTTTTGAAGCACCCAAAATATGAAACAAATTACACATTTGTACATTTCTGACCTGGTTTTTAGGTTTTTGAAGCACCCAAAATATGAAACAAATTACAAGACACATTTGTACAGTTCTGCCCTGGTTTTTAGGTTATAGAAGCACCCAAAATATGAAACAAATTACACATTTGTATATTTCTGACCTGGTTTTTAGGTTATGGAAGCACCCAAAATATGAAACAAATTACAAAACACATTTGTACAGTATGGTAATGTACAGTATACAGTAAAGAGAGAACACCAAGCTTGCTTGAGATGACTTCTGGCATGGATGAAGGCAGGTGGGAGGCGGTTATTGTTTGTAGGGAGAGTCCCCCTCCATAAGGACATCAGGGGGATCTTCTTCAGGGCTTTCCTCTCTCCTTTGTCTCTTAGCTGCAGGCTCAGTTTTGCTGAAAAATCTGTCCAATGTCACTTGTCTTTTCCTGCGCTGCAAAACCTTCCGGAAATGAGAGACCACATTATCATCCATGAGATTTAACACTCTGTTCGTGACAGTTATGTTGGGGTGGTGCTTTTCAAAAAAATCATGGCACTCATGCCATTTTAGCATAATGGATTTTATGGCATCACTGGTAACCTCCTCCCTCTCTTCCTCCTCCTCTGTTGAATGCTCCTCAAGAAGTGCCTTTTGCTGCTCACTGTGGAGTTCAGAAAGTTCCTCATTGGTCAGCTCCTCCCTATGTTCCTCAACAAGGTCTTCCACATCAGCACTGTCAACGTCCAGACCCATACTCTTGCCCATGGACACAATTTCGTCCACTACCTCTGTGTCAGACCCTTCTAGGTCTATGTCATGTTCCTGTTCCTGTTCCTGTTCAGTGGCACATTCTGGCCACAGTTTCCTCCAGGCTGAAGTTAGGGTTCGGGGAGTGACCTCTTGCCAGGCTTTGTCAATGAGGTTAATGCAGTGGACAACATTGAAATGTTTCTTCCAGAACTCTTTTAAAGTCAAGGACGTCTCTTCAGTGACATTATAGCACCTAATGAAGAGCGCCTTTGTGTACAGCTTCTTGAAGTTGCAGATGACTTGCTGGTCCATTGGTTGCAGAAGTGGTGTTGTGTTCGGGGGGAGGAACTTGACCCTGATGAAGTCATACTCAGCATCCATATCATCCAGCAAGACTGGAGGGTGTGCTGGGGCATTGTCCATTAGAAGAAGGCACCTTTCAGGCAGCTGGTTATCAGAGAGATACTTTTTGACGGTGGGTGCGAACACCTCGTGCAGCCATTCCATGAACAATTGCCTTGTCACCCAAGCTTTGGCATTGGATCTCCACATGACGGGCAGTCTGGCCTTGTTGACATTTTGTTCCCTAAATGCACGAGGGGTCTGTGAATGGTACACCAGTAGTGGTTTAATTTTCAGATCGCCGCTTGCGTTGGCACACAGCAAAAGGGTCAATCTGTCCTTCATGGGCTTGTGCCCTGGTAGTGCCTTTTCCTCCTGCGTGATATAGGTTCTGTTTGGCATTTTTTTCCAGAAGAGCCCTGTTTCATCACAGTTGAAGACTTGTTGAGCGACGTATCCTTCTGTCGCCATGAATTCTGCAAATTCTACCTTGTAGGCTTCTGCTGCGGCCTTGTCAGAGCTGGAAGCCTCACCATGTCTAATCACACTGTGGATGCCACTTCTCCTGCGGAATTTTTCAAACCACCCCCTACTGGCTTTAAATTCGTCACTTGTTGCACTTGTAGAGGGGCTTCTTTGCACTAAATCACTGTGCAATCTCCTGGCTTTCTCACAGATCATAGTTTCACTAACGCTATCACCTGCCAGCTGTTTCTCATTCACCCACACCAACAAAAGTTTTTCCACCTCTTCCAGCACTTGCGTCCTCTGCTTGGTTAATCTTGTTACTCCTTTTGCAACATCAGCTACTTTGATGGCGGCTTTGTTTTTCAAAATAGTCGAGATTGTTGACTTTGGCATCTTGTACTCCGAGGCCAGATCAGTCACACGAATACCACGGTCATGCTTTTCTACAATTTCCTTCTTCAGCTCAATGGTTATTTTCTTCACAGCCTTGCTGTCACTTTCATTGCTCCTCCGCACTCTCTTCTTTCCACCATGCTTGCGCTGCATATCCTTGTCACCTGGTTGCACATCAAGTCCTGCATTCCCAGATTGCACATCACCACTTGCATTTCCAGGTTGCACATCATCTCCTGCATTCCCAGGTTGCACATCATCTCCTGCATTCCCAGGTTGCACATCATCACCTGCATTCCCAGGTTGCACATCAAGTCCTGCATTCCCAGGTTGCACATCACCACTTGCAATTCCAGGTTGCACATCAAGTCCTGTATTCCCAGGTTGCACATCACCACTTGCATTTCCAGGTTGCACATCAAGTCCTGCATTCCCAGTTTGCACATTGTCACCTGCATTGCTGGTCTGCACTTTCTTCTTTCCACCATGCTTGCTCTGCATATTCTTGTTACCTGCATTGCTGCTCCGCACTTTCTTCTTTCCACCATGCTTCCTGGGAGCCATTTTCGCAGTCAGCTTCTCTGTGTCGTTTTCTGTGTCTCTCTCCACGAAAGTTCGTACAGGAAGGAAGTCACAACCACGTGACAAAAAGGAAATACGTTCGTAGATAAAATGTCCGCGGCTCCGGTTCGTGAAGCGAAACGGAGTTCGTGAACCCGAGCATTTTTACGAACTTTTCTGTTCGTGAAGCGAGGGCGGAGTTCGTGAAGCGAGGCGGAGTTCGTGAAGCGAGGCGGAGTTCGTGAAGCGGAGCATATTTTTACGAACTTTTCCGTTCGTGAACCGAAACGGTGTTTGTGAACCGGAGCACATTTTTTGGAAAATTTCTGTTCGTAAACCGAATTGGTCGTGAACAGAGGCATTCGTGAACCGAGGTACCACTGTACTTTACCAAGATACCTTGTAAATGCCTGGTGTAGTGTTTCTTAAGAAGAGCAATTTTAATATCTATAGACTTCAACTCCCAGATTGCAAGCCCATGCAAAGCAGCACTATTACTATGCCCATTTCATTCAGCAGTTAACACTGTAATTGTTAAATGAATTCAGTATATCAAGAAAATGGTATTAAAACTCTAGAAACCAGCAAACAGCCCCACTCACCCACTGAAAATTGCAGTCATTTGAAGAGAACAGCTGTAAATGCGAGCACTCAAAATATGATCATGTGACCACGACTGTGTGAGTATGTGTGGCCATTGTAACTTTGAAATCAGTCGTTTGGGGTGATTCTTTCGTAATGCCACATGGCATGATAATTTGGAGCATGGCACGTATCTGCTATGGTAAGCAGTAACCACAATAGGACTAGCCTCCCTTTTTAACCCCTGAGGCCTTCATGTGTGCATCAGGCACTCACTCCCTGTACCCCTTTCCTCTTCCCTCACCCTTTCACTTGGACAGCTTTGGCACCCATGTAAAGCAGCCCATGCAAAGCAACACTAGTCTATTAAGACAGGGGTCTCCAACCTTTGCAACTTTAAGTCTGAAGGACTTCAGCTCCCAGAATTCTCCAGCCAGCTTTGCTGGCTGGAGAAGTCTGGGAGCTGAAGTCCTTCAGACTTAAAGTTGCAAAGGTTGGAGACCCCTGTACTAAGACATTTCTTAATCGAGACTATTAAAAGTCTGAAATGCTCAGATTCTATTCATTTGATGGACAGATTTATCTATTAAACCACCAGAACCTCAAAAGTTTAGTATCACTGATCAAGGAGTTTACTGCAGAGTTCACACCAAAGCTTGACCAGATTGGAAACATACATAAAAGCCATTAAAATACAGTTCTCATGTGTAATAGAAGAAACAGTACGCTTGAATAAAGAAATATTGCTTCAAATTCTTTCTCAAATTCCATCACACTGGACTGCCTTCTGAAAAATTTTCTATTCCCTTGTTTCTTCTACGCACATAGTTGATTTAAAAATAATGATACCATTCCATACTTTCTATTAGACAAACATATAAGATAAAGAAGTAGTTTGAGTGCAAATTAGATTGTAATTGTACACAACTTTCCTGAGAGGAATCATATAGTTTAGGAGAAACTACATCTTTAGCATGTTTTATGTTATAGCATCAGAAAAGACAATATTCCCCTTTTCAGCTTAGTATTAACTTTTTAATGTCTAGATTCTCTCTGCATTCATGCTTGAATAATCTTTTAGGCAAATCCCTTGCAGATACTACATTGGAAAACTGGATAAGTTTTAGTTCCTTTCTTTCCCTTTCTTAATACTAATTATGTTTTAAATTAAGTCAGAAGATCCATGGTCACACATTGGCATATTATACTACTATGTAATGCTTTTAAAACCAAAAATAAATCATGTCTCTGCATATGTGCCTATTCTATAGATTATTGAAGCAGGTGTGAATTAAGAAACTTAAACTAAAGCCAATAATAGAGAGAAATTCCTATGGAAAATTAGAAATGACTTGTTTTGAAAGCTTTTTTGAATTAAGTACACCTCAAACATTTAACACTATGAATTTCTAAGAAAGAAATTTTCCCCTTTAACATTTATGGCACCACAGAAGAATGCAAAGACAAACATTAAAATCAAAATTAATCCATAGGAATAGAGCTCATTCAGCGCAAATGTTATGTAAATAGCTGGTTAGACTATAAATGCAAGCAAGAACAATGGGAAAGAACAAATTAAAATAAATTACAAATAAATACATTCAGATGGAGTATTTAAATAGAGAGTGTAAAGCTAGATAATAATTTGTGATTTATAGAAACAGCAATTAACATTCTAGTAAAATATAAACTTTGTAGAACTATGTTCATAAATAAGTTACAGGATTAATGTACTAATGGAAAAATAACTGCCATTTCATTGCTGGTTTCCCTATATTACTATCACAAAGCTAGACCTAATATTCTTCTAACGTGCCAAGTGAAATCTAAGTTGGAAAAATATTTCTTATTACTACTCTAATTTTCCTTAAGGAATGTGAGACATTGGGCATTGGTCACCATTTTCTGATCCCAGCAATTATATAAAATAGGTGAGAAATGCTGCAAAGTCATCCCATAAACCACATATGGATTAGTTCACTTCAAGACATACATTATAATGACTTGACTACATGGTATCATAGCATTCTTTGAATATGGTTTGCAACAACCAGATATTCAGAAGTCTGAGAACAGAGAATAGAACAATACAAGTCTTATTTAAATTACACTTAGAAAGGCATTCAAGCATATAAATATTCATGATTTGCAATATTGCCAGTCATAAATTTATGGCAATTTGGGAAGATATAATCATGTTCCTCCTCTAATTCAGGTAAAGACTAAGCTCTATTGTTTTAGTGACCATTAGAAAAAGGCATATGAGCCTTTAGCTTTCCATTCCTTTTGAATAATTTTTTAAAATTCTGGGGTCTTTTCATAGAAAAAATACTTTTAATTGTGCTATGTATTGTAATCTACTTGGATCACAAATGGAACTTGCTTTAAAAAGAGTTTGATAATTGCAATATAGGAATAATAAGTGATTTGCTGCTCATTAACTAGCATCACAAACAAGTCTAGCCATTATTGTATATTCCTGTTTTTTAATCTCTTTAACACCTTTTTCAGAAGTATTCTGTGCAAAAGATGACAAGTTGAATAGTGAAGCTGCAATTCATCTAAAATAAGTCACCTTCTTTCACTTTATTAATCTGACTCTCTAGCTCTGAATTTGCCCCTGGCCATTTTCATCAATGCAATTTTATTGAATAACCTCCTTCTAGCACATGTCATCCTCAACTCTTCTTTAAATTAAAATGAGAGAGTAATTAGATTAATTATTCTGTGAACCAAAGTTTAAAGAGAATTGATTAAAGTAACAACTCTTACTGATTTCATAAAATCTAAATTTAAATAATTAAGTGTGTTATGCTTTACTCAATGACAAGCACTAAGGATGAACAATCTATCAATTTTTCTTAGCTTTGACTTTTCCCCCCAATCTTGAGTTTGATAATCATATATCTCCATCATTGTAAGAATGTTCACTAATATATACATTTGGGAGCACTCTTTCTTCTAATACATCCTTTTAGTTCATATTTTAATTTACTTTATACTCTTTTTTAATTTGTATCACAATACTTGAGAGAGAGATATTTTGAAGGAACACTGAAATATAATCAAGATTATATTCTGTCCTGGGAATTTTCTTGATTTTTTTCTCCTATTCCTTATTTCCCAGTAAACTTCAGGAAACAATTAGTTTGTTGTTGTTGTTGTTGTTGTTACATCCTTAAACCCACATAACTTCAATCTTAAACTGTCTACTGTTGACCTCACCTCATTCCTAAGAGGTCATAAGTGCACAATCATGCCATCATACCGGACATTCTTGTAACTAAACTAAATCAGCTAGTGGTGTCTGAACACACTTGTAAGTGGATCACAAGCTTCCTAACAGACAGTAAGCAGCAGGTGAAGCTAGGCAAAATCACATCAGATTCCTGTACAATTAGCATAGGAGCCCCCCAGGGCTGTGTGCTCTCTTCACTTCTCTTCTCTCTATATACCAATGATTGCATCTCAAACAATCCATCTGTTACACTACTGAAGTTTGCAGATGATACAACAGTGATTGGTCTCATTTGAGACAACAATGAAACTGCATATAGATAGGAGGTTGAACAACTTGCTTTGTGGTGTGACCGGAACAATCTGGAACTGAACATACTCAAAACCGTAGAAACCCTACCATACTACCACCTCTTACAATACTAGACAACACAGTATCAACAGTACAGACCTTCAAATTTCTAGGTTCTATCATATCTCAAGACCTAAAATGGACACCTAACATCAAAACATCATCAACAACATCAAAAAAGCACAACAAAGAATATTCTTTCTGTGCCAACTCAGGAAGCTCAAACTGCCCAAGGAGCTGCTGATACAGTTCTACAGAAGAATTATTGAGTCTATCATCTGCACCTCTATAACTCTTGGTTTGGGTTTGGCTCTGCAACCCAACAAGACAGACTTCAATGGATAACTAGAACTGCAGAAAAACCAATTACTACCAACCTGCCTTCCATTGAGGACCTGTACACTGCACGAGTCAAACAGAGGGCTGGGAAAATATTTACAGACCCCTCGCATCCTGGACATAAATTGTTTCAACAATTAATTATGTCCTGATTGCTTAGTTGTACCCTGTGACTATCAGTAAGTGCTGTACCATATGATTCTTGATGAATGCATCTTGTCTTTTTATGTACACTGAGGGCATCTGCACCAAAGACAAATTCCTTGTGCGTCCAATCACACTTGGCCAAAAAAGAATTCAATTCAATTCAATTCAATTCAATTCAATTCAATTCTATTCTATTCTATTCTATTCTATTCTATTCTAACATCCCTGTCCTAATGTTCCCATTTATTTGTACTGATTTCCTGTGTTCTTATTCATGTTTATTCTTATTCCGGTTATCTTGTACACGAGTGACAAACTAAATAAATACAATAAAATACATTTCTTTTTCTCAAGGACAGTGGCTATCTATTGTCTCCTGGATGTTTTTGGATATAATGGTGGTGGTGAGGTATTACTTCTATTGTTTTTATATTGGGGTTTTATCTTTGTAAACCATCCAGAGTCACTGAGAGCGGGTTAGGTGGCCATATAAATTTTCTTAAATAAGTAAACAATCCCCTGAGAAAGAGAGAGCAAGCAATCTGGTTGCCTGCTAGGTTTATTGAACAGATCCGACTTTTGGTCCCCAGAAGAATTTTCCCCCTATGAAATGTTTCTCCTATGAAATCAGGGAGGTTGGATGCTGTTACAAGAGCCAGTATACCAGTTTCGGATTATTTGAGCTTTGTGTGGGCTTGGGGATTTTTATTTTTGACCCTCCTTTCATATTTGACAAATCCTATATTTTTATATGTAAAGGATATATCACCCAAACGTATTTTATTGTCGGTTCAACAACAATATCAAAAGCTAGCATTACTTTATATGCCGGATCTCTTTAATTATACAGTGCAGAACAGATTAACATGTGACGTTCAACTGAGATCAAAAACAGATTGCCACAGAGACGTTTTCAAACTGCGTGAAAATGTTCAGACAAATGAAATCAGAGAAAGACTGCCTAATAGCTGCACTGGGAATAACATGGCAGAAGCTGCACCAAGTAATGGAATGCTACTAAGAGTTTTGGAAGATTGTTTCATTTGCCTGATGAATGCAAAAGTCAATACGCAAGTGACAGTAAACATTATTGATTCTCACATACAAGCCAACTCAGAAAAAAACCACACAAACATATTTAAATGTGCAGAAAACTAGAAGCGATTTATAAGAATCAAACACAAGTATGGTGTTTTATAGATCAAGATATTCCAGTTCAGGTTATTTTATTTAATTAGTACCTACATAGATGGACATGTCCAAATAACACAGAACTTTAGTTCCAATCCTTGTTTTTTTTAAAGATTAAAAAAACCCTCTGGAACGATCTACCTCCCGAACTCCGCGTCATCTCTGAACTCCGCCTGTTCCGCCAGCGCCTAAAAATGCACTTTTTTCATCTAGCCGGCCTGGCGTGACCTACCCGGTTCCAAACCTGACTTTTAGTGGATCAATGTTTTTAATGGGGTTTTTTAATGTGGTTTTAGCGCAGGTCGGTTGGTTTAATATAGTTTTAATGGGTATTTATATTTTGTATATGTGTATTTCTATATTTTTAATTTTCCTGTGCGCCACCCCGGGTCCCTTTGTGGGAGATGGGTGCGGGATACAAATTTGAAAAATAAATAAATAAATAAATAAATAAAAACATTTAAAATCATGGGAGATAATTTTAATTTTATTCAGAACAATGTTATCAGCATTTTTGGATGTGCAGAATTGATTACTGGTGTAAAGGATAAATAGGGACTAGTTTTTTTATTTTTATTTTTAAAAAGGTGGTGTTATGCCAAAAGCTCGCATATTTTTTTATCCTAAATTCTCACCAGTCACATTTGGGGAGTATTTGGCAAATCTTTACAAAATACATGCAACAAATGTTCAGTGGTATATTATAGATGGAGAATGGTATACAGTATTTTTCGGAGTATAAGACGCACCCAGGTTTTTAAGAGGCAATTTTTTTAAAAAAAGTAGGTAGGTAGATTGATGGATAGAGAGGGACAGAGAAAGAGAGAGAGAGAGAGAGAGAGAGAGAGAGAGAGAGAGTAGGTAGGTAGGTAGGTAGGTAGGTAGGTAGGTAGGTAGGTAGGTAAGTAGGTAGATGTTTCCAGGTGTATTTACCCATGTGCTGGAGAAGGAAATTGCTGACAACCTGTAGCACCTAAAACTGCTGGCACAGCACTTGATCAATGTAATTCTCATGAACCACTCTAACTAAACAGCTTTCCAAAAGGAAAAAAAAGTTTTTTCACTCTGCAAACCTCCACAAAATGGCCTGTTTTTCATGAAAAACAGGCCATTTTTTCATGTAAAAAAAAAAATAGCATGCATAGCCTTATGGAGGCTTATAGAGTGCTCCTGGGGGTTGGGGAGGACAGAAAGTAAGCAAAAAACAGTCAATTGTTTCCTTATTTCTGTCCTCCCCAGCCCCCAGGAACTCTTCAAAAGCCTCCATAAGACTATGCATGGCCATTTTGGTGAAGGGGCGGGGCTTCGGGAAACAAAAAAAACCCCATATTCTGTGTATAAGATGCACCCAGGTTTTTCAGCCTCTTTTAAGAGAAAAAAAGGTGTGTCTTATTTAAAAAATACGGCACTTTCTGATAACATCCAGAGAAATGAATTTTTCTGCTTTCTTTTCATTTTAGGACAAACAGATGCTGTTCAGATTCATTGGCACAATGAAGCAGCTACATGCAGACAACTTTATTTATTTGTCTATTAATTTACTAATTTTAGAACACTTTTCTTCACCTCTTCTATATTTTGTTAGATCCAATGGACTTGAAGTCCCACTGATTCCAGGAAAAGACCAAGATTTCCTAAAGTTAGGTTAATCCTAGATTTTAACAGGATGACCCCTCACATGCCTATGCATCCACCCATCATGCCCGCCCTTGCACACTCTTCCTGACCTATACCTCTCACAAATCTCCTTGCAACCTCCACACACTATCCCTCATGTATACCACAGTCTTCCCCACCTGCGTGCACCCTCACATACTCTCCCCGAGTCAGCACTTCACGTATCCTTTGTACTCTTATATATACTCCCTGCCCAGGGGTGAGATACTCTGAAGTCTGCTACTGGTTCACATGTGTGCTGTTCACCCGAACTGGTAGTCAAAGAATGCTACCGGTTCGGGTGAACCAGTAGTTCCAATTATCAGCTGTGCAACAATCAGCAGATTGTCACACAGCTGATCGTCGGAATTAGCAGTTCGCCCGAACCAGTAGCATTCTTATACTACCGGTTTGCCTGAACTAGTAGCATTTTTATCTACTACCAGTTCAGACGAACTGGTCCGAACTGATAGCATTTCATCCCTATACCTGCCCTTGTGCCCCTGGGTAACCCCTTACTTCATCTTCCACTGAGCAACAGTCAGTTACCTGCTTGCTGATCAAGGACATATACGTTTCTGCATGCTTCCCTTCCCTGACATTGATTGTGAGAAACTGGCAGGAAGTTACTTTGACTAATGACCAGCAACTGGGAGTGCAAGGATTGCCATCACTAAGCGATGTAGTCCATTGGCCAATTCATTATGGAAATCCCTGTCCCAATTGTCATTGTAAGTTGATAACTACCTTTATCTTAAAATTATTAGAAAATTACTTTGAGTAATTTCCATTGAGTTTGCACTCAACACACTCTCTGTCAATCCTTGTATCCCAAGTCAAAGCAAGTTTAGCTAGCAATAAATATAACTTCATGTTTATTGATTAAATATTAGCAAACATCTGAAAAGTTAATTGAAAAAATGGTACAAAATATGTAAAATCAGAGAAAGAAGGAGGAAGAGAGATCAATAACTGGCGAGAAATAAAAAGAAGGCTTAATAACAAGAATCTACATTAGCTGTCTCTCTCTATATAAAATGCACAAACTTCAAAGGTTTTTGCAGATCTTTAATATCCTTAAGGGAGTTGAATGGGTAATTTTTATAAGTGATTAGGTTAGCAAATTCAGTTTCCTTTAAAAGGATGAGAGCATAATAATTCTCTTCAACTCCTGGTAGAGTTGAATTTGTGGGAAAGTTCTGTCCTGCTGTCTCATTGGAAGAAGTAGCTGTCTGGAGCACAAGTGGGTGATCTTCCATCTTCTTCTTATCTGGAGAGGCTTTCTAGGACCGGTCTAGTTGCTTGTCTTAGCAAACCATTCCCTAACTGGAAATTCTCCAGCATTCTTTGTTTATCATACACTAGTTAAATTAAATTCTGTGGCAAACATCTCAAAAGATCTCCCATTAGTCATCTTCAGCACAAATACTATTGTCACTGTTTCAGTTGAACAGATTAATCTAGATAAATCCTGAGTCATATTTTTCCTTCTATAGGAGAGGTTCGTAGAGAGTGTCTATCCAATTGCTCTGATCATAGTGATTGTAATCACTATGTAATTGTAATTGTTGGATAGCCATTTGTCTGAAACGGTATAGGGCCTCCTGCCTAGGCAGGGGGTTGGATTAGAAGACCTCCAAGGTCCCTTCCAACTTTGCTATTGTATTGTATTGTATTGTATTGAAAAACATTATTGGTGTCAGGGTCTAACTAAACTGCACTCACTTTAATGTAATGCTAATCATATTTACTGCCACCTTTGGCCTGTACAGCATGCACGGGGATGACGATGTGCGGGCTGGTTGGACGCACATTGCATTATGAGTGCATGGATGCTTTCAGTGCTCAATGACAAAGGATTATCTATCACTGGTACATACTATAGCTGTATCTAGACTGCATCCTATATTAATATAAATGCTAGTAAATTGAATGGAATAAATTTTGGAAAACCTATATATAAGTGTTCTTCTATTTTTCAGCTGAAAAAGCTCCATGTAGAATCAAGCAAATAAAACTAAGTTGCAGATAATAGCTATGTAAGTTTTGGGGTGCATAATGGCTCTCCCCCCCAATTGCTATAGGCCCTGAATCACACTCTTAGTAGAGTCATTGATCTACTTCCATTTGACATAGACAAAAGGGAGGGAGCAGCTAGTACCATAGATAAATAATAAGTCTGAAAAGACTACCTCTAAATGAAATCCTTAGACGCTTACACTATTATAGAATTCCTAGTTGTTAAATATAAAAGCTCGTAGTGTTTTCTATAAGATATACAAAAAAATGTGTCCTGTATATGTGTTTGAATGGGTGCGTGTGAGAGAGTACTTCGAAGTCTATTTACTTTTTAAACAAACAAAAACATTAAATGCAAATGTTTTTATACAGGAAGCCAAAACCCTTTAAAAGCATTAGCATAGTATGGTTTTATGAATAATCGTTCTGGTTCCATCATCGAGTAAGAATACTGGCAAAGTCTATTGCCTGCTGCCAATGATTATATTGACAGTGTCTGATTATGAGCTAATTCAAGAGACGCAATGCAAGGCTTAATCCTGAGAGGACTGAGGGAATACATATCATTGCCTTCTTGGCTACCTTCCGTGACTTTGATCATCTTCTGCAACATTAGGCAGTGGCTGCCATCCAGTAGAGCAAGCATCTTTTAAAAAAAATAATGTTTCAAGATGCATGCTTTTATTATTAATTTTCAGTGATCAAAGGTCTCAGTGGGTTAGGTAAAAATGTACTGGCAGTCAGGCTTGCAGGGAATTAATATTATAACTCATTTATATGCAGGATTTGGAGATCCTATTTCTTTTGGCATCCCCCCCCATCCTAAAAGTATTGAAAAGTCCTTTATTTTATTTTGTTGCCTGCTGAAAATCAGGACTAAAATCAGGAAAATCAGCAGGGAATTGTGCCACTGTTGTTAAGCAATATCAGAAAATTGCATTTTTATTCTTACATTTAAGTCTTAGCAAACACAGCCTAACTATACTTTTTGTCCTTTAATTGCCTCTCGGCCTGAGATTCTTGTTTATTAATGTCTTTCAAATTGCGTGCTTTAACTATTACGTTATATTTTTTTATTTGATTTTATTGTTTTCTCTCGGTATTATAAATGAATCGTAAACTGTCACCAGTTCCTCCAGAGACTGAATGTGCTTTAAATATTTTATGTATATGAACACTTTCATATCTACCATTCTCTTCCCTTTAAGGATAAGTAACATTATGCATAAACCCAGAAAATGAATAAAAAAAATAGCACTGAAAAACATTCGAGCTGTGAAAGAAAGAAAATATAGCTTTATCTATTTTAGACCAACTCTGTTTACTCTCCGTGTCTTTCTACCCTGCAGCCTATCTTGTTTCTACCATGTCAATATCCAGTTTCATGCATTGCCCTTTGTTCTTTAAACTTCTCCCCTCTCTTGTTGAAGATCTCTAAAACATCATCCAACCATGACTTTCTGGGTCTTCTTCTTTTTGACCTGTTCACTCTTATATATTTGTTTTGAACAAATAAGCAACAACAAAAGAATTACTGAACACTATTGAAGTAGTGGAAGATATGCTTCTCTGTTTAACCCATGAGGAACTGTAATGGCATCCTGCCACATGGAGAAGAGGGAAGACAAAATATGTATATCACTGTTACTTATTTCAACTATTATTGTCTGCACCTACTTATTTCATATTATTCATCCTCACTGTATACTACATTCTAGAAAGCCTCTTCCTATCTGCAACATAGTCCAGGAGTGATGAAACCCCTGAAAAATTGATAGATGAAGCTGTGTGGGGTGATGATAGGAAAAAGTTAACTATGTGGCTTTGTAATCACTAACTAAATCAGAGATTGACTGGAGCCATGGAATAGGCATATCTGATCAGGATTGTTGTGGTTAAAAATGGTCAATTCTGAGGGATTAAAGATGCATCAATAATTTAATTATTTTGCCAACAGTGAGAATTGACAAGAACAGGGCAGTATACATACTCATCTCGGACTTCAGGAAAACCCAGCAAACCTAATTAATACATTGGACAATAATACGGAATAGTTGGGATTATTTTGAATAATTAAACGGATATATCTACAGTATAGCACTCTCCTCAGTGAGGCTCCATATGAGTAAGTCAACTCGTGGATTACTCTGCAACAAAGTTTTTCTGCAGCCAGAAGGAAAATTAGTTCTGCCAGGTAGGATATGATTTTTCCACAAGTTAAAGTGAATGGTAAAGAACATTTTATTCTTCAAATAGCTGATAATTACTTCACTTAGGGACATGGTGGCTCAGTGGCTAAGACATTGACCTTGTTGATCAGAAATGTTGGCAGTTTGGCAGTTTGAATCCCTAGTGCCACATAATGGGGTGAGCTCCTGTTACTTATCCTAGTTTCTGCCAACCTTGTAGTTTGAAAGCATATAAAAATGCAAATAGGAAAATAGGGACCACTTTGGTGGGAAGGTAACAGCATTCCGTGCACTTTTGGCATTTAGTCATGCTGGCCACATGACCACTGAGACATCTTAGGACAGCGCTGGCTCTTCAGCTTTGAAAGGGAGATGAGCATAGCCCCCTAGAGTCATATATGTGCGAGGGGAATCTTTACCTTACCTTTACCTTACAAGGCTAATGATGTGGACTATTAGGAATTGTATTTAAGAATATTTGTGGTTTGTCACCTCTTGCTCAAGAGAAAATCTATATAAATAAAAATGTAACTATGAGTTTGTTCAAAACCGCTAATCTCAGAAACTACTGCACCAATCGCCACCAAATTTTCACACAACGTTCCTTACAAGTGCAGCACCAATGATACATACAGATTGTGTGGATGGCAAACTGATGCCAGGTACACACCACACAAATGTAAAACTGCAGCTCTTCTGTGTGTTTCCCTCACTTGCTCACTCGCCTTCCTCCCCTTCCAGCCCCTCTCACCCAGCCGCTTTTCAGCTCACGTCACTTGCACGAGCGGTGGAGCGGTCTGCATCATGTCCATGACAGTCGCCTCCTCAGAGGCCTCTCTCTCTTCCTCCTCCTCTGCCCCCCCTTCGCCAACTCCCCCCTCCCCCCACAAGGCTGCTGCCGAGTCAGCGGCTTCTCCGCTGGTAGGTAGGTAGGTAGGGGGATAGAGAGAGGGGGGGGGAGAAATACAGTAGGTAGGTAGGTAGGTAGAGGGATAGAGAGAGAGAGGGAGAAATAAGGTAGGTAGATAGAGGGATAGAGGGAAAATACAGTAGGTAGGTAGATAGGTAGAGGGATAGAGAGGGGAGGGGAAATACAGTAAGTAGGTAGGTAGGTAGGTAGGTAGGTAGGTAGGTAGGTAGGTAGGTAGGTAGGTAGGTAGAGTAAGAGAGGGAGGGGAAGGAGAGGGAGGGGAAACCAAGGCAGAGAAGGGGGTCGCTGAGAGGGTCTATGAGGGGCAACTTTTTCATTTAACCAAACTTGGCCACAGCAACGCGTGGCAAGCACAGTTAGTGGTATATAAAAGGGGAGTTCAAGAAAATAAGAGCTCTCAAAAGAGGCAGTTGTTATAGCTGGTTTTCCCTCCCCAAAGAAAATAAGAAATAGATCCAGCAACCATCCTGAAAGAGAAAACAAGGGGTCTCTCCATATTTAGGACAGCTTTTCTTAAGTTGTAATTACTAGAAGAATTTCCATATTTTAATATGGCTTGACATTTTTCATAAAAAGGAACATGAAGATTCACCAATCAGTAAATCTGAAGATGAAGAAGCTTGAAGACTGAGAGTTTCACGCTTTTAAAGGCTAAATTGTGAATATTTCACTTTAAGTCAGATAGATAAATTAATGTCGGGAAATGGTTTTTCAGTTCACTATATCCAAATATGGCTGGTAACTTTTTGTAAACATTGCTTTAAAATTATGGTGTTTCTCAAATACATGACTGTATTTGCCTAACATTAGTAAACTAACCTGGTTTTGTGCTTGAGCACGAAGCCGTGGGGATGTGACAGAGGCTGTTTCCTGGTTGTCTAATGGATGTTTTGTCATTCCAGCTGTGGTATATGTATATTTTCTACAGAATATACAATATATAAACACATGTATATCAGGAACACATACATACACATACACACACACACATATTTGGATGTGTGAGTGAGTATGTCTAATACATACATATGTATGTATATATAATTGTTTCCACAACACCCTGTTAGGGCCCCAATTAAGGGAGGAAGCATACTGCTTTTCCTTTTCTGCCTTTCGGCTCATCACCAGAGACCATCTAGACAGAAATGCTCAAAAACGTAACACATATGTATGTATATTTATATATAAATATAAAAAAATTGACAGTGACTTGATGGCACATAATTAAACAATCTTTTTTTTAAATTATGAATCCAGAGTTACTATATCTAGATTGTAGTATAGGGTGTACCATTGCCAGCAAAGAGTTTAGATTTTCTATATTTCCTTGCTCCCATCAAGTGATTGTCCGGATATGTTCAGTTCATATATATTGTAATAGTTGTAAATTGGGAATGAATGGGATTTTTTTTTAAATTGCACCATCAGGAATCAGATCAATCTGCATTCAGATACTCAGTGTGCAATTAAATGTGTGCAGCTGTGCAATATTGGATTTATATTCAGTAAAAATGTAAATTGTTCAGCACCACGGCTTTCTGATTGCATTCTTTTTCTATTTGTTCAAATTCATTGAGAATCTGTGATAATACTGTTGCCTGCATTTTCCTTTTACTCTTCTGAAAGGCAATTTTCTAACCAGCTGCAGCTTTCCATTCTTTCATCAATATGCGTGTTTAATTATTTTGAAATGGCATCTACAGTAAATTCTTCTGTTCGTCACAGTCACATTAAATAGTCCACAATATCCCTGGTACCTCTTGAACTGTTATACAGTAACATCACCCGAGGTCTTGTTTAAATAAATCACAATATTTTTGCCTTGTTAATTCAGAGGTTTATTGTTCTGTTGGGGTGGAGGTTAGCAGCTGAGGAATCAAAAGATATAAGATCATTGAATTTTACTATTTTTTCTTACTGAATAATGTTGTTTTAATTGCCTCTAGAGTCTGGGTAGAGAGCATTTAAATATTGATGCATTTGGACAGAATTATGAATGGATCATCTTTTAAAAAAATACAGCAGTCTTTTATCAGAAAAATACCATTGCATATTAGGATATATATATATATTAGACAAAACTGTAGTTCAATAGCTTTGCTTCCTTTGTTTTTTGTTGCTGGCTGTGAGTCTAGCTCTGGAATTTTTGATTACTAATTTCTCACTTTTTTGTACATTAAAGAACATCAGAATGCCTTTAATTTAACTACATGATGCCTTAACTACCAATTTAAGGTTCGGAGATAGGGTTTAGTAAGGAAACAGTTATTTGAAGTTATAAAAATCCAGCCATCATCCTAAACACATTTTGTGAACAAAATCACTATAGCATCCACAATATGGTTTATTCATTTGTGCATAGCACATTATGTGAATGTAGCATTGTTTCAATAATGGTTCCCACATTCTTATGGCCTTGGGACTTTTTTCTCATCATATATTTGACACTTGAGGCCAAACCAGCTACTCCCCTGGTCAAGATTCAGCTCATGTGACAAAAATGAATGTTGTGTGGTAACGGAGGTCAATTAAACCACTTGTTTTTTCCCCATTCCCTCTCTAATGTAGTTACATTCATAAGGAAGAGGCTGGGGTAGGGTGAGGGGGTGCCTTCTAAGAGTTTATGAATTTATCTTCATATGCGAGCACTGGGGATGAGAGTTTGGGTTCTAATGAGGAAGAAGTTTCTATTCTTATAAATTGTAGTATTGTGTAATCAGATTTATCAGGGACAGAGATGAAAGAAAAAAATCAGAGCATATCCTGGAAGTAAATGAGCTAATAAGTGGCAGAAGACAATATAATGGGAGGATGCAACCTGTTGAAAGTAAAGAAAATGGTTAGGCCACACCCCCGTTCTTAATCCGTTGATTTTAATTTTTAACCAATTTAACCAAGAAACTCACAGGGACAACAGCATTCAAGGCTCAAAACAAGGAATTGTTTGTATGGCTGGTTGATGAGAAGAGATAGATAGAACAGAGAATATAGAGCAGAGAATAACAGAGGTGGAAAAGACTTTAGTGGTCTTCCAGTCCAAGCAGGAGACTCCATACCATTTCAGATAAATGACTCTCCAGTCTCTTCTTAAAAGAGCCCAGTGATAGAGCGCCCACAAGTTCTGAAGGCAAGCTTTTCATTGGTTGATTGCTCTCACCATCGAGAAATTTCTCCTTAGTGGTATGTTTGGTGCTTTGAAAAACAGTTTGAGCTCCTGGTCATTGTAGGAACCCCACAAATATTGGAATACTGCTATCGTGTCTCCCCTAATAGTATTTTTTTTAATTAATGTTCTGTCTCGTGACTTTTGTAGTAAAATATATTGGACAGGCATCGTAGATCTGTATGTATATGTATGTATGTATATGTATATGTGTATGTGGAGAGAGAGACAGAGAGACTATCACGTAATACATACATACATACATACATGGATTGTATTGCATGATAGTCTCCCAAAAATTCAAAATTTGGAGTGATATTACATTTTTATAATTTAATGAACAATCCAATGTTTAGACGTTCTTCTCCAAAGCAACACAGTAAAGCTATACTCTAAAAATAGATGCTTAGCCTTGTTAAAAAGGTCAACATGTTTTTCGTTTTGCTTTTTCCTTGATCTATGACCATTTATATTAATTCTTGAAATAGGTAAAACGCAGCTGACATCTGAAGGAATTATCCTTGATAAGATCTATTGAAGATGTATTTATATTAATAAACAGTCTTTGTTATACAGCTGAACCCTATCAGTTCACTTGACCCCAGCATCTTCCAAAAGCATAAATGAGTATTCTGGGCCACAATTGGCACTGAATATGTGCATCTTTGCTGCTGCCACAAGGCCAGGAAGGTAGGTATGGTAACATCGTGTCTTGGTGGCAGATGGTTGCACACTGTGTCCTCTCCTTGCTCTTTTCACAATGGATTTAAGCCAATGGGTATGGGGTCTCCATACAGATGTTATGCACTGCAGAACACCCTATGGCATTTGGCATCTTCTAAAATCAATTTTTTTGATTTTAAAGATGCTTTTAAATTTATGGAAACACTTACTACACACATAGTTTAAAATTAAATGGCTAGAAAAGTTTAAAACATAGTTTAAAACTGGCTTTATTATTTCAGATTCAGATTTATTGATTCAGATTTATTGAATTTGTATACCGCCCTTATTCCTTTCGGGACTCAGGGGGGTGCACAGCCAACAGTAAAACTAGGTAATACAAAAACTAAAAACATATGTTAAAATATATTAAATAGATTGGCCTGGCAATTAAAACCCCCTGCTAAAATCAATTTAAAACTACGACAGGCAGGCAGCATGAAATAAATGGGTCTTCAGGGCCCGACGGAAGAGGCGTAGGTCCGTGATCGTCCATAGTTCAGGGGATAGGTCATTCCGGAGAGCAGGAGCTGCCACAGAGAAGGCTCTCCCCCTAGGGGTCACCAGTCGACATTGCCTGGCCAACGGCACCCTGAGGAGGCCCTCTCTGTGGGAGCGAACTGGTCGGTGGGAGGTATTTGGCAGCAGGAGGCGGTCTTGCAAATAGCCAGGTCCCTTGCCATGGAGCGCTTTAAAGATGGTCACTAATATCTTGAAGCGCACCTGGAAAGCCACAGGCAGCCAGTGCAGCTCACGCAGGAGAGGTGTCACATGGGAGCGTCTAGATGCTCCCAAAATTCCCCACGCAGACGCATTCTGAACTAACTGGAGCCTCCGGGTGCACCTCAAGGGAAGCCCCATGTAGAGAGTGTTAAAATAGTCCAGGCGGGAAGTGACAAGGGCTTGAAAGACACAAACAGTAATATATAGAATCTTAAAGAATGAAAACTATTGGCTTAGAAATAGATAGATTGGAAGGATGGGTCATGTGGGACCCATGGTTTTGTCCTTTAGTATCTAGACAGTGCTCTCCATCTTGGCACTGTCTTAGACACATACACTAACACTGTCACACTGTCACATTAATGCTAGAGTATGTATCCTGAACTGATTGTTCCTCTGTCTGCTGCCTAAGTAGAAGCTCTTTGTCTGATGGAAGGAAGGCCAACCAAATCAAGTTTGCAATAAATGTTGGCTCTAATGGATTTCTTTGCAAAGGGAAGAGCCAGGAGGATTGTTAGGGTCACAACTCCAAACTGTCTTCTGCTTGAGGCAACTGCTTTATTCTATCTGATCATTGGTCAAGTCATTTATATTCCTAAATGTCTCGCTTCTAATAAGACACAACAAAATGGAGACGAATTAAAGAAGAATTTCAACAAATGTATGCAAGGTTACATATTTTCTTCTTCAATCTCACCGAATTGGTAAAAAAGCATAACAATTCTGTTTCTTAGCTGCTTTCCAGCAGAAGTTGTGCAAACTATTCAGGATAAGAACAAGACATTATGTAAGACGAATGATCTTCACTCTAAAGATATTTTACACTATCCAGGTATTTTTGGGCTAATGTGCAGAATCTAGTAATGAATATTTATAGAGACATAGTGAGTGCAAATTCCTAACATTGGCAAGATGATTGCAGGAACAAAATGCAATAGTTGAAAGATTTCAGGTGATGTGCCATTTTATTGTCAGCGTACTGCAGTGAATGTGTTACAGAGCCAATACAACCAGGTATGTTTATTAGAAGGAATTCCTTTTATTGGGCTTGCCCAATATTTCCCTCCCATCAATGGAAATAAATTAAAATACCTAAACTGTCAGAAACTGATATAAAGAATGTTAAGTTACTGTTATAGCTTACAAGTGAAAGGAGTGCTCTGTTGGGCTTATTCTGCTTTGATTAACACATACAGCTACATCCCCTGTGCTTTTCATTTAATATATGAGTTAAACTATATTACTAAATGCTATATTTATAAACAACATATATATTGGATACAGAGGTGGGTTGCTCCTGGATCTAAGGCAGGGGTCTCCAACCTTTGCAACTTTAAGTCTGAAGGACTTCAGCTCCCAGACTTCTCCAGCTGAAGTCCTTCAGACTTAAAGTTGCAAAGATTGGAGACCCTTGTTTTAAATTATCTAGATCTCCATATAAACAGAGCATTATCCAGAACTTTCTGCAATATTTAATGCTGTAATACTTCACTCAATATTTCTTAAAGTCTTCTAGTAGGATCTACTATCATAAATTTTATTCCACAGGAAATCAAATGTCAATTTACTTTGTGCAATTCCTCACAACTTTTTCTTTTTTAAAAAACAAAAAAGTCTTATTTGGCTTGAACAAGTGTTCCAGAATTAACTTCAACATTTTGCTTTCAATTAACTTCAACAAGTTGCAAAGGTTGGGGACTCCTGAATTAAACTATATTACTAAATGCTATATTTATAAACAACATATATATTGGATGCAGAGGTGGGTTGCTCCTGGATCAGCCCGGATCGGCCCAGTTCAGCCCAGATCAGCCTGGATTGGGCATCCCAGATCGGCAGTGGGAGGCTAGGCACACCTGCCCAGATGCTTCTGCACATGCGCAGAAGCATCTAAACTGGTAGTAAAAAAATTGGCAACCCACCACTGATTTGATGCCACAAGGTCAAGAAGTTGCTAGTATCTTCAAAATGTTTGCAAGTCTGGTTTTTAAAAAAAAAAATCAATTTCTATAGTATCCATCTCAAGCAAGTGACTATTATGGAAAGAAGATAGGTACAGAGGTTCAAATGGAAGAAATGTAGTTTTTAGACATCACAGTGACCTTCTAAGATAAAAGACCCAATACACATAGAACTAAAACTACCAAATAGGAGCTGCAAAATTAAAATAGCCACTACATGGCTACAAGGAGAATTTTCATAATGCCGTTATTGATTTTTGTAGCCTAAATCTTGTTACCCTAATTAGAGTGTTTCTTTAATAATTAAGGATAAAATAGGTTGTCAGCAAAGTTAGAAAGATGAAACACTGTGTTGCAACTCAGAAATAAAACTAAAGTTAAATGGTAAGAAAACCACTAATAAAATCAATTGTCTGTTGAAAGGAATGTATGCAGTATATTTGCCAACATTATCTTGGGGCAATTAAATAAGGTAAAACAAGTTTTCTGTTAAATGTTTTATTAAAGTTGTTAAAATAATGTGATAAATGACTTTATTTCCTTCAAAGAAAGCAAGGTAAAGCAGAAGAAAAACACAATGTTTTACATAAATGTAAGCCAGAGTTATAAGCCAAAACTAACAAGCAAGAAGCAGAAAACATAAAAAGCATATTATTCTGGAAGATAATACTTGAATAGGCCTATAAAAGGTTGCACTTTGAGATCTGAGATGTCCTTTAATTTTTTTCTAATGCAATTCATTTTGTAGAAATGTCTCTTGTGTATCTAAATGGATACTTCAATTGTCCATGCACTTATCCTGGAGTACTCCAGTGACTGAGGGAGTGCACTTTATAACAGGCCTAGCCTCTTCATCCTGGTATGACATTGTCACGAATAGAGTCCCATTTATTTCAATGACACTTAGAGATGATCTTCAAAATCAGCATAATCATACGGAAATAACTCTTAGACTACTTCCAGCTTCAGAAGACTTCTTTCTCTCGCCTTTCTCTCTCTCTCTCACACACACACACACACACACACACACACACACACGCATATACACAGATACACATACATCCCAACAGTCCCACAGCCAATTTTGAAGATCCTCATGGTTGTTTATTCACTGATTCACACATCAGACACAAACAAATAAAATGTCACAAGTAAAATAAAGTTTAGGAAGAAATATTTGAAATGTGCTTCTTAAGGTCTCCAGTTCAAACCATGTGTAAACAGGTTGCAAGCCATTCTCACAGAGAAAGTATGTCTTTGGTTATATACAACGTGCTTTCATCCTAGCCACATTCACCTGCAGACACATCAACTCCATCCCAATATAGTATAAACAGCAAAACTAAATGGATGGAATTATACCTACAATCCAGGCATGAAATGCTGTTGTCAGCCTCCGCTTTGTTGCTAGCTTCGGCTGCCATTGAAACGGGGAGGGAGGGGTCTTGGTATTTGGGTATGCGACTGTATGGTTCAGGAGGGCGTTTTGGAGAAGGGAGTATGTTCTCAACATCTACTTCGCATACCTCTGGCTGGGGCCGTGCGGTGGTCAAGGCCAACGGTCTTGCATGCCATCCTGATGATGCTCCTGGAGGTACAACCCTCATGACACCTAAGGGGATTGCGCATTGGGGGATGGGGTGGGGGTTGTTGGGGGGAGGGGGCTGGACACATATTGATATGTATGATTTCACGCGCTTGGGTCTCAGATCTTGCTTTACCTCTCTGCTATCTTTTCATAATCAGTAAAAGTACTCTTAATTCTTTCAAATGGAGTTGAGTGGTTTCTTTCTTGGTTATCGTTAGAGGAAGACCTGACATTAAGCAAGGTTTCACTTCGCACTCATCTCTGAGCTAACACCTTCAGAAGGGAGTGCAATATAAGTAAAACCTCAAAGAGATGTCTAACCCCTGTAGTGATCAGGAGGAAGACCTGGGGGCCGCCAGATCATCAGGGATCCCAGTAATCTTCGCTATCAGTTAGGAACCAGGAGCACGTGCATGCACACACTCACTTCGCTCGCACACACCACTTCTGCACATGCACAGAAACTCCTGTGCATATGCAGAACCTTCTGTGCATACACAGAAAATTCTGTGCATGCACAGAGCACCTTTGATGCTGCCTGAGTGGGTGGGCGGAGCCTCCGGCCGCTGCCACTACTGGTTTGCCCAAACTGGAGCAAGAGAATACCACCTCTGCTACAATCCAATCTAAAGCTATTGTTGATCGCTATGTTTTCCTTCCTAATTAAGCATATATTGGATTTTATGAGCAATATTATGAATAATATTGAAATGTCATCTTTCAAGGCATTTTAGCTACACCTCAGCCAAGCATACCTTGAAACCTCTTTGTTAATGCTTACTCTATTTTAAGTTTTCCTCATAAATCACCAATTACTGGAGTATTAAATTTAATAGACCTTTCAAAATAGGGATGAAAAATTATATTGATCTAGGATTCCTCCTTTGAAACTTTTTGAATTGAAAAACCAAGACAGCAAATTATGTTTAAAAAGTAAAATAAACTACCCAATAAAATGTATAAAAACCTCAAAACAAACTGATATAACTTTTGAGATTGCTTTTTAACTGATTAATAATACTGCCTTTAAAAATACCAATCCATCTGATCATCTTAAATGCTGACAATGTTTCTAATACGTAGGATTTTGAGAATGTTTCCACTGTGCAATTGGCTCAAAGGCATTGGTAGTATTCATCTAAATCATAACTTCTGGATGATCCTTCTGTAAAAAATGCCCTTTGCATCAGGGTGGGGAAAATTGGGTCCGCCAGATATAATAGAACTACAACTTCCAACAAGCACCTTTAGCCAGGCACATGTTTCTCATATTGTTTTACTACGTAAGTCAATTTTCAGCTATTCCAGAGTAAGCCTCATTGAGTTTAATAGGCTTTACTCTGAGGGAAATTGTATATGAATGCAGTTTTAATTGTTTTAAGTTTTTGTTTATTTATACTTATATCAAGTTGTTAATTTTCATATATCACATGGAAGCACTATGAAAAACAGGCTGATTCTTCAAGCGTGAACACAATGTAGTAAACTCTAAATTTTTTGCATCGATAGAACCTAAAACAGTGTTATATATGTTCTCTTAGGCACATTTTTAAACTCTGCGTGTTGTTTTCACGCTGCTTATATTGCAGAAAACATTTTAGATAAGGACTATCGCTTAGGATGCCTCAGGATCAGGTTGTCCTGAATTTCAGTTAGGTGGCTCTGGATTATATGTATGTCATGAGACTTTATGAAGAAATGCGACAACTGTAGAAATTCAGGCAGGAAGCTGTGATTGAAGAATGCATGTAAATTATTGCATTAACCTATTTTTCAGTGAATTCATATGATTAATTTATTATACCAGAAGCTGTTCCTTGGTTCCAGACTGAATTTGGTTAACTTCATAAGTACATTCCTCCTCTCCCTCCTCCCTTTAGTATTTTCCTTAAGTTCTCTACTTAAAAGCCCCATGCAGGAATTTTGTTGAAAAGAACATTCTGAATAGTACCTAAACTAGATAATCCACTTGGACATGAGCAGAATAATACTGAAGAAAAAACAGGGCTGGTTGAATTTTTGGTCTAGTCTCACATTTGCTACCTGATGTGTGAGAGAAGATGTTTGTGTATGCGTTTATGTGTACGTGTATATGTAATTGACATACATTTTTGTTCCATCTATATAAATAAAAATGTAACAGGTTTGTTCAAAACCACTAATCTCCAAAAGTACTGCACCGATCGCTTCCAAATTTTCACACAATGTTCCTTTCAAGTACAGCGCCAATGATATATATATAGATTGTGTAGATGTCACACCTGTGCTAGGTGCACACAATGGAAATGTTAAAAATTATTAAAAAGGTGGATACAGAGAGAGCAGTGGGCCACAGGTTTTATGCCATCCTTTATGACATAAAATACTCTGTCCATAAGATTCAAGGAGAAATACAGTAGATAGGTAGGTAGGTAGATAGGTAGGTAGAGGGATAGAGAGGGGGGTTATACAATAGGTAGGTAGGTAGGTAGGTAGGTAGGTAGATGGATAGAAAGAGATAGAAATACGGTAGGTCGGTAGGTCAGTAGGTAGGTAGGTCAGTAGGTCGGTAGGTCGGTAGGTCGGTAGGTCGGTAGGTAGGTAGGTAGGAAGGGAGAGGGAGAGAGGGAGAAATACAGTAGGTAGGTAGGTTGGGGGTTATACGGTGGTTGCATGTACATGTTTGTGTGTGCAGGTATAAATCTACACACAGATTGGTTGGCCATTTAACCAGACTGGGCCACAGCAACGTGTGGCCAGGAACAGCTAGTATTAAATAACTATGTTCTTCTAAAATCTTTTTATTTTTATTTATTCATTCGTTTAGTAGTAGTAGCAGCAGAATTCGATAGGGAATAAGATTGGGATTTATCAAATCAAATCTTGATTATGGTCATAGACTATCATAGGATTGGGATCTAGAATCACATATTCTAACACCACTGCTTTAATGGATTGAATAATGATATTAGAAACATATAAATTCTACCTCAGAAGAAGCACAGTTCAGAGTAATAGACTAGGACTCAGGTCCAAGTGTTCCTTCAGCCAAGAAAATGCAGGTGCCTTTGACCAATTTCAGTTGAACTATTATATATAATTGTTATGATGAGTATAAACTGTAGTCTTCATTAGATGTTTTGCATTCCTTGAGGAAAGAGCATAAATCTAGATGAAAATAAATAAAATAAAAATCATCATCATAATCCCCCCAAGGAACTTTAGTTTAGTTTAGTTTATTGGTTTTTTTATACTGCCCTACTCCCGAAGGACTCAGGACGGTGTACAGCCAGAATAAAAACAAATATACAAAAGTTAAAAAGCTTTTAAAAACATATTCAACCTGGCCGAAACGTGGGAAAAAAAACCCCAAACTAAACCTGATTAAAATTAATAAAAATATGAATTTAAAAAACCATGTTTTATGCCAGCCCGGCTTGTTGGAAAAGGTTTAGAGAGCACGGCGGAAGGTGCGTAAGTCAGGGATAGTTCTTAATTCCGGGAGCAATTCGTCCAGAGTACAGGTGCTCCCACAGAGAAGGCTCTCCCCCTGGGTGTCACCAGTTGACATTGTCTAGCCGATGACATCATGAGGAGACCCTCTCTATGGGAACGTACTGGCCGGTGGGAGGCTCTTGGTAGCAGAAGGCGATCTCGTAAGTACCCAGGTCTTTACCTTGTGTGGTGGTGGAGCTTGTATGCTCTGTGACTATGGCGAAAACATGTTAAGTGAATTCAGAGAAGTGGATGAGGAACAAGACACAAGAACTGGTTTAGATCATGAAGAACCAATAGTCAGAGCCAAAGTAGCCGAAGAAAGTAAGACTCAGATGGAAAACATGGAAATAATTTGATTGCCAAAACTGAATCAAGTTAAATTATTATTATTGAAGAATGTGACTGAAGCTGCCCAGATGATTCCAACAGAAACATTAGTTTAAACAAACCAGCTAATGTATGCAGCAGTTTATGCTTGAGAATTAGACTGGATCTGGAGTTAAAAAATGATAAAGAAAATTTGATTGGATTTAATTAATTTGAAGAATTTGAGACAAGGAAACCTGAAGAATAAAAAAACCCCAGAATTATCCTGACAACAATGTATGACCCAGAAAACAAGGAAATTGCAGTTGTGGTTGAAGAGATGAAACAAAAGTTGTAGTTACTGCAGAAAAAATAAAGTGATATGATAACAGAATAATGCAGTTCCAACAAAACTTAAAATTTAGAGCAAACCAGCATCATTTCTATAAGACCATTGAAAGTGGACATAGTGCTACCACAAGTGAAAAATAAAGAAAATACTCTAAAATTTTGAAACAACTTTTGGAAAAACAGCAAGAAGCACATTGGGATTGCAAAATGGATCAAACAGGTTGAAAGCATGATAAAAGTGACTAGAATTGAAGATGTCCACATAACAAAAGAAATGGTGGCTCCCTCCCTTTGGGGCATTATTATCCCAGAGATAAGATTAGCTCCTACCTTGGTGCTTTTCATCAAGGAAAGAAAAAAAACAAAAACAAACCAACGTATTTTTCGGAGTATAAGATGCATCTTTTTTCCTCTAAATAGAGGCTGAAAATCTGGGTGAGTCTTATACATTGAATACAGCATTTTTTGCCTCCCGAAACACCGCCCCCTTCACCAAAATGGCTGTGCATAGCCTTATGGAGGCTTCCAGAGAGCTCTTGGGGGCTGGGGAGGGCAGAAATGAGCCTAAAACGGGGTGTTCTTGCCCCTCCCCAGCCCCCAGCAGCACCCTATCAGCCTCTTTAAGGCTATGCGTGCTATTTTTTTGACAAAAAATGGCCCATTTTTGCAAAAAACAGGCCATTTTTTGCTCATTTTTGCCTCCCCTGGAGCACTCTGCAAGCCTCCCCCCGCAAGGCTATTCATGTCTTTTATTTGAAAAAAATGGGCCCGTTTTCATTTGGGGAGGTTTGCAGAGTGCAAAAACTTTTTTTTTCCTTTTGGAAAGATCTTTAGTTAGAGTGGTAGATGAGAATTATATTGGCCAAGTGCTGTGCCAATATAAAGTTTTAGGTGTTACAGTAATTTCCTTCTCCAGCACCCATGGTGAATACACCTGGAAACATCTACCTACCTACCTACCCTCTCTCTCCCTACCGACCTACTGTATTTCTCCCTCCCCTCTATCTACCGATATATCTACCTACCTTCTCTCTCTCTCTTCCTACCTATCTACCTACTGTATTTCTCTCTCTCTTTCCCCCTACCTACCTACTCTCTCTCCCTACCTACCTACTGTATTTCTCTCCCCCCCTCTACCTACCTATATACCTACCTACCTTCTCTTTCTCTCTCCCTGTATCTACTGTATTTCTCTCTCTCTATTTTTCTCTCTCTGTCCCTCTACCTACCTACCTATCTACACTCTCTCTCCTTACCTACATACTAAATTTCTCTCTCTCCCTCTTTCTCTCTCTCCCTCCCTCCCTTTATCTACCTACCTACCTACCTAACTACTCTCCCTCCCTCCCTCCCTACTTACTGTGTTTCTCTCTCTTTCTCTCCCTCTCTATCCCTCTACCTACCTACCTACTTTTTTAAAAAAAAATTGCCTCTTCAAAACCTGGGTATGCCTTATACTCTGGTGCATCTTATACTCTGAAAAATATGGTATTCTGATTGTTGATTCTATTGTCACCTCCATGGGGTGGGGTTAAATTGCAAATTTTTTGAACTGCAGAACTGTAGGGTTCCATCTGGAGTCACTCTGTGTGAGTTGTGCAGCTGTATAAATTTGGAAAAGAAGAAAAAAGAAAAAAAGGAAGGAAGGAAGGAAGGAAGGAAGGAAGGAAGGAAGGAAGGAAGGAAGGAAGGAAGGAAGGACAGAGTGACAGATAGCCTCAAATTCCTTGGCTAAGAATACTGACTCTTTTGGTTCCATGGCATAATGTCCACTAAGCCAAAGGAGACAGATCAAGAAAGTTTCAGTGTTATTTCACCCACCCCATTCCATATTATAGAAATGTATGTGTTCAAATACTCAGCTGGAAATTGTTTCTCCAGTAACAGTGACCTAAACTGGAATGGCCCAAGATTAGGACACAACAGCCATTATTCATTGCAGATTCTTCCTCTCCTGCTATAGTACCTTACCACTCTATTTCCAGCAGGATATTCCAGAGACTTTTCTTATGTTTCCACACAATTAATGGATCAGAGTTCATTAATTGGTTCATCTGGTCATTGCTTAAATTAATTTCTGAAGTTAACTATGTATAATATTATAAAATTGAAATATCAGTTGAACTTCTGAGGGTTGAGGAATTGCCATACAGTTTCAATTTCATTTGGAAAAAAAAAGGGGGGGGGTGTCCCAAGGACAAAGCAGATACAAGAAGCCAACACATTCATGGAAATTCAGAATACTGTGAACTGGCTTTATATGCTTAGAACAAGAATACCACCTCAGTTCAGACATCCTGCCATATACCAAATTTATTTCTGTAAAATTATTTTCCTTTTATTGATGAAACTCAAGCATGACTAAAGATCTGATGCAGAGCCAACATATTAATATTAAAAGGAAAGTTGCATGAAACTGATGTTCACCTCTACTTTCATTCAGTGGAAAACCTAGTGTTGTGTGTTACCTTATTATGTACCTTGACAAAGCAGAGAAATTACATAGTGCTGTTTGTTTTGTTGCCAAATTTTGTCCAAACATAACCTGTGTTCTTGGTTTCTTTATTTCACTCCCATTGAAAAAAAGAAAGAAATTACTACATTAACAAGACAAGTGAGAAACAGATTTAATTTAAAAAAACCTGAAGGCAGTCATAATAAATATATTTAATTTGAATTATATTTACATATACGTGAATATTTGTGTTTTTACATAGCCTTATGTATTAGCTTTGTGAAGTGGAAAATGTGAATTGACCTTCAGACCTGATACAGTTCTGCATCCTTCTTAGATGTAATCATTTTTTCTAGATTAATATAAAAGTTTTGCTTACTATAATGATGATCATCTAGTTGTCAAGGATGCATTTGAACACCTGCACATGTTAAAAATTGCATCATAAACAATATAATTTATTTTTCTCTAATACTGACTTTAATTTTTCTCCCTGTTCTCTAATTTGCTTTGTTCATGGTTGGTCTTAAATGGCTCCTTTCATTTCCTTTAATAACCATGGAGGAAGTTATGTACATTCTGAAAATGTTTCCTTACAGCTGACCTTAATTTCCACTGTTCGTTATATCCCCTTATAACTATTAAAGTTCTATGTATCACTTGTAACATTTCCACTAATTTATGGCTGATATTTTGTGAAGGTGTCTAAGTAATTAGAACTTTTCATTTCACATTTGCAGCAACTTTCTAAAGTTGTGACCATTTCAACAGCGGATCCAATTACATCGAAAAGTGGTAGGCTCCTCTTTGCAATATCTGTTCATGCAAAGGTTAGACATCCAATTTTCAGAGATTACTATACTGTGCAAGGTATTGGATTTAATTACTAAAATAGTTGTTTCTAACTCCATGGGATTAGGTTCTTTTTTATTTTGATTCTTAGTGATATTTTAAAACATTACTTATTTAAGTCATACTTCATAGTGCACAGTGATCACAAATCAAAGTGATCATGTACTATAGCTTTATCATACTACAGGTAGTTGTCAACTTACCATGATCTGTTAATTTACAACGATCTGTTAAGGTCATTTCTTGCCATAGTTGTTAAGTGAGTCCCTGCAGCTGTTAAGTTAGTAATATGGTTGTTAAGTGAATTTGGCTTCCCCATTGACTTTGCTTGTCAGAAGATTGTAAAAGGTGCTCGCATGACCACAGGATATCACAACTGTCATAAATTTGAACCAGTTGCCAAGCATCCAAATTTTGATTACATGACCATGGGGTAGCTGCAATGGTCATAAGTGTGAAAAATGGTCATTAAGTAATTTTTTTCAAGGCAGTTGTAACTTCAAAAAGTCACTCAAGGAACTGTTGTAAGTTGATGAGCAGCTGGACATTATGTAACTTCCAAGCCACTCTAGCTCTGCTATAGATTCTTACTAGCTTCTCAGCAAGCAACTTTGCTTTTAATTGCCTGAAATTGCAGTATCAAAACGTGGTCAAGCATCTAATACAGGGGTCTCCAACCTTTGCAACTTTAAGTCTGAAGGACTTCAGACCTGGAAAGTGCTATTCAGTCTAGAGCAGGGGTCTCCAACCTTTGCAACTTTAAGTCTGAAGGACTTCAGCTCCTAGACTTCTCCAGCCAGCTTTGCTGGCTGGAGAAGTCTGGGAGCTGAAGTCCTTCAGACTTAAAGTTGCAAAGGTTGGAGACCCCTGATCTAATAGATTAAGACCCCTGCTCAAAGCTGGATAAACATTTCCTGCTGTTTCAAAGCCAACAAGGTGACAATTACCAGACCTACATCTTTCAGTACATTCTAAATATTTGTTCTCCTTCTGCGTAAATCACTTCTCCAAATAAATGCTATTTTTTATGTTATAGACCCCGTCTTCACTAATAATAATAATAGTGCTGCCATGGTTACAAGTCCCTTGGAGCTTTTATTGCCTTGGATTTAATAGATGCACATTAAACAATGATTTTCAGACTAAGTACTTGTTAACTGGGCAATGTCTTCAAGCAAACTATTATTTCATTTATAGATTGGCTGTTATAACTTGTTAAATCCAAAAAGGAAGGGGGAAAATGTGAAGGAGGCCTGTAAGGTGAACTATTAAAATACACATGTTATTATTAGGGTTGGTTGCACAGTCAGGAAGATGTTTAAACTGGATTTGGCATTTTTATCCATCTATCGAGTGCTTCCCAATGACATGGGATAGGCGGTTGTCTAATGATGTTAGAGATGTTGTTGCAGGATGTAAACTTTTCCAAGTAAAGCTGCCTTTTGCAATTGACTGATGGTAATTTTATCAGTGCTGAAGGTGTTCAAGTGATGCTTGGGTTTGCATCCAAGGCACCCATTGCTTATTGCTATTGTCTGTTCTGCTTTTGTCATAGCTGTTCTACTTCTATTTGCAGGGCTTTGTATTCTGTGAATTTTCTCCAGTTCGTTCTCTTCTATTCTGCTGTTTCCAGGCACTGACACATCCACTATGCATACTATTTCTTTCTTCCTTTCTTATCAACAATCGTTAAATCTCGGGTGTTATGTGACAGGTGCTTGTCTGTTTTAATTTGAAAGTTCCAGAAAACGTTACTGTCTTCATTTTCTATTGATACTTTGTGATCTCACCACTTCTTACTTGCAGGCAAACTGTATTTCTTGCAGATATTCCAATGGATCATTGTTGATACTTTGTCCTGCAGTGTATGCTACTTTTTTGCGACCGCTAACTAGGTAGTCCACTGTTATTCAGTTTCTTTGCTTAGATGGCATATACCAGGGATGTCCAAACTTGGGAACTTTAAGACTTGTGGACTTCAACTCCCAGAATTCCCCAGCCAGCTATGCTGGCTGGGGAATTCTGGGAGTTGAAGTCCACAAGTCTTAAAGTTCCCAAGTTTGGACATCCCCGGCATATACTGTTTGTTGCTGCCTTAATTCTTTATATGGCTTTGCTCTTAAGCACGGGTGTCAAACTCGTGACATCACATAACTGTCACATGACATTTCACAATGTTTTTTTTCTCTTTGCAGAGCTGGGGTAGGTGTTGCCTGCACATGATGTATCCAGCCTGCAGGTTGCCAGTTTGACACTTCGGATCTTAAGGCTTGGTTTTATGCAGCCAGATTAGATTCTCTTTTTCTTTCTTCAACTTCCCTGCTCTTAGAGACTGCCATACCTTATTATTTTCTATTTTCTCTGCTTTCTATATCTCTGTGTGTGTGTGTGTGCGTGCATGCGCGCGCACATGTGATATATAATGTTTTCCCTCCTCATTTATCTTTACTGTTCTTCATTTGGTCTTTTATCTAGGCCAGTGTGGTCTCTATGGTATTCAGTAAGCTTTCATGGTATACTAGCTTTACTGAATCTTCTTCATTTCCTTCAGATATTCTTCCAATGTCTTTTTTTATTCTTCAGGTACTTGGTGTTACTCCTATTATTAGTTAGTCCTGTAGCCTTTCCTACTTTTTGATCAAACTGTTCATCTTCTGACAGATCTTAATGACATTGCTTGATTTTTGTCCAATGTTTGATCACTTTTGCTCTTATTTATATACTTTTATAAATGAGCACAAACAGGTATATTTGGGTTTCAAAAAAAAAATCAGATGATCACTCATTGGCAGAAAAAAAATTACTTTCTTAATGTATTATTTATTTGTTAAACAAATTCATAAGGCCACCTAATTCACATGTGGTGACTGTAGCTGATGTACAAGAATAAAAATCTATTATTTAACCCCTCCCCCCCACAGCAGCAACAAACAAGTTGAACAACCCACTTGAATGGCTCCATATCAATCCCAAGCCTGCTGAGAGAGCCACATATTTAGGGCATTTTGGAAAAGTAATCAAATGGAGCCCAATCCTATCCCAAGAGGAGTGATGTTCCATAGAGAAACCTTTTCCTCATATACTTTTTTGATGTTCTGTATATGAATATGTGTGTGTGTGTGTGTGTGTGTGTGTGTGTTAGTTTTATGAGCTGATCAATAAATAAATCAGAGAGACTAGGATAGATCTATTTCAAGCTTTTTAGCTCTCATCAGCTAGTCATACTCTTACTGGGATTCGAACCGGGGCTGTATTGCATATCAGGCAAGAGCCTTTAGCCATTCAGCCAGCCAGGCTCTCCCATTGCATCAACTGAGACAGGAGGATTAGTATCTATAATTGTTCCACAACACCCTGTTAGGGCCCCAATTAAGGGAGGAGACATACTGTTTCCTTTTCTGCCTTTCGGCTCATCACCAGAGACCATCTAGACAGAGAACCATGAGTTCCATTGTGTGATTTTTTTAAAGCTCATAGCTCATAAAACTAACACACACACACTTGTATATGTATATGTATATGTATATGTATATGTATATGTATATGTATATGTATATGTATATGTATATGTATATGTATATGTATATGTATATGTATATGTATATGTATATGTATATGTATATACATCCTGGTCCTATTAGACCTCTCGGCGGCTTTCGATACCATCGACCATGGTATCCTATTGCATCGGCTGGAGGGGTTGGGGGTGGGAGGCACCGTTTTACGGTGGTTCTACTCCTACCTCTCTGGCCGATTGCAATTTGTGTTGGCAGGAGAGCAGAGGTCGACCTCGAGACCCCTCACATGTGGGGTTCCTCAGGGGTCGGTCCTCTCGCCTCTCCTGTTCAACACATATATGAAGCCGCTGGGTGAGATCATCCGTGGCTTTGGGGTAGAGTACCATCTCTACGCTGATGATACTCAGCTGTATATATCTACCCCAAGCCACCCCAACGATGCCGTAGCGGTGATGTGCCAGTGCCTGGAAGCCGTACGGATCTGGATGGGAAGTAACGGACTCAGACTCAACCCGACCAAGACCGAGTGGCTGTGGTTTCCGGCTGCCCGATTCAACCAGCTGATTCCATCGCTGGCCATAGGGGGCGAACATCTTGCCCCTGTGGATGGGGTGCGCAACTTGGGTGTCCTCCTGGATGCCCGGCTGTCCATGGAAGATCAAGTGACAGCCGTGGCCAGGAGGGCGTTTTACCAGGTTCGCCTGGTTCGCCAGTTGCGCCCCCTATTGGATCGGGACGCCCTTCGCAGAGTCACTCATGCTCTCGTGACATCCCGACTGGACTATTGTAACTCTCTCTACATGGGGCTCCCCTTGAGGTGCACCCGAAGACTTCAGCTGGTCCAGAATGCAGCCGCGCGAGCAATAATGGGTACCGCAAGGTATACCCATGTAACACCGCTCTTGCGTGAGCTGCACTGGCTACCTGTCGTCTTTCGGGTGCGCTTCAAGGTGTTAGTTCTCATCTTTAAAGCGCTCCATGGCTCGGGACCTAGCTATCTGCGGGATCGGATTCTGCCCCATACATCTTCCCGGCCGATTTGCTCCCACAGAGAGGGACTTCTCCGGGTGCCGTCCACTAAACTTTGTCAGCGGGCGACGCCCAGGGGAAGGGCCTTCTCTGTGGCGGGCCCAGCCCTCTGGAACGACCTTCCCCCCGACATTAGAACAACTACGGACCTCCGCTCCTTCCGTCAGAAATTAAAAACTCACTTTTTCTGCTTGGCCGGCCTAGGTTAGTCTCTACCTCAGGGGTTAGGGAATGTTAATTTTAAAATGGGGATTTTAGTGCAGGGACAGTTGATTTAATTTGTTTTTATTGTATTTATTTATGTATATATTTTATGTTGTTTTAATTTTCCCTGTGCACCGCTCCGAGTCCCCCTGGGGAGAGGACGCGGTATAGAAAAATAAAATCTATCTATCTATCTATCTATCTATCTATATGTATATGTATATGTATATGTATATGTATATGTATATGTATATGTATATGTATATGTATATGTATATGTATATGTATATGTATATGTATATGTATATGTATATGTATATGTATATGTATATGTATATGTATATGTATATGTATATGTATATGTATATGTATATGTATATGTAATGCAGTGGTGGGTTTCAAAAATTTTTAGAACCTCTTCTGTAGGTGTGGCCTGCTTTGTGGGAGTGGCTTGCTGGCATTGTGACTAGGTGGGAGTGGCTTGCCAGCCATGTGACTGAGTGGGAGTGGCTTGGCAGTCATGTGACTGGGTGGGCATGGCCAACTTGTAAAATGTGGTGAAACTTAACAACTTAACAATGCTCTTGCTTAGCAACCAAAATATTGGCTCAGAAACTCTGGCATTGAAGTATGCAAGTCTTAAAGCTGTAAAGTTACAAGACCCTTGCACCCCTAAATCTTTAGGAAAAAAAAATCCCAGGGGTGTTCAAACTTGACAGCTTTAAGACTTGTGGACTTCAACTCCCAGAATTCCTCCTCTCACTCTTCATCTTGATGATGGATGGATGGGCGGGGGGAGGGAGCAGGAACCGGTTCTAAACGGCACTGTAGATTTGTGGAACCTCTTCTATAGAAGAGCTTAGAACTGGCAGGATCCACCCCTGATATAATGTCTTCTTACGTTGCAGCTAGGTTTTATTTCGTATCATACTTTGTAACTGACCAATATACGTACAATTTTAGTTCTATTAATTTACATACACATATAGTCATGCTTCTATGTGTTCACTGAATGGTTTATGGTTCAATGGGTGGAATTTGAATATCTTACTCTTAAAATATCTTTATTAATGTGATATCCTGCTATATGTGAATAGTGCTGCGTGCATTCTTGTTATTATCTTAAAAATGTTTTAAAGCTTTAGGCATTTTTCTTATATTTTCTAGATAAGGTTTATACTTTCTTTCCTATGTCATGGCTTACTGCACTTTGTTCTTTTATTCTTTTTATAAAGCGGATTGCTTAATTTTCTGGTCAGTGACTATAATCTAGATTATCTGCCTAGTAAAATTTTTCATCAAAATTTAACTATATAGCTAGAAACCACCCAACCCCAAACATCTTATAGATATATTGCCGGTATAATTAGAGTGCTACTTCTGTAAAGGGATGTGCAGATCACATTGTACAAGGTGTGTAGTCAATGCAATGTAGTCAAAGCAAGGCAAAAGACAGTTCAGTCTTGGAAAATGAGAAGCGTAAGAGAGAAACTCAAACATGACCTTACCTTGACTCTGTTTGGTACTGGAAGGAATCGGAAACTCTGGCAAGATTTCAATATCATAACCTACAACAAATCAAGTAGCATTTCTGTAGTTCTTGCATTGTCTTATTCCTGACCTGGGCTATCTTGAAGGGCCCATAATGTCTACCTTAAAAGCTGCAGTAATAATTTGCAAGGCAAGGGCTTACAATGGGAGAATACCAATTATTAGCCTTTTCTTGTGTTGCCATATTCCATCCTTGCTGGCTATTAGTGATTCATATCACTGCTGAAACAAGTGACCATCACCTCCAAGGGTAATTGAAAAGGACACCTCCCGAGGGAACTCATTCATATGGGTTTCCTCTGTGCTGATTTCCTGAACCTAGAATTTCACTATCACATCCGTATTTATTCCCACTGAATATTTTATACCCCTGACTAGCAGTTGAAGAAATATGTTAGTTTAACTAATTCAATATATGCTAGCATGTACACTTAAAAGGCTATTAATTCCAATCCCCAAAGAGTAGCCTATGGCTGAAACAAAATCAATGTGATTAAGTCAATGTCGGTACACAACAGGGAACAACATAATCAAGAAATTTATGAACCTTTGAAAACTATTAATCATTTAGCCAAGTATTTATGTTACAGTGCCACCCTAACATATCATATGGTTGATCAATAATTAGTGCAGCATTTATTAATTATGCTTGCATAACATTTTTGGCTATAGTAAACAAGCAGTTCTAACATTCAGAAAAGAAGACTGCATGATATTAAAACCTTTTCTGTCCAGGTCAAAGCATCTATTGAGAATAACTAATGCCAGTCAAATTCTACATAACTCAATGAACCATATTCTAAAACTGGATAAATTTAAAGAGACAAAAACCAAGTGCTTGACAGAAGACAGAATTCTCCTATCCAGTGTTTGTTACTTCCTCTACTAATGATGCGAATTTAAAAAAAAACAATAGGCAATTTCATGAAAAATGAAACAAGAGTCCCCTTCATTACATTTCATTGTAATATTTTAGTCAAATGGTAAGATGAATGTCCTTCTCTAAGATTATAATACATATATGTGTGCACAAACACACACACCAACTTTTATTACACTGAAATATAAAATAAGTCATATAGTGCATATCAACACCATCTTAATTAACATTAAGATATTAGAAAAAAGAACCTTCAGGAAACAGTCTCAAAATCTCTTTTTAAAAAAAAAAGTTTCCTAATTTTATAAAACATACTGCATATATTCATTATATATTAGTTTTCATTTTATTTTGGTGAATTTTCGATGGCAGCTGTAGTAGGCATTGAGTCAATTCCCTGTCTTTTAAATCCATTTCATCATCATCATCACCACCACCAGCACCACCATTTTTAGCCATTGTCTATCTACTACAGCAGGGGTCTCCAACCTTTGCAACTTTAAGTCTGAAGGACTTCAGCTCCCAGACTTCTCCAGCCAGCTTTGGTGGCTGGAGAAGTCTGGGAGCTGAAGTCCTTCAGACTTAAAGTTGCAAAGGTTGGAGACCCCTGTACTACAGGATCGAGACCTCTTTGTGTTTTCAACCTATATGGTCCTGAGCTTTCTTTTACCAATACTTGCTGATGTCATCAAGCCATCTTGTTTCAGATCTCTTTCATGGATGCTTTTTTCTATGACTGCTGGTCCACCTGCCATAAGTTCTTCTTGCTATGTGACCATTTGCATTTCAATTCTTTTACTCTCTTGATGATATTGCATACTTTCATTTGTTATCTAATCCACATGCAGGTCTTTCTATCTTTCTTTTGCTGTATGAATCCCTTTGTTTTCTTCAGCTGCCTTTTTTACAAACTTCATATCAAACTCACACATTTTTTTCTTGGATACATTTTCGTATGGTACTCTAGTTTATTAGTGAAACTACCAATATTCTTCGTTGTCCGTCATTTTTTAAATAAATCGATTATTTCACTAGGGATTTTTTACTGTACCAATTGTTTTTCCAGTGTTGCTATAGATCAGGGGTTACTAACCCCTGCTTCATGGAATGGCACAGTTCGTGGCCTGCCAGAAACCAAGCCTTACAAACAAGTGAATAAGATGCAGGCAGAACACAAAGCCATTCCTTCTCCAGTACACAGAAAAAAACCATCTCACAGAATGGTTCCTGGTGGCCCATATGTTGGGTGCCACTGCTACAGATTTAGCAAATTCAATGACAGTTTTGACTATTTGTTCATTTTGGTCTGTAATGTTCATCTCTTCCAAATCTTTAATTAACCACATACCACATACCTCCCTTCGACCTCTCCGCTCACACAGGGAGGGCATCCTCAGCGTGCCGTCGGCCAGTCAATGCAGTCTGGCGATCCCCAGGGGTAGGGCCTTCTCTGTGACGGGCCCAGCTCTCTGGAATGACCTGCCCCCCAATATTCGCACTATCACGGACCTACGCCTCTTACGCCGGGAGCTCAAGACATATTTTTTCCACCTGTCCGGCCTGGTTTAGACTTTAGAGGTCGATTTTAGTAATTAATTTTATAGGGTTGTAGTGTCTTAAATTTTTAGCACGGTTCTTAATTTAATTTGGTTTTAGTGGTATGAATGTATTTATTCAGGTGTATGTATTATTTGTATTTTTATCTGCTGTGCACCACAGCAGATAAAAATGGTATAAAAGTCTAATTAAATAAATAAATAAATAAAAATAAATAAACCTCAAAATTAATCTCAAAATCGCTGTTCTCCTCTGACAGCTTATCGCTCTTTATTTTTGTTTTTCATGTTGTCCAATGACTTAGCCGACAATTTCATTTACCCACACAAGCCCCTTTGCCTCATCAAGGCCCTGATCCCAGAAGGAATACTTAAATGTATTTCAGCTATGTTATTTCTGCATTAAACATAACAAATAGCCAAAAGGCAGCCTCACATGGTTCAAACTATTTAGTATAAAAAGTAGTTTAATATTTCAGTAATGAAATATGGCCTCAAATAAATGAATAGATGAACTATGTTTTTTTCTTTAATTTCCTGATAGAGTCTATTGTATACTAATAAGCACTAGATGTTCTGATAAATTATGTTCATGCTTTGAATGTATTGTTTGTGGAGTCAGTTTGCTTCTGTGGTATTAATAGAATAAAATAATTTGAAAACTATAATGGTGCAATCTCTTTAAAGTGAATGGATGTCCTAAAGTATATGATATGTTGGATTGTAAATTTGTTGAAAATAATTTAGGGATCATTTCATGCATAAAAATACATTGATATTTCATTGCTGGTTTTAACGAGACACATTGTTTTAATCTGGTTACTAATGGGATTTTAAATATGTAGGCCAAATTTATTTAATATCTTTTAATATATTCTTTTAGTTTTTGTATCACCGATTTTACTGTGGCTGTACACCACCCTGAGTCCCGAAAGGGAGAAGGGCGGTATACAAATCAAATAAAACCTAAACCTAAAACCTAATAGGTACCAAGAACATGTTATTTGTAGTACATAGCTGAAGACCAAGCTAGCCTTCTTCAAATTTTGTTTTTGATTTACCCAGTACATCAGGTTAAAGATTCAAAGATGAGTCTAAGATTCAACTGTTCTATTTCTTGTTGTTTATGCTGTTGTTGCCACCCCGAGTCCCTTTGTGGTGAGATGGGTGCGTGTTACAAATATGAATAATAAATAAATAAATAAAATTTGCTGATAGTCTCATTGCTTCAAATGAAATTTGTCATAAGTGTTAGGATATTCAGCCTTATATTGGGTTGACAATATATATGAGCCTATGTTCTTAAGGAATTATGTAGCTTTAAGAACTGTGTTAAATTCTGATTGGCTGTGCTTCTCAGCTCTACCATAAAGGAAGCTCAGGAACACACCGCCCTGGGTCCTAACAAGGAGAAGGGCGGGGTATAAATTTAATAAAATAAAATAAAAACACAGTCCGTTGTCTTGTTCGACCACTGAGTCCTGTGTTTACTGATTGCCGCTGGAGGAGTTGAAGCTGAAGAGAGAAGAAGTATTTGTTTTGCATCACTGTAAGATAACTCTGTGTTTTGGTGAAGGACTGTTATTGTTTTGAGAAGTTAGTATCACTGGTCGGAAGAAGCATTTTAGTTGCTACAAAGTAAAGACTATTTATTTTCTTACTATCAAAGTTTTAGAGTTTGTGTGTGGTTAAAGCAACGTATCTCTTTACTGTCCGGTGTATTACCCTATTCCACATTCATTTTCAAATGGGGGTGTTTGTTACCCCTAACGCTGGTTACGGGACCAGAGTTGTAACACTGGTTCTGAACCCAGAGTTGCTAACAATAAGCATAAGTAAAATGAATCTGGGATTTAGCCAACACATAGATACTTTTCCTTCTTCCATGATAATTTGTCAAGAGTAGAAATAACCAACTGCATCATGGCTACACAATTGTGCTATTCCCAAGCACTGATAAGTCAGGGTAAACTGTTGCTTATCATAACATAATGCATAAGTGCACCAGCATGCTTACGGTCACATTTACATGTACTCTTTTTATGCATTTATGGCTATGTTTTGCTTATTTATATCCATTTATTTGTGCCATTTTGCTACCTATTAGTAACCACATGAAAACTATGTGTTTTCTTACTTGTTTCCTTGTACTTATTGACAAATAAAATAAATAAACAAATTAAATAAATAACATGAAAATTGCATTCCAGATTAAAACTGGCCTTGATGTTGGGAGCCAAGTGTAAAATGGGCAACGGCAAAGAGAGGGACAGATAAAATAATAGGGAGAAAAAGGAAGTTCTGCTTTTTTCTCACCAGTGAATACGAAAATAATGCTAAGAACAACATTTGACTAAGTAATGTAGTAATTATCAGTACTATAAGCAAAGGCTATATTCATCTAAGCTTGAGAAATTCTTTGTTCTACAGACTAGCTTTTTCCATTGTCTATAAATACTACTAAACTATATTTGTTACTTCTGCTATGTTGATTATAGAGAAAGGAGAGACACAGAGAGAGGTGGGATGATTCAATTAATATTTTCTTGAGCAGGAATGCTTTACTGCCAAGGTATTTGTCATCTTGAATAAAGTAAATTCAAAAGCTGGGCTTTGAAAGTTTGAGCAAAGATTAAATTGAATTCTACATTTTCTATTCATGAATTGTACAGGTCATGATACTTACCCATGTTGTATCTTTGGCAGTGGTCGATGTTTCTCTCCTAGGGTGCAAAAAAACCCCTCAACTGCTGCAATCTCTACATGGTGTCAGGAAGGGCATCAGGCCAGTAAATGCTCAGCTCCATCCATTCTCCCCAGCTCTAACCTGAATTAAGGGATTACAGCAGGGGTTCCCAAACTTGGCAACTTTAAGACTTGTGGACTTCAACTCCCAGAATTCTCCAGCCAGCATAGCTCCACAAGTCCACAAGTCTTAAAGTTGCCAAGTTTGGGAACCCCTGGATTACAGGGTCATAAAAAGAGAGTTTACCTGAAAGTCATCACAAGGTTCCATGTATATTTAATAGCCCTACCTCTTATTTTCTTCCCAACAGCCAGAGGTGGGATTCTGCCAGTTTGGACCGGTTTGGGTGAACCGGTAGCTCCGAAGATGAGATGAGAGCGAACCGGTGGACCCACATGCCCGCCTCTGCACTATACTGACATATACAGTGGTACCTCGGATCACGAACTTAATTCGTGAAATGACTCTGGTCGCGATCCGATTTGGTTGTGATGCGAGGCACAATTTCCCATAGGGTTCAATGTAAATCCGATTAATCCGTTCCGACCTTGTTTTTTGGTTGTGATGCGAGGCACAGTTTCCCATAGGGTTCAATGTAAATCCGATTAATCCGTTCCGACCTTGTTTTTTGGTTGTGATGCGAAGCACAGTTTCCCATAGGGTTCAATGTAAATCCAGTTAATCCGTTCCGACCTTGTTTTTTGGTTGTGATGCGAGGCACAGTTTCCCATAGGGTTCAATGTAAATCCAGTTAATCCGTTCTGACCTTGTTTTTAAAATGTCCGCGGCTCCGGTTCGTGAAGCGAAACGGAGGTTGTGAATCCGGGCATTTTTACGAACTTTTCCGTTCGTGATGCGAGGGCGGAGTTCGTGAAGTGAGGCGGAGTTCGTGCAGCGGAGCATTTTTTACGAACTTTTCCGTTCGTGCAGCGAAACGGTGTTCGTGAACCGGGGCACATTTTTTGGGAAATTTTTGGTCGTGAAGCGAATTGGACGTGATGAGAGGCGTTCGTGGTCCGAGGTACCACTGTATTTCCTCTTTTTTTTAGCCCAGCTGAGAGGCGTGGCAGAGCAGATTGCTGCACCTCAGCTGTTTTACTCACTGGGGCTGCAGTAGAAGATACAATACAATACAATACAATACAATACAATACAATACAATACAATACAATACAATACAATACAATACAATACAATACAATACAATAGCAGAGTTGGAAGGGACCTTGTAGGTCTTCTAGTCCAACCCCCTGCATGGGCAGGAACCTTATACCATTTCAGACAAATGGCTGTCTAACATCTTTTTAAAGACTTCCAGGGTTGGGGCATTCACAACTTCTGGAGGCAAGCTGTTCCAGAGGTTAATTGTTCTTACTGTCAGGAAATTTCTCCTTAGTTCTAAGTTGCTTCTCTCCTTGGTTAGTTTCCACCCATTGCTCCTTGTCCTGCCCCCAGGTGCCTTGGAGAATAGTTTGACTCCCTCTTCTTTGTGGCACCCTCTGAGATATCGGAACACTGCTGTCATGTCTCCCCTGGTCCTTCTCTTCATCAAACTAGACATACCCAGCTCCTGCAGCCGTTCTTCATATGTCTTAGTCTCCAGTCCTCTAATCATCTTGGTTGCTCTTCTTTGCTTAGATAAGTTGCAAGATAAGTTGCTTAGCTTTGTTTAAACCCACTGTGCACACATGAAGCACCCCTTTGGTGTGCGCTTAACGAATTGGTCGTTAGACCAGTTGAAGCACACCACTGACAACCACCCAATGAGTGGATTGGGCTGAGAGAGAATGACTTGTCCAAAATCATCAGAAGGACTAAGGGAGAAATAGAACTCACAGTCTCCTAGTCTAACATCATTGCAACAAAACAGCAAACTGGCTCTTTCTATAAAAATTGCTAGCAAATTTCAAGGCATTATTCCTTGACCATTTCAGTAGCACTCTAGCTGAAATAAGAATATAGAATAAGAATAAGAATAAATCTTTATTACAGTCAAAGACCAGCAATACACGTTACATTTAACCATATGTTAAAAAGTACTAATTTTAAGATATAATTTTAAAAATGTCAGCATTATAAGTGGAAAGTAGCATACATGTTCTCACTTTGTTCAGGTCATTTGCTGGTTTACCTAGATACAAAAGCGTTAAGTATGTATGTAAAAACCATGGTCCAGAAATTGTTAGAGATACAGTGGTACCTCGGATCACGAACTTAATTCGTGAAATGACTCTGGTCGCGATCCGATTTGGTTGTGATGCGAGGCACAATTTCCCATAGGGTTCAATGTAAATCCGATTAATCCGTTCCGACCTTGTTTTTTGGTTGTGATGCGAGGCACAGTTTCCCATAGGGTTCAATGTAAATCCAGTTAATCCGTTCTGACCTTGTTTTTAAAATGTCCGCGGCTCCGGTTCGTGAAGCGAAACGGAGGTTGTGAATCCGGGCATTTTTACGAACTTTTCCGTTCGTGATGCGAGGGCGGAGTTCGTGATGCGAGGCGGAGTTCGTGAAGTGAGGCAGAGTTCGTGCAGCGGAGCATTTTTTACGAACTTTTCCGTTCGTGCAGCGAAACGGTGTTCGTGAACCGGGGCACATTTTTTGGGAAATTTTTGGTCGTGAAGCGAATTGGACGTGATGAGAGGCGTTCGTGGTCCGAGGTACCACTGTATGTCCAAATGATTGGTACAAGATCACAACTATCCTTCTATAACCAATTTTTTTCTTATGGACATTGCGGAAGCACAGAATTTTGCCACTGCATGCGTAGTAGCCGGGTTCGTGTCCTGGAGGAGGAAGTCCAGATAAAAATTGTCTGCCCTCCCTGGACTCTAGCTGAAATAAAATCAGATTACCAAAGTAATTTTAGAACACTTTGTTTTTATCTGAAATGTGCAAACATCAAAACTTGTTGATTGAATTCTGACCTGACTTTTGGTAATGTATTCTTAATTCCTCTGAGAAGTGATATTTTTACAATGTGTATCAGTATAGAGTATGGAATATATACAGTATTCTACCAATGTCAACAATGTGATGAAACAATTGTTAATATCTGCCAGGTATATTCTATTTATATTTTTCTGCAAATCAATTTTGCAGTAAAGGTCATTTTTCTAAATATAGTTGAATAGAATATTGTAAATAACCCAACTATGTTTGCGATTACAGGATAGATCAGAATTTCAGTATACAAAAACAAAAGAAATGCATACGTAGGCCCTTAGTAAATCTAAAAGAAAAGATTTAATGACAACATTCATACAAATTATCTGTGTTGGATTAGATTTCTGTGCCTATTTAATACATAAAATTATACCTAATATACTGTGCCATTACTTTTATAACAGGATGGAAAAATGAACATAAAAGATCAGGAAAGGCCAGCGATAAATACATTCTTTAAAAATGTACTTGTTAGTATCTGTCATAATATGTTTCTTTATTAGATTATCTGCTGAGCAAATTGATGGGGAAAGGTCAAAATGAGATATTATTACATGCTGCAATAATTTCTGCCTTGTGGACTTAACCTAAAATAAATTGTTAATTAGTTTTGATCAGGTTTGGGTTTTTTTTAAATAAAAAGTGAGACATTGTACAGGTTTCAGACTGGGGCAAACACATCTACTTTTTGGAGAGAAAAGGAAAAAAATTTGCACAGGTCACCAACAAATACACTTCCCTTAGCACAGATTTGACTGAATAAGGAAATTAGCTAGATAGTTTTAAAGGAAAGCCTAATTCAACTTGACAAAATCCATAAGATCTTAAAGTTGTCCCAGACATGGCTATGATAATATAATTGGAATGTATTCTGCAGGCTTAAATCTGATGGGAAGAAAACAAAACATCCAAAGAAAGATACTCAAATATGCAAACAGAAGACTAAGTGTGTCAATAATAATAATAATAATAATAATAATAATAATAATAATAATAATAATAATAATAATAATAATAATAATAATAACAACAACAACAACAACAACAACAATAATCATCATCACCATCTTTATTGTCATTATAATAAAATAAAATAAAATTACAATGAAATTGGTTGGAGCATTGTGCTAACATTTGCATCAGGTGGAATATAGACAGCAGTGATAGCTATAACAGGAATCTCTCTAGGTAAATAAAATGGCCGACAAATGACAGTTGAGAATTCCACGTCTGCAGAACAGTGTGTGTAAGCAACTCTACTGTTAGTACACCAGCTATTATGTGTGTAAATACAAAGTCCTCACATTTGCTTTTACCAGAGTTGTTTCTGTTTTGTTTGTAAAACAAAGGTAACTGGAACACAGGCTGCAGTTAGAATGTTTATTAACAGAGATTAACAAGAACTGAGGAACAAGGCCGGAGCCACCTGACAGCTATTTATAGAGACTGCTGACAGGCAGAGAACCAATCAACAGTCTGTAGTTTAGCCGCGCTTGGCAACAATGTGCGCGAGCCAATCAGCTTCCCAGGCTTCAACTCTGCCCGGCACCAGTCACAAGTCTGGGGACTTAACAGTTTCTGTCAAAGCGGTGTGTGGTGCGGTTAGTTAGCTCCACAGATGCATCCGGTACAAGTGGATGAAGCCAGGTCTCTGTGATGATCATCACACAGCAGTCACGAATGAGCTTATTCGCTGCCATCCATAGCTCTAGTTCATCAGTTTTGTGGACAAAGGATCTAGAGTTGGTTAGGAAATGCTTGGTAATGCTGGTCTGTGAGGCTGCTTCCATAATCGAACTAGCAAACCTGCTCTGCATCCCCGCTTCTGCTTCGGCTCTCTTTGCTGCCTCCTAGGCCAAACAACGATCCATGGAGAGCCTGGCAGTTTTACTGTGTCACTCGGTATATTATGAGACTGCTGGAAGTCGCTGGTAATATCGACTAGAAGATCTTTATCTTTAATAATAAGTTAATAATGACTTAATAACTCCCTGTGGGTATAGGCTAGTTTTTGTCTAACTCTGCTGTGACACCAGGAGCTCAAAGCCGCTGCGCTGTTGAAGTATGTTCCTCAAACAAAAATAATTACAATAATGTCAATGTGATAACATGGATTATGATGCCTTTTGTTACTTCCATAGTGATATGACCTGTAGATGTTCTAAGAGCAGAGTTTGTGTTACACTGTCATGATACTCTTAGTCATCACACACACACACCCCTCTGGCTTTACTCATCTGTGAATGCCCTTGGTATAGTAGCATATCAGTGACCAGGAGCCAAATTGACTTCTGGTGGTTGATTCCAACTGAATATGAATGCATACAATATGTCTGAAAACATATGGTTTAGGTTGCATCTAATTTTTTCTTTGCTCCAGTTTTAGCACATTTAAAGCAGGATGTGAGAAATTGGAATGGTTTCAAAGAAGGCAAACAGAATGTTGAGGTCTTGAAACTAAAGTTTATAAAAATAATCAAAGGAGCTGGTACATTTTATCCCTGAGAAAAGTCAATACTATTGTAGTGGGAGTGATGGGAATGGGACTAACTCTTAAAATACTTGTTGGGGAGGGGATCACATAAAAGAATATCAAATTAGTTCTCTTTTGTTCCATAGTGCAAGAAAGTAGATGCTGCTAACATATTAGAAAATCTTCTTTAAAAAAAAGCAGTTGAACTAATTATACATGTGCTATATTTCCATTCACTGAATATGTTCAGATCAAGGCTAGAAAAACAGACACCTGGAATGCTTTAATTTGGATTTCTTCATATGTGAATAGTTAGACTTTATGGTTGAGAGGCCCAACTCTTTTCTACCTGGCGTTGTGATGTAATGTTTGCCACCTTGCAGATTGTGACTATTTATTTAGATTTAGATTTTATTAAATTTATATCCCGCACCTATCTCCAATAGGACCCAGGGCGGTGCACAGGCATTTAAAAACACAATATACAGTACAAAATATACAAACATCCTAAAACCTTATTAAATTAAATACTCCTGTGCTAAAAATATAGTTTAGAAACCCTCTAATTAAAAAATTGTATAACTAACCCTCAGTCGTTTATCAGGTGGATTTACCCTAAGCCGGCTTGCTGAAATAGGTGCGTTTTTAAACGCACCTATAAATGTTGTTAGACAATTTGTTAAATTTCCTCCTTCCCATTCTTCTTTTCAGCTTAAATCTTTAGAGATAGGCTGCTCCACAAGAAAATGACTGGTTTAGAAACACCCAGTGTAATTTTATAACTAAGCTGCAAGTTGATAGGTCAGTTTATTTTTTGGCAGTACATTACTTATTCAATAAAACGTGAAAGGGGAGGACCTTGCTGCTTTTGATAATCAGTGTGACGCGTGCTTAAAACCACTGCTGGAAGTCAAACATGGAGAAATAAGAGAACTTTTGTCCCATAGGTATGAAATGAACAGAACTAAATAGCTCGGTGTGGATAAATAGCAAAATACTGTAATTTAATATTTGTGACATGCAAGGATGTATTATAATTGAAAGAATTCTTTTTCTAATAATATTGAAAGAAGACAATAGAAGTTCCTGTCTTGGTTATTCCTTTCCTTTTTTATTGGAATGAAATACTGTACTTATAAAATATAAGTCTGGAAAATATGCATGTGGTGTATGATTTATAAATAGTAAACTATTACTATTACAGCTATTACTAAGCCACATCATTGAATATGAAATATCACAATGTACTTTCAGAGCACCACAGGTTTCCTTTTTTTTCTTTTTTTTGGCAAGGAAAGATATTCACAGAATTAAATTGCAGTGGGAACAATTGTATTGCAACCTACATTAAGGAGAAAATGACATCTTTGATAAAAGATTTTTGAACATAATATATTTAAAAACACCACTTGCCTACATAGAATTCTCAGACAGTTTTCCATCCACTTTCCAGCCAAGCTGCTGCATTGAGATTCCTTGGATCAGGGCCTGAGATCCAATTTAGCATGTAGAAGTAAATAATGAACATGTAACTGCAAGAGAATAGCAAATAAAGCTCCCTGCCATCATTAGGTGCTATGTGATTTAGAGCAGGGGTCTCCAACCTTTGCAACTTTAAGTCTGAAGGACTTCAGCTCCCAGACTTCTCCAGCCAGCTGGCTGGAGAATTCTGAGAGCTGAAGTCCTTCAGACTTAAAGTTGCAAAGGTTAGAGACCCCTGATTTAGATGGTATGAAAAGAAAAACAGAGGAGAGAGAGAGAGAGAGAGAGAGAGAGAGAGAGAGAGAGAGAGAGAGAGAGAGAGAGAGAGAGAGAGAGCGCTTATGTGATTAAGTGTATAATCACATCACTGGCATTACCAGCATCATCTGTTGGCATCCATCCATGCTCAAGCATTACTTAGTAATATCTTCAATGAGGAAGCCTAGTGAATGTACTCACAGTGAGCATCAGATTACAAGGCTAGCCTACGCATATTTATCAAGACTCTTCATTACACTTTGATATCACAATGAACAATCAGAGGATAAGGTCAGTAAGAAACAGGTTGACTCAATCAGCACCCATGCATTCTCTCTTATTTTTATAAGATAAATGTCATTCTTTTGATGAATAACACTTAGCTATAGCCCCAGAGCATGATGGCTTGTGTGGTTAGGATGCTAAAATAGAGGTTAGCAAGCCTGCGTTCAAGACCCAAGTACTGCTGTGAGCTCCTGTCCTTCACTCCAACTCCTGCCGGCAACGAGAAAGGAGACCCCAATTGGACATTCCCCAGGCAATTGTGATGTCACCAGATAATCCTTTCAACCCAGAAGCATTACAGCAAAACCATGACCTCTTTCAGAAACCTTTCAGCTATTACTCTGCAATAAAGATAAATTGTGCTTGTTGGTTATAAAGTATTATCCTGACTCTGAAATTGTGTTATTTTCCTACAGATGAATGGAAAAAACTGGGATAGTGTCCATTCACAATAATTCTAATTGTCCTAGAAAGATCATAGGTTAAGCTAAAGGATAAAATGTCCCACTAAACAAAAATAAATAAAATCAGGGAATGGACAATTGCAATAAAGGTGGATATTATCCACCATTTAAGACAGGGTCAAGAAAGATGACAATTATGAATTATTATAATTATAGATCTTTCTAACAATTCTCACGTAAGGAATGTGTTTGCAACATTACTAGTGAAAGAGGGAAGGGAAAGATAAGTTTGGGAGACATTTGGGAAATTAGAGGCAGAATGACTTCACACATCATGAACCTGGAAGAGTCCATTTAGTTTACCATGCCCAACCTCCTTCCAAAGCAAGAATCTATATCAAATTGTCTTAGGGAAATGCTGCCCAGTTTCCACCTGAACTTATCCAATAAATGGCTCATCATGTCTCTGGACAATTGGTTTCACTGTCAAATGATTCTTAGTGTTAGTGAATTTCTTTAATGTTCACTTAGATTCTCCTTTAATGTACCATAAATCAATTGTTCTATGGCCCACAACCTGAAACAATAGGCAACCGGTCTTAATATTCCACATGGTACATTTCAGGTATTTGGTTATCCTTCAGTTCTCTTTTCTCTAATAATAATAATAATAATAATAATAATAATAAATTTATTTTATATACCGCATCCTCTCCCCAAGGGGACTCGGAGCGGTGCACAGGGAAAAAATTAAAATACTATAAAAATACATACATAGAATAAATACAGTGAATAAAAACGAATTAAATTAGAATTATCCCTGCGCTAAAATCCCCAAGTTATAGCACTAAAATTCCCTAACATCCCAAAGGTAGAGACTAACCTAGGCCGGCCAAGCAGAAAAAGTATGTTTTGAGTTTTTGACGGAAGGAGCGGAGGTCCGTAGTTGTTCTGATGTCGGGGGGAAAGTCGTTCCAGAGGGCTGGGCCCGCCACAGAGAAGGCCCTTCCCCTGGGCGTCGCCCGCTGACAAAGTCTAGTGGACAGCACCCGGAGAAGTCCCTCTCTGTGGGAGCGAATCGGCCGTGAGGATGTGTGGGTAGTAAGATCTTTTGATGATCTTTACTCTCTCTTCTTGCTTAGAATTTAGTTTCAAGTGATCTCACTGTGGCCTTTCTCTGACATTCTATTTTACTGAATCCTTTAAAAAATAAGTTATCAAGAATTGTAAATGAGGCCCAGAGGTGGGGCTTGACCAAAACAGAATAGAAAAGGATGATTATTTCCAAAGATTTGGAAGCATTTACCTTCTTTGCAACTACAGTATCTTTGCAACTATTCAATTAGCATGTAATAAGTATTCTAAGCTTTTGTTCACCAGCACCTACTCCCATCCTATATCTATTTGGTTTTTGTTTGGCTAATTGCCCACTTCACATGTGTCTCTGATCTGTTACATTATTTTACTTTCAGTCAATTTCTCCAAATTGTTAAGCTAATTTTCTCCTCTACTGTGCTAGCTATGTTGCTCAATTTTGTTTTACTTGAAAATTAAGTTCAGTTTAATAATATAATCTTTTAATTTTGAGGCTGCCCAACTCTACAACAACTTTGAGTGGCTTAAACTGAAAAAAAGAATGAAAGCAGAACAAAATACATCAAAGGAAAGAGAATGCAGCCAATCAGAAGATTGACCCCGAAACACAAAAGGATTAAAATAATACTACAAAGGATTCCTCCAGTAATTTTATCCAAATCATCAATGAAATGATTGAGGATGAGAGGCCAATGTCAACTGTCCCTTGGCATATTCAGCAAAAGAAACTCCTGGGACATTACTTTACCAAGAGTATAACTTTACTGATTGGTTGCTACAGGAACAGAAAAAGTGAAGCTAGTGAAAAATAGCATAGTTAATTTCCCCCTTTCCCCATTTGGAATGCCCATTATCCACTGTCCACCAATCCAACACATTCTTTTTATTTTGGGAAAACAGTCTTTGTCTTTGGAAGACATGGCCTTGAAGTATCAGGATCTTTTCAGGTTGCAAACGGCTCGCATAAATTCCTTACAACTCTGGTCCCTTAACCAGTGTTAGCAAATAAATGCGGAATAGTGTAATTCACCGGACAGTAAACAGATACGTTGCTGTAACCACAAACAAACTCTAAAACAGTGATAGTAAGAAAATAAATAATCTTTACTTTGTATTTAACTAAAATACTTCTTCCAACTAACTTCTCAAACAATGAAACAACAGTCCTTCACCAAACAAAGTTATCTCACAGTGATGCAAAACAAATCTTCCTTCTTCAATATCCAGCTTCAGCTCTTCAGACGGCAATCAGGAAAACACAGGAATCAAAGGAATCGAACAGGGAATTGACTGTGTTCCTGACCTTGCTTATATGGTAAAGCTGAGCAGCACAGCCAATCAGAATTCAAAGACAGTTCTTAAAGCTACATAACTCCTTAAGAACATAGGCTCATATATATTGCCAACCCAATATAAGGCTGAATATCCTAACACATTCCAAGCATTCTCCTCCCCACTCCCTTTGTTTTTGTTGTCAAGCTGCAAGTAGAGTTGTGTTACGAGACATCCTTGACAGTTGTCTTGAACTGAACTTAATTTTCTGGCATCTCATTTGATACTTCTTCCCCACTCATTGAATACCTCTTATGAATTCTTTTGAGTCCGTGTTTTGAGCCAGATCTAAAGTATTTTTTCTGCTGTTCAGTCATGACTGATTCTTGGAGACTGACTGACAAGTCCCTGTAGTTTCCTTAGCAAGATTTTCCAGGAATAGTTTTTGCTATATTCTCTTTCCTAGAACTGGGACAAAGGATCAAATGTTATCTTTCTGGCTTTGTGCCAAAGGTGGGACTAGAAGTCATAGTCTCCCTGTCTCTAGCCAGTTGTCTTAACCACTAGACAAAACTGCTATAAACTAAATTTATCTTACAGTAAATGGATTTGCTTTGATTGTTGTAGTCTCTGTAATAATTACTCAAAAAGCAAGTCTTTACATTATAGATATTTTATAAGCCTGAACTTAGTAGTAATTTCTGATTTTTGTTTCCCCAGAAGTTCCCATCGCCTAAGGCAGGGATGTCCAAACTTGGGAACTTTAAGACTTGTGGACTTCAACTCCCAGAATTCCCAGCTATGCTGGCTGGGGAATTCTGGGAGTTGAAGTCCACAAGTCTTAAATTTCCCAAGTTTGGACATCCCTGGCCTAAGGCTTTCCTTCTAAGCTTTGAACTGGAATGAGGGAATCATTCATCATTTCCAAGTGACCTTTCCTCACTCCACACTACCACTTAACAAGAGAAGTTATTTCTATATCTAATAATAAATTATACAGATATCATTTCTAAGTAATAAAAAAAGAAAATGCTTTTTTAATGAAGCATTTGTGGAATAATGCTTTAATGTTAATGTTACATTTTTAGTCCAAATGATTGAAATGCTCATGATATGCAGAAAAAGTTAATGAGAGACAGAATCATGAACTAGCATCGTGTAATTATGCTGACTGTCCGTCTTTCTTTTACTGCCAGTAGTTTCAAAGACTTTTTAGCTGAATAACTTTCCAACTTTGTTCATTGTATCCAGATTTCTGCAAAGCAGTAAAAAGCAAGCCAGAGTACTGTACATAAATATTCAGGAATATCTTAAAACAATATAAAATAGATTAATTGGCATATGCTCAAACTTTTCTGGTTGTGGCTGAAGCCATTGTTTTCATTTATCCTGAAGTCACTGGGTTGAATTAAACTGCCCAATATCTTATCTAGAAATACTTTAGCAAAGCTTAAAAATAAATAAGGGGCAGAATATATTATCATGATCATTTGCAATCTCTCCTAAGACAGCAGGACTGATGAAAAGTTTGGATACAAACAAAATACAAAGTCTATTAGATTTTTTAAAAAAACCAGAAATTGAATATGCTGAAATGAAAAATGAAAAAAAAAAAGCATCATGTTCACTTTGAAATGAGAACTACATAATTTCTTCACTGCCGTACAATTACACTCAAATTAGAAAGGTATATCTATGTGTGATTTATTTCTAATTAATATGGTTCATTAAAAGCAACTGAGGCAAATATATCATCATGTCTTACAGTATGCTAAGCACATTGGCTACAAACCAGTGGTGGGTTCCGGATCTCGTTGCAACCGGTATGTTGCAATGGGACCGAGCATCCACCACTTACCGCCCACAATGCTCCATCTACTTGGCGGAGCATCATGTAGGTGTGTATGCTTTGTGCACGTGCACAAAAGCCCTGATCAGCTCAAATACAGGTAAGGAGGGCGGGAGTGTGGAGCGGGAGTGTGGAGCACCATACTGGAACAGTACCTGGTGCTCCTAGCAGGCATCGGTTTGCCTATACCAGGGCATACCGGTCATATCTCACCACTGCTACAAGCATACTCCACAGTTCTCAGTCCACACCTACAGTCTCTGCATTCTCCCATTTAAGGTTGATGTTTTTCATTTCTTCCTGAAATGTTTGGCCCCAGGTTTTTCTTTATTCTTTTTGTCTGACCATCTGGTGCCATCCAATGGATTGCAGTCTTTGTTGGGCATTGCTCACTCAAATGGACCACATGTCCAGCAAAGCACATTCTTTGTTCTGTCACTATCTCAGAGTCTCTTTGGGAATTACTTCTTTGTAGAATTTCCTTGTTTGTGACATGGTCCTGATGTGAGATACAAATAATCCTTCTGAAGGAACATTGTTAGAAGATGTTGATCTTATGAATAATTCTTGTACCTTTCCAAGGTACTCTTTCCAAGTCTCTCTGGCATAGAAAGCAATCAGTATAACAATGGCATTAAATAAGCTGATCTTGATCTCGGTTGCTGTATTTATGGCCTATGTGATCCATACTGAGCACATTTGTTGTAAGAGAGAAGAAAATATATAAAAGCACATAATAATGTGTAAGCAAATAGAGTTTTGCCTTAATATCAGGTATTAATGGGTTTATTTCCATTTCATAGTTACACAGTGATGAACAACAATAAATATACAGTAGTTTTTTTAAATGCAAAGACAACTGCAGCTAACAATTTATATAGTAACAGCTAAGAATATAAACCTACTTTATAGAGTTAACTACATAGTTAGACTATAGCTACATCTTAAGATAGAATATGATTCTTTAGAGGCTGTTGAACTACAAGTCTAGGCCAGTGGTGGGATTCAAACATTTTTACTACCCGTTCTGTGGGCATGGCTTGGTGTCCATGGTATGGCTTGGTGGGCATGGCAGGGGAAGCATACTGCAAAATCTCCATTCCCACCCTACTCCAGGGGAAGGGTATTGTAAAATTTCCATTCCCTCTCCACTCCAGGGGAAGGTTTACTGCAAAATCCCCATTTCCTCCCGATCAGCTGGGACTCGAGAGGCAGAGATGGGGGCGGGGCTAGTCAGAGGTGGTATTTACCAATTCTCCAAACTACTCAAAATTTCTGCAACTGCTTATCCAGAACTGGTCAGAACCTGCTGAAAACCACTTCTGGTCTAGACATCTTTGGTTATTCAGATATGCTAACTTTAGTTGACAGAGCTGTCATTCAAAAATATCTATAACACTATCCAACAATTGAAGATTGCTGAAAGATTGAATTTGGGAGAAGAAATTCTACCTACAGGATGGCCTCTCCTGTATAGCTGTATAAAATGTAACAGCTATCCATGAGTGGTGTTCCCTAGGAATGAGAAATGAAATAAACCACAATTTCTTATCCCTGAGAAGGAAGGAAGGGAAGGGAAGGCAGGACGAAAAGGAAGGAAAGAGGAAGGAAGATCTATGAAAGAGATAATGCCTTTTTTCTTGGCTAAATGGGTTTTTCTTATTAATTTCTTATGTACTCTTTAAACATTTTCAGACTCTGACAGATAATCTCTAGAAGTGATTAATATATTTCAGCTAAATATTCAATGTATTGGAAAGTGGAACTTCTACATTATGAATGAAGATATCCAAAATGTATATTTTATTTTATTTAACTTTTTTTTGGGATGCCTGTCATTTATATTAGAAAATCTGGGCCAATCCACTACAAACAGAATACCTTCTATATATATTTCACATAAAGCTTATCCTCTTTATGACAAATGTAGGATAGCATATTTAGAATGGATTTTTATATTGGAAATACTCTACTCTGTTCTTGCCATGGCTTATCTACGTATGATATATCTAATGTTAACCAAAGAAACTATTTTGAGTCTCAAGTCGAAGCATGAAATATGCATATTGTGTAATAGGGGACTATGCAGGCCTTGTGCACAAAATATATAAGCAAGGTGTGTTTAATTGCACTTAAATTGATTATACTTCAATGGCAGGAAGTAACTTCCCATATAACTGCCATGCATGTCTGTTCAATTGTCCTTCAGTAATTTGAAATAACTTCAAATAAAACATTTCTTATGTATAAAATGAAAAACAGTGGTTTATTTATCTTTCTTCATGAAAACACTAATATGATTATGAAAGCATTTCATTATGAATGTTATTTTGGTCTCTAGTTATTAAAATAACAAAAATGGATTTCCTGCAGAGAAAAAAAAATCACATGGCATTCATTGTACATTTTTTTTATTTTTTTGCCTCTTTCATTAAAAAAAATAAATGTTTGATCTTAGATAGCAGTACTGGGCAACTTTAAAAAAAAATCAAGAACCCTTCTTTTCCCCATATAGTGTCAGCCTCTGCTTTCTTGCTTGCTTCGACTGTCATTGTAATGGGGAGGGAGGGGCTATGGTATTTGGGAATGGGACTGTATTTGTGCAGGAGGTGTTCTGGAGATAGTAGATGCTCTCACTTTCTACTTCACATTTCAGGAGCTGGTACCGGCAGTAGCCAAGGTCAATGGTCTTGCATACCATTCTGATGATGCTCCTGAACATGCAACCCACATGACATCAAGGGGTTTTTTGCATTGGACAGGGAGTTGTGGAGTTGTGGGGGAAAGGGGTTGGACGCTTATTGATATGTATGCTTTCATGCGCGAATATCTCAGACCTTGCTTGAACTTGGCTGCATTCTTCTCGTGACCAGTAAAAGTGCTCTTAAATCTTTAAAATGGATTTGAGTGATTTTTTTCTTGGTCATCGTTAGAGGCAGTTCGGACATATAGTGTTTAATCAAGATTTTATAGTCCTGTTCATCTTACAGAACAATTTCCGGGTGCACCTCAAGGGCTCCCCTTGAGGTACACCCGGAGACTTCAGCTAGTCCAGAACGCAGCCGCGCGAGCAATTATGGGAACCGCCAGGTTTACCCATGTAACACTGCTCTTGCGCGAGCTGCACTGGCTACCTGTCGTCTTCCGGGTGCGCTTCAAGGTGTTAATTATCATCTTTAAAGCGCTCCATGGCTCGGGACCTAGCTATCTGCGGGATCGGATCCTGCCTCATACATCCTCACGGCCGATTCGCTCCCACAGAGAGGGACTTCTCCGGGTGCCGTCCACTAGACTTTGTCAGCGGGCGACACCCAGGGGAAGGTCTTTCTCTGTGGCGGGCCCGGCCCTCTGGAACGACCTTCCCCCCGACATTAGGACGACCACGGACCTCCGCTCCTTCCGTCTTAAATTAAAAACACATCTTTTCTGTCTGGCCGGCCTAGGATAGTCTCTCTGTCTCTGGGGTTTTATTGGGAAGTTTTTTAGTATAGCTTAGTTTTAATGGGGAATTTTAGCACAAGTTTAGGTTTAATTTGTTTTTTAAAGAAATGTTTGTATATATTTATTGTTTTTTATTTTTCCTGTGCACCGCCCCGAGTCCCTATGGGGAGAGGGAGCGGTTTACAAATATTAAATTGAATTGAATTGAATTGAATTATGTTGGATGCTGTAACTCAGCTGTCAGACCTGTCCCAGTCTGATCACTGGGGAAGAAAAACCCTCGACTCTATTTGGTTGGCATTTTTACTAAGAGATGCTGGTTGCAATAAAATCAGATGAAATCTAAGTTCCTGCATAAAAAGGCAGACTATTTCCCTCGGTTCCATTCCTTCCCCCATGACCTGTCCAAACACAGCCAATACACCTGGATGTTTTGGGAACTCTGAGATGTTTTTGTCTGGCAACTTTCCACACTCAAGGCAAATGGCCTTGAAGATGCCTTGGCACAAAGTGATCCCACAGTGAGTTTCTTTTCTACAAATGTCATTTTCACTCCCAAACTCCCACACGAGAATGCATATAGGTTTAATTACTGACCATTTGGTTCCCCCTCAATCTTTCCCTCAATCTTTTGATGGCAGGATGCCAGCACAGCACCAAGCCGAAGATGGTGGATCTGACATAAACATTCAAATGTTGTTCAGATGATTTTAAGTGGAACTTGGCAATCTATGACTCATTGGTTCAAACTTTCAGAAATATGTCCTTACCTACACAGAGAAACAGAATAACTATGGGTAATTTGTTAATGTTTTGGTTTTAAAATTAAGGAAGAAAACATTTTATTAAAGAAAAAAGATGCGTAGCAAGTCTAATATAGATGTTTTTTGCTTAACCCAGGAAATTTAGATTACATTTGTAATTGTTTTGCCATTCTTTAAGAATGCTCTAGCATTTTCACTTCTTATTTCTTCACTTAAAGTGACATATAGCTGACCATGCTGGAATAACAGTTTCTCTAGATACATCGGCAATTCTCCATGGGCAATTTGTCCATGTAAAGTGAGAGCAAAGTGGGAATCAAAAAGGCACATTGTCACCTTCTTATAAATTGAGTGTAATTCTTGGAAAAAATGACAGTCATTTTTGAGTGCAATGAGTTCTTGTAGACTTCTTCCACAATCATCTGCATTCCATTGCAAAGTCTTGAAAGATTAAATTTTCTCATTAAAAAGGTGAGAGATCCTATCTTTAGTTCCAGATTATGTGGCAGCCATCCAGGGAGTTCAAATGACTCAAGGAATTCTGTTAAAAAATGAGTAATGTTAGCAACCTCACTGGGAGCATTGAAGGAACAATTTTATTTCATCATTCTGGGGAAGTGTGTAATGCATGTGAAATTTGTTTTTCTCATTAATTCATTGAGCGAAACCAAGAAACAGTTCTTTGAGCATATTTCTGCAGAATTGCCAAATGTTGGGTAAAGGAAAATGTGTACATTCTTTCATAGTTCTTGCTGGCAGAACCACATCTTCAGATAATTGTTTCATCATTTTAATTTTTCTGATTTTTTGCCTTCTCCAACATCCAATTAGAACTCAGAATATCCTCCTTCTCCCTCACTCAATCACATGTTTCTCTTCAATTGAAGAGTTGACAAAATTTGTACACAAGTATGATAAATGTTTATGTACGAACCACAACACCCTGTTAGGGCCCCAATTAAGAGAGGAGACATACTGTTTCCTTTTATGACTTTCGGCTCATCACCAGAGACCATCTAGACAGAAAGCCATGGGTTCCATTGTGTGATTTTTTTTTAATATGTGTGTTAGTTTTATGAGCTGATCAATAAATAAATCAGAGAGACTAGTATAGATCTATTTCGAGCTTTTTAGCTCTCATCAGCTAGCCATACCCTTACTGGGATTCGAACTGGGGCTGTATTGCATATCAGGCAGGAGCCTGAAAGAACTAGGTTGGGGGCCAGTCTACCTGATCTCTCTCTGCCAAAGGACAGGTTGGTCTATGCTCAGCTTCAGAGTAGAAAGCAATTGAAAAATGAAACAGGATGAGCAAGGATTAAGATATAGTTAATACTATACTTGATTGATTCCAGAGAGATCCAGTTTCTGCTCCATCTGCAGCTATAACAGCTTACTTGCTGATTTTCAGCTCAGCCTATATCACAGGGTTGTTATGGAGAAATGTAGGTTGGAATACTATCTATGCACCTTGTGTTCCTGACCAAACATGGGATGTCTGTGTGCCACATAAAATAATAAAAATATCCATGAATTTTTTTCATGCACTTTAAAGTTCTTGCTTTGTTAAGAGCTACATGATAAAGATGACCATCATGGCACCATAGCAGCAGGACAGTAGCAGCCAGTAACACTGAAGTAAACACAACTTTCCTAAATTTTGAGAATCATGGGTCTTAGATTTTGGACACATTCTGTAAGTTAACCCATTTGAGGTACTTTAGTTCAAAAATTGTTGCTCAGGGGTTGAAAATCTGAATCTGGCACACGCTCTTGCACACAAAATTTGAATCATGCACTCTCTTACCCTTTTTATTTTTCCAAACATTTTCCCTATTTAAAGTTAAGGAGGATGCATTTATAAAGGCATCCTACATTTTATATATGGAAAATCTTTATTTTTATACAGACATTATGTCTAACCCATTTGCATGTAATGGAGAAGATAATAATAGAGATTTCATATAAACTAGCTTAAAATTTGAGATGGCAAACAAGCAACCTAACGTACAAGTTCAACTTTCTTTTCATCCTGATTTTGTAAGGTTATTTAGAATTTCCATTGAAAATATTTGGCATAGGCTAATTTCCCATAATACATAGATGGCCATTTCTGAGATTCATTTCTTATTTACTTATGATATTTTCAGTGTCATTTCTACACTTGGAAGTGATTCCAACATGGAACTATTTTTAAAATGTAAATGTGTTATTGAGCTACAATGAAAAGTCCCTGCATAATTTAGATTTCAGAACACATTAATTGAAATGAAATATTTGAAACAAAGGCTTTATGCAAGACATTCCAAATCCCATTGCCTACTCTAGTATGATTTAAAACCTTCCCTGAAACATTGACTAAATTTCCCATTGGAAAGCTGCACTGCCCTTCCCCCTCCCAAAAGGTAGTGTTGAATTGGCATTGCTGATACTGCCCATTAGACACAGATATGAAGTAGGAAAATATTCCGTACATGTATTCTCTTTTCTCCAAAGGCGACCTTTCTTAAAGGAAAACATTGATTTCCCCCCAAAGATATACAGAAGGACAATCAATCAATGACAGAATTGCAAGCAAACCAACAGCAAAACTATCCCTAGTTTATTCAGTTCTACTCCTTAAGGTCATGCATTTATCTTTCATGCATTGTTGGAGAGTTGTTCATAATCCAAAACAATTTCCACATTCTTGTTTTTGGAAAATATGCATGAATAAAAAATAATGGAATACCTACTGTATCTATATATATCTTACCACTTTATTTTTAATCTTTCAGTGATATAAGCATACTAATTAAAAATGATCCAGACTTTGTTAAGACTTTTTAATGCAATATGATGCTTGCTTGCTTGTTTTTATTTGTGTAGAGGAGACCACACTTAAAGTCAGCTCTGGCTTGTGTTAAAGTTAAAAAAACACTATAAAGATAACGTACAATAAAAATACTATACATCATTACTTATATTAATATAACTAATGATAATTAACTACTATTAATTAATCATCTCTAGGATGATTAATACTAAAAACTGTCTCTGATGCAATGGCTCAGATTTTCCCACCTTGCTAGCAGATTTACCAATGCATTGTATCCCACTTCATAACCTTGAAAAAATTCCCCAACTGCCTATCATTAATGATTACAATGCAATTGCAGTACCTCAATGGAGTATCAAAAATAAAAATACCATCAAAGGCAGCATATTATTTTCAGGCTGTATTTTAGGCTGTATTTCTTCATACTGTTAGCCTTTTCCAATGTCACCTTTCAGTCATCATTCATTAGTCTGCCAGCTAGTTGAGCGAAGGATTGTGGAACCAAGCAAGTGAAATTTTCCTCAAGAAGCCACCAACTGGCAAATCTACATCGGCTCCCCCCTCAGCAACTTCCAGCCCAAGCATGCAGCAATCGAAAATTACCTCATTACTACAAAAAGAAGTTGCTGGAGAGAGTTTGAAAGAACTATCTGTTACACAAATGTTTCAGGAACTTATGAGAGGTCAAAGCGATTTCAAAGATGAGCTCAGAGAAGTAAAACAAAGCATAACAGATAATAAACAAAGGATTACAACGTTGGAAGAGGGGGCGGTCGGGTTGGGGAAAGAGGTTAAGGAGGTCTGAAAGGGAAATCTAGAATTAGAAAACCTTATGTCTAAAATAGAATTTGAAAGAATGTCTTTTTTTCTCAGGTTCCAGAATTTACCAGAGATTGAAAATGAAGATTTTAAAGATATTATGAGTACAATTTTAGCAGAATACCTTAAAAGAGATAAAGAACAGATCTGGTGGGATATGGACCTGGCCTACCAAATTAATTCAGCATACGCTAGAACCCATAATGTTCCAAGAGAGGTACATGTTAAATTCCTCAGGAGGACCACGAGAGATGAGGTGCTGGGGGCTCAAAGGGGGGGACCGTTAAGATATCAAGATAAAGAAATTACCATTTTAAAACAAATTCCAAAAAAAAAATAGAGAAACAAGGAGGAAATATTCCTTCTTGTCAAAGAAATTATACAATAGAGGAGTTTGGCTTAGATGGTTGTTGCCAGAGGGAATGTTGATCTTCTGGGAGGGGACCAGAACCAAGATTAAGACAGTAAATGAGGCAGAAGCCTTCATTAAAAAACATTCTTCTCTCCTAGAAGACAAAGATAGTGGAGGCGGGGAAAGGAGCAGCAAGACAAAAGACATGGGAACAGAGGGGGCTATGCCTCCACCTGGGGACAAGGAAAAGGGAGCAATATCGAAAAGGCTCAGGTCACAAAAGTAATTGTATTTGAAATGTTATTGTAATTGTCGATATAATAGAAAATGGCAAAGAAAGAGACGATTAAACACATGGTTGATATAATGTAAGAACTCTGTTTAAGCTTATCCTTTATATGTTACTTCTAAAATTGTAAATCTGTGAGGTTTGGGGGGATTTCTATTACCAGCATGGGAGCTACCAAAAATTTTTATGTACCCCTTTCCTATGAATATTTTTAAAAACCAATAAAACTTTTACAAACCGAAATTTTCTTCAACTTCTGGTAGTCGTCAAATGTGAGATGCCAATAAGATAAAGGGCAGAGTCAATCAAGTGGACAATATCAAGGCAACCAACCTCCCTGTAGTTTGATGCACATAGATGGAGACTTTATAAAAGGAGGATATACATTAAGAGTCAATAAAACGTAGTCATTTATAAATGTGGAATATGATGAGAAGTTCAGTTAATTCCCATTACCCAGGACCTAAAACCAGAAAGAGTGTGTTACAGTTGAGCAATATTTATAAGACTTCAGGCAAAGAACTATCAGGGTAGGATTATGAGACAGAAGTTCAGAATCCCAAAATGTAACAGGGTTAATTTACCCCATTCTGAAATTACATGGAAAAAGAGAGAGAAATAATCATATAAGGATAACTATCATGAGACTGTCATGCCCAGCATCTAAAATACTTTTAATATATACCGGTCATATAAGGCAGGGGTCTCCAACCTTTGCAACTTTTAAGTCTGAAGGACTTCAGTTGCAAAGGTTGGAGACCCCTGATATAAGGGTTTCATCACCTGTATTGTCATGTAGGCTGGTTACCATGAAATTAGAACAGTTGACTATATAAATATTGGAAACATGGGTCTTTTTTCCAATTTGATATACATGTTCTAAAAATGATATTCCTATAGCTTCATATTTTTTAGTGAGTACAGTTGACATTGAGATTAGTTAGAGAAGCACAGTCAATGCGGTTTAAGATTAGTGTGGCTTTTCACATAAACAGAAAGCAAAGTTGTAGCTGTGCGATTAATGATGTTTGTTGCTATTGCTGTTACAAGCAGTGGTAATCTTTTTATTCAGAAGGCATTTAGTAAATGACAGGATAAGAGGAGAAAACATGTCCCGCCTCATTTAGAAATATTTTAAAATCCATCAAATGTGAACAGCTCCACCATCCTTTTCAACATTGATAAGTGGTTTATGGCTTTCTACTTCTGTAGCCCTTCTAAGGATCGAGAGTCATAATTACAGGTGGCATATGATGGGTTCATGTTGTCTCTCACATTATGCTCCATTTGTTAACATATAGCATTGTGTCATCTTTTTTTTTTGTTAATAATAGTTTTAATTATTTTTTCATAAACACAAATGGTACAAATTTCACAGAAAGCCACATCAGAGCACATCAAAAAGCCATCTTCCATTATGAGTTATCAATTTTTAAGAATCTATTAATTTATCACTAATTTCTATAAGTTTCTTCAATAGCATCACTTATTTTTCATATCAGATTGTTACAATTCTTATACCTCAGTCTTCGTCTTACTAATTATTTTAACATCCTTTTATATATGAAGTATACCTATGTAGTGGCATTCTGTTTATAAAACTAACAGAGAGAAGAAAAAAGAAAATATTAATTTAAAAATCAAAAGTCCACTCTGAATTGTATCCTCTAGAAAACATGCTAACCCGGCGTTCATAAATTCTGTGCATCTCTAAAATAGTTATTATTCATAAGTAATCTCATTTTATAATTTTTAAATCTGGAATTTTATCATATACCTTAATATCAATATCCCACAATTCTTGTCAAGTATTTCAACATCAATCTATTTCTTCTTTAAAAATGTCTTTAAAATCTAAGCGTTGTGTCATCTTAACTTAATAGAACACTGAGCACATTCATATGATAGTGGTCTCATGGTACAAAGTCAAATAAATGGGAAATATTTATTGTAAATTAATAGCTGAGGTAATATTTGATCAATATTAGCCAACATCTGCTCCATGGGTTCTTTGTATCTTGAGTTAGTCCTTTGAGTAGAAGCATTGCTTTTTGTCCAGCATAAAGTGTCTACCTTTACTAAATACAAATGCACAACATTCCATTTATGTCAAAAAGTATGCCTGAAATGATGCATTATGACTCAAAACCAAGTTTTATTTATTTTTTATTTTTCCTCTCAAGGATAGTCACAGGGTTTGCTTAAACATTTCTCAAAATCCAGTAAATAGAAGTTCACAATCATAGCGTCATCAAGGGGATTAGCATCTGTGGCATACTTTAGCTGAAATAGTAGGTTAGCTAAATTTATTCCAAAAGCAGTGATCTGAAAAATGGAAGAGGTTACAACTGACATTTCATTCACACAATCTGCTTTCAAGGCAATAAGCAGTATTTGTTTTCAATTTTAATGTACTACTTTTCCTCAAAAACTTATTTCAATGAATTTGTACCAAGATTGTGATATATTAAAAACACCTGCCTACAGCTACTCACACAGTCATTCCAAAGAGGCAGCAGAGTGTTAAATAAATATATCTTGGATATTCAGCTAAAATGTGGAAAATAGAGAGTAATTATCAAAAGTCTAAAACACGAAACTGTTGTTGAATTCTTCACTGGAGAAATGTACACAAAAATAATAAAAAGTGACTGCATTATAATCTCAGCCAAAATAGTACCAACATTTTGTATAATAAAGAACTATTCATAAAAATAATGACTCAGTGGCATAATGAGTAGCCTATAAATTATGTAACATTAATGGAAGTTCAGTAAGACTCATATTTAAGACCTTCCTTGCAGTGGCATAGCGTGGGTTGTCAGCACCTGGGGCAAGGCAAGTAATTTGCGCCCCCTCCACGCCTGGCACCCTCCCCCTCCACAGTGGGCGGCGACCCGGCGGCTCGGATCGGATTCGCACAGCCAGCACTGCAGAGAGAGTGAGTGAGCCAGGCAGGGACAGAGAGCTGCGAGTGCGAGCGCCCCCCCCCCAGATGTTGCACCCGGTGTGGCCAGCCCCCCCTGCACCCCCCACACTATGCCTCTGCTTCCTTGTGAGAGTGATCTGTATCAAATGTCACCCCTTTGAATGCTAGTGGGGATTTGACTGATCTAGTTGGCAATCTTGCCTCATTGCTCCATTTGCATTCCTTTCAAATGTACATACTTGGTAGAAGAGGATGACTCTCCCAAATAGCAGCATAGTCTACTTTGGTTAAGGTTTTTCTTCGATAGAACACCCAAACAAATTTAAGAACTTTCCTTGTCAACATCCTCAGGTTCAGAGGATGCTCTATAGCAGAATCTAAATCTCTTCAGAGTCATAGATGTCTAAGACAAAAAACTAACAAACAAGCAATAACTTTTTATCATTCTGTACAGCTTCTCTAGAGAATTCCAGGTGGGTCTAAGTAGATTCTAGATGGGCCTAGGATACATTCTAGGTGGGATGATGATGATAATTTTGATACCAAATCAACATGATTGTTGTAAAAATACAAATAAAAATACATAAAATACATGATCAGATATAGAACCAATGCTAATACATTTGGAAAACCAATATTCCAACCACTCTTCATTGACCTAGCAGGATTACAAATTCCTTTGACCTTTACTCTTTAGAAATGAACTCAGAACATGCCTCAGAACATGTTCCACCCAGAAAAAAATAATTAGCACAGAGAAAGAAGGCAAAATAGAAAGAATGCTAAAGATGTTTTTCATGTCAAAATAAATTTTCCAGAATTCTTATTATGTTCTATTATTTCTTAACTTTATGGATGTTTTTGTTGAGTTGAACTTTGTTGACTTTATGAAAAGTTCCATGCAGTTTTCTTGAAAACAATGTGGAAGTTATTTCTCATTGCCTAGTTTACCATGTTCTGATATTCCCATCAGAAGTCTGTTTAATTTCTGAGGCCAGACAAGCTCTATCAGATTAGTTTTTAAGATGCAGAAATATATTGATTACAATATATTCAAGCTAAGAGAATATTTTTTTCATTGTTTAGCATAATCTTTTTACATAGTATATTCTGAGATATTGCAAACCAACCAAGGTATGCTCCAAGAGATTTAGTAGTTGCAGATACACATATATCCTCTATCCATTTCATAAGGAGAGATAGTGTTACAGAACAAAGGTAGATACATATATCTGCTCTCAAATATATACTGTGTGTGTGTGTGTGTGTGTGTGTGTGTGTGTGTATGTTTTCTGAGGTTTTCGTGGGTGTTTGTATGTAGGTCTTTGGTTGTTCGGGTTTTCTCCCGCGGGAGAAAACCCGAACAACCAAAGACCTACATATATATATATATATATTTGTTTTCGTAGATTTTCACGGGTGTAGGTATGCTGGCATAGCTGGCTTCGGGGATTTTCCCGTGTATAAGGCCTTATACACGGGAAAATCCCCGAAGCCAGCTATGCCAGCATATATATATATATGTATGTATGTATGTATGTATGTATGTATGTATGTATGTATGTATGTATGTATGTATGTTAGTTTGATGAGCTGATCAATAAATTTAAATTTGAGAGACCAAGATAGATCTATTTCAAGCTTATTAGCTCTCATGAGTTGGCCACAGCCCACTGGGATTCGAACTGGGGCTGCAATGCATCCAAGGCAGAAGCCTAGCACTTCAGCCTAACCGGTTCTACCTATTTCATCAGCTAAGCCAGGAGTATTTAGTATAGATAACTGTTTTCACAACTTCCTGTTAGAGCCCCATTAAGGGAGGAGACATACTGTTTCCCTCTCTGCCTTTCGGTTCATTACCAGAGACCATCTAGACAGAGAACCATGAGTTACGTTGTGTAATATAGATATATATCCCATTATCTATAAATACATATTTACTGGATTAATATGAATTGTATACATTTATTTTCCATGTATTTCTGTACAAATATTAGCATTGTATTTTTATTTTATCACTTTTAAACAGTGTCTAAACATCAACTGAGACAGTGAACATTTAAGGCAAGCAACACAAATAATTGAAAAGTATTGGACAATTAAAACCTACAAAAGACTTTAAAAGTCAAATTAAAGACATACACTTTTACTTATTTTCAAAATATTGAGAGTTTGAAAACAAGTTTTAATTGTGGAATGCCCTAAATCTATGGATTGTACTGGCATCTTCTCTTACTAAACTAATTACTACAAAAAATTAAAAACATACTTGCCTCTCTGATATTTTTCTGCTAGTGGAATGATTCATTACACTAAAAGTCAGCCAGCTGAATTTACAAAACATAAACAGCCCTAAGAATGGCAGTAGTATTGGATCTATTTCAGATACTTTTCCCTGCACGGATAAAGGTACATCGCTTTAATTTTAATAAATGCAGATGCAAATTATTAATGACATTGCAAATTAGTTTAAAGCCATCTTTAATTTTCTTCATAAATTGATGGAACTTGCCTCCTTAATTATGTTCTCAAATTCCAAATTCCAAATTCCATTCTATTTGTAAAATACTCGTTTCATTTTTCTCTACCATCTGTTGCTCTAAGTTGTTTTTCAAGAGAGCCAGTTTGACAAACTAGAGTAATATAAAATATGTGTAATTCACCACATAGAAATAGAGAATGAATGAAACGCCAAGTATCTTCTATGCATAACTTCTTTCACTCTTTATAAAAATAAACAATGACAAAAAATATTATCACTTAAAGTTCAGAAAGAATTTACAACTTGGTCCACATGCTGTGCAAAACTCATCAACCACTTTTAGCGGTCTGGGGAGGAATTATTTAATTGCTTATTTGCATCCTTTGCTTAATACTCAGATGCTGTGGAGATTTAGCTACTCTGCTGTATCTGACTTGTTGGATCACAAATTTGCAGGATTGGATTGGATAATAGATATAGTCCAAGCTAAAGATGTACATAATGAAAGAGAGAATGAGAATAATGTTATATCTATTGGCTCCCACCAGCCGTCTCTGTTTTTTCAGAATATTTAAATAAAGTCAATATTGTATATTTATTTATTTATTTGTTCATTTGTTTGTCAACAAGTACAAGGAAACAAGTATCAATATATTTATTCATTTATTTATTTATTTTATTATTTGGATTTATAAACTGCTCCCTTTCCCCAAAGGGACTGGGGGCGCAGGACAGGAAGTTAAAAAACATATAAACATAACAATTATAAATAATTAAAACTGAATTAAATAATTATCCCCCGTGCTAAAAATTTAAAATCATTAAAACTGTTACCCCGTTTAAAACCCAATTAAAACAATTTGAGCTTCAGACTATAGGCTAAGTGAAATAGATTAGGCCAGACTGGCCTGATGGAAAAAATAGGTCTTTAATTTCTGGCGGAAGGAGTGGAGGTCCGTAGTTGTTCTAAGATTGGGGGGTAGGTCATTCCAGAGGGTTGGGCCCACCACAGAGAAGGCCCTTCCCCTGGGCGTCGCCCGCTGGAATTCCCTAGTGGACGGCACCTGGAGAAGTCCCTCTCTGTGGGAGCGAATCGGCCGAAGGGATGTATGGGGTAGGATGTGATCCCGCAGATAACTAGGTCCCGTGCCTAGTTATAGACATAAACATGGACACATGAAAGAATGGCACAAATAAATGGATCTAAATAAGCAAAACATAGCCATAAACACATATAAAGAGTACATATATTAGTACAGGGATTGTAAGCACCCTGGTGCACTTATGCACACCCCCTAAGGGACCACTTAAGAAAAGTGTAAGGTAGACAGTTTAAGATAAAAGGTATGAGGGTTAGAGGAACTAACAACAGGATCTCTCGGCGGCTTTTGATACCATCAACCATGATATCCTATTGCATTGGCTGGAGGGGTGAGGGGTGAGGGGCACCGTTTTGCGGTGGTTCTCCTCCTACCTCTCCGATCGAGTGCAATTTGTATTGGCAGGGGAGCAGAGGTCGACCTCGAGGCCTCTCACTTGTGGGGTGCCGCAGGGGTCGGTCCTCTCGCCTCTCCTGTTTAATGCATATATGAAGCCGCTGGGCGAGATCATACGTGGGTTTGGGGTAGATTACCATCTGTACGCAGATGACACCCAGCTGTACATCTCTACCCCAAACCACCCCAATGATGCCGTCGAAGTGATGTCCCGGTATCTGGAAGCCATGCGGATCTGGATGGGAAGTAACAGACTCAAGCTCAACCCGTCCAAGACTGAGTGGTTGTGGCTACCGGTGCCCCGGTTCAACCAGCTGATTCCATCACTGGCCATTGGGGGCGAACATCTGGCCCCCGTGGATCGGGCATGCAACTTGGGCGTCCTCCTAGATGCCCGGCTGTCAATGGATGACCATCTGACAACTGTGGCAAGGGGGGTGTTTCACCAGGTTCGCCTGGTGCACCAGTTGCGTCCCCTATTGGACCGGGACGACCTTCGCACAGTCACTCATGCGCTTGTGACATCCCGTCTAGACTATTGTAATGCTCTCTACATGGGGCTCCCCTTGAGATGCACCCGAAGGCTGCAGCTGGTCCAGAATGCGGCCGCGCGGGCAGTTCTGGGAGTCACTAGATACTCCCACATAACACCACTCCTGCGCGGGCTTCACTGGCTGCCTGTGGCCTTTCAGGTGCATTTCAAGGTGTTGGTTATTATCTTCAAAGTGCTCCATGGCACAGGACCTAGTTATTTGCGGGATCGTATCCTGCCCCATACATCCCTTAGGCTGATTCGCTATCACAGAGAGGGACTTCTCTGGGTGCCGTCCACTAGGCAATGCCAGTGGGCGACGCCCAGGGGAAGGGCCTTCTCTGTGGCGGGCCCAACCCTCTGGAATGACCTTCCCCCTGACATTAGAACGACCACGGACCTCTGCTCCTTCCGCCAGAAACTCAAAACCCACCTGTTTCAACTAGCCGGCCTGAGCTAATTCCATGCTTCCCGCCTCAGTTTGTAATTTTAAATTATGTGATTAGGTTTTAAGGTTAAGTTTTTTATTTTTATAAATTTGTACAGGGGATTATTTAATTCGATTTTAGTTTATATGTAATGTTGATGTCACTTTTTAATTTTTTACCTGTACACCGCCCCGAGTCCCTTCGGGGAGATGGGGCGGTCTAGAAATCTAATAAAATCAAATCAAATGAAATCAGGTAGTGTGTTCCACACATTTACTACTCTATTGCTGAAATCATTTTTCCTGCACTCAAGATTAGAACAGATTACATTTAGTTTGCATCTATTGATAGTCCTTGTGTTATTGCAGTTGAAGTCAGAGTAGTCATTAACAGGTAGGATGTAATAGCAGATAATCTTGTGCACTAAGCTTAGGTCAGAACGTAGGTGGCATAGATCAAAATTATCCAGGCCTAAAATTTCAAGCCTGGTGGAATAAGGAATTTTATTATGAGCAGAGGAATTGAGTACTCTTCTTGTAAAATACCTTTGGACCCTCTCTAATGTTTTAATGTCCGCAATGCAGTGTGGGTTCCTGCAGGTGAACAATATTCAAGTATAGATCTGGCAAAGGTTTTGTATGCCCTAGTTAGCAACATAGTATTACCAGAGAGAAAACTGTAAAATAAGGTTGACATCTCTGAATGTCTTTTTGGCAATGTTGTTACAGTAAATCTGGGGCTTAGATCTTTCCAAATGAAGATTCCTAGGTCTTTGACAGAATGTGGCTCATCTTTTAGATAGTTTCCGCCCAGCTTGTATTTGATGTTCTGATTTTTATTGTCAATGTGTAGGACTGAGCATTTGTTCGCAGAGTATAGCATAATTGTAATAACAAATAATTATAAACTTACTATTAGATAAACCAGGCTTGTATATATTTTCTTGTTGCATAACTACACTAATCATTTTGGCAGCTTCCTGGTAATATCTCAATAATGTTTATTCATTTGTTTGTAATAGAAGAAAAGACAGATTGAGAATGATAGGAAAAAAAAGATTTATTTGTTTAGGATTATATGTTAACGTTTGATCTCTGAGTATACAGAAAAACCTGTAACCAATATGTTGATTTACAAAATGTTTCTCTACAAAAATCATATAAATATTCAATAGATAGATTTAAAGAATTAAATAAGAGCCTGTGCTAAAATTCCCACTAAAAACCCAACGTCCATTTACGTATTTGGCAGAAGCTATGTAACAATAAAATCTAAACGATTAGGCAAGACCAGCTTGCTGAAAAAAGTATGTTTTGAGTGAACGGCAAAAGAGGGGAAGGTCCGTGATAGTGCGAAGTTCGGGGGGTAGGTCGTTCCAGAGGAACGGCCCTGCCACAGAGAAGGCCCTACTCCTGGGCACCACTAGCCGGCATTGACCGGCGGTTGGTACCCTCAGTAGGCCCTCTCTGTGGGAGCGTATCGGACGCAGGGAGGCATGTGGCAGGAGATGGTCCCGCAAGTAATTAGGCCCCGAGCCATGGAGCGATTTGAAGATGGTAACAAGCACCTTGAAGCGCACCCGGAAGGCCACCGGTAGCCAGTGCAATCTAATCATATCAATAAGAACAATTCCAACTGCTGTATAATCCACATGAGCAGTCCTAGCATTAAAATCCAACACTGGACAAATACTCCTCTTATCTAAGTCTCATTAAAATACCATTACAAGTCTTTTCCTTTTCAAGAGAATTCCTGCCTGTCATCTTTCCCAGCATTAATTTCATTTTAGAAAATTTATTTATTTGATTTTTCTTTTTTTCCATAGAAATATTTGCAAGGAAATTTTAAAATTCAAGTTCTGTGCTGAATAAATCATTGGATTTATTCAGGATTTATCTTTCAGCCTATTCTGTGACTGCCTATGGATAATCTTTCTATATTAGGCACTTTTGTTGGCCGATTATATATATTCTATACGCAAGCATATGTAAACTGGGAGATTAAATTAATGCTCAAAACTTCCTATTAGGCATCAAGTACCTCTTTAATCCTTTCTCCCCTAGTCATTCCCTTTAGGAATATGCATATGTTTCCTTGTGGGAAGAATGCATGGACAGAAAAGAGAGAAGGACAATGCTATCAGCTTCAACTCAGGGTATTTCAACTTCCTAGCTATCAAAGCTCTGTACTGGGATGTCAGAATATAAGAATCTTACACAGACAGAACAGCCTTCTTTGGAACTTGTCAGAAAAATGCGCAAATGAAACATGTATTGTGACTGTCATGTTCCAGCATTCACATTGAAAATAAACAGAGAGCCAATTTGTTTGATGAAAAACTTTCCACTACGTGATAACCAGCACTAAATGACTATGATACAAAGATAAGCAAATCCAAGTCAGTTCTAACAAAGTTAACCCCATCACCATATATATACCATTACCCCGCCCAGTTCCACCCATGGACCCACCCAATTAACTCACAATGGATTGCAGCCAATCGTAAAGAGGCAAGGAATTGATTAACAGATTCGCCCACCTTTTGAAAACACTGACGGAAACTGTGGCGGCGAGCGAAATGGGAGGGCGTTGGGGAATAATGGCCCCTCAGTCTAGCCAGTAGCACGTCCCATGGAATGACATCTACAGCGGTCGGTGTGGCCCAATCAACACACTCCCTGCAGGTCTGAATGCCGGCTGGTATTGAATCCAAGAATTCTGCACAGATGATACCGCTAATCACCAGCATCAATTACCATGACCCTCAGCCACCCTCAGCCACACCCCCACTCAGTGTCATCATTGCCTTCTTCCTTATTGGCTGCACCCAAGTAGAAGTGTTTAGAGTAGCTGGCTGCACCCAAGTAGAAGAGTTACTTCAGAGTATCCGCTCCCACAGAGAGGGTCTTCTTCGGGTGCCGTTGACGGGGCAATGCCGGTTGGCGACACCCAGGGGAAGGGCCTTCTCTGTGGCGGGCCCGGCCCTCTGGAACGACCTACCCCCCGACCTCCGTACTATCTCGGACCTCCGCCTCTTCCGCCAACGTCTTAAGACGTATTTATTCCAACAAGCCGGCCTAGGATAGCCCCCATTTCTGACTTTTTAAGAAAATAATTTATAATTGGCAAGGGTTTTAATATTGGGTTTTAGCACGGGTTTATTAATTTAATACATTTTAATAGATATTTATTGTATTTTGTGTTCTTAAATAATGCCTGTGCGCCGCCCTGGGTCCTAACAAGGAGAAGGGCGGGGTATAAATTTAATAAAATAAAATAAATAAAAAATAAATAAGAGTAGGCTCTGAAGTGCAGCTGCTGTCCAGGAGGCGCACCATCGATGACATGCGCATGAGCCTGCAAAGTAATGAGGGAAGCCATGTGGAGCCGCTTCTCATTGCTACATGACCCTGAAGAGTCTGCTCCAAAGGAGACAGACCAGCTATCCCACGAATGTCAGCACAACATCATTGTTCAAATTTGGTTTTATTTTATACTAGGTGATAACCCGGCATTGCCCAAGTATTTATTTATAGGGAGGAAATGTCTGGACCAAACATAATTTCTAATGTTGGATTTTCCCCTTACCAGACGGAGCCCCCTGTGAAGCCATTACCATGGCAACTCCACTGTACTGTACAGTAGAATCCAGTTAAAGGCACAATAGGCTGCATCTTAACAGAACACAAACCCTAAGGAGTGTTAGAGGTGTCTTACCCCCACAGTATTTTTCTCCAGAGAGTAAGACATCTGTGTACCAACTTTGGTTGAAATTGCTCAAGGCATTCCAGAGTTATGCTGGAACACACACACACACACACACAAACAAACAAACACACACACACACACACACACACAAACACACACACAAACACTGTGTTTCCCTGAAAATAAGACAGGGTCTTATTTTCTTTTGACCCCAAAAATAAGCATTTGGCCTTATTTTTGGAGAGGTCTTGTTATTTCTGAGATGCAGGAGGCAGCGAGCGTCATCGCCTCATGGCTGCTGCTGTGTTGCAATATTTTGGGGGAAGGCTTATATTCAGGGTAACAGGGTATGTTGATTAATTGTAAGTTGACTTCAATCAATAAATTGAATTAAATCAAATCATATTTTTTATTACACCTCCAAACCAGAAGTTATATACAACATAAGCAATGGCTTACAAGAAACCTGTTTTCTTATCATTCTTTCACACTATCTTCAAATACAACTTGATCCATAATTATTCTTCCATAATTCTCTTTTTTTAGCACAACATAAAATGTGAGGATTTAGCTGTTAGTCACTCCTGTTGGTGAATTATTTTCAAAGCACAGGAGGATATAATTGTGAAATAGTCATGAGCTCACTGCCCCTACTTTTATTTTAATAATTAGAACTTAGAAATATATAAGTAGCTGTGCAATTACTTTTGAGAAGTATACAATATATTCATTGGTAATTTAACCACAAGGCAATACATTTAATGGGTATGCCTGGGGTGTAAATTAATATAGCTTTTTGCCCTAAGTCCTCTTTTTCAAAGTACAGTGAAAAGCAATAGTTTGCATGCACAATTGAACAAAGACTTTCCAAGACAAATTGCCTCCAACTGTGTCCCACATTTTCTCTAACTTCTTTCAAGCTGCAGTCTTATGCACACTAAACTTGGAAAAGTTCTCCATTCTCACCAGGAGGAAATAAATAAATAAACCCTTTCAGAATGCAGGTGCTTGTGGGTCTATGTATGTGTTTCTCTTAACTGCAGCAAATTATCAAGACTCAAAAACTAGAAGGAAGGTTTTTTATCATTAATAGGTTCATTCTTAGAACTAAGGAGAAATTTCCTGACAGTTAGAACAATTAACCAGTGGAAGAGAAATTGCCTCCAGAAGTTGTGAATGCCCCAACCCTGGAAGTCTTTAAGAAGATGTTGGATAGCCATTTGTCTGAAATGGTGTAAGGTTCCTGCCTATGCAGGGGGTTGGACTAGATGACCTACAAGGTCCCTTCCAACTCTGCTATTGTATTATTATTGTATTCTCCTAAGGCTTCTTGGAATTTTTTCTTTGTTTGTTTATTTAATGTTTTCTGGAGGCAACAATTACATTCATCTTCTATTATAGGGAACTTTCAAGTCATATTGCCAATATTTCTTAAGAATGGAATAGAATATTTATCTGTATAAATTGGCTGGGTTACTTTTGGATTTCCCTGTCTGGTGAAAAAACCCTCTAGTATCTACCAAACCAGACTATTTCTTTGAATTCAAAAATTACGCTGTAGAATGTTGTACCACTACTGCATTAAAAAAGAAATCCAGATCATAAAAACTATGAATGATGGTAAATATGCAAATCCCAGGATAATGTTGGAGGGTCCAATCTGGGCCAGTCACCAGGTTTTCATACTGGAGTCCCTGTCAATTAAAGAAATTCTGTAAGGCAAGATGCAGCTTTTGAAAGAAAAATCTGAGGCTGTTTTCCTATAGCAGAGAAACTGGGGCTGCTTTCTGCCTTTAAGAAGGTCTCTCTCCTCTTCTTTAGGGGAAATATTTTATTCTCCCTCTTTTTAATATCAACAAGAAATAATTTTTATTCTGTGAGGGAGGCTTCCTACACAGCCATTAGAAAGCAAAAGGATTCTGAATGTTATTGGATAGGGAGCATTCATTCCATGTTCTCTTTGGTCAGGATCCATAAAATTGTGCCTTTTCTAACATTTATTAAGTTTCCACTAGTGCTAATAGTAGATATTTATGTAAACAAACAGGTATGCAGGTAGTAATTAGAACTTGTTTGTTACTTTACTAAGAAATAGCATATAATTCTCACCTCAGTAACTCAGATTAATACACAAACACACACACACACGCCACACACATCATGACAGTAATACTAGTGGTGGGTTGCCAACTTTTTCACTACTGGTTTGGGCACGCTCTGGTGCACACTCGCACATGTGTGCATGAACACAACACTTATGCACATGTGCAGAAGCATCCGGACAGGTGGGCGGAGGCTCCCACTGCCGCTACTACCAGTTTGGCCGAACTGGGCTGAACTGGGAGCAACTCACCACTGGGTCGTACCATAATGAACATCACTATCTAACCTTAATAGAAAGGTCAGCAGAACTGAGAACCAACTACTAGGCTTACAATAAAAAATTCAAAGCTAACTTTAGCTCCTCGTATGCATAGTACGCATAGAAGAACACACGAGTGTATACGTAAGACTATGATGGTATGTGGGAATGAGTTTAAGGCAGGGGTCTCCAACCTTTGCAAGTTTAAGTCTGAAGGACTTCAGCTCCTAGACTTCTCCAGCCAGCTTTGCTGGCTGGAGAATTCTAGGAGCGGAAGTCCTTCAGACTTAAAGTTGCAAAGGTTGGAGATCCCTGGTTTAAGGGACATGAGGAAGATCTGCAGCCTAAGCAACAGTTGGATAAAAGGCAACTTATGCCTATGGTGAGGAAAAGCATAGGCACGATTTTAGAAGATGCCCTCAAGGGTTTCTGGACATTAAAAAGAGAGGAAGGAAAAAAGGCTTTCAGCCTTGCGAGATTCTATCTAATGTAACCTTACAATAAAGTGCTGATACTCATGGTAATGCATGTCCGAACTGCCTCAAAGACCTAACACAAGCAGAGAGTTAATTCCCTATAACAAAGACTTTGGAAAGGTAACATTGCATATTAGCATTGATCTTGCTACCCAAATAAAACGCCTTGTATTGAACAGAAGATTTTAATTCTGGTCAATGCAGTTTTCAAAAAGTGATTTATAAACCATAAGATGATATTGGAAATGCTTCTCAAAGTTTCTCAGTTCTGGACTAAGATATGTTTTTCTTCTCCTTATTACAAATACAGTAATCATTATTTCATTCCAAAAAAGGCTGATGAAATAAATTGTAAAGTCTAAGCAAGGGGATACTCATTGACCTTCTCATGAGCATTTTGTGATTTCAAATTGCTGAATCTTTTATACTGCCAGATGATAAACAGTAGAAAAACATGAATAAATCAAAATAGAAAAGACTAAGTTGTCACATGGAAGCAAAAGAAAATAGCACATTTTTAAAAAAAAACCAATAATAGAACAAAGTAAGAAAAAAATGTCCAAGTATCACAGAGGTAAAGAAAACAAATTAGTCAAATTAAATGAAATAGAATTCCAACATAGTAAAGAGTCTCTGTAATAAGAGTATAACATATACTACTGTAATAATGTGTATTAAAAACTATATATTTCAATCTACATAACAAGAATATGTCATGTTAAAATATAATTAACCCAATTGCAGAATCTGCATATTAGGTCTGAAGTGATGAATTTAATAGATATAGTTATTCCTGGAACTAGTTATAAAATATAGAATAATAAAAACCTCTTTGATGCTTGGACATTTTTTTTCTTACTTTGTTTTATTATTTTTCTTTAAAATGTACTATTTTCTCTTACTTCCATGTGACAACTTAATCTTTTCCATTTTGATTTATTCCTGTTTTTCTACTGCTTATCATCTGATATTATGAAAGGTTCAGCAATTTGAATAATAGGCTTCAAAGGAACCTTGAAGATTTTGTAGTTAGCCCAATGCTTGTAGCAGGAATCTTATACCATTCCAGACAAATGACTGCCTAGTCGCTTCTTGGAAACCTTTTGGTCTTTTTTCTTGCCTAAATGTAGGAAATCACTTGCCTCACCACTGAATTGCATTTTGTTGAATAGGATCCAATGTTAAAGTCTGTCAAAGTCTTTCTTAATCTTGAATCCATCATGTAATCAAGGGTGTCAAACTCAAGACCCATGGGCTGGATGTGTCATGCACTGGCCACACCCACCCCTGGTTTAGCGAAGGGGAAAAATTCGCTATACGTCACTTCATGATGATGTGACGACGTGAGTTTGACACCCCTGATCTAAACTGTTAGCTATTCCCACAGCTTGATTCCATCTGCAAAATTGATGAGTTCATCTTCTATCCCTTCTAAATCATTTTTGAAGATGTTGAAGACTACTAGGCCTAAGAAACAACTTTAAGGTAACCCACTTGCTGCTTCCCTCCACACAGATGTAGTTCCACACAGATGTAGTTCCATTGAGGATTACCCACTGCGTATGGTTGGTCATTCAGTTGCAAACCTATCTGGTGGTGGAACTGCCTATCCCACATTGTTCTATCTTACAAAGAAGGCTGTGATCTACTTTGTCAAATGCCTTACTGAAGTCTAGTAAACTATGTCCACATTGTTCTTCTAATTCTTCTAATTTAGTCACTTTATCAAAGAAGGCAATTAGGTGTGCCAGGCATGATCTGCCTTTGACAAATGCAGACCACTTTTTAAATAATTGTCTTGTTCTATTAATTGTCTTTTGCCTTATTTTATTTTTGACAACACAAAATTGGGCTACAGAACAAGTTATGAAGGGTTTTGAATCTTCTAGAAGATAATTCATATCAAAGTGAATCTGAAAATTTACATATTAGCTGCATAATATAACTAAACCCAATATCCCTGTACAATTTTATCCCTGTAAAATTTACAATACAGTAATACGTGAGAAATGATTTTTATCTTCTTGTCACCACATGGACAGGTGTCTTGGTATCTGCCTTGCCGATGAAAGCAATAAAAAAATCTTTGTGAATTTTTAAAAAATCTGATCTGCAATGATTCTTAAATATTTAGAAGATGTGACATGGGTGGAAAATGTTCTTTTCTTCTGTCCTTCAAATAGAGGATTGTGGACGATGGGGAGAGGTAAAAAAAAAAATTGGCCAATTCATTCTTATTGCCCCTTTTAGTAACTAATTTGTATGAATAATGCTTAGAAGAATGTACAGTATGAATAACTTTAAGATAAGTATTTAAAAAGTTAAGCCTTCTGCTGTTAGAGTAAAGGGGAGAGTTCAAAAAGGTTGAATCTGAGCAGCTGAAGGCATTATTTATATGATTTGTATAGTTAGAAGGAAAGGAAGAAGAAAGCAAAGAATGCTTACAGTGCATTTTTACTAACTTAAAGCTAGATATATCTGCATCTCATGTATTTCTAGCACATCAGCTTTGGCCTTCAAGCTGGTTTTGAATGTACAGTTGTCTGAAACTTCAAAGTAGTTATTTGACTCAGATCTACCCCTCCTCCATCTCATCTGAATCTTTTACTCCAATATCTGAGTAATTCAATATATAAAAAAAATATCAAACCAGATGCTAGTAAATTGCTTTAGAGGGATTCAAAGATGAATTGAAAACTGAACAGATTTTTCTGGTGCTCTCAAATATTGTAGCTTTTCTTTCATATAGGGACAAAGCTGAGATGGCTGAACAACATGGGTTATCCAGACCCTATCTGTCATGACAGTTTCCCATCCTGAAGAGGGGTGTAGAAGTTGCTGTTCTATCTTGTTTAGGTTACCCTTGTCCTGGAATACTTAAGGGGGAGACAGTGCAAGAAACAGCTCATATTTTCTGCTACTTTTTGTTCTGTTTGGTCCTCTACCGTCATCCAAATTCATAACATTTTATCCTTTCCTTAATCTGTTTGAGTATATAGCAGTCACTGCTTACCTGCAATAGTTAAATATATTATACAATGTGAATAATGAAAAAAAAAGAAAGGGGGAGTTGCAAATAGTGTGGTGAAAGCAAAAAATAGTTAAATCTTTTAACACTGAGATCCAGTCAGTTCTGGAAATTAATCTGATCAACTATTACCTGAGAAACCCAGATTCAAAACCAGGAACACTCATGGGGTGATGTTAGTCCAATCACTCTCTCCCAAACCAATCTTGTTCATAGAGCAGTGTTTCCCAACCTTGGCAACTTGAAGATGTCTGGACTTCAACTCCCAGAATTCCCCAGCCAGCATTCGCTGGCTGGGGAATTCTGGGAGTTGAAGTCCAGACATCTTCAAGTTGCCAAGGTTGGGAAACACTGTCATAGAGTATGCATAAAACAGGGGGAAGAAATACATTTTATGAGATCACATAAGTACAATAGAAAGAAATGGTGACGAAGCTGATTGTCCACTAATACTTAATATGAAAAGGTGTAAACCAGCAACCCTCAGAGTATAAGGTAGCTTGAAGCCAAATATGACAGGTTTTGGCTACATCTAACTAGAAATATCTGTCAGGACCAATTTGCACGAAATTGGTGTAATATTTCTGAACGTTTGAAATGTCAAACAGCTCTGGGAGGTTACCAGATAATATAGATAATCTACTTATTTGTAGTAAAGGAATCTGAATAACCTATATCCAGTTTTCTGTTTCATTTCCACACTTGGATATTAGTTTGGTGTGCATTCTGCATTATGTTGTCTTCAGAGGTGGTATTCTGCTGGTTCACACCAGTTCAGGCATACCGGTAGTGGTGGTGGCACAAGGCTCTGCCCACCCACCCAGAAGTCATCATGGACCTTCTGGATATGCTCCCTCTACTAAACCAGTAATGAAGAAAAGAGGATACCATTACTGGTTGCCTTGTTCCAGTCTAATAATAATAATAATAATAATAATAATTTATTTTATATACCGCATCCTCTCCCCAAAGGGACTCGGAGCGGTGCACAGGGAAAAATTAAAACGCTATCAAATATACATACAGAATAAATACAGATAAAAACGAATTAAATTAATCATTCCTGCACTAAAATCCCCACATTAAAACTAACGATCCCTAAAAAACCCTCTTGGAAGGAAACTAACCTAGGCCGGCCAAGCAGAAGTATGTTTTGAGTTTCTGGCGGAAGGAGCGGAGGTCCGTAGTTGTTCTAATGTCAGGGGGAAGGTTGTTCCAGAGGGCTGGGCCCGCCACAGAGAAGGCCCTTCCCCTGGGCGTCGCCCGCTGACAAAGTCTAGTGGACGGCACTCGGAGAAGCCCCTCTCTGTGGGAGCAAATCGGCCGTGAGGATGTATGGGGCAGGATCCGATCCCGCAGATAGCTAGGTCCCGTGCCATGGAGCACTTTAAAGATGACAACTAGCACCTTGAAGTGCACCCAAAGGCTACAGGCAGCCAGTGCAGCTCGCGCAAGAGAGGTGTTATATGGGTGTACCTAGTGGTTCCCATTATTGCTCGCGCGGCTGCATTCTGGACCAGCTGCAGTCTTCGGGTGCACCTCAGGGGAAGCCCCATGTAGAGAGAGTTACAATAGTCCAGTCGGGATGTCACGAGGGCATGAGTGACTGTGCAAAGGGCATCCCGATCCAATAGGGGACGCAACTGGCGTACCAGGCGAACCTGGTAAAACACCCTCCTGGCCACGGCCGTCACTTGATCTTCCATGGACAGCCGGGTATCCAGGAGGACACCCAAGTTGCGCGCCTCATCCACAGGGGAAAGGTGTTCACCCCCTATGGCCAGTGATGGAGTCAACTGGTTGAATCGGGCGGCCGGAAACCACAGCCACTCGGTCTTGGACAGGTTGAGTCTGAGTCTGTTACTTACCATCCAGATCCGCACGGCTTCCAGGCACTGGCACATCACCGCTACGGCATCATTGGGGTGGTTTGGGGTAGATATATACAGCTGCGTATCATCAGCGTAGAAGTGGTACTCTACCCCAAAACCACGGATGATCTCACCCAGCGGCTTCATATATGTGTTGAACAGGAGAGGCGAGAGGATCGACCCCTGAGGCACCCCACATGTGAGGGGTCTCGAGGTCGACCTCTGCTCCCCTGCCAACACAAATTGCGATCGACCGGAGAGGTAGGAGGAGAACCACCGTAGAACGGTGCCTCCCACCCCCAACCCCCCCAGCCGATGCAATAGGATACCATGGTCGATGGTATCAAAAGCCGCTGAGAGGTCTAATAGGATCAGGATGGAGGAACAACCGCTATCTCTGGCCCTCCAGAGATCATCTACCAACGCGACCAATGCCGTCTCGGTGCTGTGCCGGGCCGGAAGCCGGACTTGCGCAGGTCTAGATAATCAACTTCCTCCAGGTGACGGGGAAACTGTTGTGCCACCACACTCTCTACGACCTTCGCCAGAAAGGGAAGGTTGGAGACGGGACGATAGTTGGCTAATAGAGCTGGGTCCAGAGAGGGCTTCTTCAGGAGGGGCCTCACCATGGCCTCATATTAAGTCTAATATGAGCTATGAAGATATTCCAAGAAAGCATCAGTACTCTCTATTAAATCCACTGTCACTTTAAGCTTGAGTAGCCAGGCTGCCTGCATTTCTGAAAAGCTCTGCTGCAGCAGATTAAATCTTTAAGATTAAATCATAAAGAGGTTTCTGATACTCATACAATACACAAACATATACACACATAGAAGAGGTCAAGGGAGACAGAATTTTTTGCTTCTCTAATCTATTACAAATATACAAATTTCTTTTGCCACAGAATCCATACAAACATAGAATTGTTCTTGGCTCTCTCTCTCTCTCACTTCCCACTCATTTCAGGATGCATTATCTATTGAAGGTTTATATCATGAATATAAAGAAAACCAGAGGGCAGAATAAGCTAGGTGCTGATGTAAATGGCAGAGGGAATGGCCTTGAGGGATAGGAGAAAGAGACATCACCAAGGGAATGGTTGGATAAAAGAAGCCTGAATCTAGCCCAAAAATTGCCCTGCATAAATGTCTTAGATATGTTCCTCCATACTTCTCAAAAAAGATAAAGAGAAAAGGAAAGGAAACACAGTCAGACTTGCAAGACTCTGTTATTCCATCTTCAGAATAAAACAGCATTGACCTACATGACAATGATTTCCTAGTCTGATCTATGCTGAAGGGCTGATAGCTGATGATACTTCAGTACAAACCTCCAAATAATGGTATCTAGATGTATTATGTAGATGTTCATCCTGGAAATTGAGTCAGACAAGTGATCAAATGATATCACGGAATGATACTTTTTAAAGTATTTAAAGAGTGTTTAAGGGAACTGTGGTTCTTTCTGTTCAAAAAATCATCTCTGGAACCAGATTGTAATTAATAATAATTTCTACATTCTACAAGCAATAAACAAATTCTAAAGTTGCATGGATTGATCTTATTCAAAATTCTTGAATAAAATCTCAGTTTCTCTTGGCCCTTCTTCCTATTCAATCTTATACAGCAGGGGTCCCCAACCTTTTTTCCACCAGGGACCGGTTTCATTTTAAAGAAAATTCTGCGGACCGGCTGAGGGGCTCAGCAGTCATGTGACTGGGTGGGTGTGGCCAACTTTGAAAATGTGAAACTCACTTAACAATGATCTTGGTTAGCAACCAAACTTTTGACCTCAACTGTGGTCATAAGTTCTTTCTTTCTTTCTCTCTCTCTTTCTTTCTCTTTCTTTGTCTCTGTCTCTCTTTTTCTCTCTCGCTATTTCTTTCTTTCTCTCTTTCCCTTTCTCTCTATTTCTTTCTCTTTCTTTTTCTCTTTCCCTCTTTCTGTATCTTTTTCTGTCTCTTTCTTTCCTTTCTGTCTCTTTCTCTCTCTGTCTTTCTCTCTCCCACTTTTTTCTTTCTTTCTCTCTTTCTGTGTCTCCCCTTCATCCGCCCATTTCTGTCACTCTGTGTGTGTGTGTGTGTGTGTGTGCGTGCGCGTGTGTCTGTCTGTCTGTCTTGCATTCATTCAATCACTCCTTCTGTGTCTCTGTCTTTCTCTCCCTCCCTCCCTCCCTCCCTCTGTCTCTCTATCTCTCTATGTGTGTCTGTCGTCGTCATCGTCCCCCCCATCTCCCCCAGCCTCCTCATCCCACCTGCCACGCTTGGTCGCTCGTTCGCTCGTTCAGGCTCCGTGGCTGGAGAGGAGCCGGGCTGGAGAGGAGGAGGAGGGAGGGGGGGCAGCCCATTGGGCAGAGCGGGCGAGAGAACGCAGGGGGATGGTGGGGGCTCTTCCTCCACCCTCATCGACGGAGGGACTCCTGTGCGCTGCCGGAGCAACCCGCCAGTTCCCTCCCCCGCCCGCGGAGCCTCCGCAGTCCCTGGAAGAAAATGAGTGGCCGGCATGCCAGCAGGGGAGGGAATCGGTGGCCGGTCCGGCGGCATCCAGGAGTCCCTCCGTGGACGAGGGTGGAGGAAGAGGCACACTCCAACGGCGCGAACAGCCGCGCCTGCGTTCTCCCGCGCGCTGTGCTCAGGGGGCTGCCCCTCCTCTCTCCTCCTCCTCTCTAGCCCTGCGGCCCGGCTTCCATCCAGCCACGGACCGGCACCGGTCCGCGGCCCGGGGGTTGGGGACCCCTGTTATACAGTATGTTTGGTTCTAGAAGATACTCTGACTTAAAGTACAGTATTAGACATTCCTATAGCTTGCATAAAATGCTTTTATTTTTTAATCTCAAAATATTTTAATCCATGATTCTAGAATTAATAATGCATTTTTCAAAACTTGAAAAGAATGAAATAGAAGACCCCAGATGCTACAACATATGATGTCTAGTTTTAAACTTATCCAAACGTTGTACTGAAAGTGTGTCACTTTTTCTGCTCTATTCTTGTTGCTCAGTCTGTTATGTGTTCTCCAAATGGCTTTCATATTTGATCACCCTAATTCCATGAAGCCAATTTTTAGCTTCAGAGAGACTTGATAATGTAAAATAATTCTTAAATTATGTTATTTTTTGCAACCCAATGGAAAAGTTTTATTTTCCATTTAATTTTAAGTCCAATATATTTCTCTTTGTTATATTTACAATAGCAGATTTGATATTGTCTATTTAAGAATACAAAATTCCGTATTTTTGGAGTATAAGACGCACCCAGGTTTTGAAGAGCCAAATTTAAAAAAAAAGTAGGTAGGTAGATAGAGGGATACAGAGGGAGAGAAAGAGAGAGAAATACAGTAGGTAGGTAGGTAGGGAGAGAGACAGAGTAGTTAGATAAGTAGGTAGATAGGTAGGTAGATAAAGGGATAGAGAGAGAGAAATACAGTAGGTAGGTGGGGAGAGTGAGTGTAGATAAGTAGGTAGGTAGAGGGATAGAAAGAGAGAAATAGAAAGAGAGAGAGAGAGAGAAATAGAGTAGATAGGTAGGAAGAGAGAGATATAGTAGGTAGGTAGGTAGGTAGAGGGATAGAGAGAAAAAAATATAGAGAGACAACTACAGTAGATAGGTAGGGGGAGGGAGAGAGAGTAGGTAGGTAGATAGATAGGTAGATAGAGGGGGGAGGGAGAGGGAGCAATACAGTGGGTAGGTAGAGAGAGAGAGGGTAGGTAGGTAGGTAGGTAGATGTTTCCAGGTGCTGGAGAAGGAAATAGCTGGCAGCCTGTAGCACCTAAATCTTTGTTTCTGCAGGCACAGCACTTGACCAAAGTAATTCTCATCAATCACTCTAATTAAACAGCTTTCCGAAAGGAAAAAAAAGGTTTTGCACTCTGCAAACCTCCTCAAAATGGCCCATTTCCCCCCAAAACGGGTCTGTTTTTTCCCAAATAAAAGGCATGAATAGCCTTGGGGAGCTTGCAGAGTACTCGTGGGGGGTGGGGGTCCCAAAACAAGCAATTTTTTTTGCAAAAATTGGCCTTTTTTGATCAAACAAATTGCATGCATAGCCTTATGGAGGCTTATAGAGTGCTGCTGATAGCCGAGGGGGCAAAAGATCCATAACGAGTTAGTCTCCATTGATGGCCCAGTGGGAGGGCACGAGGTGGATCTTGGTTGGGAGGAGTTCGACTCTGTTACTTCCGAGGATATGGACAGGTTACGTGGGCGACTGCGAGCCACCACATGTTTATTGGACCCGTGTCCTTCCTGGCTTGTACTGGTATCCTGGGAGGTGACACGAGGCTGGCTCCAAGAGGTTGTCAACGCTTCTTTAAGCGAGGGTTTCTTGCCTGCCTCCCTTAAAGAGGCCATGGTGAGGCCCCTCCTGAAGAAGCCCTCTTTGGACCCAGCTTTATTAGCCAACTATCGTCCCGTCTCCAACCTTCCCTTTCTGGCGAAGGTTGTAGAGAGTGTGGTGGCTCAACAGTTTCCCCGTCACCTGGAGGAAGTTGATTATCTAGACCCGCGCCAGTCCGGCTTTTGGCCCGGACATAGCACCGAGACGGCATTGGTCGCGTTGGTAGATGATCTCTGGAGGGCCAGAGATGGGGGTTGCTCCTCCATCCTGGTCCTATTAGACCTCTCAGCAGCTTTTGATACCATCGACCATGGTATCCTATTGCATCGGCTGGGGGGGTTGGGGGTGGGAGGCACCGTTTTACGGTGGTTCTCCTCCTACCTCTCTGGTCAATCGCAATTTGTGTTGGCAGGGGAGCAGGGGTCGACCTTGAGACCCCTCACATGTGGGGTGCCTCAGGGGTCGGTCCTCTCGCCTCTCCTGTTCAACACATATATGAAGCCGCTGGGTGAGATCATCCGTGGTTTTGGGGTAGAGTACCACCATTATTGCTCTGGAACGACCTTCCCCCCGAAATTAGAACAACCACGGACCTCCGCTCCTTCCGTCAAAAATTGAAAACACACTTTTTCTGCTTGACCGGCCTAGGTTAGTCTCCCGTCTTTGATAGGGTTTTAGGGTTTTTTTAGTAGAATTTAAATTGAGGGGATTTTAGCGCAGGGACTATTTCGGTTTAATTTGTTTTTATCTATTGTATCTGTTTTATGTATATATTTTTATAATATTTTAATTTTCCCTGTGCACCGCTCCGAGTCCCCTTGGGGAGAGGATGCGGTTATATAAATTAAATTAAATTAAATTAAATTAAATTAAATTAAATTAAATAATTAAATTAAATTAAATTAAATTAAATTAAATTAAATTAAATTAAATTAAATTAAATTAAATTAAATTAAATTAAATTAAATTAAATTAAATTAAATTAAATTAAATTAAATTAAATTAAATTAAATTAAATTAAATTAAATTAAATTAAATTAAATTAAATTAAATTAAATTAAATTATTAAATTAAATTAAATTCTACGCTGATGATACGCAGTTGTATATATCTACCCCAAACCACCCCAACGATGCCGTAGCGGTGATGTGCCAGTGCCTGGAAGCCGTGCGGATCTGGATGGGAAGTAACAGACTCAGGCTCAACCCGGCCAAGACCGAGTGGCTGTGGTTTCCGGCCGCCCGATTCAACCAGTTGACTCCATCACTGACCATAAGGGGCGAACACCTTGCCCCTGTGGATGGGGCACGCAACTTGGGTGTCCTCCTGGATACCCGGCTGTCCATGGAAGATCAAGTGACAGCCGTGGCCAGGAGGGCATTTTACCAGGTCCGCCTGGTATGCCAGTTGCGCCCCCTATTGGATCGGGATGCCCTTTGCACAGTCACTCATGCCCTCGTGACATCCCGACTGGACAATTGTAACTCTCTCTACATGGGGCTCCCCTTGAGGTGCACCCGAAGATTTCAGCTGGTCCAGAATGCAGCCGCGCGAGCAATAATGGGGACCGCAAGGTACACCCATATAACACCTCTCTTGCGCGAGCTGCACTGGCTGCCTGTCGTCTTTCGGGTGCGCTTCAAGGTGCTAGTTATCATCTTTAAAGCGCTCCATGGCTCGGGACCTAGCTATCTGCAGGATCGGATCCTGCCCCATACATCCTCACGGCCGATTCGCTCCCACAAAGAGGGATGTCTCCGGGTGCCGTCCACTAGACTTTGTCAGCGGGCGACGCCCAGGGGAAGGGCCTTCTCTGTGGCGGGCCCAGCCCTCTGGAACGACCTTCCCCCCGACATTAGAACAACCACGGACCTCCGCTCCTTCCGTCAGAAATTAAAAACATACTTTTTCTGCTTGGCCGGCCTAGGTTAGTCTCTACCTTTAGGGTTTAGGGAACATTAGTTTTAATATGGGGATTTTAGTGCAGGGACTATTAAGTTTAATCTGTTTTTACTCTATTGTATTTATTTTTGTATATATATTTTATGTGTTTTAATTTTTTCCCTGTGCACCGCTCCGAGTCCCCTTGGGGAGAGGACGTGGTATATAAAAATAAAATATTATTATTATCATTATTATTATTATTATTATTATTATTATTAAAAACACCCTGTGTTTGCTCATTTCTGCCCTCCCCAGCCCCCAGGAGCTGTCTGAAAGCCTCCATAAGGCTATGCACAGCCATTTTGATAAAGGGGCAGGGCTCCAGGAGGCTGTATTCAATGTATAAGATGCACCCAGATTTTCAGCCTCTTTTTAGACTTTAGACTTTGAAAGATACGGTAACTATTCCTTCGTTTACAGAGCTTGCATGAACTCTGGAGAAATTGCTTATTAACTGCTTTCCATCTGGATTTTATAGCACCGGGTGATTTTCCTTTAATCCATAGCAGAAGAAGTTTCAAATCAAGTTTAAACAGTAAATTTTTTTTCTGTAACAAATGGCAAATGTGTGATTAAAATTTTGATTTTAGCAAATTACAGATTAATCCGGGTAAATTGAAATGACATTTTGGAATTATTATAAGAATCCTTCCCATATGAAAATATTTGTTTTGAATTATTAAAAGAAAAAAGATGACTTTGAAGGTTTGACACTACTAGGAACTGGAAATAAATATAGATTATAATTAAAGGAGAAAAACACATTTGTCTAATTCAGAATGGAGCAAAATATTTTAACATTGGACATGGGCATTTTGAACAATGGAATCAGAACTTAATTTTAATAGTGTCTTTCTCTATAGATTGTTATTAAAACATGCTGTGGAAGAAGAACAAGTATGATATAAGAAAGATTGATTTGAAAGTAGATTTAAAATTGGCAGGTTACAAGAATGACATAAAAAAGGATTTTATGCTGGACATACAAAAGAAACTGACTGATGTTATAATAATCAAAAGAGATGCACAGATAACAAACTGAAGAATGACCTGAATAATCTGCCTATATTGGATTTAGAAAAGCAGCTTGTTAAAACTTTGGCAAATTTTGTGAAAAGGAACAAAGGAAATATGAAGAGAAATTAAATTTTAAGACATTATTTGCAGGGACTAATGATCAAGATTGTTAAAAGTAAAAGGAAGGTATATAAAGTTGGTTTATTTGATCAAGATTTCATATATTTTTAACCTATTTTTGAAAGGTTTTTGCTGATCAGAATTGAGATGATGAGGTTTTAAAAGGTTCGTTTATATAGGAAAGAGATGGGCTAGGGGGAAAAGAATTATTTATTGTACATTAAGAGAAAGTAATATCCTACTAGATTTGTTTATACTTGTTATGATGAAGTGGGAAGTCATTTTTATATATTTCTTTCCTTTTTCTTTTCTATATTATTATTCTTACTATGCTAATTTTTCCTATTTTTATTTTTCTTTCTCATCAACACTCACTTCAAAAATTGAGTCATTTAAATGGTTTGGACACATGTAGCAATAATAATATACATGAAATACTATGTCAGAATTAATGCCATAAAGCAAATTAAACCACCACAACTCAAAATGTGACCATGAGAATAACTAAACCCTTTCATACTGTTAACTTTATCAGTTAACATGTGCTTACAACAAAGTAACAGCACAAAAATGGGAAGTGAGTATATAGCAAGTCTGCTGCCAGTTACATCACAAAAAGATTGCAACTGCTGTCACACCCCATCAAAATGATGAAAATGAGATGGAATATTTTTATTTTTAAACAATGCCTCTAATCCAGGGGTCTCCAACCTTTGCAACTTTAAGTCTGAAGGACTTCAGCTCCCAGCTTTGCTGGCTGGAGAATTCTGGGAACTGAAGTCCTTCAGACTTAAAGTTGCAAAGGTTGGAGACCCCTGCTCTAATCCATTCAAGTTCCAAGTAATGCATAAAACTAGTTAAATTACTGGAATCTGGTATGTTTGTCACACAGTTCGCCTTTTAAAAAATCTGTAGGAGAGGAGGGGAAAGAGAAGATATACAGATAGTATCTGGTATTTTGGATTGTAAAAGTATCCCTTTCAAGAAAATCTAGAAAGCTATGCAAGAATTGTTCGATCAGCTGTACACTGATTAAGGAAAAGAGGGAATTAGCTTTAAACATATATCAAAGCTACTACAAAATTATTTCCAAAGAAGAAAAAGTAGTGTCTTGCAAAGGATAACTATAGGATACAACACAGAAGTGTTGTGCCAGTTCATAGTGAATGGGGTTTTGTGAACATCACAAATCAATTCAACTTAAGGAACTATTGTGTAGGATAGCAATTTGGCTTGGGATTTGACTGAATATTTTAGTAATTAAATTCTTTTTGTTCCAATAGTTCCAAATACTTTAGAACAAATCAACCCTCAAACTCTTACATTTCAGTTTTATTGCAACCTTATTAAAGACAGAATATGGGTTGAGCTGTCATGAATCTTTAATTGCATGCTTACTTTTAACAGCTTAGGAGAGTGATTAAAAAAGAGAAGAGCTTGCAGAATTTATATCAGCTATAATCTTAATGTTTCTGGGCTTGCAGCATAATGCTTTCACATAGTATGCATGTATGCAGCGTATGCATTGATTGGTATTATGATTAATAGAAAATGAATTACTAATGGATTTTGATAAATATAATAAACATGCAAACATTCTTGACTGCTGATAGATTTTTAGATTGTAGAAAGGTAAACATGCTAACTGATAAATTAGTTTACAGCTTCATCGTATATTTCAATTATTCAAAGGTTTTGCAGGGAATCTGAAAATGGTATAGAAGACTGGTAGAAATAACAATTCAAGGGTATTGGATTAAAATATCCATAACTTTTTGATTGTTACCATTCATAAAGTTTGATATAGATCCAGTAAGTGGGAAGATGAGCTTGTGATTAATAGCATCTTTCCATGCCGCATGCAAGTTGATACATTTCCAATATACTGTAGTAAATATTGTGCATTTATCTTGAAATTTTCAAAACTATAAATAATATATAAATATTTTGAAGTATGAGTGGGATAGTGCCCTGCTGCATTCTTTTTATGTACTCAATGAATTCCCTTTGTAAAAGAAGATAACTATTCAGAATCTTCCACTGGTATAGAATTTATACGGTCCGGGCAGTTATGTGTGCTACCAGATTAGTACTGTACATGTCACATTTCTGCTCAGAGAACTGCATTGGCTTTCAGTGAAAGGTGCTGTTTTTAACCTTTGAATTTCTTGATGGTATGGAACTGGGCTATTTAAGGAATGCCTCTACCCAATTTCATCTGCCTGGCCCATTAGATACAGCAGAGAGGGCATGCTGTGCCTGCCATCTGCTAGGGATTTATATTTGGAGAGTCACAGGTGGAAGGCCTTTTCTGTCATGACATCCACCTTATGTAACTTTCTTCCCCCATCTCCAAAATGAAGTTAGTTCCTGTTAATGTCAGCCTCTGCTTTGTTGCTTGCTTCCACTGCCATTGAAACGGGGCGGGAGGGGCTATGGTATTTGGGAGTTTGACTATATTAGTGCAGGAGGTGATTTGGAGATGGGAGAATGGTCTCGCCATCTACTCCGCATTCCAGGAGCTGGTACCGCGCAGTGGTCAAGGTCAACGGTCTTGCATGCCATTCTGATGATGCTCCTGAAGATGCAACCCACATAACAACTAAAGGGGTTTTGCATTGGACAGTGGGTTGGGGGGCTGTGGGGGAAAAGGGGTTGGGCATTTATTGATATGTACGCTTTCACGCGCGAATATCTCAGACCTTGCTTTACCTTTGCTGCAATCTTTTCGTAACCAGTAAAAGTACTCTTAAATCTCTAAAATGGATTTGAGTGGATCCTTTCTTGGTCGTCGTTAGAGGCAGTCCTTTAATGTCCCTGAGGTCCCTCAAGATATGGTTATGTGATCAGCCTAGGATTCCCAGAAAACTGGTGTCATTTTAAGATGGTTCCAACTTTGTACTGTAGTTAACACTCCTGTTCCTTTGGTTTTTTTAAATAATAATAATAATAATAATAATAATAATAATAATAATAATAATAATAATAATAATAATGATGATGATGATGATGATGATGATGATGATGATGATGATGATGATGATTGTTTGATATTTTAATGATATTTTATATATTTATTGTTCTGCTTAACCATTGTATGCTCCCAGAATGGCTTTTGCAAAGATAGATAGATAGATAGATAGATAGATAGATAGATAGATAGATAGATAGATAGATAGATAGATAGATAGATAGATAGATAGACAGACCATTTCTAAACATCCAGTAACAGATTCCATCATCTGCAGTAGTTTACTTGTTTAATTATTTGCTATTTTCAAAGCCTAGATTTCTGGGCATACCAGTTTCTTTTTGCTTGAAAATGTTTAATATTGAGGCAGTAGTGTTTGACCACTCTGGTCACATAAACTAAGCAATATCTTACAAATAAAACACATAAGGCCTGTGAACATACAGTTAATGTGGGGCAAGGCACATAAGTCATTCTGTACCTCAGTTGAATAACAGCTGAGAATCAAGGCTGATGAGGTCTGAAATTGAGATTCCATGAAGACATAAAGATAGACAATTTACAGATTGTTTCCTGGAACAGCTAAATCAGAGAAAAGGGACGGTTGGACTCCAGATTCTATGTGGCAGACCAAATTACCCAAGGAAATTGAAGAACACAGGGAAACTTTTTCAATAAGTTTGCTTTTCAGATTATAGTGGTTTCCCAAATCAGGCTTTGGAACCTCTCCAAAATGTATTAACTGTGTCAGGCAAATACAAGCTCATATATCAGTGACTATGATGTTTTAAGAAGTCTTGTCATAAAGCTGTGGGAAGTAGTACTAAGATTGCATGAGGCCATGCCACCCTCGATTTCCAGTCACCCTGCAGTAATTTATTATTTCCAACAGATTGTGTAGGGGTTGGGTATTGATTGAATCAAGCCAGGGAAAACAAAAGCTGGGACCTTGTTTTGCCTAGGTCAGCACATTTAACAGTTACACACAGTATTTTATGTAATTTTTAATGATGCATCAGCAAGACCTAGCTTCTTTCACAACGTCTAAGAAACCTCAGCATTATTATGTTGCCTAAAGAGCACAGCATTCTCTCTAGGAATGAACAAGATTTATAGTTAAAATAATATTAAACCTGTCAGTGCATTGCAGAATCATATATTGCTGATCACATCTGGACAGAGATTTTGTGGCTTAAGGTTTTAGTGAAACCTCAAGATAATGTATAACATTGCACAATGAAAATAAATCACATAATATTGTACCAAAATCTATTCGACAATTTCCCAAAGGATTTCCTTCTCTAAAAAACAAAACAAAAATCCAACCTCTTCTCTTTTCTCTCTCTTATTCTCAGGGCATTTAGAATTTGTTCCTAATCTCTTTTGTAACATTTTAAACTTGGTTTATTATCACAAGAGGATGGAGAATAATGTTATTAATGTGACAATTGTGCAGTTGTTGTTACATCTCTTTCTCTTTTACCCCAAAGCCTTGTAAGAGTTCCCTTATGATGTTTTCTTTTGCAATTTAATTAAAATATGGGGGAGCTAAGAGAATATAGACTGCTGGAGAGGTAATTGGATAGAGAAATAGAAAAACATTGACTCTTTAAGCAAACCATAAATAAGACAGGATGATTAAAAACTGTGCCCTCACCCAACTTTATTTCTCATGGAAGAAAAAACATTTTTCTTTGAACTGAATAAGAATGGTCAAAAGACAGAAAAATATTACTAGTTTAGATTTTTAGATTTTTTTAATAGATTTTATTAGATTTATATCCCGCACCTATCTCTGATGGGACCCAGGGCGGCGCACAGGCATTTAAAACACAATGTACAATACAAAATATCAAACATCCTAAAACTCTATTAAACTTAATACTCCTGCGCTAAAAATGTTGTTTAAAAACCCTCTGATTAAAAATTTGTGCAACTAACCCTCAGTCATTTATCGGGTGGATTTACCCTAAGCCGGCTTGCTGAAACAGGTGTGTTTTTAAACGCTGGTGGAAAAGGCGGAGGTCTGAGGTGGTGCGGAGATCAGGAGGTAGGTCGTTCCAGAGGGTAGGGCCCACCACAGAGAAGGCCCTTCCCCTGGGCGTCGCCAACCGGCATTGCCTGGCCGACGGCACCTGGAGAAGACCCTCTCTATGGGAGCGGATCGGTCGAAGGGATGTATGGGGCAGGAGACGGTCTCGCAAATAACTAGGCCCCGAGCCATGGAGCGCTTTAAAGATGGTAATCAACACCACAGGCAGCCAATGCAGCTCGCGCAGGGTATAGTATAGTATACTGGTATAGGGTATAGTATAGTATACTGGTATAGTAACGAATACCAGCTGTAACAATAAAATGGATTACTTCAAAAAGTGACAATTATTTACTCCATAGTCTTCTATAGCAATAAAATAATAGAAAAGCATAAACTTGTAGGTTATTTTTTTCACATGGAAACAATTTGACTCACTGCATCACCCTAGAAAAGAGATACTTTCTATTTATTCAATAGTAGAAATGTTACGAAATGATATTTTCTCCAATTAAATGTAAGAAAGGGCAGAAGACAACAATAACTGAAAAACAAATGCATCAGGACTTAGAATGTTTTATTAAAATACATTTGTAAAGAGGTTAGTCTAATAAAATCTTTGTCAAATATGATTATATTTGACAAAGATTTTATTAGACGAATTTCTTTACAAGTTAGTCTAATAAACAACTTTCACCTTTTGAAAGTGATTTAATAGAATTTCATTTTTATTTTCCCCCTTTTTTTGTTCCTGTGGATATGTCAGTAAATATATGTTAATGGTCCAAATAGTCCAGATTTCAGCATGTGTGGTGTTTCCCCCCACTTTCATCCACAATTAACTCACCAGTCTTTTACAAAGTTCTCTAGCACAGGGGTCTCCAACCTTTGCAACTTTAAGTCTGAAGGACTTCATCTCCCAGAATTCTCCAGCCAGCAAAGCTGGCTGGAGAAGTCTGGGAGCTGAAGTCCTTCAGACTTAAAGTTGCAAAGGTTGGAGACCCCTGCTCTAGCAGATTTCTCCCTACTCTTTCAAAGCAATAGGGTGTGTACTAGTTCAAAGACATTTTCCTGGGTCTTGGATACTCATAAACATGATTCCCTTGATCAATTGTCATAAATCACAGATTGTTATGAAGAACAATATCGATGGTTCTTCATGAGGCGAATAAGGGGCAAAGAATTAAGGACATCTTTGTTCTATGAAATCAGTTTTATAGACCGTGTTCTAATAGGATCTGCCACTGAACTGGTGTGCTTCTGACACAGGGATATTTAAAATTGCACAGTAAGTGGAAATGACAAAATTATTTACTTATTTTGTATGGCTGCCCATTTATACCAAACTCTGTGGCATACATTTTTTTAAAAATAAAAAATATAGGCAGTCGTCAACTTACAATAGTTCATTTAGTAATGTTAAAAGTTACAAAGTACTATGGGGGAAAAAGTGGCTTACAAAGGTTTTTCACACTTACGACTGCAGCATTTCTCTGGTCACGTGATCAAAATTCGGATGCATGGCAACTGGTTCATATTTATGACAGTTGCAGTGTCCCTTTTGCAACCATCTGACAACCAATTCCACGCGGAAGCCAGATTCACCTAACAACCATATTATTAACTTAACGGCAGTGATTCACTTAACAACTGTGGCAAGAAAGGTCATTAAATGGGGCAAGCTCACTTAACAAATGTTTTACTTAGCAACATAAATGTTGGACTCAATTGTGGTTGTAACTCAAGGAGTACTTGTAATGCAAAAATTAAAATATATAGCAGCAAAAAATAAATAAATCTCCCATCGTAATAACTAAATTAACCTAGAAATGAAAGCCAGAGCCAGGTCTTTAAGCAGCGGGTAGGGCCATCCTGATCTTTCTAGGAACAATGTTCCATAAAGTAATGACTATGGTAGGAAAGCCATGTTTTCAATGTCCCATGGCATTTCTTAATTTATGTGATGTGAAGATGCCCATCTTCCCTAATTGGACCCAATGGATAGAAACAATTGGAGTGAAAGGATCCTCCAAATAAATTGGTCCAACTCCACGAAGGCCTCTAAAAGTGACAACCAATATCTTGAATTGCACCCAAAATGCACTGGCAATGATAGCAACTCATGGAGTAGAGGCATGGTATGCATCAAATAACCAGCACCATTTACTACCTCTGCTGCCACATTCAGCGCTCGGCCACCCAGTTTTGTTTAATAATAATAATAATAATAATAATAATTTAATTTCTTGACCGCTCCCTCTCCCCATAGGGACTCGGAGCGGTGCACAGGGAAACTAAAACAATAAATATACAATAAATATACAGACATATTAAAAACAAATTAAACAATACCTGTGCTAAAATACCCATTTACATACTAAAATTCCCACTTAAACAGCTAAAACCCCATAGAGAGAGACTAACCTAGGCCGGCCAAGCAGAAAAGATATGTTTTTAATTTCAGACGGAAGGAGCGGAAGTCCGTGGTCGTTCTAATGTCGGGGGGAAGGTCATTCCAGAGGGCTGGGCCCGCCACAGAGAGAGCCCTTCCCCTGGGCGTCGCCCGCTGACAAAGTCTAGTGGACGGCACCCGGAGAAGTCCCTCTCTGTGGGAGCGAATCGGCCGTGAGGATGTGTGAGGCAGGATCCGATCCCGCAGATAGCTAGGTCCCGAGCCATGGAGCGCTTTAAAGATGGTAACTAATACCTTGAAGCGCACCCGGAAGACGACAGGCAGCCAGTGCAGCTCGCGCAGGAGTGGTGTTATATGGGTAAACCTGGAGGTTCCCAGAATTGCCTGCGCGGCTGCGTTCTGGACCATCTGAAGTTTCCGGGTGCACCTCAAGGGGAGCCCCATGTAGAGAGAGTTGCAATAGTCCAGTCGGGATGTCACGAGAGCATGAGTGACTGTGCGAAGGGCGTCCCGATCCAATAGGGGGCGCAACTGGCGAACCAGGCGAACCTGGTAAAATGCCCTCCTAGCCACGGCTGTCACTTGATCTTCCATGGACAGCCGGGCATCTAGGAGCCCCATCCACAGGGGCAAGATGTTCGCCCCCTATGGCCAGCGATGGCGTCAGCTGGTTGAATCGGGCAGCCGGAAACCACAGCCACTCGGTCTTGGTCGGGTTGAGCCTGAGTTCGTTACTTCCCATCCAGATCCGTACGGCTTCCAGGCACTGGCACATCACCGCTACGGCATCGTTGGGGTGGTTTGGGGTAGATATATACAGCTGAGTGTCATCAGCGTAAAGATGGTACATAGTTTGGAGTGAGTTCAGTTTTTAATATGCAAGGAACAGTAGCTTTGGAATACTTGGGAAGCGATGGAATGCAAATCACATATTCCATTCAGTGGCAAATTTGTTCTTGAATTATTTTGTCTCCAACTTACTTTTCTGTGTTGCTCAATTTCCTCAGTAGTTCAAAACACACACATGTGTGGGGTGGGGTGAGGAGGACACTTTCATTTACATCCTAGAGAATAATTTTTCGATTTATCAAGTGCAACAGTTTGTCCTTTCTGAGAATCAGATTTACAGGAGCTCTGAAATTGTTGCAATGAAAATGTTAGAAAATGACACACCATTCATATCTAGCCTACTATAGAACTTCACATTATGCGTTAAAAAAGCTGATGCCCTTTAGAAACATTTTATAGTAAACTAATCTTTCAGTTAAATGTTGTTAAAATGTTGCTGGCAGCTCAGAATGTGGTATTATTTCTAGGCATGATAAAGATGTGTGGAAATTTCCGCTCAATGCATATTGATGTTCAAAGTAATATATCACACAGTTGACAGAATTATTTGATAAGTTTTATTGATCTACATGGGAAGATTTTACCAGTCTATGAACAAGTGTATCTTTGCAGGATTCATAAGGCACACATTAAAATCAATCTATTTGATATACTATTCCTTATCTTCAATTTATTTTATACTATGATTGGCTCTATGCAGGATTTTTCCTCTGTAAATAAAGGTATAAGAATTGAATGTTTTGTTTCTGAATAAATAATCTGATTAATCTAAAATGGCATGAACCTTATATTCATTTCTCCTGTTGATTTCCACCCCTCCCCCTCAGTTTCTAAAGTTAATCACACATCTGTTTGTTGGTAATAACTATGTGAATCCATGTCTATAGAGATTCTCAATCCTTCAGGTCATGGTTGTCCCAAAGGGGCTTTTTCAGGAGGCAACTGGCCTTTCTTGTTATTCTTTGAAAATGCTTTGCTTCTCATCCAAGAAACTTCTTCAGCTGCAACTGGATGGGGACTGGAAGGATGTATACTCCTTGCAGACAGCTGGTCATTTGCACTCTTATAGAAAGTCATTGAGGCCACTTGGAGGTTTATCTGTATCTTCAGGGTCACCTGAGTCGTGCAAATGTGTATGGGACCTTCTGAGCTGCAACCTGTTGAGGATGAATCTGTGGTATCTCAAATTGAAGTAAAAAGATTCCTGTAGTTTGCATTTTTTTAAAAATCCACTCATACTCCCATACCATTCAAAGAGTGTTTATCCCAAAGTGCTTAGGTAAATGTCTGTGGAGTTTTGCACTGCTCAGGTGATCCTGAAGACACAGATAAACCACCAAGTGGCCTCAATGACTCTGTAAAAGTATGCAAATGCCCAGCAAGGAATATAAATCTTTCTATTCACCACCATCCAGTCAGAGCTGAAGAAGCTTTTTCGATGATAAGCAAAATGCCTTCAAAGAATAACAAAAAAGTCCAGTTGCCTTTTGAAAAAGCACTTTTGAGACATATATGGCTCCATGTGGGCAGCCTATGATGACAGTTGCAATTAATAAAGTTACTTTCAGGAAATGTCTCAAAACCATTTGAGGCAATGCCCAACTCCATTTTAAAAACTGCTGATAAACCATCATGTGACTGAAGAAAAAATTATTAAGCATAGGCAAAACATTTTACATTTTCATTGATTTAACTTAACTATTAAATTAACAATTAATTTATATATAGTCCAATTTCATATTTTGTTGCCTTGAAAGAATTCAAATTGCTGATAAAAGAAAAGAAGAAAATCTTAAAGAAATTAATCAGTTTACTAAGGAAAAGGATACAATTAATAGCTTTGGTGTGAAGATTATTATTAAATATGCATTTGCAACAATTTAATACATTATCGAAGTGATGTCCCGGTGTCTGGAAGCCGTACGGATCTGGATGGGAAGTAACAGACTCAAGCTCAACCCGTCAAAGACTGAGCGGCTGTGGCTACCGGTGCCCCGGTTCAACCAGCTGACTCCATCACTGGCCATTGGGGGCAAACATCTACATCCTTTTATATGTAAAGCAAAAGTATAGAATGGCATTGCACCAGTGAGACAGAAAAATAAAGATAAAAAGGAAAAATTGTCACTCTACAATGTATCCTTTAGAAAGCATACTGACCAGTCTCACATAGCTTCTGTGCATCTCTAGAATAATTGTCATTAATAAATAATCTCATTTTATAAATTTATAAATCAGAAGTTTCATCATGTGTCTTAATATCAATACTGAGAAATTCTCATCTAATATTCCAAATTTAATCTATCTTCTTCTTCAAAGCTATCTTTAAAACAGTACCACCTAATAGCATCCATTTTCTATTCTCAACAAACATACACATATACATACAATAATATTCTAAAACCATCTAACTAATTATTAAACATCAATATATCAATTTCGGTTATCAGCCAGTATCAATTATAATTATTCCACTACCCTAGAATAGCTCCTAATTTCTGTGTTAATAGCTCTTCAATAATATTTTACCACTATTTATACAAGGTTATGCAAAGTAAATGAGATAAACCAATCCTAATTCATTTGCCTTAGTATTTCATCATATATACAAAATGTATTCTTTGTTCATTCAATTTAACTCCCATATTTCTTCCAGAGAAAAAAGGTATAACATTCCCCTTTCTATTTTTTCCCTTCGCTGAGATAGTTATTGGCCCATCATTATCTAATAATTTTCTAATGCTAAGATTGGGCATCAGGTAAAATCTAAAGAAACTCATTGAGTATCATTAACTGAAACAGTAATACATATATTTTCTATAAAATTGTCACATGCACATGTACCCATTACATTATTACACATTATTACACATCTGCTTAAGCAAAGTTATGCAATGTAAACAAAAATAAAAACTATTAAATAAAATAAATGTGGGAGGTTGGATGGGAAAAAAATCTACTTTACCAACACCATTATCTATACATCCCCATATCTCTTTATTCTACAAAGAATCCTTGTTTCCATCATTATCCATATAAAGATTAATACTTAAGATACCCCTTTCCTAAGGATGACTTCCTTCCTAATCTTCCCCTCGACCCATTCATCCATTCACCCTAGCTGATCAACTCATGGAGAAAAAGGACCTTAGAGGTCTTCCAGTCCAACCCCCTGCTTAGGCAGGAAACCCTACACTACTTCAGACAAATGGCTATCCAACATCTTCTTAAAGACTTGCAGTGTTGAAGCATTCACAACTTCTGGAACTAAGTTTTCCCACTGATTAATTGTTCTAATGATCAGGAAAATTCTTCTTAGTTCTAAGTTGCTTCTCTCCTTAATTAGTTTCCATCCATTGCTTATTGTCCTGTCCTCAGGTGCTCTGGAGAATAGTTTGACTCCTTCTTCTTTGGGGCAACTCCTGAGATATCAGAACACTGCTATCATGTCACCCCTAATTCTTCTTTTCATTAAACTAGACATACCCAATTCCAGCAACTGTTCCTTATATGCAGTATTCCAAGTGTGGCCTTACTCTTCAAAATCATTGTACATCATCTTCATAAATTGATTTAGATGAGGAGATAAAATGCAAACTCGTCAAACTTTCAGACAACACCAAGATGGCAGGAATAGCCAACAACCCAGAAGATAGGCTAAAGATTCAGAAGGATGTTGGCAGATTGAACACTGGGCCCCATCTAATAAAATGAAATTCAATTGTGAGAAAAGCCAGGTTTTACACTTAGGCAAGCAAAACAAAATGCACAGGTAAAGAAGATGAGGAACAGTACTTGGCTCAATAGCAGTAACTGAGAGTCTTAATGGACAACCACTTAAATATGAGTCAGCAGTTGTCCTGCAGCCACCAAAAAAGTCTTAGGCTGCAATAACAGAGGGATAGAATTAAGACTATGTGATGCATTAGTACTGCTTTATGGTTTGGTAATATCAAACTTGAAATACTACATTTAGTTTTGGTCATTAAGATAGAAAAAAGATGTTGAGATCCTAGAAAGAGTACAGAGCAGATAAACAAAGATGATTGGGGGACCGGAAGCAAAAACAATTGCAGGAAATGGGTTTTCTAATCTAACAAAAAGGACGACTAGGGATGACATAATGGTAGTGTTCCAATATTTGAGTAGCTGCCACAAAGCAGATGGGGTCAACCTACTCTCTGGAGCACCTAAAAGCAGGATGGATAGCAACTCAAGGAGAGAATCAATGTAGCACCAAGGAGAAATCTCCTGACAGTGAGAACAATAAAACAGTGGAATGGCTTGCCTCCAGAAGTTGTGTGTGCTCCATCATTGGAGATTTTAACGAAAAATTTGGGGAGCCGTTTGTCCAGAATGGTATAGAGTTTGAGCAGGGGGTTGGACTACAAGATCTCCAACTCTGGTACTCTTTTATTCTGTATTCTATTGTTTCTCCACCTATTTTAGTATCTTCAGTGAACATTCTATGTATCAAAAATGGCCATTTATGTATACTATACAACCTTCACTTCAATTTTCCAGACCAGAAAAGCTATCATGGCCTTTAATACATTAGTTTCATATACAAATTCCTTACTATATCACAATCTGTCTGACATTAGCAATATTCTTTGGAATGGCAACATCGGCATATAAAATTATTCACACATTTATGTCCCCAATTATAGTAACTCATGTCTTCTTCTCTTGCCACAAATGTTCTTTATACATTTATCTATAACATTACCTTATCAATGAGCTGTTACAATTCTTACTCTAAGTCCCTGCTCAGTGTTAAACCAGTCACTAAGCATTAATTTATTCTTATATAAGCTTTACTTCCATCATATACTGTACTTTTCTCATTACATTCAGCAATGACCCTTCCAGATCATAATCATGAAAAATGCTACATAATTCAAAGCTAATTATAATTTGTGCCTATTATCGATTCCTTGATGTATCACTATGTTTCCACACAAATGTTTAAAATTCTCCTTTCTGCATTCCTTCCCTTCAGTTTCATTCCAAACCATTGCATTACTTTAATCCTTTTATCTTTCATGTTTACAGAAGCTCTTTTATTTAGCCCCTTCTCTCCAGGTACATCATTATTTATTATAGTTAGTAACGCAGCCTGCCAAACGTTTAGTCTGGATTTGGCATTTTTATCCACTTAGAGAATCCTTCCCAAGGACCTGGGATAGGGAGATGTTGTTGATTGATGGTATTAAAGGTATTATCACAGAATGTAAGCCAGGGGTTCCCAAACTTGGCAACTTGAAGACTTGTGGACATCAACTCCCAGAATTCTCCAGCCAGCTCTGGAGAATTCTGCTGGCTGGAGAATTCTGGGAGTTGAAGTCCACAAGTCTTCAAGTTGCCAAGTTTGGGAACCCCTGATGTAAGCCTTTCCAAATAAAGCTGCCTTTTGAAATTGACTGATGGTGATTTTGTCAGTGTTGATGGTGTCCAAGTGATACTTGGTGTGGCACAACGGTTTCCCCTGCTTCTACTTACCTTTCAGGCGTGCTTGGTAGCAGGCTCCGCCCACCCCCAGAGGTTGGTGTTTTTGATGCTCTGTGCCTGTGCGGAAGGTCCTGTGCATGCACGGAGGTGACGCATGCAAGCACGCTCACATTTGCAAACCGGTAGTGAAGGTAAGTAGATTTCACCCCTGCTATGAAACGGTGAAACTATGAAACGGAAGAATATTCAGATAAAGTAATATTATTGGAGGAATTGTATCTACTAATTTTGTGGAACAGTTATGAGCTGTTAAGTGTAATATATACATAGCAACAACTGGTATGTATTGTTTTGTCTTGGCTTTGTCCTAAATCAACTAATTACAGACAAATCAATTTCTTTTAGCTTTTCTCCTAAGCTCAAAACTAGAATATAAGGAGGCTCCATAGTGTTGACTAAAGTGAAAAAGAAAAAGAAAAAAGCAGGGAACATTTCTAGGCCAAAGAAACATAAATAGCTTCTAGCCTCTAGGCAGAGCACTTTATAATTATAAAGCAATTAACTTTAAAAAACAATTGCATGGTAGACAGGGAACAGGAGAAATGAAGCGATAACGTGATTTTCTTTTTTCTTCTTCTTTTTTTCAGATGAAACTGATTCTTGTTCTTTCTCATTTCCTAGAACTGATCTAATTTTTATCCTTCTGCACAATGAATTAAATTTTCTCTCGCTCTGACTTCTATCGTAATTTGAAGTAGGCTTAGCAAAGAACATTAACTGAGTGACCAGTATAAAACACTTAATGAACTATAAGAAAGTCTGCTAAATTTAAGCTGTGCTTTGTGCTGGAATTTTCTAGAAACATGGAGTGATTATAAAGGAAAATTTAGAATGCAGAGCATGGGGACCTGCGTCTGCTGCTGGAACAAATTATAACAATTCTCAGTTTAGGTTATTGCAACTGAATATAAATGTACCATTAGCTCTGTCATTCTGAAGTCAGCAGCATAAAATAAGAATGATTTAAAATATATGGTTGAAACAATGAGATTTGTGAATCATGTTTAAGAAATTTTATCCAAAGAAATGAACAAAGTTCTATCCATTTTTAGAATGCCCTACAAAGCAAAAGTTATTAGCTTTTTTTTTTTACACAACAGTGACATATTGTAGTTACAAATAAGCAGCATGCTTAGAGTGCAGGGAGCACTGCCTATTTTACTATTCCTACAAGTTACATGGCTCGGGACCTAGCTATCTGCGAGATCGGATCCTGCCCCACACATCCTCACGACCGATTCGCTCCCACAGAGAGGGGCTTCTCCGGGTGCCGTCCACTAGACTTTGTCAGCGGGCGACGCCCAGGGGAAGGGCGCTCTCTGTGGCGGGCCCGGCCCTCTGGAACGACCTTCCCCCTGATATTAGAACGACCACCGACCTCCGCTCCTTCCGTGTAAAATTGAAGACCCATCTCTTTCGACTGGCCGGCCTTGAATAGTTCTCTCTGTCTTTTAATTATAAATTTTAAATGGGTTTTTAATTTATGTTTTTAGCACGGGTAGATTTATTTAATTCGATTTTAAGAAATATTTGTATTATTGTATATTGTTTTTAATTATGCCTGTGCACCGCCCCAGGTCCCTGTGGGGAGAGGGTGCGGTTAATAAATCCCAATTTATTATTATTATTATTATTATTATGAAAGACAGTCTTAGGCAGAAACACTCTTCTATTATCCATCTGTTGTGTCTGAAACTTACAAAGTACAAATGTATTCCTTGTTCCCATGTATATTTGTACAACACCTAGCATTATGTCTTTGCAGCATGTTGGAATTCGGCTAAACAAAGATATGAGTGCATATTTATCTTTCACACCCAACAGTGGAGCCAAAGCAAATATACAGAATGCAAGCATTATTTATGCCATGCCAAAAGAAAAAAGCAATAAACAAGCCATCCTCAGAAGAAGAAAATGCAAGCTTCCCACATATTGCAAATAGAGATTAAAATAAAATTGTTTCTTCTTTGTTCATTTTAACTGGACACCAGTCTCTTTGAGATCCTGATCCATTGTTCAGAACAATTTAGAATATCAGAGCCAAGCAAGTCCTCTAGGGGTCTCCTAGAGTATAGGGGATATAGTCATCACACCCTTGTCATGGTCAGACCACTCACTTCTCCGACTCGACCTTCCGACCGCTACTCCCCGTTGCGGGGAGGCGGAACCAGAACTTCCTATCTGGTTTCGCCCCAGGCGCCTGATGGACCCTGTTGGGTTCCAGACGGCACTTGGGCCACTTCCTGTACCCCTGACCCGCGCCCCGATGGAGGACCTCGTGGCCGCATGGAATACTGCGGCCACGGGAGCCTTGGATCGGGTCGCGCCCTTGCGGCCTCTCTTGCGGCGCCGAGCTGCCCCGGCTCCTTGGTTCACCGAGGAGCTGAGGGCGATGAAACGCCGCAAGAGATGCCTAGAGGGAAGATGGAGGGCTACTCGCTCCGAATCTGACCGGACACAGGTAAGAGCCCATTTACGGACTTACATTGTGGCGCTGAGAGTGGCCAAACGTCATCATTGCGCCACTCTCATAGCATCCGCAGAAAACCGCCCTGCCGCCCTGTTTAGGGTGACCCATTCCCTCCTGCAACAGAGGGTGCGGGAAGCCCCGCTACAGGGTAGAGCAGAGGAATTTGTGACTTTTCTGCAGGAGAAAACCGCTCAGATACGGAACGAGCTAGCCCCCATTCGTGGCCCAGTGGGATGCCACGAGGCCGATCTTGTTTGGGAGGAATTTGACTCCATTGCTTCCGAGGATATGGACAGGTTACGTGGACGACTGCGAGCCACCACATGTTTATTGGACTCGTGTCCCTCCTGGCTTGTACTGGCATCCTGGGAGGTGACACGAGGCTGGCTCCAAGAGGTTGTCAACGCATCCTTGAGTGAGGGTTCCTTGCCTGCTTCCCTAAAAGAGGCTATGGTGAGGCCCCTCCTTAAGAAGCCCTCTTTGGACCCAGCTCTTTTAACCAACTATCGTCCCGTCTCCAACCTTCCCTTTCTGGCGAAGGTTGTCGAGAGTGTGGTGGCACAACAGTTTCCCCGTCACCTGGAGGAAGTTGATTATCTAGATCCGCGCCAGTCCGGCTTTCGGCCCGGGCATAGCACCGAGACGGCATTGGTCGCGTTGGTGGATGATCTCTGGAGGGCCAGGGATGGGGGTTGTTCCTCCATCCTGGTCCTATTAGACCTCTCGGCGGCTTTCGATACCATCGACCATGGTATCCTATTGCATCGGCTGGGGGGGTTGGGGGTGGGAGGCACCGTTTTACGGTGGTTCTCCTCCTACCTCTCTGGCCGATCGCAATTTGTGTTGGCAGGAGAGCAGAGGTCGACCCCGAGACCCCTCACGTGGGGTGCCTCAGGGGTCGGTCCTCTCGCCTCTCTTGTTTAATGCATACATGAAGCCGCTGGGTGAGATCATCCGTGGTTTTGGGGTAGAGTACCATCTCTACGCTGATGACACTCAGCTGTATATATCTACCCCAAACCACCCCAACGATGCCGTAGCGGTGATGTGCCAGTGCCTGGAAGCCGTGCGGATCTGGATGGGAAGTAACGGACTCAGGCTCAACCCGACCAAGACCGAGTGGCTGTGGTTTCCGGCTGCCCGATTCAACCAGCTTTCTCCAACGCTGGCCATAGGGGGCGAACATCTTGCCCCTGTGGATGGGGCGCGCAATTTGGGAGTCCTCCTGGATACCCGGCTGTCTATGGAAGAGCAAGTGACAGCCGTGGCCAGGAGGGCGTTTTACCAGGTTCGCCTGGTTCGCCAATTGCGCCCCCTATTGGATCGGGACGCCCTTCGCACAGTCACTCATGCCCTCGTGACATCCCGACTGGACTACTGCAACTCCCTCTACATGGGGCTCCCCTTGAGGTGCACCCGGAGGCTTCAGTTAGTTCAGAATGCAGCCGCGCGAGCAATTATGGGAACCACTAGGTTTACCCATGTAACACCGCTCTTGCGCGAGCTGCACTGGCTGCCTGTCGTCTTCCGGGTGCGCTTCAAGGTGCTGGTTATCATCTTTAAAGCGCTCCATGGCTCGGGACCTAGCTACCTGCGGGATCGGATCCTGCCTCACACATCCTCACGGCCGATTCGCTCCCACAGAGAGGGACTTCTCCGGGTGCCGTCCACTAGACTTTGTCAGCGGGCGACGCCCAGGGGAAGGGCTCTCTCTGTGGCGGGCCCGGCCCTCTGGAACGACCTTCCCCCCGATATTAGAACGACCACGGACCTCCGCTCCTTCCGCCTGAAACTAAAGACACATCTTTTCCGCCTGGCCGGCCTAGGGTAGTCTCTCTCTCTATGGGTTTTTTAATTGTTTATTTATATTGAGTGGGGATTTTTAGTTAATGGGATTTTAGCACAGGTGTTTGTTTAATCTGTTTTAAATTGTATGTATTTTTGTATATTTATGGTTTTTATTCTCCCTGTGCACCGCCCCGAGTCCCTGTGGGGAGAGGGAGCGGTTAATAAATTCAGTTTTATTATTATTATTATTTTTATCCAACCTTTGCAACTTTAAGTCTGAAGGACTTCAGCTCCCAGACTTCTCCAGCCAGCAAAGCTAAAGTCCTTCAGACTTAAAGTTGCAAAGGTTGGAGACCCCTGCGTCTAGCAACATCTCCCTAAGTAAAGTAAAATAGCTGTTCCAAATTTCTTGGATAAGGTGTCTACAATGTTTTATAGAAAATGAAATAGAGTACCTCAACCTTATTGTGTTAATATACCTCAATTTCATGGAAAATAATAAATCTTTCTTTCTTTCTGCAAATGCAGCAAAATTGGTTATGTCTGACAAAAGGCGAAGTCATGTGTACAATTTTTTCCATCAGAATTTTAGGGTTGGTTTCTGCAAGCTTTCTGTCTTAGTTACATTAAAATGTCACATTATTAAAATAATATACTCTTTTCCATATTTTCATAAGCAAATGTATTCACACAATATTTTACAACTCTCTCTCTTGTTCTCTGTGTGTGTGTGTGTTTATGTATGTTTGTATGTACATGTACAAACACATACTTCTTAATTTGGCTACATAAAAAGTTACATATCGGGACAATGAAATGTCCTGATTTAGAATATTTGAGTGGTTTTTATCATCACTCACTTTCTAACTGGCAGGAAATTTGTAGTTAATTACTCTGCTGCTTTTAAAATCAGTCTCATATGGCTGCTGTAAAAACCAACTTTCTTGCTGAAGAATTTTCATTACAAATTGATAATTTGGATTCAAAGAAATTGATTCTCTAGCAGAGTATCATATATTTATGCAAATAGCTTTATAGGGAAAAAAAACTCTTCTCTATAATTTACTGTGACCTAAACGTGAAAGATCATAATTGCATAATCATTGAAGTTTTTTTTTAATAAACTACATGCTAAGTGCATTATGTCAGCATGTTCATTTAGATATATACAGTGTTTTTGTGCCTCTCAAAAAAAAAACATATTATAATGAGTAACTTCATCATGCTTGAACTTTAAGATCAGCTATATAGAATTATTATCTACATTTGTGCACATTGCATAAAGTTACCCAATGCCTACACATTAGTCCATACCCACACATACAATGTGATTTTTGTCTCTGGACACTGGATTAGTGATCTCGGAACAGGGGATTTAGTCATCTTACCCTTGTCATGGACAGATCACTCTCTCCTTCGGATAGACTTTCCAACCGTCACACCTCACCGCGGGGAGGCGGAACCGGAAACACCAAGTTGGTTCCGCCCCAGGCGCCTGATGGACCCGGAAAGGTTCCAGAGGGAGCTTGGGCCAGTACCTGTATCCCTGCCCCGCGGCTCGACTGAGGACCTAGTGGCCGCGTGGTATAGTGCGGCCACGGGGGCCTTGGACTGAGTCGCGCCCTTGCGGCCTCTCATGCGGCGTCGAGTCACCCAGGCTCCTTGGTTTACCGAGGAGCTTCGGGAGATGAAACGCCGCAAGAGACGCCTAGAGAGTAGGTGGAGATCTTCTCGATCCGAAGCTGACCGAACACTAGTGAGAGACCATATTAGGACTTACTTAGTGGCGCTAAGAGTGGCCAAACGTGAGTATTGTGCCACCCTTATCGCGTCCGCGGAAAACCGCCCTGCCGCCCTGTTTGGGGTGACCCGCTCCCTCCTTCATTTGAGGCCGCGGGAAGCCCCTCTGCAGGGTCGAGCAGAGGAATTTGGAGTATTTCTGCAGGACAAAATCACTCAGATTCGGAACGAGTTGCCCTCCACTAGTGGCCCAGTCGGGGCGTCCGGTGCTGGTCTTGAGATAACACCTTGGGAGGAGTTCGACTTTGTTACTACCGAGGATATGGACAGGTTGCGGAGGAACCTTAGAGCCACCACATGTTTATTGGACCCGTGCCCCTCCTGGCTTGTACTGGCATCCTGGGAGGTGACACGAGGCTGGCTCCAGGGCATTGTGAATTCATCTCTGAGTGAGGGGTACTTGCCCACCGTTTTGAAAGAGGCGGTGGTGAGGCCCCTCCTCAAGAAGCCATCCCTGGACCCGGCTTTATTAGAGAGCTATCGTCCCGTCTCCAACCTTCACTTTTTAGTGAAGGTTGTTGAGAGTGTGGTGGCTCAACAGTTTCCCCGACATCTGGAGGAAGTTGATTATCTAGACCCGCGCCAGTCCGGCTTCCGGCCCGGTCACAGCACCGAGACGGCATTGGTCGCGTTGGTTGATGATCTCTGGAGGGCACGGGATAGAGGTTGTTCCTCTATCCTTGTCCTATTAGACCTCTCAGCGGCTTTTGATACCATCGACCATGGTATCTTATTGCACCGATTGGGGGGGTTGGGGTTGGGAGGCACCGTTCTACGGTGGTTCTCATCCTACCTCTCTGGTCGGTCGCAATGGGTGTTGGCAGGAGGGCAGAGGTCGTCCCCGAGGCCCCTCATATGTGGGGTCCCTCAGGGGTCGGTCCTCTCTCCCCTTCTGTTCAACACCTATATGAAGCCGCTGGGCGAGATCATCCGTGGTTTTGGGGTGGAATACCATCTGTACGCTGATGACACTCAGTTGTACATATCCACCCCAAACCACCCCAACGATGCCGTCGAAGTGCTGTCCCGGTGTCTAGAGGCCGTACGGATCTGGATGGGTAGTAACAAACTCAAACTCAACCCGTCCAAGACCGAGTGGCTGTGGTTTCCGGCACCCCGGTTCAGCCAGTTAAGTCCAACACTGGCCATTGGGGGCGAACAACTGGCCCCCGTGGAGAGGGTGCGCAACTTGGGTGTCCTCCTGGATTCCCGGCTGTCCATGGAGGACCATGTGGCGGCCGTGGCCAGGGGGGCGTTCTATCAGGTACGCCTGATACGCCAGTTGCGCCCCTTACTGGACCGGGGAGCCCTTCGCACAGTCACTCAAGCGCTTGTGACATCCCGGCTGGATTACTGCAACGCTCTCTACATGGGGCTCCCCTTGAGGTGCACTCGAAAGCTACAGTTAGTACAGAATGCGGCCGCGCGGGTGATTATGGGTGCCTCAAGGCAAACCCACGTAACACCTCTCCTGCGCGAGCTGCACTGGCTGCCTGTGGCCTTTCGAGTGCGCTTCAAGGTGTTGACAACCATCTTTAAATCGCTCCATGGCTCGGGGCCTAGCTATATACGAGACCGCCTCCTGCCCCATACATCCCTTCGTCCGATCCGCTCCCACAGAGAGGGCCTTCTCCGGGTGCCGTCGACGGGGCAATGCCGGTTGGCGACACCCAGGGGAAGGGCCTTCTCTGTGGCGGGCCCGGCCCTCTGGAACGACCTACCCCCCGACCTTCGCACTATCTCGGACCTCCGTCTCTTCCGCCAACGTCTTAAGACGTATTTATTTCAACAAGCCGGCCTAGGATAGCCCCCTGTTCCTGACTTTAAAAAAAAAAAAAAATTATAATTTGGGAAGGTTTTTAACATGGGTTTTAGCACGGGTTAATCTAATTTAATATTTTTTAAATTGATATTTATTGTATTTTTGTGGTTTTAATAATGCCTGTGCGCCGCCCTGGGTCCTAACAAGGAGAAGGGCGGGGTATAAATTTAATAAAATAAATAAAAAATAAATCTACTTGATGTTTCATACTGATGAGATAGAGGGTGAAAGCCTAAAAAATGTGCATTACTGGGAACCTAGAGTACACTATTTTCAAAAGATGAGATATGTGTATTTCATATATTAAAGCTGTTTCTATCTTATGTTTCTGTAGCAGATGTTTCTTTGCTTTTGTATTTCATTTCTTATTTTTTTTAAAGAATGTTCCAGCAGAAAGGCTAGCAAGAAAAGTATAGAAAATCCCTTTATTTTACCATGGCTGGTTCTACTATAACTGTGCTTTTTCTATTCAGCTTACCTTTCCTGAATGTATTTAGAAAACTAGTTAAAAAGGCAATCACATGTTTCCTCTTTCTCTGCCTATATAGCTATTTCAGGGAAAGATGGAATCGGTTTCATGGATGGAAGGCATTTCCTTCAAATTGCAATCTGGGCACCCAGAGTTAAGAGACTTCCTGGGTAAATCAGCACATTTATTTTGGATGGAAGCCTCATGTTAATTTCATCCAACTCTCTACTCAGAAGACAGATAGCAACCTAATTACAGGTCCTAATCTTTAGTAGACAGGAAAAAATACTGCTTGGATATAATGGCTTTTTACTGGACTGATGCCTAAATGTCATTGTCAATATTTGTTTAAAATTACGCAGCTAAATTAGCTTGCTAAATGAATTGGTGTAATTTACCTGCCTTATAAAACATGCTTCATAAATCACATGCTTCTAATGCAGACATGCTCAGTGCAAAACACTATATTAACTTTCATTAAATAGTTTCCGGTTTGTAATTCCTCAAAAGCATACATTACATGAAGTGTTGTTCAACAGTAGAGAATATATAATTTGCCTGCAACTTGGCTTCCAGTTTTTATATTTGTGATAAATATACATTGCCATTAATACATTTAAATTAATCTTGTGAAGGATGAATTGATCAATAAGGTTTTTGGCTACATCTTTCACAGATTAGATCACCTTCCAATTCATTTTATTCAATTCCCAGACAAATTTAGTTTTCAAAAGTTTGCATCCAACTCAGTTTAAATAATATGTAAGTAGAAATATTTCAGTATAATTTCTGTCAAAGACACAGTTCAAGCAAAGCAATTCTAAATTCTCATTTTACAGATTTTTTTAAACTTCAAGGCTGTGCAACACCTTTGTGACTGTAATAAAGCAGTTTAAAAATACAAACAAAAGAACAACAGCTGTCTTGAAAAAAAAGATCCACCAACTCTAACAGACACATTGGATCTGAAATTCATTCTAGCTAGCCTAAGGCCTGGGGGGAAAGTAAAGTTTTACAGGCTCTTTTTTAACAAGGTGGGAATGGGGGTCCAAAAATATATCTGTGAGAATGTTGTCCCAGAGAGCAGATATTACAACAGAGAAGGCCTAATCAGAGAACAGTGCTCAATGGAAATGTCTGGAACAATGCAACACTGCTTGTTTGCCTAGAATAATAATAATAATAATAATAATAATAATAATAATAATAATAATAATAATAATAATAATAATAATAATAATAATAATAATAATAATAATAATAAATTTATTTATAAACCGCGTCCTCTCCCTGAAGGGACTCGGAGTGGTGCACAGGGAAAATTAAAAATACAATACAAAATACATAAATAGATAAAATAAGAATTAAATAAAGTTATCCCTGCGCTAAAACCACAATACTAAAATTAAACTACAATTCCCTAAACCCAGTTAAAAACAGCAGACTAACCTAGGCCGGCCAAGCAGAAAAAGTGTGTTTTCAATTTTCAATTCATTCAATTTTTGAATGGTTGAAACTCACCACAACCAACTCACTGTGACCAACTCACCATGGGACAATTTGCCACAGGACAAAAGTTACATAATATCGAAGAAATTGTGGGATAGAATAATTAAAGAAAGGATGCAAAAGGAGGGACAAAACGTGAATGACGAAAATTAAAATGCTGTTTTATTATTTTAAATAATTAAATGAAATTGTTGAATTTCCTGACAGCGAGTTTTCCCACGGCAAGTTGGCTGTGGCGAGTGGTCCCATGGCTAATTGGTCATGGCCAGATGGCCACAGTTAGTTAGCCAGGGCAAACGGGCAGAGGAGGATTCACCACGGCAAGTTGGTTGTGGTTAGTTGTCCCATTCTGTGTCTCATATAACCATACCCTACATCATGAAGAGCTTTTTAGACAATATCCAGCACTTTGAATTGCAACCAGAAGCCTACTGATTACCAATACAGCTCATTGGTGTTGCATATCTGCTGATGATACTGGTTCAGTTAGATGATATGTCGTCTGTGGAAAACTACGTGAATCAATAGGTGCTTAGGATAAAATTGGAGGAAGTGACTATGCAGTTGAAGACAGAGATACTGTGGTGTTAGGAAGAAAGCCTTGTGCTGAAAAGATCACAATCTAATACAAATCACAGTTAAAAGAAGCATATCCTTTTTGAAAAATAGAGACATGAGCCTATTTTACGAATTATTTCCAAGCAACAATACCACGTGGTTGCTCATTCCATCATATGTTGTTGTCATTGCTGCATAGCAATAAGCCACCTGCAACATGATTAAAGCATGAGCGACCATCTAAAGAGCATTCCAGGCCTAGATGAATTGGTGTGAAGCAGGGGTCTCCAACCTTTGCAACTTTAAGTCTGAAGGACTTCAGCTCCCAGACTTCTCCAGCCAGCTTTGCTGGCAGGAGAAGTCTGGGAGCTGAAGTCCTTCAGACTTAAAGTTGCAAAGGTTGGAGACCCCTGCGTCTAGCAGCATCTCCCTAAGTAAAGTAAAATAGCTCTTCCAAATTTCTTGGATAAGGTGTCTACAATGTTTTATAGAAAATGAAATAGAGTACCTCAACCTGGAGAATTCTGGGAGCTGAAGTCCTTCAGACTTAAAGTTGCAAAGGTTGGAGACCCCTGGAGTGAAGGACTTTGTGCCACACCTGTTACCTGTTTCTCAAGCAGGGGAAAGAAGAGTCAATCCAAGAAGACCCTGACATTTTAATTTTATGCTGGATACTGATTGCTAGAATAGAAGTTAGGATAGTGAGCGTGGCTTTATCAGTTTCTGAGCCCTGGGTAGGAACACATTTCTAATCAGTTTGGGCGCATAGCCAAATACAGGAGTGTTAAGCATCCTTTAGCCCCCTCACTCTAACAATGCAGTGTTCAAGGCAAATCCCCCAGCTTTACCCAATCCTCACCTTACTTCTTTTGGGGGCTTTTTAAAGACAGGTTGCCTGATACCAGAAACAACCAGGCAGAGAAGCTGGCAGGGAGGTGGTATGGGCACATTTTAATGGATTTTTCTTCAAGGTCAGAATGTTCTTCCAAGACCACAGGACTAGAGCTTTTAAATGTTTTGATGTATTGTTTTGATAAGAGAAATCTGTTAACATTCGGAAATTAAAATGTTGATAGGTAATTCAGCTGTGATCTACAAATCTGAACCTTGTCAGTTTATATTATAACTCCTACAGATTAAATTCCCAAATTTATAACAGCCTCTAAAAATTGCTTAGCGTGTTCATAATTAAGACTAGGATCTTCAGCTCACTTAACAGAAATCAAGGCTTCTAAGTTTAGCATGCTAAATGTTAATAACTGAACAGTATCACATGGTTTCTTCAAATTGAATCATTTGCATTAAGCATGAAAAAAAAACAGTCAATATAATTAGCTATTTCACCAGCATGAAATTCACAGTAGTATTTTTTAATCAAAATTATGTTATCTTCAACATTTGTTAACTCAGAGAAATATCTTTTTCTTCTTCTCTATATTAACTCAGTTATGAAACAAATTCGATACAAAGTTCATAAATCCTGCCCAAAGATATGACTTTAATGTTACCTATGCAGAAATGTCTGGCATATCTAAATCCTTCTGACATTTTGTAGCATAACTTGCAGATTAAGACAACACGTTCAAATAAGAGACAATTATATTGTCTCTTATTATATAACTTTGAATTCTGTATTTTGCATGCAGAGGATAATTGTGATTAACCAATACATTTCTGACAGTTTCTCAACACTAAGCTGTGAAGAAGATGAAACAATGAGAATAATTGGGAAAGCCAAGGAATCTATTAGATTTTCATATATACAGTTTGAAATATTTCTTAAAATGCAATAGAATGGAAGTTGGAACTTATCCAAATTTTGTCAAATAGGAAGATGAGGCACTTCAATAGAATACATTGTGATGAATAAATCAGCAGTATTACATGAAGTAATGTGAAAGTTATATGTATATTAGATCTTAATTCTACTGCTATTTGTTCTTCATGTGTTCAAAACTATATTGTTAGTATTAAGGCAAATATACCCAGGATAATGTTGCAGGATCTGGCTCAGTTACCGGGGTCAGAGGTAAAGTTTTCCAAGTTTTTGGAGTCGTGCTGGAGTCAATCCTCTGGGAACTTCTCTGACCACCAAACACATTCTGAAATTCCCTCAGGATGGACTCTAGCAAAAGTCCGAAAGCTTCAGCAAGAGTCCGAAAGCTTCAGCAAAAGTCCGAAAGCTTCAGCAAGAGTCTGAAAGCTTGGAACACTAAACCTCTGGTCCCGGTGATTGACCCAGATTGGATTCTGCATTGTTAGAAGGTCATATGTGAATATAGTATGTATGTGAGATGATGTGAGTGTGATGTAGAGATTAAGGCCTGACACGCCCCCAAACCAGTTGCACAGAACAACTTTAATTGCACTACGCATGCACACATGCAAAGCACACACAGGAGTGAACTGGCAGTAATGCCTGTCAGAACGCACCTCTGGAAGGAAGGAAGGAAGGAAGGAAGGAAGGAAGTTATTTTAACTTCTTAATCATACTGAAGGGCTATTAAAATAACATTGAACTTTAAATTGCAGTAATCCTAATAGTGAGATGTCAGCAGTGGAGACAAAATTCGCCCTTCACACAGTCACTCATACACTCGTGACATCCCGTCTGGACTATGGAAACGCTCTCTACATGGGGCTTCCCTTGAGGTGCACCCGAAGACTACAGCTAGTGCAGAATGCGGTCACACAGGTGATCTTGGGGGCCTCATGGCATTCCCATATAACACCTCTCCTGCGCGAGCTGCACTGGCTGCCTGTGGTTTTTCAGGTGCTCTTCAAGGTGTTGATTATCATCTTTAAAGCGCTCCATGGCACAGGTCCTAGTTATTTGCGAGACTGCCTCCTACCCCACACATCCCTTCGACCGATCTGCTCCCACAGAGAGGGTCTTCTCCGGGTGCCTACGGCCGGGCAATGCCAGCTCGCGACGCCCAGGGGAAGGGCCTTCTCTGTGGCGGGCCCTGCCCTCTGGAACAAGCTACTCCCTGATCTTAGAAACATCACAGACCTGCACCTCTTCCGCCAACACCTAAAGACTCACTTTTTTCACCTAGCTGGCCTGGCCTAACTTCCGAGACTATATCATTGACGGATTTTAAATTAAATTAAGTGAATAAGGGGTTTTAAATTGATTTTAGCACAGGTATTATCTAATTTAATAGGATTTTATTGATTTTGTGATGTATTTATTCTTTGTATTGTCTTTTCCGTGTTTTAATTTCCTGTGCACCGCCCCGAGTCCCTTCTGGGAGAATGGCACGGTATATAAATCCAATAAAATCAAAATCAAATCAAATCAAAATTGAATCTGAGGTACAGTTATCCACCTGTCTTCACAGGCTGGTGCCTCCACAGGCTGTACCTCTGATACTGGGACTCTGTTGAGGGACTCCTTCACCCAGGCACTTCTGAGGCGTTGGGAGCCGCCAGCCCCTGAGATAAGTTGGCCACACCTGACATCATCAGCGGATGCCAGAACAGCTGGGAATGGAGGAAAAACAGCCCACCTATTTCAAAGTGCTGTCAAGCAGCTTGCCATGCTGGCTCACATGGGAAAGGACCCAATGGAACATTTTTGGTCCATGGAAGGGCCAGGGGTCTTTCCCATAGCCTGGAAGGCATAGATTAGGGGTGGGCATGGGAATTGCAATTGCACGTGAGTGGAACAAATCCGGATTATGTGGGAGGAGCCATGCACATGAGTGGGAGGGGTTGGGATGTAAGTACTTATAAGGTAATGGGGATCACGGGCCAGCAGCCCTACCAATGATTTAATCTTGCAACGTGAATGTCAGTTTGTGTCTGAGGAAGTCAGTAAAGGATAACAATCCTTGACTGTGGCTGGGAGTCTTTGTCTGCTACTCGGGAACCTGACATGAGACTTATTTCCAAGACAACACATTTAAGATGGCACAGTTAAAACATTCTAACTTTTCATGGAATCTGGTCCTTACCTCACAAGCACATCAAGTTGATATGAAAACTAGGCAATTTACTCATAAATAAATAAAACAATAAGCTGAAAACTTACTAACTAGTTTAATAAATTAATTTTTTCAGTTCTCTGTTTAAAAGAAAAGGGGAGAAACCCAATCATGAATTTAAATAAATAATAAATGAATAAAAGAAAAATATTTTTTGTTGTAAGCTATCAGCTGAACAATATAATCTGACCTTATTCTTATATACTTATAAGATACTTTTTACAAATACTGCTAGGTTTGGTGGTGGGACCAAAGTTCAGGTATAGATACACAGAAGGAAAACTCTCTTGCTTTATGTTGAGCAATTTTATTGAAGACATTTGCTTCTATAACTGGAATGGAACTACATACTTTTTTCTCTCTGCCATCTGGTTTCTCTTTCACAGATTTTTGAATGAATGTTTCAGCCCAACAGAGCTGAGTGAATTAGGATTTCTGAATGTGACATTTTTCCTTCACTTTTTGTTTTGATCAAACTGAAAATTTTCCTTCTGTGACTGCTGCCAACAGGGTCCCATTCTGCAATTTATTTTACAACTGAATCCAGTAAAAGAGATATTTTATTTGATTTTTAAAAATGTTATTGTACTGATGATTGTACATACTTGAATTACATTTTCAATTCTGCTTTTAACTTTTTTACGCTATATTTCATTTTCCTTTGTGGTTTTCAGCCACTCTAAGCATTCTTTTCAGGTGGAAGGACAGTGCAGAGATCCTAATGACAACAATACAATAACTTCTAAATAATAATAAAATAATATTATACTAAACAATCACTGTATTAGAGTGCACCAGATAGATACCTTTATTTCTAGTTGATTCTTGACTGATTTGGGAAAATTATGTTGCACCATTATGTATTTTTCAAGAAGAAAATAATTCAATTTTGTATCTTAATGAATCATCATATGATGATGGTGATAGAATGTTTCTGATTGAGAATTGTGATCATTTTGCAATTTGCTCTAAGTCAGATAATGAGACAATAATCGAATTTCAATATAAAATCTTTGCGCAATCCACATGCTTGGAGAAAAAAAAATTAGAATAGTGGTTAAGGTTCCTTGAAACTGAGAGACCATGAGTTCTAATCTTGTCTTAGGTATGAAGCCAGCTGAATGACGTTGGTCCAGTAATTCTCCCTCAGCCTCATGAAGGAAGCAAAGGCAATCTACTTCTGAAACACCTTGCTAAGACAATTGCAGGGGCATATGACTTCACACAGGCAGCCTCTCTCTCTCTCTCTCTCTCTCTCACCCACACCCACACACCCAGTTTTGTTCCTAAAAAATGGCACACCTGTCATTTTCAAATTCTATTCCTCAGCTGCAACTATACAGATCACTATTGCAGACTGGATTACCTGCTTCCTGCACCTGATATCCATCAATATCAAAAAAGAACTTTGAAGCCCATAGTATGTCATCAAACTTATGAATGAAAAGATGTAGAAACAGACGAAAACATTCATGAATTAACAATTAGCATAATGTGGATGACAGAAAAAAAAAGTTGTTTGACTTCACCTCCTAACAGCATACAGAGAATGTAAAAGTTGTGAAAAGTGGCTCAACTAGGTCACCAAGGTCAAGATGGTCAAGAGGATGCACAAATGTAGGCTGTTGCTTGAGCCGGCCAAAGATAGAGCTCTGTTCAAATGCCTGAAGATGCTGATGACTGATTGACCAACAAAAGAGAGAAGAGCTGAGAATTAAGGTCTAAAGATTATGCAGTTATAAATCTGGAGAAAAGTAGATTTTTATTTATTTTATTTATTTTATTGAATTTATATCCCACCCTTCTCCAAATGGACCCAGGGCGGCGCACAGGCATATTAAAAACATACAAACATATAAAACTTTAAAAAAAAAACGTATTCGAATGAAAAACCTGTGCTAAAACCGAATTAAAATCCCCATTTTAAAACTATCTATGAGTCAGAATTGGAGGCTATGCTAGGCCGGCTAGTTGGAATAGGTGTGTCTTCAGACACTTGCGGAAGAGGTGGAGGTCGGAGATGGTACGGAGTTCAGGGGGTAAGTCGTTCCAAAGAGCTGGTCCCGCCACAGAGAAGGCTCTCCCCCTGGGTGTCGCCAGTCGGCATTGTCCGGCCGACGGCACCCTGAGGAGGCCCACTCTGTGGGAGCGTATCGGTCTAAGGGATGTATGGGGCAGGAGGCGGTCTCGCATATAACTAGGCCCCGAGCCAGGGAGCGCTTTAAAGATGGTCGTTAGAACCTTGAAGTGCACCCGAAAGACCACAGGAAGCCAGTGCAGCTCGCGCAGGATAGGTGTTATGTGGGAGTGTCTAGGCGCTCCCGTAATCACCCACGCGGCTGCGTTCTGGACTAGCTGTAGCTTTCGGGTGCACTTCAATGGAAGCCCCATGTAGAGAGCATTACAGTAGTCGAGTCGAGACGTGACGAGTGCTTGAGTGACAGTGCGTAAGGCACACCGGTCCAGTAAGGGGCGCAATTGGCGCATCAGGCATACCTGATGAAACGCCCCCCTGGCCACGGCTGCCACATGGTCGTCCATAGACAGCCGGGGCCAGTGTTTCGCCCCCAATGGCCAGAGTTGGAATAATCTGGCTGAATCGGGGCGCCGGAAGCCACAGCCACTCAGTCTTGGATGGGTTGAGCCTGAGTTTGTTGCTACACCATCCAGATCCGTACGGCCTCCAAACCTCGACGGCATCATTGGGGTGGTCTGGGGTGGATATGTACAACTGAGTATCATCAGCGTACAGATGATATCCCACCCCAAAACCACGGATGATCTCACCCAGCGGCTTCAGGCCAATGGAAGAGTGATCTGGGTATAGGGGATATAGTCATCACACCCTTGTCATGGACAGACCACTCACTTCTCCGGCTTGACTTTCCGACCGCTACTCCCCTCCGCGGGGAGGTGGAACCTGAGTTACCAATCTGGTTCCGCCCCAGGCGCCTGATGGACCCAGATGGGTTCCAGGCGGCACTTGGGCCACTTCCTGTACCCCTGACCCGCGCCCCGATGGAGGACCTCGTGGCCGCATGGAATACTGCGACCACGGGAGCCTTGGATCGGGTCGCGCCCTTGCGGCCTCTCTTGCGGCGGCGAGCCACCCTGGCTCCTTGGTTTACCGAGGAGCTGAGGGTGATGAAACGCCACAAGAGATGCCTAGAGAGAAGATGGAGGTATACCCGCTCTGAATCTGACCGGACACAGGTAAGAGCCCATTTACGGACTTACATTGTGGCGCTGAGAGTGGCCAAACGCCATCATTGCGCCACTCTCATAGCATCCGCAGATAACCGCCCTGCCGCCCTGTTTAGGGTGACCCGTACCCTCCTTCAACAGAGGGTGTGGGAAGCCCCCTTACAGGGTAGAGCAGAGGAATTTGTGTCTTATCTGCAGGAGAAAATCGCTCAGATACAGAATGAGTTAGCCCCCATTGCTGGTCCAGTGGATTGCCACGAGGGGGATCTTGTTTGGGAGGAGTTTGACTCCGTTACTTCCGAGGATATGGACAGGTTACGTGGGCGACTGCGAGCCACCACATGTTTATTGGACCCGTGTCCCTCCTGGCTTGTACTGGCATCCTGGGAGGTGACACGAGGCTGGCTCCAAGAGGTTATCAACGCATCCTTGAGTGAGGGTTCCTTGCCTGCCTCCCTAAAAGAGGCCATGGTGAGGCCCCTCCTCAAGAAGCCCTCTTTGGATCCAGCTTTATTAACCAACTATCGTCCAGTCTCCAACCTTCCCTTCCTGGCGAAGGTTGTTGAGAGTGTGGTGGCACAACAGTTTCCCCGTCATCTGGAGGAAATTGATTATCTAGACCCGCGCCAGTCCGGCTTTCGACCCGGGCATAGCACCGAGACGGCATTGGTCGCGTTGGTGGATGATCTCTGGAGGGCCAGAGATGGGGGTTGCTCCTCCATCCTGGTTCTGTTAGACCTCTCGGCGGCTTTCGATACCATCGACCATGGTATCCTATTGCATCGGCTGGGGGGGTTGGGGGTGGGAGGAACCGTTCTGCGGTGGTTCTCCTCCTACCTCTCTGGCCGATCGCAATTTGTGTTGGCAGGAGAGCAGAGGTCGACCCCGAGACCCCTCACATGTGGGGTGCCTCAGGGGTCGGTCCTCTCGCCTCTCCTGTTCAACACATACATGAAGCCGCTGGGCGAGATCATCCGTGGTTTTGGGGTAGAGTATCATCTCTACGCTGATGATACTCAGCTGTATATATCTACCCCAAACCACCCCAACGATGCCGTAGCGGTGATGTGCCAGTGCCTGGAAGCCGTGCGGATCTGGATGGGAAGTAACGGACTCAGGCTCAACCCGACCAAGACCGAGTGGCTGTGGTTTCCGGCTGCCCGATTCAACCAGCTGACTCCATCGCTGGCCATAGGGGGCGAACATCTTGCCCCTGTGGATGGGGCGCGCAACTTGGGTGTCCTCCTGGATACCCGGCTGTCCATGGAAGATCAAGTGACAGCCGTGGCCAGGAGGGCGTTTTACCAGGTTCGCCTGGTACGCCAGTTGCGCCCCCTATTGGATCGGGACGCCCTTCGCACAGTCACTCATGCTCTCGTGACATCCCGACTGGATTATTGCAACTCTCTCTACATGGGGCTCCCCTTGAGGTGTACCCGGAGGCTTCAGTTGGTCCAGAACGCAGCCGCGCGAGCAATTATGGGCACCTCTAGGTTTGCCCACGTAACACCGCTCTTGCGCGAGCTGCACTGGCTACCTGTCGTCTTCCGGGTGCGCTTCAAGGTGTTAATTACCATCTTCAAAGCGCTCCATGGCTCGGGACCTAGCTACCTGCGGGATCGGATCCTGCCCCATACATCCTCACGGCCGATTCACTCCCACAGAGAGGGACTTCTCCGGGTGCTGTCCACTAGACTTTGTCAGCGGGCGACGCCCAGGGGAAGGGCCTTCTCTGTGGCGGGCCCAGCCCTCTGGAACGACCTTCCCCCCGATATCAGGACAACCACGGACCTCCGCTCCTTCCGCTTAAAATTAAAGACACACTTTTTTCGCCTGGCCGGCCTTGGGTAGTCTCTTTTTAGGTTAGGGGTTTTAGGGGTATTTTTAGTTTAGTTTATGGGTTTTAGCGCAGGATCAATTTAATCCATTTTTAATTTTGTATTTTGTATTTTGTCTGTGGTCTTATTTGTATTTTTAATTGCCTGTGCCCCGCCTCGAGTCCCCTTGGGGAGAGAGAGCGGGATATAAAATTAAATTATTATTATTATTATTATTATTATTATTATTATTATTATTATTATTATTATTATTATTATTATTCATATATGTGTTGAACAGTAGGGGCGAGAGGACCGACCCCTGAGGTACCCCACATATGAGGGGCCTTGAGGCCGACCTCTGCCCCCCTGCCAACACACATTGCGACCGACCAGAGAGGTAGGACGAGAACCACCGCAAAACGGTGCCTCCCAGCCCCAACCCCCCCAGTCGGCGCAATAGGATACCATGGTCGATGGTATCAAAAGCCGCTGAGAGGTCTAATAGGACTAGGATAGAGGAAAATCCTCTATCCCGCGCCCTCCAGAGATTATCAACCAACGCGACCAATGCCGTCTCGGTGCTGTGCCCGGGTCGGAAGCCGGACTGGCGCGGGTCTAGATAATCAACTTCCTCCAAGTGTCGCGGAAACTGTTGAGTCACCACACTCTCAACAACCTTCACTAAAAAGTGAAGGTTGGAGACGGGATGATAGTTCTCTAATAATGCTGGATCCAGGGACGGCTTCTTGAGGAGGGGCCTTACTACCGCCTCTTTCAAGATGGCGGGCAAGGACCCCTCACTCAGAGATGCGTTGACAATGCCCTGGAGCCAGCCTCGTGTCGTCTCCCAGGATGCCAGTACAAGCCAGGAGGGACACGGGTCCAATAAACATGTGGTGGCCCTAAGTCTCTTTGACAACTTGTCCATATCCTTGGTAGTAACAAAATCAAACTCCTCCCATGATGGTGTCACAAGAACAGCCTCGGCACGCTCGACTGGGCCACTGTCGATTGAGGGTAACTCGCTCCGAATCCGAGTGATTTTCTCCTGCAGATAAATCCCAAATTCCTCTGCTCGACCCTGTAAAGGGGCTTCCCGCAGCCTCTGTTGGAGGAGGGAGCGGGTCACCCCAAACAGGGCGGCAGGGCGGTTATCTGTGGATGCAATAAGAGTGGCACAATACTCACGTTTGGCCACTCTTATCGCCACTAAGTAAGTCCTAATATGGTCTCTCACTAGTGTTCGGTCGGCTTCGGAGTGAGATGATCTCCATCTGCTCTCTAGGCGTCTCTTGTGGCGCTTCATCTCCCTGAGCCCCTCGGTAAACCAAGGAGCTCAGGTGGTTCGTCGCCGCAAGAGAGGCCGCAAGGGCGCGACTCGGTCCAAGGCCCCCGTGGCCACACTTAGCCATGCGGCCACTAGGTCCTCAGTCGAGTCGCGTAGATGGGCTCCAACTATTCAGGGGGTCCACTGTAGAGTTCGGGGATAAAACCCATGAGATTTTGCTATAATTGGATAACCCATATGCTGATAGTCTGCTTCATTTCACATTGCTTAAGCACACTAGGAATGAAAAAACTGGAAATCATTTCCTGTAATAATAAAGAAAACATGAGAAAATGTGATGGCACAGCTGCTACTGTGAAAAACAAAGTGAGTGACACAATGAGCACTTTCTTACCTATTTCTGGCTGTCCTATATGAAACTTGGTCATATCACAGCTAAAATAGCCTTCAAAACACCACATTTACAAGGTTTTGTGGTTAATATTTTGCTTAATATTTTGCTTTAACTCCATAGAAAATGACAATTAGCATTGATATCTCGTCCGCATGATTGATAGGAAAGAATCCACAGTCTGATTTTTCATGTCTGAGTTCATGCTGCCATTAACTTGGAGCACTACTTCTGTGCCTGGTGCAGATAATAAGTAGTTTAGCATTTTGGTTCTCTCTTAATCTCTTATATGTGGTGCTCTTCCCTGTTTTCTCCAACCCTGGGTCACCTTACCTCTCCAGTTTGACTTGTGCCCGCTTCCTTTATGGCCATTTCATCTCTCTCATTAAATGTTTTGTTTTCCTTGCAAGTAAAATTGATTCATTTTCCTCCATGAACTATTTTTGGAGTCCTAGCTTGGGAGATAAGATATTGCTCGAAGAGAGGGTATTCAAAGGGTCTGGGACTTGAATCCTTCGGTTTCCTGATTTTTTTTCTTAGCATAATTTCTTTTCTCCTTTTTAAAATTTATCTTCTCCTCCTCCTTCCTGCCCACCTATTTAATTGAAAAGTGATGAAATAATGATGCAATGAAGCCTTCCCAGAAGATGGAGCCATGCAGTATCAGTAACTTTCTGTCTTTAATTTGTGGGATCCAAAACTGGAGACATTTGATCCAGTCCACATGATCTTGTGTCCCTAGAATCCCTAGTAAAAACAAATTGGGTGACTCAGTGGTATGCTGTATTATGCATAGGAATGTGAACTATAAGCATTTAATGGTTTAATAGTCCTATCTGTTTCCTTTACTATTTCTACTATGTATTTTAAGTCTTCTCTGTAGAAATATCATTTGGAATGAACCTGTAATTTATGGACTTATAAGGAAATGAGTATCATTAAAAAGGTGTTGTTTTTACAAGGCCCTCTGTCTAAGTTCTGATTGGCTCTAGAGTGAGAGTTTAAGTGGGTGCATTTCCCCATCTCCAGTAAATTGCCTGTGAATGACTTTGTAAAGCTGAATTGCTTTAAAACAGACAGTTGCAATTGCTTTTTGAGAATTGTAAGCTGTTAGCAAACCAAGAGGCTAGGTAATGCATGTAAAGCAATTCTGAGGTGAACAGATATAAATTTTGCAGCACCTTTGCAGAGTATTGAAGTCTTCCACCACCCTTTATTCTTTTAATGTGTTATGAAACCTACTAGGAGAAAAAAGAAATCAGAATCATTGTCCTAAGGCAACGAGTCTTATATTATTAGATTGGCAGTTTGCTCTGTTCAGAAGAAAAGAAAGCTGGGCATTATGCTTATGCAGAGCTCTGCAAATCACAAGTTCTGCTTTTTTCATGAGCTAAAAATGTGTTTGATTATATTTACATTTTAATCCATCAATGAATTTTCTCTTTTTTCAGCATTTGTTGATATTCAGTTGGAAAAATTGTATGATTGTTTTCCATTATCTAAGTTGCCAGCATAACATTCAGCTGTAAATAGACAGAAGTTTGTTGATCCTGAACAGAAGCAGTTTTTGGTCAACTTTTTTTCTTTCTACTGAAGGTTCTTTCACAAATGTTTTAAAGAGTTGAAACCTGACAGATCATCATTAAACTTGCTTCTTTTTCTAACTCTAGGCCAGGGGTCCCCAACCTTTGCAACTTTAAGTCTGAAGGACTTCAGCTCCCAGACTTCTCCAGCCAGCAAAGCTGGCTGGAGAAGTCTGGGAGCTGAAGTCCTTCAGGAATAGCCAACACTCCAGAAGATAGGCTTAAGATACAGAAGGATCTAGACAAACTTGAACATTGGGCACTATCTAATAAAATGAAATTCAATTGTGAAAAAAGTAAGGTCCTACATATAGGCAAGAAAAACCAAATGCACAAGTACAGTATAGGTGGTACCTTGCTCAATAGTAGCAACTGTGAGAGGGATCTTGGAATCCTAGTGGACAACCATCTAAATATGAGCCAGCAGTGTGCAGCAGCTGCCAAAAAAGCCAACACAGTTCTAGGCTGCATCAACAGAGGGATAGAATCTAGATCACGTGAAGTGTTAATGCCACTGTATGGTGCCTTGGTAAGGCCACACTTGGAATACTGCATACAGTTTTGGTTGCCACGATGTAGAAAAGACGTGGAGACTCTGGAAAGAGTGCAGAGAAGGGCAACCAAGATGATTAGGGGACTGGAGACTAAGACATATGAAGAACGGCTGCAGGAGCTGGGTATGTCTAGCTTGATGAAGAGAAGGACCAGGGGAGACATGATAGCAGTGTTCCGATATCTCAGAGGGTGCCACAAAGAAGAGGGAATCAAACTATTCTCCAAGGCACCTGGGGGCAGGACAAGAAGCAACGGGTGGAAACTAATCAAGGAGAGAAGCAACTTAGAACTAAGGAGAAATTTCCTGACAGTAAGAACAATTAACCTCTGGAACAGCTTGCCTCCAGAAGTTGTGAATGCCCCAACCCTGGAAGTCTTTAAAAAGATGTTAGATAGCCATTTGTCTGAAATGGTATAAGGTTCCTGTCCACGCAGGGGGTTGGACTAGAAGACCTACAAGGTCCCTTCCAACTCTGCTATTGTATTGTATTGTATTGTATTGTATTGTATTGTATTGTATTGTATTGTATTGTATTGTATTGTATTGTATTGTATTGTATTGTATTGTATTGTATTGTATTGTATTGTGGAAAGACTTAAAGTTGCAAAGGTTGGAGACCCCTGCTCTAGGCCACAAATCATGCAGCCCTTCTACCTAAAGAATAATATAGCATCACCAACCAGCTCATTGTTGCCGTCGTTCTGGCTTAGACAAAAGGTTCTTAACTGGCATTCTGAAAACTGCAATTCCTGCCAGAATTCAAACAAACAAACAAACCTCACAAGATAATTATTGTTTACTAGATGAATTACCCTGCTTTTCTTCCATTACTAATTCCAATTGAATTGGATGAAAGGTAGTTTGTGTAGAGAAGTCTTTACTAATGTCACTATTAGGGAAGAGCTCTTGCACTTAAGGAATTTTTGTAGAACAACAGGTTACTCAATTTTTCCATACGCAAAATTATTGGAGCATTAAAAATGCAATTTGAATTCAGCACTAGGCCATGCCCAATTCTAATCAAAATGTTTGAACCATATTTAAGAACTGAGCAATTCCATTAATCATACCTAAAGCTAGCAGCTATAACACTAAAGGACCTTACAAAACTATTTTTTGAGGTAAGGGTTGTGTAATTCCATGCTCTCATAGAAATGTAAAACTTTTATTTGACTTCAAAGGGAGATAAAGCCAAAATCACACACTTTTCTCCTCTAGAGCAGGGGTCTCCAGCCTTTGCAACTTTAAGTCTGAAGGACTTCAGCTCCCAGACTTCTCCAGCCAGCTTTGCAAAAGCTTTGCTGGCTGGAGAAGTCTGGGAGCTGAAGTCCTTCAGACTTAAAGTTGCAAAGGTTGGAGACCCCTGCTCTAGAGAGTAAAAATGGTGACCTTGATGGAGATATACAAGCCTCATTGCCAATGTGACAAACATTAAAGTGTATTTTGAGTCCAAAATAGTCAGGTAACATTTGAAAGCATCTCAGACAGACATGTCCTTAATTCAATGAACTATAAAGAAGGAGAAGAACAAAGAGAAAAAATAGAGCATAATCAGACTTGTAATGCTCTATTATTTTAACCATTCTTAATAAAAGTCCTTTTAGTCTTGTGGATTTTTTTGTTTAGTCTGATCTGCTTAGTTAGGCTGATATTCGTCCTGCAAATTCTACAAGGTTCCACTTTAGCAGGGTTTACTGTACTTTTAATTTTGCATTCTATATTCATATGATCCAGGTCATTCTCTTTTGTATATTATCTTCTGAAGTTAAAGAAGAGATATTTTATTTTATTTATTTACTTTCAATATGAAGTATTCTTTCAGTATTCTTATAATGTAGCATATTTTTCTGTGCACATTGAGAATCTCAGCAAGGTCTCTCTCTTCTTTAGTTCTACAATTTAAATTAGAATAAAACATGTATTCAAGAATTACATTGAATGTAATGTAATTAACAGTGCAGAGAAGAACAACAAAGATGATTAGGGGACTGGAGACTAAAACATATGAAGAACGGTTGCAGGAACTGGGTATGTCTAGTTTAATAAAAAGAAGGACCAGGGGAGACATGATAGCAGTGTTTCAATATCTCAGGGGTTGCCCCAAAGAAGAGGGAGTCAAACTATTCTCCAAAGCACCTGAGGGCAGAACAAGAAGCAATGAGTGGAAACTAATTAAGGAGAGAAGCAACTTAGAACTGAGGAGAAATTTCCTGACAGTTAGGACAATTAATCAGTGGAACAGCTTGTCTCCAGAAGTTGTGAATGCCCCAACACTGGAAGTCTTTAAGAAGATGTTGGGTAGCCATTTGTCTGAAATGGTATAGGGTTTCCTGCCTAGGCAGAGAGTTGGACTAGATGACCTCCAAGGTCCCTTCCAACTCTGCTATTGTATTGTATTGTACATGGTAAGTGAGTTAGAAAGAAAATTGATACACACTGAAAATAGAAATATTGAAATCATATTAAAGGTAAAGGTTCCCCTCGCACATGCATGCTAGTTGTTCCTGGCTCTAGGGGGTGTTGCTCATCTCTGTTTCAAAGCCGAAGAGCCAGCGCTGTCCGAAGATGTCTCCATGGTCATGTGGTCAGCATGACTAAATGCTAAAGGCGCACGGAACGCTGTTAGCTTCTCACCAAAGTGGTCCCTCTTTTTCCTACTTGCATTTTTACGTGCTTTCGAACGGCTAGGTTGGCAGAAGCTGGGAAAAATAATGGGAGCTCACTCTTAAAAACGGCGCTAGGGATTCAAACTGCTGAACTGCTGACCTTTCTGATTGACAAGTTCAGCGTCTTACCCACTGAGCCACCGCAACCCGGATTCATATTAATGGCACATAATATTGTAGCTAAGATAGAAATCTCTGAGATTTCAGTGTGTAAAGCAAAAATTCCAACTTATCCTGTATTTTAGATCAGGGGTCTCCAATCTTTGCAACTTTAAGTCTGAAGGACTTCAGCTCCCAGAATTCTCCAGCCAGCTTTGCTTTGCTGGCTGGAGAATTCTGGGAGCTGAAGTCCTTCAGACTTAAAGTTGCAAAGGTTGGAGACCCCTGTTTTAGACTTCAGACTAAGTGCAATAGGGAAAAATACAGAAATATTGTATGGCCAATGTCTGCTCCTGCACTTTTTTTTTCCCAAGGAGGATTTTTGCTGTAGCAATATAGGATCATTAAAGCCTATAGGGCCTTTACAGAAAGGCCTGCAAGCAAGAAATCCTTTGGCTTTTGTGTGATTCGATAAGAGCCTAGGAAAGCCAGGTTGCTTTCATACTAGACCAGTTCGGTGATTATGTGACGTCTAAAACATTTCTCCTAAATCATTTTCATTCATCTGTATCTCTCTCAAAGCCAAAAAAAAAAAACCTCAGGAGAAAAAGGACCAATGCAATGCAATACAATGAATTAACTTAAATCCTATGTAGGAAGCTAAAACCCACCCCTCGCCTAGAAAAATGAAATATCCTGGGAAATATTGAAAAGGCAGAATATTGTATTTCCCTGGATAAGAAATGGAGAAGCATGTTTTTAGGCAAGAAACATACTCGCTCTTAATAGCCCTCACCTTTATCAAAGGGCCATTAAAAGACCTGACCCAGTCTATTCTACATAACAAAGATCCCCTTAGCTCCAGGTGATGGGATTAAGGCATGATAGTATTAGCCCTTTATCCATCTCACCACAGGGAAGAAGCAGTGCTCAATCAAACCTGGACTCAAAGCACAACGGACTCCTGCACGGCCCCATGAGAGTCTGACAACCAATCAGAATACAAGCTTAAGATCAAAGACCAGAGAAGGCATAAAACCAGGAACCTTCAACATCTTGGTCTCTTTTTTCTTCTTCACCCAACATCTGGAAGCATGTGATTTAGGAGCTCAAGCCATGCGATCCTTAAACTATCTTTCCAAGCAGCCTCCATGTTTCCAGTATCTTTTCCCCACTTGGAACTGAAGCCAGAAGGACAGTTTTTCCAACACCACCATCTACGATTTGAAGTTATATAGTTAAACCCACCACTGAAAGGATCATCTGTATGATGAGTGAAAGCTGTTAGGTTAGGTCAAGGTAAAAAGCTTAGATCAATAATAAACCTATCCTTAGAGGATATAATCAATGAATAGATCAGAATGGAAAGGCTAATTTACTTTATTCATACTTTTATACCGCTCTCTCTCCCAAATGGGACTCGGGGCGGTGCATTGTCTAATTGTCTTTTTTCTTTGTGCTGTTGCATAGAAACTCCCCCCACCTTCCCAGATTAAAATATTCTTTATTCTTAAGATTAAAAAGAGGCAGGATAGAATATTTCCCCTAAAGGAGAAGAGGAGAAAAAACTTAAGAAAGGCAGAAAGCAGCCCCAGCGTTTCTGCCATAGGAAAACAGTCTCAAGCAGCAGCTTGAAGAGCCTGATCTTTAGGAATGGAGATCATTCAAAAAGACTGAGCCAATCTATTCATAAGCAAAAGACTCCAAATAAGTAACACAATAGGCAAGAAGCCAAAGCTGACAAGATTAGCTCAAACACCTAGGATTTGCATTTCTCCTTTTGCCTTTAGAGCCAGCCATGACCCCTACATAATCCCATAGCAATCTGGCAACAGCCATTAAAATATTGAAGGACATATTCTTGCACAGCATCTCAATCACCAACTCCCAAAGAATGTATAAAAGCCCACCTACCCTCAACCCCATTTTTTTCAGCCACCCCAGAAATATGCTGCTGTCTGTTAGGATATTCAGCCTTATATTGGGTTGACAATATATATGAGCCTATGTTCTTAAGGAGTTATGTAGCTTTAAGAACTGTGTTTGAATTCTGATTGGCTGTGCTTCTCAGCTCTACCATAAAGCAAGCTCAGGAACACAGTCCGTTCCCTTTCTATTCCATGTGATTTCCTGTTCTTACTGTTTGCCATCTGAGAAGCTGAAGCTGAATATTGAAGAAGGAGGAGTATTTGTTTTGCATCACTGTAAGATAAGTCTGTGTTGGGTGAAGGACTGTAATTATTGTTTGAGAAGTTAGTCAGAAGAAGTATTTTAGTTGCTACAAAGTAAACACTATATATTTTCTTACTATCACTGTTTTAGAGTTTGTTTGTGGTTAAAGCAGTGCTTCTCAATTATTTTCTGTCATGCCCCCCTAGGAAGAAGAAAACATTTCGCGCCCCCCGCGCGACTGTAAATAGTATCATTTGTCTATAAAATTGTTATAAGTACACCTCTGCCGAGGTCAAACGCACCCCCCTTTACGGAGCCTCGCGCCCCCCCTGGGGGGCCCGCCCCACTATTTGAGAAGCACTGGGTTAAAGAAACGTATCTCTTTACTGTCCGGTGTATTACACTATTCCGCATTTATTTTCCTAAGACTGGTTAAGGGATCAGAGTTGTGACACTGGTTCTGAACCCAGAGTTGCTAACACTGTCATTAGTTTCTGGCTACCAAATAGACAGAGATTTCCTTTCTTGCAGCCTAACTCCATTTTATTTCCAGTGTCATTCTCCCAGCTTGGAACTGGACCAGATTTTTCTTCCAACAGTTGCAACCTGATCTGTGAGAGGTAAATGCAGCATCTGACCAGAGTAAATCATCCTGCTCTTTTTTGGGGCCACACACTATTTCTAAAATGAACCAGCAGTGGTAAAAAGAGATACTGCAAAATAAGCAGACATGATCAATTGGTTTGATATTCTTGTTGTGATTAGGGCATTGATGCATAAATTTGCAGAAATAACTGTCAAGCTATTGATCAAATAACAATAATCTTAGCCCATTTGGTAGGGGGATGAAAGTGGGAGACTGACAAAGCAAGAAAGCATAGGTGTAAACTCACTAGCAGACAAAAATATTTGGTGGACAAAAAATGAATGAGCCACACCATATTCATCCAATTGCACATCAACTGACTTGCTGGTAGCTGCCTTGCACATGGCACACCCAAACGGTGCGTCTTATACTCCGAAAAATACGGTAGGTAGGTAGGTAGATAAAGGGATAGAGAGAGAGAAAGAAATCAAGAGAGAGAGAAATACAGTAGGTAGGGAGGGAGAGAGAGAGTGTGTGAAGGTAGGTAAGTAGATAGGTAGGTAGGTAGATGGATATAGAGAGAGAAATAGAGATATAGAGAGAAATACAGTAGATAGGTAGGGAGAGAGAGTGTGTGTGTAGGTAGGTAAGTAGGTAGGTAGGTAGGTAGGTAGGTAGGTAGGTAGGTAGGTAGGTAGGTAGATGGATAGAGAGAAATAGAAAGAGAGAGAGAGAAATACAGTAGGTAGGTAGATAGAGAGAGAGTGAGTAGGTAGGTAGGTAGGTAGATGTTTCCAGGTGTAGTTATCCATGTGCTGGAGAAGGAAATTGCTGACAAACCTTAAGACTTTGTTTCTGCTGGAACAGCACTTGATCAATGTCATTCTCATCAATTAAAAAGCTTTCCAAAAGGAAAAAAAAAGTTTTTGCACTCTTCAAACCTCCAAAAAATGACCCTTTTATTTCATGAAAATGGGCGTTGTTGTTTTTTCAAATAAAAGGCATGAATAGCCTTGGGGGGGGGGGCTTGCAGAGTGCTCCTGAGGGGTGGGGGGGGCCAAAAAAGAGCACTCAGGAGCACTCTGCAAGCCCCCCCCCCTCCCCAGGCTATTCATGCCTGTTTTTTTTCAAAAAAATTGCATACATAGCCTTATGGAGGCTTATAGAGTGCTGCTGGGGGCTGGGGGCTGGGGTGACAAAAAACGGCCTGTTTTTCTCTCATTTCTGCCCTCCCCAGCCCCCAGGAGGTGTCTGAAAGCCTCCATAAGGCCATGCGCAGCCATTTTGGTGAAGGGGGTGGGGCTTCGGGAGGCAAAAAATGCTGTATTCGATGTATAAGATGCACCCAGATTTTCAGCCTCTGTTTTGAGGGAAAAGGGTGCGTCTTATACTCTGAAAAATACGGAAACAAGCCAAAATTGCATTTTTTAATCTCTTTACAACATGCTTACAGTGCATGTCGTTATAAATTGCATGTTGTATTTTATAAGTTAGATACAATTTGCTATGATAATGCAATCCTTAATAAGGCTTAATAATCATAGGGATGATGCAATGGTCATGCGAAAAATGGCCATAAGTGACTTTTTTCAGTCCCGCTGTAATATTGAACATTCACTAAATGAATGGTTGTAAGTTGAAGACTACCTGTAGCTGATTTGTGAAACAGCAACAACACAATTTCAAAAAATTGAAACAACCGGTTTAAGGAGTTTCAGTCATATGCCACATTTGTTTGTGCTCTGCTTTCCAATCTCTCTGAAATATCATTTTCTTTAGATTTTGAAGGCCACATACCCCCCCAGCCTTACATTCTTCTCTTAACATCTTAATTGCTAGTTGCCTAAATAACAATAAACGGAAATGTAAAGTTACTTATTAAAACTATGAATAAGGGATGATTATCATGGTGAAATCATGTAAATGTTTAAAGCTTCTTGAATATCCATTCTTTCAAATCCAAATATCCAAAAAGGTATTTCTTTCACCTTATAATGACGCGCTTCTTCTATTATTTCCACCCTAATGTCCCTGAATGCTTCTTTTAATAATTTCCTTAAAGAGCAAACAGCTAAGATGCTATTGGGAAAAGGGTATAGTTATACATCTGTAAAATTACAAAATGGATTTAGGATTGAATTTCCACCATACACACAAGTTCCTTGGCATTTTCCAAATGAGTCAGATGCTAAATTCAATTAAAACAGGACCGTTGTTTTGTAATGTAATCTGCTCTATAATCTATTTTCTAATCAAATCAAATATAGCTTCATCTAGAGTTGCCACTGGCAGAAGATGCTGCCTGGAACCTTTACGTTCCTTGTCTGTTGTTTATAAGACACCAGATTATGATATAATTACAAGGAAATGATCATTGAAGAGTCATTAGTAAAAGTGTCCCCCTTCCCTTTTTTCTTTTGTTTGTAATAAAGCCCAGCAATTCGAGACAATGAACCATTTTGCCAACAAGCCCAGAAGCTATATTTTTACTGCCATCATTATAATCCCTACCATCTTTGGCCCATCAAAGAGCTCTCTGTATGTGCATTTTTATTTGTCCTTGCCCCCATCATCATTATTCTATGGTGTCTTCTTCAGCATTAATTCATTTAGAGCAAATGTCTTCAGCAGGAAAGCCTTTGTGAATACAATTATATTCAGACTGACTTCCTTGTGAGTTAGTATCTTGATAATGCAGAGCCTCTAAGCCAAAATATGGTGTCATGTCCATGCAGACTTTTATCTTGCAAAGTCACTTTTTTCAGCACTAACGGATGAAATGTCTGAAACAAACGGATGTCTTCTGAATAACGGGAGACACCTAACCAGTTCAGTGGTGGGTTGCAGGCAGTACGCCCTGGTACAGGCATACCGGTGCCATTCTGGTATGGTGCTCCAGAGGGCCCACCCGCCTGCCTGTGCTCCTTACCTGTATTTGAGCTCTTCGGTTTCCACGCATGCAAACGGTGTGTATGGTGCCTGTGCAATGCTCTACCGAGCAGCTGGAGCATCGCCGAAGGTCGTGGAGCATCGCAGGAGGTAAGGATGCATGCGCACATGTGTGCAATGTGCACGTTCATGCAGTGGATGCCAGGTCCTGTTTCACCATACCGGTTGCAATAGGATCCAGAACCCACCACTGGACGAGTTGCATGTTTTATGAGTTTTCTACTTTTCAGATTATTTAAGCATTCTTCTTTATGTAAGAGCATAACAACAGCATAGTGTTGTTAGATGCAAAGGCTTATGCATAGCGTTGTTAGATCATTTTCTCTGGTAAGTTCAGTTCATCTGTCCTGAAAACCCATACTACAAATAACTATCCACCTAAACCCTATACTTAATGCATTTAAAACAAACACACCTGTTTTTCCGGTTCCCTTTCTGGTCTGTACAGGAAGTCCTAGACTTACAAGAGTTTATTTAGTGACCTTACACAGTTAAGGGATCAGTGGCTAAGACGCTGAGCTTGTTGATCAGAAAGTTTGGCAGTTCGAATCCCTAGCACCGCATAATGGAGTGAGCTCCTGTTACTTGTCTGCCAACTTAGCAGTTCGAAAGCACTTAAAAAATGCAAGTAGAAAAATAGTGACCACTTTGGTGGGAAGGTAACAATGTTCCGTGCGCCTTTGGAATTTAGTCATGCCTGCCACATCATCGCGGAGATGTCTTTGGGAGTCGGAACAACTAGCACTCAGTGCAATGCCAGTTGGCGGCACCCAGGGGAAGGGCCTTCTCTGTGGCGGGCCCTACCCTCTGGAACGACCTGCCCCCCGAATTACGCACCATCTCAGACCTCGGCCTCTTCCGCCAACGTCTTAAAACGCACCTATTTCAACAAGCCGGCCTAGCATAACCTCCCATTTCTGACTGTTATTAGCTGTAAATTTTAATTAGGGGGATTTTAAATGGTTTTAGCACAGGGTATGCGTTTAATAGGTTTTAATAATGTATGTTTGTATTGTTTTTTAAATTTTCCTGTGCGCCGCCCTGGGTCCTTTTTTAGGAGAAGGTGCGGGTTATAAATTCGATAAATAAAATAGCACATATGTGGGAATCTTTACATTACCTTTCACTGTTAACGCAGCACTGAAAAAAGTGACTTAAGATTTTTTTCACTTAACACCCATTGAAATATCTCCATGGTCACATGATCAAATTTCAGGTACTTGACAGTTCTGACAAAAAAGTCAATGGGGAAAACAGATTCACTTAACAACCATGTAACTTAACAACTGTGGCAAGAAAGGTGATAAAATAGGACAACAATCACTTAGCAACTGGGTCACTTAGCAACAGAATTTGAAGTCAAGGACTACCTATATTTAAATCCATATAGCTGTGGGGAAGAAAGAAACAAGATTGGTCATTCCCTCCAGACCAGGGATCTCCAACCTTTGCAACTTTAAGTCTGAAGGACTTCAGCTCCCAGAAGTCTGGGAGCTGAAGTCCTTCAGACTTAAAGTTGCAAAGGTTGGAGACCCCTGCTCTAGACTGAATAGCACTTTCCAGGTCTGGCATTAGCTGCCTCTTCCTTGGACATCTCTTGCCTCTGCATATCTGCTGTTATTGGTCAGTTAATTCTTAGCTGTCCTTCATGATTGTTTGGATTAAATAGCATAGAACATGGTGGTGAATTTTATCTGTCACATTCTGACTACTTTACTGGGTTACACTTGATTCAGAGGACCACTTTTCAGAGTAAAATCAAGAGCAATTGAAGACTCTCATGCCTTTAAGGAAAATCTCTTGGGTCCAACATTTCAGAATATATTGTCACCTTTTTACTAGCTCATCAGCCAGGTTCTCCAGTTCCTGAACAGTGGACACAGCTCTACTTGTTACTGCAGCAACAGATAACACAAAAAGGCCTCTATATGCTTTGAGAATTATTTGGGTGTGAGACTAGTGTACATTTTAACACAACACTTTCTGCTATTCATTCAAGAATCCTCTTTTTTTAGGTGTCTGCTATCAGAGCTGCATTAACTTTAATGAGTAGATTCATTAAAAAGGCAGGATTTTTCTGACCCATAAAGAGAAAATAATGCTTTATCATCAATATCTGAAAGCTTAGTTGAATGTCACTCTATTCCCTGATTTAAAAATGCAAATCACTGTGAATTCCAGTGCAAAGTAGTGTGAGTTCCACTGAATCTAGTCTAGGTTTGCTGGCAAATTGGGTTGAGGTAAGCACAACATGGCAGCGGATGACTGTGAAGGATTGACTTTAAAATGACAGAATTCAATCAAGAGAGTTTTATTGGAATAATACCAAAGCAAACACATTGTGTTCAAATTGTAATAGCCAAGTGCATCTGCTGTGTATTCTAAGCATGCATTTAACTTCCGTTTTATTATCTGATTGACTATCTTCAGCCTCTGGCACATCTGGCAAACCCTTCTGTCTCTTCTTTTCTGCATGATAAGTCTCCATTTTCCCTAAGACACAATCACTATGTTAAATTAGTTAAACATACAATTTTGCATTGTATGCTCATAAAATACCTCAATGGCAAAAGGTATAAACAAACTATGAAAATTAAAGCCCCATAAATCATAAAAATGAATACATAATATCTTTTCAGTGGTAATATGTAATAACTTTCCACTGTTTATAAGGGTGGAAAACCTACAGGCTGCTAAATGTTGATAAAGTACAATTACTACATCCCTCATCACTGATTATATCGGCTAGGAATTATACTTTAGCTGTATCTCCAGCTGTTTACAGTTCCTAGAAATAATTAGTAGGGCTGTCAGTTCTAGGCTGCAGAAACACAGTTGACCACTAGATGGAATTAACAAAATACAATTTGGTTGCAACTCAGATTTGGTAATAATAATAGTCTTAAAAGACCACGATAAACACCAGGTTCAGTTATCAATCTATCATTGTGTAAGTGATCACTTGCTTTAAAGTGAACTGGCTAGTAGTATATTTTGCAGAGAACATGGGGCCTTTTTTGTGTCATCTGATATTTATATGAAGTAGTTGACAGTATCAAAGTCATGCAAATGCCTTCACTACACTGTTCAGAAAGTATTACATTGTCTTTTACAATGGTAGCAGCAGCAGCAGCTATAGTTATATGAAAGGAGACTCTTAGTAGCATTTTTTATTCCAAGCAATTCTTAGTACTATAATTAACATGCCTGCTGCTTTTTCATAGTAGCTAATGGTGTTTTTTGTGTACCAGAAATGCATAATAAGTGAGCCAGATCTAAAGACAAGCTGGAATAATACTTAGAGGTTTTCTTTCTTTATTTTTAGAATTACATTGCATCTGAATCACCCTGAATTTTTCAGAGCTCCAGATAATAAATTCTATTGAAATATTGCCCTGCCTCCGATTCTCTGCTCTTCTGATAACACAATAATTCATCTAATTCATCCAGCTATCCAGATTATAGTCTTTATTTTTATGCACTATGTTTTCAGACTATGAACCATAAAAAGAAATAAACCGGTGTAATCATGCCTTTCTCTCTCATCTTTCTCCGGACACAATAAAAACATTCAGCAGACCCATTTTGTGAAAACGTATCATAGTATCAAGACAACTGCAGCCAGACTTCTGTTTATTTATACTGAAAACCTGTTCATGAATACCATGCAATGACTGTAATAACTTCAGGTTACTATATAAGAGCTGCAAAAATCCTAATGATCCATAGATCGCATTTGTTGCCGTGTAGAGCCAAGGGATATTTGAAGCTCTGATACGATAATCTTAAATTAATCGCAAATGCTTGTGATTAATAATAGCAATAGCACTTAGATTTATATACAATAGCACTCTAAGTGGTTTACAGAGTCAGCGTAGTGTCCCCAACAATCTGGATACTCATTTCATTGACCTTGGAAGGCTGGAAGGTTGAGTCAACCTTGAACTAGTCAGGATCAAACTGCTGGCGGTGAGTAGTGAGTTAACTTGCAATACTGCATTCGCATCACTGTGCCACCAAGGCTCTTACATTACTTATATTATTGATTTTGCTCTAAACTATGTCCTTTCATTTAACACTGATATTATGGATAGTTTTTTTAAGCTTTAGAGAATTACCTTCTCTCTTTTCCGTAGGAATTATTTTTGGAGTAATTAACAAAGGCTGTCCTCAAAATCAGAATAAAATACCAATCTGGGAGTGACTGAGATAATTCAAATATATTTATTCTCTTACAACATGGAACAGATACATTTAATCCTCCCTGTTTAGATACAAAGTGTACCAGAATGTTTTTGTTCTAATAAATTTCTTTTGAATTATGTCATATTGCAAAAAAGAGGGGGGGAACCTATAGTGTATGTATGTATGTATGTATGTATGTATGTATGTATGTGTTTGTTTGTTTGTTTGTTTGTTTGTTTATTTATTTACTATAGTATTTATTTTATTAGATTTGTTTTCCTTCCACCTTGTCTAGAATTGTTAAAATTCCCTAATACAGAGGGAAGGAAAACAGATATTAAGAGATCTGCCATAAATCAGAAAGAATCAAGGTAGATGAACCATTTACACACTTGTGTGAACCTAATGAAGCTTTAACCTAGAATAAACAGAATAGTCATAAATCAATTTACTAACTCTCATAAAGTCATAAACCAGCTATCAATCTTTCACCTGATCAAGGGATCAGGAAGTACCGGTATTCAAAAGTACAGTAAACAATTTACATTATGAAATTATGGACCACGTAGCTGAAGTGAGGCAGGTTGTCTCCTCAAAACCCTGATGCAAAGCAAAATTATTGCAACCCATATCAACCATCAGGCCAGTCAATGGTATTTGTGATGCATTTTTGAATGTTCAGTTGGCTGAGTTTCATGTTTAATGAATAAAGTAAATAATAATGATAATGATAATGATAATGATAATGATAATGATTGTTATTATTATTATTGTTATTATTGTTATTATTGTTATTATTGTTATTATTATTATTATTATTAATAATAATAATAATAATAATAATAATAATAACCCCTCCAAGGAGCTTTACCTTGTCATGGTGGAGGGGCTTGCATGCTCTAGTGATCCTAAGGGCTATGCTGAACAGGTGCAACCATATCAGACAGATCTTAGGTGAAGGGCCAGACAAAATTTGCTCCACAACCCATTCAAACATGGTGAATGAAAAAAAAAATGTATGCCAGCTGAACCGTTGTCCGGATTAACAAGGGTTCCGTTGGATGCTATGGCTCCTGGGCATTCTGCGCAAAATGAGCTACAGGGCTCAGCTGCCTCTGCTAGGCAACCAGGGCATGGAGCTGACAAGCGACTGGAAGAAAAAGCAAAAAAGTGAAAAATCTGGACTAGGGAAGAAAACATCTCTATTATGGAAGCTTACTATCAATCTGAGCCAGCAAAATGTGGATTTCAAAAACTAATGTATCAGATTTGGAAGGTCAACCACACGGACAGTGATATCAGTGAACAAAGGCTAATAGACCAACAACATGTAATTCTAAGCCACAAATTTTTCCCTACAGCAGAATTAATAGGAATCGAAAAGAAAGCAACTAATGGTCTGAGTATACTAACAAAGAAGAGTAACGTCAAGAATGATTTGCAGACTCAAAAGCAAACTGAGAAAGAAAGGGAGGAAGAGGCTGCTGAAGTGGTTGAAGATAAAGAACAAGGAAGCACTGAAGAACAAACACCAACAGATAGTGCTCAATTAGCTGAGAAAATAAAGCATCAAATGGAAGATGCTGAAAGAACACGTTTGCCAAAGCTGAACCAAGTGAACCGGAAAGAATTGAGAAAGGTACTAAAAAGGTCAATGAGGCTTTGCAAACCATTCAAACCACTACATTGGCTGAAACAAACCAGCTGATAAATGCAGCAGCCTTCATAACCACCAAAGAATTGGGTTTGAAAATGCAAAAGAACCAAAGAGGCAAGAAGAGGAAGTCTAAGTGGAAAATTTGGTTGGAATTGAAGATCAAAAAATTTCGTGGAGACCTGAGCAACTTGAAGAACCTAAGGCAAGGTCAGCTAAAGAATAAGCAGGTCAAAAGCAGCCTGGAAGCAAGATACAATTTAGAGAATAAGGAGATTGAGGTAGTAATTGAAGAGCTGAAGCAGAGGATTGTTGTGTTGCTGAAAATAATGATACATTATTTAATGTATTTTTAATAGGTTTTTAATTGCTTTCTATGTTTTTATTTGTGATTTTACTGCTGCCTGTACACCGCCCTGAGTCCCGGAAGGGAGAAGGGCAGTATATAAATTTAAATATTAAATTAAATTAAATTAAATGAAAACTGAGTAACTCAGTTCAAAGAAAATTCACAGTTCAGAGCAAATCAGCACCACTTTTATAAGAGCTTAGAAAGTGGAGGTGGAGTAACAACAAATGAAAAGCCTGATAAAGAGAAAGCTCTGAAATTCTGGAAGAATTTGTGGAAAAACAACAAGAAGCACAACAGAAATGCAAAGTGGATCAAACAGATTGAGGATTCTATTAAAGTGCATAAAATGGAAGATGTGAAAATAACAAAAGAAATGGTGAAAAGGTAGTCAAGAAAAGTGAAGAACTGGAGTGCACCTGGACCAGATAAGCTGCATGGCTTTTGGTTAAAGGCACTTACAAGTGTGCACAAAAGATTGGCAGCCCAAATGAACCAGATCTTAAAAACACCTGAAAATGAAGAATGGATGACAACTGGAAGGACATTTTTGATCCAAAAAGATGAAGAAAAAGGAAAGGACCCTGGAAACTATAGGCCAATAACATGCTTGCCAACAACATACAAGCTCCTTACTGGTATCATTGCAAACCAAGTTTATGGATACTTGGAAAGAAATAACTTGCTTCCTGTGGAACAGAAAGGATGCTGCAAAAATTCAAGAGGAACAAAAAACCAACTGCTGATTGACAAGCTAATCCTAAAGAATTCAAAGAAAAGATGAACCAATCTGTTCATGGCTTGGATAGACTATAAGAAAGTGTTTGATTCAGTTCCCCATAGCTGGATCAAGAAATGCCTGGAAATCTTTGGCATCAGCAGCAACATACAAAAATTCATGGAAACTTCAATGAATCTCTGGAAAACAAAACTTATGGCTAATGAAGAAGAACTGGGTGAAGTTGAAATTAAATGAGGCATTTTCCAGGGTGATTCCCTTTCATCCCTACTTTTTATACTCTCAATGCTACCACTGACAATCATTTCGCAGAAGATGAACTGTGGATACGAATTTGCAAAGAAAGGACTGAAAATTTCGCACTTGATGTACATGGATGATTTAAAGCTGTTTGGTAAAACAAAAGCTGAACTGAATTTATTAATTGAAAGCACAAAAGAATTTAGCCAAGACATTGGTATGCTTTTGGAATTGACAAATGTGCAACAATAGCAACCAAAGCAGGCAATGTCATAGAAGATAATGGAATAGAACTTGAGAATGAAGAAATGATAAAGGCAGTAAAACCAGAAGAAGGCTATAAGTACTTGGGGAATTTAGAGGCCTCTGACTTAATGCATAATAAAGTCAAGGAATTAACTTCAACCAAGTACATTTGATGAATCCTCAAGATATTAAAGTCCAAATTGAGTGGAGGAAACATCATAAAAGCCATAAATACCTGGGCTATACCTGTGATTCGATACTCTGCAGGAATAATTGACTGGACCAGATGGAGTTGGACAATTTGGACAGAAAAATGAGGAAGCTTATGACAATGAATCATGCTTTGCACCCTAAAAGTGATGTTGACCGATTATATCTACCAAGAGCAGAAGGTGGTCGAGGACTCCTACAAGTAAAGCAGACTGTGGAAGAAGAAAAACACAGCTTGAATGATTACATCCAGAAAAGTGAAGAACCAATGATTAAGGAAGTAAATAAAGGAGGCCTTTTAAAGACAACTAAGTCAAAAGCTGAATATAAGAAAGAAGTAATTGAGAAACGAGCTGAAAATTGGAAAAGCAAAGCTATGCATAGCTAATACTTGAAAAGTATTGAAGGCAAAGCTGACCAAAAACTAAAACTTGGAACTGGTTAAGATTGGGAGTACTGAAAAAAGAAACAGAAGGCTTTATTTTGGCAGCTCAATAACAAGCCTTAGCCACAAACTACATGAAGGCAAAAATTCAACATGTTACCACCAACAGCAAATGTCGCCTCTGTAATGAGAAAGATGAGACAGTCGACCACCTGATCAGTGGATGCAGCAAAATTTCACAAACTGACTACCTACAACACCATGACTGTGTTGCTAAGATCATTCACTGGAAATTGTGCCAGAAGTTTGGTTTTGAGTACAGCAAAATCACTAGGAACATCAGGTTGAGAAAGTTTTAGAGAATGAGAAAGTCAAGATCTTGTGGGACTTCAGAATTCAGATTGACAGGCACTTGTCCTACAACACACCTGATATAACAATAATTGAAAAGAAAAAAGTATGGTTCGTTGACATTGCAAAATCTGGTGATGCACAAATTGAAAATAAGCAGCAAGAAAAAATCACAAAATACCGGGACTTGCAAATTGAAGTTGAGCGACTGTGGAAGAGAAAGTCTTGTGTTGTCCCGATTGTGATTGGAGCCCTTGGAGCAATACCTAGGGGACTGCCTCACTATGTGGAGGTTCTAGGTTTGCCGGACTTGAGCATTCTGACTCTACAAAGGGCCACCCTGCTTGGAACAGCTTATATCCTCCGACGGTACCTTGACAGTTCCTAGGTCCTTGGTTAGGACTCGAGCTGTTGAGCTACCAACCAGCCCCAAAGGCTGTGAATCTCACCAAAGATTAACCACACAACAACAACAACAACAACAACAACAACAATAATAATGGAATAAAGAACAAGAACCAATGGTGAGTTTGTTTAACAACACCTGCATCCTGAAACAATTTGACGCAGGCCCTAACCACCTTATTTTAGGCCTACAATCACCACCAGATTTTAAAGACTTTTTAGAATACCATGAGGGTGGATGTCATATGAATATCAGAGGGAATCTCTTTCTAAAGGATGAGTATGGCAACAAAGAAGGCACAATTCCTGGGTCTTGATAGATGACATTGTTTAACTAAAGAACACACGGAGCACATCAACCCTATTGGATTGAAATTACAGGAGACAGGTGGTTCCTCAAATAACCATACCGTATGTTGAGCCTTGGGGGTTAGAATACAGTATTGCAAGCTAATTCTGCCCACAGCCTGGATTTTAATTCTGATGGGCTCAAGGTTAATTTAGCATTTCCTCCTTTTGAGGTCAGTAAAATGAAGATCCAGACTGTTGGAATCAATATGCTGACATGATAAACTGCACAGACAGTGCTATAAATCTAAGTGTTATTGTTATTACTATGTTAGCACCTTGAATCACCCAAAAGCATACTGGTAACCAGTTCATGAAGCAGAATGATGCAAAGAAGCACACCCATCACTGTCCATGCACCTGCATTTTGGATCATTTGAAGCTTCCAAGTTCACACAGCCATCTTGTGTTTCACTCCCACAGTAAATAACTCATCTATTGCACTGAATATGTTGTATTTTATTTTAATTCAATGTAAAGCGTTCTTTAAAGGTAAATGTAAAGGTTCCTCTCACACATATGTGCTAGTTATCCACGACTTTAGGGGGTGGTGTTCATCTTTGTTTCAAAGCCAAAGAGCCAGCACTGTCTGAAGACGTTCTCCGTGGTCATGTGGCCGATATGACTAAATGGCAAAGGTGCACAGAAAGCTGTTACCTTTTTCATCAAAGATGGTCCCTATTTTTCTACTTGACTTTTTACTTGTTTTCGAACTGCTAGGTTGACTAGGACAAGTAACGGGAGCTCACTCTGTTACGCAGCACTAGGGATTCAAACCACTGAACTGTCAACCTTTCTGATTGACAAGCTCAGCATCTTAGCCACTGAGCCACTGCATCTCTTCAACGTGTTGTTTAAATAAATGCTAATAAATAAAAATAATCTTTATTGTCATTGTACAAAATTACAATGAAATTGGTTAAATGTTAAATGTTGTTAAATGTTGGTGGGGAGGGAACAGCTAGGATTTGAGAGGTGATTGTTTGAAATGGAGTAAAAATCCATATGGTTCATATGTTCATTCTGAATATTTTTCTAAACAAATATGTGAACTGAATATATGTCAATCTTTCTACTTTAGGAATATTATATCTTGTCAAAAATAAATGTCATACAAAAATATGGGAATCAAAGAAAGTGTTCTAAAATTCATATATTACTGAAAATAAAGTATAAAAATATTTACAATTACTGACAAAAATAGATATGTTCAGCGAAGTGTGTCTTAATGAAAAGGAAAGGTTTGTGCAGTTTTAAAAAAAAATAAGTTTGAAAATAATCTGCCATAACTTTATCTATTTGAGCCAAATTTCCATTTTCATTTTTGTACATTTGAAAATGCACTTTATATTATCTAACAATCAGATGTAAAGGGTAACTTTATTTTTAGATTTGACTTCTTTTAGTCTGTGTTTGATATCACTTAAAACTTTTTCCTTTCTTCCCTTCTCCACATTATAAATATTGCATAAGAAATAACACAAATTGCAGGAAAGTATACATGAAAGGCTTCAGTTTGGAGGTAGCAATTGAAAAAGTCAAATGCATTAAAGCAGGGGTCTCCAACCTTTGCAACTTTAAGTCTGAAGGACTTCAGCTCCCAGACTTGTCTGGAAGCTGAAGTCCTTCAGACTTAATGTTGCAAAGGTTGGAAACCCCTGCATTAAAGGCAAAGACTGTATTAAACTGAAGCATGATGTCTAGTTTTGATACCATCGACCATGGTATCCTATTGCACCGACTTGGGGGGTTGGGGCTGGGAGGCACCGTTTTATGGTGGTTCTCGTCCTACCTCTCTGGTCGGTCGCAATATGTGTTGACAGGAGGGCAGAGGTCGAACCCTTCTTATGCGGGGTTCCTCAGGGGTCGGTCCTCTCGCCCCTCCTGTTCAACACATATATGAAGCCGGTGGGCGAGATCATCTGTGGTTTTGGGGTGGGATACCATCTGTACGCTGATGACACCCAGTTGTACATATCCACCCCAGACCACCCCAACGATGCCGCCGAGGTGCTGTCTCGGTGTTTGGAGGCCGTATGGATCTGGATGGGTAGTAACAAACTCAAGCTCAACCCATCCAAGACTGAGTGGCTGTGGTTTCCGGCACCCCAGTTCAGCCAGATTACTCCAACTCTGGCCATTGGGGGCGAAACACTGGCCCCCGTGGAGAGGGCGCACAATTTGGGTGTCCTCCTGGACTCCCGGCTGTCTATGGAGGACCATGTGGCAGCCGTGGCCAGGGGGGCATTTCATCAGGTATGCCTGATGCACCAATTGCGCCCCTTACTGGACCGGGCTGCCCTTCGCACAGTCACTCAAGCTCTCGTGACATCCCGACTCGACTACTGTTTTTTTTTTTTATTGAAGTTTTTATAATTTTTTACAATATTTCACCCAGTGCTGTACAAAACAAAAGGAAGAGTTGGTTTCAAGTATCTTCTATTATCTTTAAGATCTCCAAAATCCACGTTCTCTAGGTACAGGCGTCAAGGCATCCAAAGTTCCAAGTGCATAGTCCACAAATGGCTTCCAAGTCTTCCAAAAGATATCTTTTTTATAAACCCCCTCTCTAAATTTAATATCACACGTCATTTTATCATTTAAGGCTAATTTCCACATTTCACAGAACCATTCTTCTATTTTAATATTTACCTCTATTTTCCAATATCTTGCTATTACAATCCTACCCATTATAATCATAATTCTGATCAATTCTTTCTCATGTTTTGTTAACTCAGGTTCATTAATTATCAATAACAATATAGTTTCTGATCTCAATATTATTATTCTTTTCATCATTTCACCCATCGTTTTTTCTAATTGCTGCCAAAACTTTTTAATTTTCACACATTTATACCACATATGTTCATAAGTTCCCACTTCCATATTACATCTCCAACATTTATCGCTCATTTTTTTATCTATCAATGATAATCTTAATGGGGTCCAATACCATTTCCAAACAACCTTAAAATTATGCTCTTTAATCCTTATAGACAAAGTCCTCATGATTCGACTCTTCCAGTTCTCATTCCAATCCAAATCCAATATTTTAATCTTAAGGTCTTCCTCCCAATTCCTTTTCATTACCATTTGTGGATTTCAATCGAAATTTATAATCTTATATATCTTACTAACGAGTCCTTTTAACCCAATTTCATCCTTAATAATTTGAGATACTAAACTTTCAAATTTAGTTTTACTTCTATCTATTTTACATATTCCCTTTACTTTCATAGTCCATTTTTCTACCTGTATTTTTTCGAACCAATTCAACTCCAATTTTTGAATTACTTTTTTTTTCTACTCTCAATTCCTAGAGCTCTTAACCAATTTACTATATTTCCTATATTTTCATCCTCAATTACTTTATCCCGACTTATATTAGTTTTAATCGGCCAACTTTCAGTTGTTTTCCCCAAGAAAGCTATATCCGGGATCAATTTTTTAACAAATTTATTCCAAATTTTACTCAGCCCCTTTAACCAATAACTATTAATTGCCTTTGTTTTTGCTCTATCTAGAAACCATATAGACCCAAATCTCTTAATATCTTTTAGCTCCAGATCTCCCTAATGACCATCTCCACCTTTGAGTATTTTTATCACGGTTCGAATATTATACGCCCGATAATAATTAAGTAGATTGGGAATTCCCAATCCACCCTCTTTTTGATTTTGATACCACATTTTCTTCATTAGTCTTGGTTTTTTCCCACCATTACAGAATTTATCCAATTTCTTCTGATATTCTTCTATATCTTTCTCTATCAAATTTAGTGGTAGCATCTCAAATAAAAAATTGAACTTTGGTAACAACATCATTTTACACATTGCAATTCTACCAAACCAAGACAACTTTATCTCTTTATACTTATCTATCTTTCTCTCTACTTCCTTCAACATCACCTCATAATTAATTTTTTTCAATTCTCTAACTTTAAGTGAAAGTGTTATCCCCAAATATTTCAATGTATTCTTAACTCTAACCCCAAATTGTTCTTGCATATTTTCCCACTCCTTACCATCTTTATTCATTAATAGTTCAGATTTTGACCAATTTACCTTTAAACCTGTCATTTCTTCAAATTCTATCAAATGTTTATTTATCCTCTTTAAATCTTTCTCTATATCTTTCAAAATAATCAAGGTATCATCCGCATACAAATTTATCTTATATCCCTTGTACCCTTCCAATTCTTCATCTACTTCTATCAATTTAATCAAAACCTCCATAACTAACAAGAATAATGTTGGGGACAAGGGACATCCTTGTCTCGTACCTGCTTCCAATTTAATCTCTCCCGTCATTGTTCCATTCACCTTTACCTTTGCACTACTTTTTTGATACAATTTTGAAATAACATGTATAAATTTATTGCCAAAGCCTAATGCCTCAATAATTACCTTAATAGTATCCCATTGTACAGAATCAAAGGCTTTAAAAATATCTAACGATATTATACCTATTTCATCACCATTATTTTCAGCTACATCTATAATGTTCAATACTCTTCTAATTATATCACTCATATATCTACCTTTAACAAAACCTACTTGATTATAACTTATATATTTATCTATAAAGCTATTTAATCTATTACTTATAATAGCTGTAAATATTTTTGCATCCTGGTTGATTAAAGAAATGGGTCGGTAGGACTCGATCCTCTCAAGATCTTTATCAGGTTTAGGAATTATAGATATTACTGTCTTATTCCATGACATCGGGACTTCTCCACCATGTAAAATTCCATTAAATAGTTTTTGCAGTCTTGGTATTATTAGTTCTTTAAATTCTTTATAGAATTCAGCAGGTAATCCGTCTTCTCCTGGGGTCTTCCCTAGTTTTAACTCTTGTATTATTTCGTTGATCTCCTCCTGTGTTATATCTTTTTCCATCAAATCTTTATATGTTGGATCTATTTTCATAGCATATTTTCCAAGATGATTCTTCAATTTTTCTAAATCAATTGATTTCTTTAAATATAATTTTTGAAAAAAATTCCTAGCTACTTCACATTTCTCCAATCTCTTATAACACCTTGTACCTTTTTCATCTATCAGAGAACCAATTTCTCTCTTTTGAGTTTTATTTTTCGCCATCTTTGCCAATAACCTAGAATTTTTATTACTAAATTCAAAAAAATCCCTATTTAAATACCTTACATTTTTTTTAACTAATTCAATATCTTCTTCTATCAATTTAGTTTTTAATAAGTTCAATTCCTCCAAACATTTTTTATCTTTCGTAAGTGAGAATTGGTTCTCTAATATCTTAATTTGTCTTGCATCCTGTTCTATTTTAGTTTTATATTCTCTATATTTTCTGCTTGACAATTTAATACTTTCTCCCCTAAATATTGCTTTCATCGTATCCCAAACAATTTCAAATTTAACCTCTCCATTATCATTCAATCCCCAACTTTCTTCCCATTTTTTGAATATCCATATTTTATCCTCCTCCTTTTTATACAATTTTTCATCATATCTCCAACCTCTTTCCTTTTTCTCAAAATTAAAATCTATTTCCATCGTAACTTCTGCATGGTCAGAATCCTTAAAAATTCCCACATCTACTTTATCTACATTATTCAACAAATCTTTAGAAACAAAAATATAATCAATTCTTGAATAAGTATTGTATACCTTAGAACAAAAGGTATACACCCTTTCAGAAACTTTCAACTTCCTCCAAACATCTACCACACTATTTCGAAACATCCATTTGTTTAAAATTTCCCCTTTATTTGTTTGTCTAAAGCGGGTGGGATTATTACTATCAATTCTATCCCTAATTAAATTAAAATCCCCCGCCACAAGTACTTTCCCTACACTTTCTATTTCCAAAATCTTAGTAATTTTATCAAGAAATCCCTTTTGTTTTTCATTCGGTAGATATAAATTAACCAATGTCACTTTTTGCTCATTAATATTCCCTATAATTATTAAATATCTTCCTTCTTCATCTCTAATTACTTGTTTTTTCTCAAAGTATACCCTATTTGATATCAATATCGCAACTCCTCTAGCTTTAGAAGTCCCAAAAGATTTCTCATAAATCTGCATACCTTTAATATTCATTCTATTAAAATCCTCAGATTTTTGATGAGTTTCCTGCAAAAATAATATGTCAGGTGAGTCCCTTTTAATTTTAAGCTCCAGTCTTTTTCTTTTTATATGATTGCCTGTACCCTTCACGTTCCATGTCATTATTTTTATAAACCGCATTTAAACAATAACTTTTTTAATCCTGACCCCTCCTCTTCCTTTATGTGCACACCCAACACCAAACAAAAAAGACATACAAAAGACACAACAAAAACAAACTTAAAACACAACAACAACAAATAACAATTAATCTTCACCCCCCACATCCTCATTCGAGTTACGCCTCCATATAAAGAGTGTGGGGGGGGGAACATGCCCATGGTCGGGTCATTTCTTTCGGGTTATTCTTGTATTCCACTTTCAAAAAAAGAAGATAACACTGGCTTGTCCCCGCACTCAGCTTCCTGCTTTCTTCTAAGATCCTCCTCCTCAGCTGACGCTCTCTTAGATTCTTCACGGGTTTTCTTATGTTCGGACATTGCCGGAGAGATTTCTTTCCGTTTTAAACTTTTAGGATCTCCACCAACTGCTCCTTTTTCCTCCAATGTTGGAGATTCCACTTGTATTCCACCCATCTTAAGCATATGATCTTTAATTTCTTCTAAATCCTCGTCTTTCTCAATCAGCCCGAGCTTCCGTATCAATGTTATGGCATCCGTTTCCGAAGTAATAGTTTGCATTCTCCCTTTTTAAAAAAATTTCAACTGTTGTAACGGTCTCCAATTGTACTTAATATCATTGTCTCTGAGGACTTTTGTAATTGGTTTAAAAAAAAATCTCCATTCTCTTTCTTCTCTGGAAATATCTGGAAACACTTGAATTTCCTTCCCCTCAAATTTTGGGGGTTCTCCCAGTTCCCTTATTTTTCCCATAACTTCTAATTTATCTCCAAGGTTTGCAAATCTCACAAGAACATTTCTATTAGCTCCACCTTGTCTCTTGTAACCTATTCTAAAAACACTTACTAAGTCCGCTCCCGTGTATACAATTGATGCATCAAGTTCATTCAGCCATTTTAACATTCTTTGCTTCAAATTATCCGCCCTCTCCTCCGGAATCCCACGAATAACAACATTATATTTTCTTGCATCTTCTTCCAAAAGACTGATTCTCCTATCTTGTTGCTGGTTTTTCAAAAAAATCCCTTCAAACTTACGATCAGACTGTTCCTCATGAACAAAAATCTGTTTAATATCATCCTTTATAAAATTAATTTCCATGTTTTGCTTTTCAAAGTTAACATTCATGTTATTAACCTCTTCTTTGGTTTTTTGAATCTCCAATGTCAAATTATCTAAACGATCTGTTACAACAGTTAGTTTTTCCCCAATTGTATTTAATGCTCCTATGATTCGTTCAAGTTCAGAAGGCTGTTGAGTCATCGTGTCGAATCAGTAATCTCTTTTAAAAAAAAAAAATCTGCCAAGAGGGTCTTTATTGAAGAAAAAAAGCAAAAACCCCAATAAAATAGAGCTGAGACGGCTTTTAAAACACCAAAGAAGCCAGGACAGAAGTAAAAAGGCTGGAATCCAAGTTCATAAAATACAGAGTCTGTATCTTTTTAGGCTTGCCAGAAGCTCACTCGCTACATTCAGCATAAACAACCCACTTAAAAAGTTCAAAAGTTCAACAGCTTGCAATCCACATAACTCAGCTAATCTTCCGCTGCCTTAATTTTCAAGCCTGTGTTTCAAGCCTGTGTTTATGCCTCGTAGCAATTAAAAGAAACTTACAAATCACGGTGCTTGTCAGAACAAAGGCAAACTGCTATCTCCGCCGCTTCGATCAAACCTCTGCTCTCCACGAAGAAACGAAACTTTAAAGTTCAAGCAGTCCGGTTTGATCTATCGGTGTAAAAATCAGTCTACAGCATCCTCCGCCTTTCCGACCCCGTTGTAAACAATCTCGGCTTCTGACGGTGCATTTAATCACTTTTAATCCACAGTTTATTAAAAAAAAACAACCCTACGAAATGGAGGAATGTCCTCTCGCTACTCGGCCATTAGCCACGCCCCCCCCGACTCGACTACTGTAATGCTCTCTACATGGGGCTTCCCTTGAGGTGCACTTGAAAGCTACAGTTAGTCCAGAATGCAGCCGCGCGGGTGATTACGGGAGCCTCTAGATGCTCCCATATAACACCAATCCTGCGCGAGCTGCACTGGCTTCCTGTGGCCTTTTGGGTGCGCTTCAAGGTTCTGACGACCATCTTTAAAGCGCTCCATGGCTCGGGGCCTAGTTATATGCGAGACCGTCTCCTGCCCCACACATCCCTTCGGCCGATCCGCTCCCACAGAGAGGGCCTTCTCAGGGTGCCGTCGGCCGGGCAATGCCGACTGGCAACACCCAGGGGAAGAGCCTTCTCTGTGGTGGGCCCTGCCCTTTGGAATGACCTACCCCCTGAACTGCGTACCATCTCGGACCTCCGCCTCTTCCGCCAGTGTCTAAAGACACATCTCTTTCAGCAAGCCAGCCTAGTCTAATCTCCCGTTGGGGCTATTTTAGATAATTTGAAACTGGGGATTTTAATTTGGATTTTAGCATAGGACTGTAATTTAATATGTTTTTAAATTCTGTATTTATTGTTTTGTATGTTTTTGAATTCCTGTGCGCTGCCCTGGGTCCTTCGTGGAGAAGGGCGGGATATAAATGTGATTAAAATAAAATAAAAAATAAAATAAATAGTTGCCAGATGTGGTAGTTCCAGTTTATATGGAGTACTTATAATATGCTGGGTTAATATAATAAAGGAGCTCAACATATTTACTCTGCAAAAGGGATTGATAATAGCCTACATGTATGTCTGAATTGTCCAATTTCCTGCTTTCTAGCTAATCTAAATCAGTGGATTTCCCACCCCCTTGCTGTTCTACTTATCTTTTCAGACTCAGAAGGCTTCAAAATGTTACATTTTTTAACACTGCGCGGGAACGTCTCAGGTGTGCATGTGTGTATAGTGCGCAAAGTGTGCACTCAGTAGCAGACTCACCAAACTGGTAGCAGACTTCAGAGGATTACACCACTGGACCAATAGATTGGCACAGGACCTAGTTATCTGCAGGATCGCATCCTACCCCATACATCGCTCCCACAGAGAGGGACTTCTCCGGGTGCCATCCACCCAATGCCAGTGGGTGACGCCCAGGGGAAGGGCCTTCTCTGTGGCAGGCCCTACCCTCTGGAACGACCTACCCCCCGAACTTAGATCCATCACGGACCTCCACTCCTTCCGCCAGCAATTAAAAACTTACCTTTTCCAACAGTAGGAAAAGATAGGTTAGGCCTGGCCTAACCTACTGTACTTAGCCTTAGTTAGTAGAGAAATTTTTGGGTTTTACGGTAATTTTAACGGGGAGATCTTAGCACAGGGTGTTAGTTTAATATAGTTTTAAATATGTATGTATTTATTGTGATATATTGTGTTTTTATATTTCCTGTGCACCGCCCCGAGTCCCTTCGGGGAGAGGGGGCAGTTAATAAATCGAATTAAAGTAAAGTAAAGTAAAGTAAAGTAAGTAAAGATTCATGTTTTTTTAAAAAAAACAGTTTGACACTGAAGTTTAGTAGAAGAAATTGATGGAAAAAGCCTTGGAGTATAGAACAGCATCTCTGGAATAATGGTAAATTCTTACTCATTGGAGACTTTAAAATGGAACCTTGGTGAATTGTTAGTGATGGTTTAGTAGATTCTGAACTGCACGAGATAAATTATAACATCTCTTTTAACTCATACATTTTATAATTCTACGAGAAGTTATTAGATAATTTTTTTGCACACAAAAAAGAAATTCTTATTCTACTTATTCAACAAGGAGTATTTAGGCATATTTGTTTAAATATACATTTTAAAAACTTTTTAGCTTTTTACCTTCACTCAATTAATGGAATACAGCATATTTGCTTAATATTGTTTGTATCCTTTAGGTAGTTTTGGATAGCAATGGTTGACATAATTTATCTTAAAGTCAGAGAGGTCACTCCAAGGGTGCTGCTACGTGTGGATTTCATCAAGCACTCCTTTTCTTAAAAGTTGTTTTAAATTCAAAACAAGTGGCAACTTGTACTTTTAAAATGGCATGAAGAATTCCAAGTTTTAGAATAATCCCATCTCTTGAAAGCAATATGTGCCACAGTTTTCACTGTCATTTTAAGATGCTAAATATGTTGAAGGCTCTAAGGCACATCAAAGTCTGGATTATGGACCTCAACTGACATTGAATGACTGTAACTTGAGTAATGACATACACAATTTTGATCCACTTTTTTTCTATCTGCAAAACAGTAAGTCTTTGAATTAATGTCACTCCTTATAGAATTGACAATGATTTTCTTCCTTTAACATACGCAAGTAGTCAGTGAAAAATTCTCGAAGGGACACTTTGATACCAGAAAGGCATACTTGGCATAGTTGTAAGTTCTTTAAGTCTGCTTGTTCTTTTTAAATTAGATTCTGAAATTGTTCAGACAAGGTCACAGTTGCTGTAGCCTGCTTGCTTTATGAGGATATCCAAATCTGTTTCCTCTTGAACTGATTGTATTTCAATGCATAATAATAATGGTGTTAATGAATGCATATCAAAATATCATAGAGCAGACTATTAAGTGAAGGAGATATGCAAATGTGTTAAACAAAATAACAATGAATTTGGGACAAAGGCTGCTTTTATCTTTAGGCACACACACACACACACACACAAACACACACACACACAAATATGTGTGTGTGTGTGTGTGTGTGTGTTGGTTTTATGAGCTGATCAATAAATAAATCAGGGAGACTAGTATAGATCTATTTCGAGCTTTTTAGCTCTCATCAGCTAACCATACCCTTATTGGGATTTGAAGGCACAGGAGAATAATCAGAGAAGCCATTGAAATAGAGAAACAACCTAACAATATGAACAAACGTGATGACACCTCCCACCTACCAGACATCTGGAAACCAGCACTGGCCAACAGACGAGCCCCACCCTCCACCCAAGTCGTTGAAATACAAAATAAAGAGAAACATACAAATAAGACCAATCAGTATCAATCTACCAATCATGATACAGCTGCACAGCCAATCAACCCACTCACAACAACAGAGTCAGCACTCCACACACCCCCACCAAGATTTAAGGAAGGGCGGCATCTACGCAGCCACAGACCAAAGCCTGAAGATGGCAAGTGAGATCTTGCCGAAACATTGCAAAGACAATCTCATTCTTACACGGGAAAACACCCGAATACAACAAGACCAGCATATATATATATATATATATATGTTTTCTGAGGTTTTCGCGGGTGTTTGTATGTAGGTCTTTGGTTGTTCGGGTTTTCTCCCGCGTAGAATTGGAAGTATCTTCACGACGTTTCGATGAAATCTCATTCATCATCTTCAGGCTGGTGCTTCCGGCTTGGTGCTTCCAGGAGCAATGTGAGATCTCAGCCGGTTCCTCTTTTTAACTGCCAGTGGGGGTGTGACCTGATTGGGTGGGAGCTTGGCTGCATTCTGATTGGGTGGAGGTGTGTTCTGATTGGTAGTGGGTTTGGCTGTGCTCTGATTGGATGGGGGCGTGTTCTGTTTGGGTGGGGGCCTGGTTGTGCTTGTGTTAGTCTGAGTTGCAGAGGAATTTGACCTGGTGAGCTGCATTGCTGTTGTTTGGCTTCGCGTTTGTGGTCGTACCACATCTCCGTGGTGGGCATCGGTTTGCTTCATGTATGGATTGGAGGGGTTTAAAGTGGCTAATAATGCAGCTTTGGTCTGGCTTGGCCCCTCTGGTTTGGCCCCTCCAATCCATACATGAAGCAAACCGATGCCCACCACGGAGATGTGGTACGACCACAAACGCGAAGCCAAACAACAGCAATGCAGCTCACCAGGTCAAATTCCTCTGCAACTCAGACTAACACAAGCACAACCAGGCCCCCACCCAAACAGAACACGCCCCCATCCAATCAGAGCACAGCCAAACTCCCATCCAATCAGAGCACAGCCAAACCCACTACCAATCAGAACACACCTCCACCCAATCAGAATGCAGCCAAGCTCCCACCCAATCAGGTCACACCCCCACTGGCAGTTAAAAAGAGGAACCGGCTGAGATCTCACATTGCTCCTGGAAGCACCAAGCCGGAAGCACCAGCCTGAAGATGATGAATGAGATTTCATCGAAACGTCGTGAAGATACTTCCAATTCTACGCGGGAGAAAACCCGAACAACCAAAGACCTACATATATATATTCCAGCACTTCCAAGCAACAGGTCATCAAATTGACTTTGAAAAAACCAAATTGCTCTCCAGGACTGAACACTCCAACAGGAGAATGATTATGGAAGCTATTGAAATAGAAAAACATCCCCAAAATATGAACAGACGCGATGATGCCTCCCGCCTGCCAGACATCTGGAAACCAGCTCTGGCCACTAAACGAGTCCCGGCCACTAAACAAACCCTGGCCACTAAACGAGTCCCAGCCACTAAACAAGTCCCGGCCACAAACACTGACACCATCATCAATCACTCTCAACAAACTCCAGCTACCAATCAGGATGTGGCAAATCAGCCAACCAATCGGTTTAAAAGTAGCAGAGCCAACATTCCAACCCCTCCCACCTCCACTTACAGAAAAACTGCCATTTCAAATGCAGTTCATTTGCAAAAGGCAGAAGCCAAAGCCTGATGATGATGGGGGTGATCCCATCGAAACGTTGCAAAAACACCTTTAATTTTACACGGGAAAAGACCCGAATAAACCAAAATCTACATATATATATATATATATATGTTAAATTTCTTTAAGGGATGATTAATAATAATTAATTAAGAGACCAGGATGGATCCATTTCGGGCTCCTTAGCCCTCGTCAGCTGGCCATACTTCCCTACAGGGATTTGAACGGATCCATTGAATTTAAATGGATCCATCCTGGTCTCTTAATTAATTATTATTAATCATCCCTTAAAGAAATTTAACACATATCTAAAAAGACAGCAGCAATTTAATAGGTCTCTGTCTGGATGGTCTCTAGGTTGAGTCGAAGGACAGAGAAGGATGACAAGTTTGTCTCCTCCCTTAAATAGGCCTAACAGGAAGCTGTAACAAAATATCCACTTCATATATATATATATGTATATATACATACATACATACACATACATACATATACATACACATACATACACACACTTGCTTATCTTTATGTTATTATAGGATAAAAATGCAGTGCATTGTCGTACCATTTAAGCTAACTGGATGTGCTTAGTAGGCCATAGGTTTGTGAATGAGGTTACCTACCACAGGGGGAATGGCTTCCTATGTGTATGCTATATTATTGTTTGGTGTAGAGAGCCAGTTTGATGTAGTGGTTAATATGCTGGCCTAAAAACCAGGAGACTATTGTTGGAGTCCCACCTTAGCCATAAAAGTTGACTGGGCAATTATTCCCTCTCAGTCCAACTTACCTCACAGGGTTGTTGTTGAGGGGAAAAATTGGAGGAGGAAGGAATGTTAAGTATGCCTGCCACCTTGACTGATTCACCAGTGGGCAATTTCTGTAGCTTTGGAATTCTGTGAGCACTTTTTTTAGATCTGAATCAGCAACATGGTTTTGATTACTAACTGGATGCAAGGTTCAGATGTCAGGTTCTACTAAACAGTAAATAATCCTAATAAATTTGGCACACAAATATACCCCTTCTAAATATCCTATTTATCCTCTCATGCCGATTGCATTCATCTATTTCAAGATCTACATTAATCCTTTGAGTTACACAACTCTATTACTCTACTCTAGTCTATTACAGCAGGCTTTCAAGAAATTCAAGAAACCACAATGTGAAAAAAGTAGGTATGGTGAATTCTGCTCAATTACCTGATACTAAAGCAGTTATAATATAATACAGTTGAACCAAAATCATTTGACAATAGAAACCTGTATGACCTGTAGCATAGATTTCATGGGTAGTGTCAATTTTCTTTGCTATTTATCTATAGAGATCAACATTTTTAAGATGTATTGACCTAATGAGCACATCGTCCTTTAAAGTGATCACTAGCCCTATTGTTTAGGATTGGGAGGGCTATGGAAGATAAGTGCCATAACTATTAGCCAAATAGTAATTTTATTAAAAATTACACTTAGAAAATTAAAAACGTATTATAAACAAAAAGGAAAAAACAGAAGTTTCAGGGAGAAAAAAGGCAATAGAAAATAGAAAAAGAAAAATAAGAATATAGTAAAAAAAGAAACATAAAACAAATGATTTCCCCTCCATCGGAAGTATAAACAATTTTTAATAACTTTTCATCTTCATTTAGGGCAGGGGTCTGCAAAGTTGACTCTTTTAAGGCTGGTGGACTTCAACTCCCAGAATTCCCCAGCCAGCTATGCTGGCTGGGGAATTCTGGAAGTTGAAGTCCACCAGCCTTAAAAGAGCCAACTTTGCAGACCCCTGATTTAGGGGAATGCCATAACCAGCAAAGAAGATGATGTGGCATGAAGCCATAAAGTCAATGAACTAATTGCCTACAGTGAAATCAGCGTAGTTAGCAAGTGGTAATATATCAACATTATTGCAAAGCAGCACCTGAGTAACAACAAATATTTATATATTTCAAAATATATAAGTGATCTAATGGAGAATTTTTGGAATTTGAATGTGCAGAATCTTGTCCTCTGCTTTCCTAAACTTTCTTCCTGCAAATACGATCCATTTTATTTTTGATTATTTCAAAAAAACTTCAAGAAGGTCACATTTTTCTTAATGTTTTAAATTTCAGTGTGGAATTATCTCCTGGAGGAGGAAATCCTCCAGGTATCCTTTACCTAAGGGACAGATATGCCGGGTTTTAAATGTCTAAATTTAATCTATTTACAATATTAAGTCTGGCATACAGTACAACAAAGATAAGGTAAGTAGATGTCACATAGATATAAGACTTGGTTTAGTGATACAGAAAACAAGCATACAAGCTCAGATGGAATGATATGGCCTCCTATCTGTTTAATCGAGAGCCAAAATCCAAATGTTTAAATATTCTGATAATTAAACATACATACATACATACAAAATAGCTGAATTCTTGGGAATACTAATTTTCTATAAGATAATATTAATGAATTTCAAACAAAAAACAGTATTTTTTTAATCTGTGTACAGTGGTACTTCGGTTCACGAACTTAATTCGTGAAATGACTCTGGTCACGAACCGAATTGGTTGTGAACCGAGGCACAATTTCCCATAGGGTTCAATGTAAATCCGGTTAATCCGTTCTGACCTTGTTTTTTGGTCGTAATTCTTGAACTGACTCTGTTCGCGAACCGAATTGGTTGTGAACCGAGGCGGAGTTCGTGAACCGAGGCGGAGTTCGTGAACAGAAGCGGAGTTCGTGAACCAGACCATATTTTTATGAACTTTTCTGTTCGTGAACCGAGGCGGAGTTCGTGAACAGAAGCGGAGTTCGTGAACCAGACCATATTTTTATGAACTTTTCCGTTCGTGAACCGAAACGGAGTTCGTGAACCGGAGCACATTTTGAGGAACTTTTCTGTTCGTAAACCGAATTGGTCATGAACAGAGACATTCGTGAACCGAGGTACCACTGTATTACTGTTTTTTATGATTGACTGATATTTTTATATGCAGTGTATTCTAAAAGTAGGAAAGAGAATGTCTATTATATTCTCCATCTGTATTAAAGAGATACAGCGAATCAAATTTGCAATAGTTTCACACTTTTTTCTTGGTATCCAGTTTTGATGCCTAGGGTCTTTTTCTTTTTTCCTCTTCATATATTGCATAATTTCTCCCTGAATTACATTCACATTATCTGATGGGTATAAATAAGATCTAGTCTTTTCAACAAGCAAAGGCACTCTTTTATCACAAAGCTGATCTTTATGGGCTTCACAATCTCAGTTCAAATATGCTAAGAGTTCATATTTTATTTATAATAGATTTGGGAAACAGGGAAATGAAAGCAGATGAATTTTTAAAAGGAAACTAAAATTAAAACACCCAAATACCCTTTCCTAAGTAACAGATAAAATAGAAACAAATCTCATACTTGCATTCTCACCATTGAGTTGGGTTCTTTTGTTTTTGTTTTGCTACTTTTTATTGTAAAATTCAATAGGCTGCATATTGAAAATCTGAACCTCAACAGTAAAAGAAATTTTCCAGCTGATTTTCATAGTTAAATTAGAGCACAAGACGTTTTGAAGAGGAAATATAATTTGATGAAGATTTAACTGAATCATTCCACTGAAACAGATCCACTAATCCAAGTAGAACCATGTTTGAAAGCAACATTTAAAAAGTGGGGCATATTTAAGCACTTCTGAGATTTGATTTGAAAGGTTGCAGCTTTCTCGGGAGAACACTGAGGGGATTCTGGATGCTAGGATGGGCTCTCTGGAATTGACATGCTCACACACACCCATAAATTTCTTTCCTTATCAAAGCTCTTTTATGATATCAAGACCAATTTTATTTCAGACTTCATTTACTTCTCAGTTTGTAGTTGTTGACCAGGGGTCTCCAACCTTTGCAACTTTAAGTCTGAAGGACTTCCGCTCCCAGAATTCTCCAGCCAGCAAAGCAAAGCTGGCTGGAGAATTCTGGGAGCTGAAGTCCTTCAGACTTAAAGTTGCAAAGGTTGGAGACCCCTGTTGGTGACCATAACTGTGCCTTGACTTTTTTCAAATCTTGTGCTAATGGAATCTTATGCTATGATACTTACTGTTAGATCTGGTTGGCTTGGCTTGGGTGGCCTTACAGGCATCCTGCCGTAAAAAGAAGAGGGAGGAGGAGAATGAAAGAGAGAAAGATGAAAGGGCAATAAGGTTTTTTGTGTATGTGATAGAAAATAAGGAGGGAGGAGCAGCCAGATCCTGTTTGTATCAGCATCCCAAAGCTAGGCACCCTGAGAAATAGGCAGATTACCTCCCAAACATCTCAGAATTCTCAAAACATCTTGGCGAGCTCTAGTTGGCCAGAAAAGGACTGGTTATGGGGGAAAGGATGGGCCGAGTTCAATTCACTTTCAACATCCTAAATATGGCTAAAGGCTGCCTTTACTTTTCAATTTTGCATAAATGGAACAAACTGAAGTTCATTAAATAACAGAAAAATGGAGTTGGAAGGGACCTTGGAAGTCTTCTTGTTCAACTTCTCCCTCCTCAGGCAGGAAACCCTGTACCATTTCAGACAAATGATTCACCGATCTCTTATTAAAAACATGTCCAGTGTTAGAGCATCCTCAACTTATGGAAGCAAGTTGTTCCACTGATTAATTGTTCTGTCAGCAAATTTCTTCTTAGTTCTAGGTTGCTTTTCTCCTTGATTAGTTTCCATCAATTGCTTCTTGTCCTGCCTTCAGGTGTTTTCAAGAATAGCTTGACTCCGGGCTTCCGGTTCCGGCTCCGGCGGCGACGGGCGAACTTAGGGTTCGCTCGCCGTTTTGATCCTTTTCCTGCCCCCCCACGGGGGCGAGAAGCCCCTTGTTTGGGGCTTCTCCCGTAAAGCCGGCTCGACAGGGAGGCCCCCCCCCCACGGCAGTGGGGAGAGCGACCCTGCTCCTCGGCTTAGGTGGAAGAGGACATGCTGCGGGGGGTCTTCCCTTCGCCAAAGGTTGGCGGCACCATTTAACTCCATGAAGAGAGAAGATCGGAAGAGTCGGGAGGCTTTTCGGGACCTCAGCTGCGAGCGGAGAGTGAGCGTTTAAAACTTTTTTTTTTTGTGTACTGTCAGCCAGGCTGAAAGGGACTGGAGGGGGGTGTTTGTTTCAAAAAAAAACCCCTTGGACTAAAAGCGGCACTCGGAAATGCCTCGTTGTGAGGAATCGGAAACTTTTAATCTGGATGGTCTTTAACAAGGGAAAGTACTTTGTGGCTTGTTTGCAATTATGTCTCGAGGTCTGGCTGAAACAGTTTCTTTTTTGCTTTTTAACCGCTTTCTCCCTCGGGCTCTGAGTTTGGGCGGAAAATGGCTTCTCTTTGTCCCCGACTGACTATGACCTATGGAAAATTACCAGTGTCTCTTTGCAACTTGGACTTCCTCTAATTATTGATGAAGAATTTTCTTTTTTTGGGATTTGTGTTTTCCTTTCTGGATTGCCTTCGTTATTATACCTATGGAGTTGGAAAAGCGTTTCTCTGTTGGTTTCTGAATTTTGCAGCTGTACAACTTTGAGAACTCTGGACTCCTGATCTGCCTTACCAGCCCCACCCTAAAAACGCCATTTTACTGGCACGGATTTTAATAGCTAAACATAGCACAAGAAGCAACGCTCGCAAGCCTTGAACAAAGAATGACTGCCCTTGAAACTGTTATACAAAATTTGGTATCAGAAATTAAGGCCCAGAGGGCAGAAAATGTCAACTTTAAAAAGGAACTATTGGACACTCGAAAACAAGTGCTTGAGAATACACAGAAGAATGAAGAATTGAAAGGGGGGCTGGAGGGGGCTAAGGGAGAGATTAAAAATGTTTCTAATGAGGTTGTGGAAATAAATGCGCATGTGACTAGGATTGATTTGGAAAGGATGACATATTTTTTGAGATTCCAGAATGTTTCTGAGATGGATGGTGAATGTCTCCCTGATCTTATGAGTACAATTATTGCAGACTATTTACATAAACCTAAAGAAGAGATCAGAGGGGACATTGACCTAGTCTACAGATAAATTCTGCATATGCTAGGATGAATGAAGTACCCAGAGAGATACATGTAAAATTTGTTAGAAGGTCAACCAGAGAGGAAATCTTGAAGGCGCAAAGAGGGAGTCCTATGATTTACCAACAAAAGGAGATTACCATCTTGAAGCAGATTCCAAGAAAAATTAGAGAAGCCAGAAGGAAATTTTCCTTCTTGTCTAAAACATTGTTTGATCATGGGATCTGGTTCAAGTGGGTGATACCCGAAGGGATGCTGGTGCTCTGGGAAGGAGGTAGAGTAAAGATTAAAACAGTTGCTGAGGCGGAAGCCTTTCTTAAAAAACATTCCTCTGTCCTGGGAGAAGATCCAGGGGGGGCAGGGGGAGCCATGGCCCCGCCCGCTGGGGGCCCGGGGGAGAAGGGGGAAGATACAATTGCCAAGAAACTTAGATCTAAAAAATAACTTTGCCCTGGTTTTTCTTTTGAGTAATATTGTATGATATTTGTAATCTGGATTTTTGCAATTGACTGACAGTATATAACTGAAAAATTTAGGAATATGTACTTGCTCCCAGCTTGTAGTGTTATGTGAAATGTTTCTTTTCTTTCTTTTTAATAATGTAATTTGAGGTTCCGGAGGAGCCGACGACTTTGACGTGACCACTCTCAAAATTTCTATGTAACCCTTACCCTACCCCACAAAAAATGTAAACTCAATAAAACTTTTTCAATTAAAAAAAAAAAAAAGAATAGCTTGACTCCCTTTTCTTTGTGGCAACCCCTGAGATATTGCAATATGTTATGATATCACCCCTACTCCTTCTTTTAATTAAACTAGACATATCCAATTCCAGCAAACATTCTTTATATGTTTTAGCCTCCAATTCCCTGCTTATCTTTGTTCTTCTTCTCTGCACTCTTTCTAGAGTCTCCATATCTTTTTTTATATCATGGTGACCAAAACTGAACACAGTATTCAAAGTGTGGTCTTACCAAGGCATTATGAATTGGCACTAACACTTGATTCTATCCCTCTGTTAATGCAACCTAGAACTGCATTGGCTTTTTTGAGCAGCTGCAGCACACCGCTGGCTCATATTTGGGGGATTATCCACTCAACCTTCTCACAGTTACTACTATTGTGTAGGTACTACCTATATTATACCTATGCATTTGGTTTTTCTTGCCTAAATGATTGGCAACAAAGGAATGGATGTCTAGTTAACACAGATTTTGGACCAGGCATTTACTGTTTTAAAATTAGGAGTGGAGCAGGAAAGCTACAAATATTACACTGTATCTTATTGTGCCATCCTGATTCTTCTGAATCTCCTAACTCAAATGTATCGCCAAAAATCACAACTCTAATACAATCAAATCTTCCTAGTGATGGGGCAAGTGTCCTCTCAAGGAAGGGCCAGGTTTGCCAACCCATTATGCCAGCTTTCCTGGTATATTAGAAAACTGAATGATCAGATGCCTGTTGAACCTCAAAAAAACAAGTGGGAAGATAAAATATTTTTTTTAAAATAGAGTTTTTGTAAATGGGCATTTTTCAATTGGAGAAGGACTCTTTCTGCATTGAATCAACCAATTTCTCCCCGGGATCATTGCTAAATACTATGGAGATAGTTATACTATGATTTCCTTTTCTCTTCTGATCTAAAGAGTCACATGAAAACATTTAAAAAAAAATGAGGGCAGACTTTTGAAGATAGTTTTCAGCAGGGCAAACCAGGTCTGCTTCTTTCTTCCCATTTTGCCAAACTGAGAAACAACTTCGTTTTGAAATTTTCCTTTCATACTTATAGGTAAATTTTATTTCATATCAAATCCTGAAGCAGCTCAAATATAATCAAGTTGATTTTGAGTAAACTCTATACAAATCTCAAATTCAAACTTTATTATAATCTCCAATTAGTATTGTATTTGGATTACTTTGTAAGAAGTTTGCTTATGACAAATAATGGGTTATACTGAGTTTGTTGCAATTCTTTGTCTGTCTTCTTTGTGTATGCAGAATGAGCATCACTATTGTTCACATCAATATATTATGGCTTCCGAGTGCTTGGCAGCATTTCTAATTATTGCAGACCAAGAAAGGTGCACAAAGCTTGTCAAATAAGCTCATAATACATTATTGGTAGACTGTCTGCACCTTCGTGGATTTCTAGCTGTGCTTGATCTTCTAATTCCCCATGTGAGATACAGGAGATATCTATAAGTGGCTGCTATTGTCTGCAGCCCTTGATACTTAAATCAGCACTTGTTAGCAGACTTTCATATACAGAGCATATTTTGTCAGAATTCACGCTTATTCTGATAAGCTAACTTTCTGAGAACTTGAGAGTCATGTTATATTTTCTTTTTTGTTTCCAGTAGCAGATAAATACAAGGCATAAACTATAAAGTCTGCCAATGTGTGCTTCTATTTGAAGAGAGCTGTTTCCAAGAAAACAACTAAGTCATTGTCTGTGTATAATTAAAAAACATGATAGCTAGTTATTGATATGGTAGCAGGAACCATTTCTTTTGTCGTGATGGATTATTTAACTTTATATTACAACTCCCTGTGCCACAAGCAGCAAGATTTATGGAGATGTGTGACTATCTTGTGCAACTCCTTTGGTGTGACAAGGTAAAGGATGGCTTCTTCCATATCTGCCTCAGTTTTTTGTGTTTGATGGATTGGACCTTTCCATTGGAAGCTATATCTAGTTTTGTCCTTCTCAAGGTAAAGAAATCTGCTTTTTTTTCTTTTGCCCTTGACAAGGCCAGTTTTCATTTGGTGAAAGGTTTGCCTTTCAAACAGTGCCACAAAGACAAAAGAGCCCTGACACAAAACCTATTCGCATGATATGTTGAGCTTTATCTAGTGAACAGAAAAGACAATAGGATAGGAATAGAAAATAGGCAGATAAACAGCTGTTACGCTGACTGGTACTTCCTGCTCTTAAGCATGTGGGATAATTTAAATGATTCATGGACATATGAATAAAGAAGCAATGCTTACCCTGTTTGTACATCATCATATTTGCGTGGGTTCATCTGTCTGCATTTTTTTCTCTGCAATCATTTCAAGGTCTAAATTGCAAAAGCTACCATCATGAATGTTAACCTCATGATTATAGCATTAACATTGAAGCTTAAATGTAAACATTTATATGGTCACCCAACTTTAGCAACTTTGAACAGCCAGCAACAACAATAAAACTAATTAATAAAACAATCCTAAACAGTAAGTTAAAAAAAATAAACCTTATGCTATAATTGTCCCCTTGGGATGCCCCACAGCAAGGTCAATTTGCCCTCCTTCCATAAATTGCGCTCTTTTATCTACATATACAATCATGCCTCAGCATCTTAGACTGAACAGCCTTCTGAAAAGCTACAAGGCTGTTGAATTGCTGGTGGGAAGGTGTTCCACAAGGAACTGACAGCTATGGAAAAAGCATGCTTAAAAGATCCCATTGCATGGCAAGATTTCAGAGGGAAGACCTGGAGTATACCCACCCTATATGATGTAGTGGGGCGGCAGGTATTTCTAAGGTGAAGGGATCCCATAAATAACCAGATCACACAATGAAGGGTTTTAAAAATAATAACCAGCAGGAAATAAAATAACAAATATAATAACCAGAAGGTTATTTAAAAATAATAATCAGCAGGAAGCCAGGACAGCTCACACAATCAAGGTGTTTCATGGGCAAATATGTGGGCACCCAATTCAGTGGGTGTCATTGCATTCTGTACCAGTTCTAACTTCTGAATGGTCTTCTAGGGTACCCCGTGGTAGTGCACTGCAATAATCCATTCTTAAAGTGATTAAGGGACGACGAGTGACTGTGAACAGGAAAGGCTGCATCTGGCACATAAGACGGATCTGTGCATAGGAGCCTTGTTTAGTTTTGCAATGTTTCATCACCAGGCTAGGTGACATTGTCAGTGGAACTTTGGTCGAAGTGTCTTGTTTCAAGGAAACAAGAGCCAATCGCTAGCCACCCACCCACAAATCAGCCAGTAGGAAGGCATTACATAAACCCATCTCACAGAAGAGCCCAAAGCACACATTCTAATACAGAGAAGTTCCCCGAAGGTTGACTCCAGCGTGAGTCCAAAAGCTCAAAAGAGTAAATTTCTGGTTCTGGCAACCAACCCAAATTTGATCTCACATCATTATCCTGGGGTGTGTATATTTGCCTTCATTTGTCTTGTTTCAGTTCTGTTCAACAAGACCCTTCAACTGAAGTTCCACTGACAATGTCACCTAGCCTGGTGATGAAACATTTGGAAACTAAACAACAAGCTCGGAGAACAAACTGCCACAACATCTATCACCCGAGCTACAACTATTTTCCACCATGTCAAAATACTCCTGCTAACGATGCATACGCCATACATAAACTAGAATGGTAGAAATAGCATAGATAAAATCTTTTTACTTGCGATTATATATCATGATTGATTTTGTTAAAGTTACCAGTATAATCAAAGTTTGCTGACCTATTAGAGAAGGGGTTTGCTGGCTGAAGAAGTCTGGGAGCTGAAGTCCTTCAGGGGTTTGCAGCTTTGCTGGCTGAAGAAGTCTGGGAGCTGAAGTCCTTCAGACTTAAAGTTGCAAAGGTTGGAGACCCCTGTCTTAGAGCATTATGGATAGTAGTCCTAAGCTGTTTTCAAGCAGCTGAAAATAGAGCAAGTTATGAAATTGCTCTCTTGTTTTCAGTTCATTATCAGTTTTAAACATAATCTGTCTGGTGGATTACTCTATTCCTCTGCTTCTTTTAATCATGGCAGAAAAATAGGTACTAATCACTTTGTTTTCAATTATTGGGTCTTTGGAGATATCTAATTTGTGTTGGTAGACCTTTACATCAAGTACATCCAATAGTGGACTAAAGTGTACTTAGAAGTAAGAGATACTGCATTTATTTACTTTTAAGGCAAAGAATTTATAGGCTGCAATTTGTATACAGTTCCTAGTTTACTACTGAATCATTTGTATTACTAGCAAACATACTAATAATTAGCAAAGTCACAGAAAAGTAAGCAGTATCCTGCTGTCTTACAGCATATTGGAGGTAAGACCTCTACATCAGGGGTATCCAACCTTTGCAACTTTAAATCTGAAGGACTTCAGCTCCCAGAAGTCTGGGAGCTGAAGTCCTTCAGATTTAAAGTTGCAAAGGTTGGGGACCCCTGCTCTACATCATAAAAGCACCTTGCTGATAATCCCATTTTTATTTAATTTTAAACACTGTTTGACAGAAGAATGAGGTGAAACATCCATGCGCAGTCAGTTATTTTAATTAATTCCCTGAAGGCCTTTAGCTTCAATGTGAACTGTTCCTCAGAATAGAAGCACTAAGGGTCAAGCAGAAATATGGGGGTGTCATTGTTGTATGTTTGTGTGTACGTGTGCTTTTTGTTTCACTTTTGAACTAGCCAAGCTGTAATTTCTTGCTATCAACTTTCTGAGGGAAGTGACTGTGAATATGCAGCATTTAAATCAAGGATTATTGATTGGCCAAATGACTGTGTGTGGTATTTAAATACTTTAATTTGAAGGGATATTGATTTGCAAAATACTAATGTAAATGGTAAGATTTTTTTTTAAGAATGTGAATTGTGATTTAAATATGATTAAGAAGTTGAGATACGTATTAATAAAATGAGAATTTTACTAGCATTTACAGAAAAATAAGTGTCATGAGTAAAGTGGGTAAAAGCTCAACATTCCTATAGTTCAGATCATATTTACATTTTTTTAATGTATGGGTAAATCCTCAAGAAAGTAAATACTTCCATATGTCATGAATAAATTTCTCAGCAGTCTTATAATTGGGCTATTATTGTCTATATTAGTAGATGTTTGGGAGGTTCAGAAAGAAAAGGGTTAAAGACTTTAAAACTCGCAAGATAACGGAAGCCAGATTTTACAGAATGGACTGAAGTTATAATTACTGAAATAACACTCAATGCATGGCCCAGAATCTAACCTCTGAAAATTATTTTGTCACATCTTCTCATAGACAGAATTTCAGAGGTGATAGATGTCTCCATCATGCTATGTTGAATATACCTAGAAATCTTTGAGACTGCAGAAACTTTAAACAATTGGCATGTTCCTAAAAGTACATGTCTTTTTTTTCATAGTGTTCTTTCTAATGTAGCAGAAAACAATGTACCAATGCATTGAGATAATATACTTGAGGAACTGAGAACAGTATAAGATCTACAGTAGACACTTGTCTTTTTACATTGCTGAACTTTCGTCTCCCATGTATTTATTAGTTTAGAAAAGTTACATGCTGTCTACTTCTTTAATGGCACTGGATGGGTTGCAAAATAGGAATAATATATTGTTCACTATATTCTTCACTTTAAACATCTGATTTACCAGACAAGTCAAATGTGATTGGGACAAACAGAAGGAAAAATCTCTTTTTTGGAGAATGAATTTGTGCTACTATATGTTTTCGGGTCCATTTCGGTGGAGAAGGCGCGGTATATAAATTGAAATAAATATATTAAATTCATTTTTACCAATCTGAATTACAAATTTAGTAAGTAACAGAGTACAGTAATAGCTTAACCTTAGCCTTGAGAATAATAACTAAGCAGTTAAATAATTTCTTAACAAATGTTATGTATCCAAAATTATTATATCATCTATACTACCAATCAAAACATTTTGACATTGCTGTTTAATGTAGAATTAAAAGTTACAGATTTTGGGCACAGGTTGTAACACTGAACTAAAAATAAAGCAAAGAGTAAAAGTGTAACTAATGAGGTCTTTAATCTCTCAAAGACTGCATGGTATGATGATATGACTGTTTAGATAGAGACATTGGTTATAGTAGCTATGAAAGACAGAATTTGTGAAAGGCATCAGTAGTGAAAGTCAATGACATTGATATTTAGAAGCCAGAAATAATGCTTTTGTTATGATGAATTGCTTAAAATAAGTTCCAAAAAGTGTTGTCGCGGTGAAGAAAGACGCGAGGCAGGAATTAGCTTGATGGGAAAGCACACAGACCAGCTGTTGGGAGCTTCCCCATGGGAAGGCACCCAGAATAACTGTTCAGAGCTTCCTTTTATTTGTCACTAGCTATACCCGGCCATGCGTTGCTGTGGCCCAGTCTGGTTAAATGGCCAACCAATCTGTGTGTAGATCTACACCTGCACACATACACACAATCACCATATAACCCCAAACCTACCTACCTACTGTATTTCTCCCTCTCTATCTATCCCTCTACCTACCTACATACTGTATTTCTTCCTTTCTCCCTCTATCTACCTACCTACCTACTGTATTTCCCCCTCTCTATCCCTCTACCTACCTACCTACTGTATTTCTCCCTCTCTCTCTATTCCTCTACCTACCTACCTACTGTATTTCTCACTATCTATCTATACACCTACCTACCTACAAACCTACTGTATTTCTTCCTCTCTATCTATACCCCTACCTACCAACCCTCCTACCGTATTTCTCCCTATCTATCTCTCTATCTACATACCTACCTACCTACTGTATTTCTCCCTATCTATATATTCCCCTATCTACCTACCTACTATAATACAATAATACAATAGCAGAGTTGGAAGGGACTTCGGAGGTCATCTAGTCCAACCCCCTGCCTAGGCAGGAAGCCCTATACCATTTCAGACAAATGGCTATACAACATCTTCTTAAAGACTTCCAGGGTTGGAGCATTCACAATTTCTGGAGGCAAGCTGTTCCACTGATTAATTGTTCTAACTGTCATGAAATTTCTCCTCAGTTCTAAGTTGCTTCTCTCCTTGATTAGTTTCCATCCATTGCTTCTTGTTCTGCCCTCAGGTGCTTTGGAGAATAGTTTGACTCCAGTGCCTTTTTGGCCCTAAGAGGCCTCCGTAGTTAATGACTGTTGGTGGGTGGAGTTACAGGGAGTAAAGACATTTTTCAGTTAGTACCTTTTATTTGTGTTTACTTTACACACGATACAAGTATGCTAGGCACAAAATGAGTAGCTATTCTATTATCAGAAGTCCTTGGCTACATTGTGTGAAAGTTTGGTGTAAATCGTTCCAGTAGTTTTTGAGATTAGTGGATTCGTACAAACTATTTTACATTTTTATTTATATAGATAAACCGTTTACGTGGCAGAAACTGATTCATTGATCAAAGTGCACTTGTAATGGTTAGCTAAACAAATCTCATGGTTAATACAAAGCTCATGGTTAATATAAAGCTTATGGTTAATGCCTATCCATGTGTACAGTTCAAAGTTTAGTGCTGCAAGCAATGTAATGTGCTTATGTGCCAATTCTTAAGTTTCACTCTCTTTGAAGAATTAATCATGAAGGATCACTATGTTGACTGTTGCTTTTTTTCAGCGTGGTTTGCCAGCCACTGAGAAAGCAATAATCTCCACAAAAAAGTTCACTAAATCTAAAAAAACAACAACATTTGAGTCAGTCCAGAAATGTAACCTATATTATTATGCTATTTTTGAACTTTTTGAACTCATATTAAAATATATATTACCTTTGTGCTTACAGGTAGTCTTCAGTAACTGACATCAGCAACTGATACAGTAATTAAGTGAAACATTATATGACTATGCCAACTTATACTGTGGTCATCAAGTAAATCACTCACAATCATTAAGCACAATGCTACATGACATAAACTTGCAATTTACTGCTGGTTTTCCCATTGACTTGGCTTCTCAGAAGCCAGCTGTGAAAGTTGCAAATGGAGATTATGTGACTGTGGGGTGCTGAGATCATCATAAATATGTTTCGATTGTGAAGTATCCAAATCACAATTACGTAACAGCGGGGATGTTTCAACAATCATAACTTCAAGAACTGATCAGAAATCTTTTTTTCAGCACCAAGATAAGTTTGAATGGTCGCTGAACAAGCAATAATTCAAGACTACCTGAATTTACTGTAAATTCTGCTTGAGCTGTTACGTTGATTCTGCAAACACAAAAAACAGCTCATAAAACTAACACACGTATCTAAAAAATTACTCAACGTAATTCTTGGCTTGCTGTCTAGATGATCTCTGGTGATGAGTCGAAAGGCAGGAAAGAAAACAGTATGTCTCCTCCCTTAATTGGGGCCTAATAACAGGTTGTTGAGAAACAATTACCTATACTAATATACCCTGTCTCTGCTGATGCAATAAGGGGAACTGGCTTGGCTAAAGTGCTAGGTTCCTTGCTTAGCATGCAACATAGCCCTGGTTCGAATCCCAGTAAGGGGTATGGCCAGCTGATGAGAGCTAATAAGCTCGAAATAGATCTATCCTGGTCTCTCTCTAATTTAATTTATTGATCAGCTCATAAAACTAACACACATATCTAAAAAATTACTCAACGTAATTCTTGGCTTGCTGTCTAGATGATCACTGGTGATGAGTCGAAAGGCAGGAAAGGAAACAGTATGTCTCCTCCCTTAATTGGGGCCTAATAACAGGTTGTTGAGAAACAATTACACACATATATATATATATATATATATATATATATATATATATATATATATATATATATATATATATATATATATATATATATATATATATATATTGTTTTTGTAGATTTTCACAGGTGTAGGTATGCTGGCATAGCTGGCTTCGGGGATTTTCCCGTGTATAAGGCATAGAAAAGTTGTTGCAACGTTTCGACAAGATCTCACTTGTCATCATCAGGCAGGCTTGTGTCTTGTGTCAGACAGACATATATATACATTGACTTTCAAGGAACTAAAATGATCTCCAAGGCTGAACAGCTGAACAGGAGAATAATCAGAGAAGCTATCGAAATAGAGAAGCAACCTAACAATATGAACAAACGTGATGACACCTCCCGCCTACCAGACATCTGGAAACTAGCACTGACCAACAGATGAGCCTCACCCTCCACCCAAGCCGTTGAAATTCAAAATAAGGAGAAACATACAAATAAGACCAATCAGCATCAATCTACCAATCATGATACAGCTGCACAGCTAATCAACCCACTCACAACAATAGTCAACATTCCACCCCCACCCCCCACCAAGATTTAAGGAAGGGTGATACCTTCGCAGTCACAGTCACAGACCGAAGTGACAAGTGAGATCTTGTCGAAACATTGCAAAAAAAATTCCATGCTATATACATGGGAAAACACCCGAAGACAGCAATACCAGCATGTGTGTGTGTGTGTGTGTGTGTGTGTTAGTTTTATGAGCTGATCAATAAATAAATCAGAGAGACTAGGATAGATCTATTTCGAGCTTTTTAACTCTCATCAGCTAGTCATACTCTTTACTGGGATTTGAACTGGGGCTGTATTGCATATCAGGCAGGAGGCACTAAACCATTCAGCCAGCCTGGCTCTCCCAATTGCATCAGCTGAGACAGGAGGGTTAATATCTATAATTGTTTCACAACACCCTGTTGTGAATCCCAGTAAAGAGTATGACTAGCTGATGAGAGCTAAAAAGCTCGAAATAGATCTATCTGATCTATTTATTGATCAGCTCATAAAACTAACACACATATTAAAAAATTAACACAACGGAACTCATGGCTTTCTGTCTAGATGGTCTCTGGTGATGAGCCGAAAGGCAGAAAAGGAAAATCAGTGTGCTTCCTCCCTTAATTGGGGCCTTAACAGGGTATTGTGGAAACAATTATATATAACTATCCTCCTGTCTCAGCTGACAAGAACAGAACCTAGCTGGCTTAATGGCAAGGCTCTCGCCTGGCACGTAATACAGCCCTGGTTCGAATCCCAGTAAGGGTATGGCTAGCTGATGAGAGCTAATAAGCTCGAAATAGATCTATCCTAATCTCCCTGACTTATTTATTGATCAGCTCAAAAACATAAGATATATATGTGTGTGTGTGTGTGTTACGTTTTTGACCTGATCAATAAACAAGTCATATGCGAGACCGCCTCCTGCCCCATACATCCCTCAGAACAATACGCTCCCACAGAGAGGGCCTTCTCAGGGTGCCGTCGGCCGGACAATGCCGACTGGCGACACCCAGGGGGAGAGCCTTCTCTGTGGCAGGTCCAGCCCTTTGGAACGACTTACCCCCTGAACTTCGCACCATCTCTGACCTCCGCCTCTTCCGCAAGTGTCTTAAGACACATTTGTTCCATCTAGCCGGCCTAGCGTAGCCCCCTATACTGACTTTTAGATAGTTTTTAAATTTGGGGATTTTAATCTGGTTTTAGCACAGGTTCTATTGAATTAGTTTTTTAAATTTTATATGATGTTTTGTATGTATTTTAATTTTCCTGTGCGCCGCCCTGGGTCCGTTTGGAGAAGGGCGGGGTATAAATTGAATAAATATATAATATATAATATATAAATATATATATGCTTGTGTCACAACTTGATAACAATATATATGCTTGTGTCCTCCTGTCTCAGCTGATCAGGATAGAACCAGTTGGTCTAGAGACAATTACAACTGCCTCAAATGTAATACAGCCCCGGTTCAAATCCCAGTAAGGGTATGGCTAGCTGATGAGAGCTAAATAGCTCGAAATAGATCTATCCTAGTCTCCCTGATTTATTTATTGATCAGCTCAAAAACCACACACACATACATATGTGGTGCTGAAACATCCTAAAAAGTGTTAATTCCATGGGAAATAGGCTTCCAGGTTTTTGTTTCATTTGCAAGATGCTTTAGAATCAAATTGAAAAGGTTCTGAGATCACCAAATGAATGTGTCAGGTCCCTAGGAAAGAAAGACTCCATTTGGTTGAAATGGTTGGTTCTTTTACTAAGGATTGGTAGTTGCAGTGAAATCAAGGCTAGATCTGAATATTCCCACACAAAGATTACATTTTCCTCTTTCCATGGCCCTTCCCTCTTCCTCCAGACCATCAGTGTCCAAGAATACTTAGATGTTTTGAGAACCGTTTGGATGTTTGGCACTAGTTTCGGTGCAGTTTCTCATTCCATTGCCAGGTCAGGTGTACTTTGCATTGGTTTATTCTGGTCTCAGCACATCTGGTTTCTGTCAAGGCTGTATCTCCCTTCCACAATTTGTCTTTGCATTCCCATGTTCAACTTTAGCACTCTACATTCCTTTGCCCCTCCTTCTCCCCTTCATTTTATGGCAGGATGCCAGCAAAGCATAGAAGCTGAAGATGGCAGATCTGACAGTATGTGATATGGTTTTTTTTTTCCTTTTCAGAAATGTCCTTGTTACTGCAGCCTCTGTATACCTGTACTGTCTGATCTAAAAATATCCCATAGATAGAGTAATATGTTGTTCTTCCTATGATTTAATTGATGCAGAAAACTGTCTATCAAATGTCTGAAATTGATGCAGTCATTGATTTTGTTTTTGAGAAAAGCATTTAAAATGCACTCATTACTGGTCACGTCTTTACTTTAATTAAATCTCAAGGGAAGAATCATAGGCTAAGGCTTCCCATGAGTGCTTTTTATATCAGGAAGTCAAGACAGATAAGGATGCTGCAGAGTGCTAGAAAGTTATGTAATAGAAAGAGAAAATGCAGAGGCGTCCTACTGTCAGCCACTTACAAACAAACAAGCAAACAAAAATTAATCTCACAAACTCTGCTCCTCAGATAGAAGAACTTCACTAAAATTCTCCTTCTGCATTATTGTTACTTTAAAATAAATGGGGAAATGCCCAGCTTGGTATCAGTAATGCGGTGAAATTGGCCTGAAGATAAATGAATGGAAAACATGATCAGGGTGGAGCTATGTATGTATAACTCCACCCCCCCCCTCTCTCACACAAACACAATGCAACGTGGAAGGAAATGTAACTCTTGAACATTTCTGCCCTTTCTTTCTCAGTTTACCTACCTCCTGTCATCCTGTTTTAATCCTCCCCTCCCTCCTGGGAGTTGAAACCCACAAGTCTTAAGGATACCAAGGTTGGAGGCTCCTGCCTTACAGAAAGTAATAATTGAATAATTACTTCTTCACATGTGTTCCTTCTCTAAACAGATTGGTGCAGACTTGCTGGCAGTTCAGCTAGCTACCTAGTGAACTGCATAGATATATAATCAGAAATATGTTTGGTTTTTATCATTATGTTGCAATTAAAATATCTAGGGTTTGATCACAATATTCTTTAAGGAGTTGTAGGTTGTAAAATATATCCAGTTTACTAGCATAATATCAAGCAAAAATAATATAAATTAATTTGTAGCTTACAGGCAGAGTATTTGGCATTCATCCCAGATGCAATTATGCATGTGGTTCATATTTTTTCTTTTCAACCCTAGGAGAATAAGAATTGTGCTATCACATTTGAAATGTTAAGACTTTTCTTCAGCTAAAAGAGGCTATTTTGCATGAAAACATGCTCCCAGATATATATTTAGCTATGCTTCTTATAATTGGTAACTAAAGCTACAGCTATTCAGAGTATTTGGTGATACAGCTCTTTCTCAGCTGCCAAATATCCTGGAACTTATTCTGAAATTTACTCTCATGGTATATTTGATCATTTTGCTTTAAAACTGCATTTTTGTCATTGGTGTTATATAACAAGCATTGTTAAATATATTATTAAGGACTATATGTGTTCTTACTTAAGTTCCAAACCTGCTAATGAAACAAAGTTAAATGGAAGAATTTTACTGAAGTTGAATAGTTCAGCATGTCAATTGCGCTTGATATCTATGTGAATATTTGCCTGCCTGCCTGCCTGCCTGCCTGCCTGCCTGCCTGCCTGCCTGCCTGCCTATCTATCTATCTATCTATCTATCTATCTATCTATCTATCTATCTATCTATCTATCTATCTATCTATCTATCTATCTATCTATCTATCTATCTACCTACCTACCTACCTACCTACCTACCTACCTACCTACCTACCTACCTACCTCATTATACGATTGTTATATGGGTCACCATAAATCCAGTAATAATTGGCACATAAGTACACATTCAAAATGTAATGACAGAATTAAAATTTACTGTGGACAAGTAAATTCACCACAATTTAAAATTATCCATAGTATCTTCTAAATAATGAAGATGATATAGGACCTTGCTTCATACAGGACTATACATTTTGTAACTATATTAAGGTTGAATCTTCCTTCCTTCCTTCCTTCCTTCCTTCCTTCCTTCCTTCCCTCCCTCCCTCTCTTCTGAAATACATTAAAACCTGAGATTTAAAACCATTCAATATGTAATAATTCTCTAAAAATATGCACAAATAATAATTCAGAAGAGGTAATGCATGAAAGTTCATTTTAGCCTTGTCTAAAATATTTTCTAATAAAAATAGCTTTAGGCCTACATGGTATGTAATCCTTAGTGTGGTCTATCTTATAGGGCTGTTTAACTATGTACAGTCATCATTTTAAGAGTCAAATAACAGCAATAATTAAGATTGGAATTGGAGCTTATGTATGGATTGTAACATAGTTAGGATTGAGTTAAACGTCAGTTAAAGGGACAGGTATTTAATGAATTTAATGAGGCTTGTGAAGGGATAGCAATTTACTGTAATATTTTTCAGGAAGGATCGTGCATTTTGAAGAGTTTGGTTAAGACTCTGACCTTGAATATTAAAAAAAAACCTTTAAAACACACACATATATAGATGTGGATTATTTTTACTCAGGACATAAAGGAAAAAATATAATGTTTTGTGTCATTTGTTTAACTTGGTTCTCTTCACCGATTTAGGATTTGGGTAGAGAACAGATCTTGTTTTAGGTCATATTTATGCTGAAATGTTAAAAATTCAAAAGGATTCAGAAACTGAAACACCACTGTACATATATGAAATATATTTTGTAGGACTAATAAAAACTACAAATTATCAATGTTTAGTCTAAAGCTCAAGTATGGTTTACATACTCTATGTTTGGCGATACAAATGGAAGGAAAGGGAAAGATGTGGTTTTTTTTACTGTGGTTTTTTTTATCTAAATGTCTTTTTTTAATAATAATAATAATAATAATAATAATAATAATAATAATAATAATAATAATAATAATAATAATCTTTATTGTCATTGTAATAATATTGTAATAAAATTACAATGAAATTGGTTTGAGCGCCGTGCCAACACCTGCACCAGGTGGGATACAGACAGCAGTGACAGCCACAACAGAAATCTCTCCAGGCAAACAAAATGGCCGACAAATGACAGTTGAAAAGGATCAATTGTACTTTGTCTTTTATTATCCATTTCTTCAAATCTGTTTGGCATTTTAGGAGTTGGTGGAAGAGGAGCACGTCTCTTTTTCTTTTTTATTTCTTGTTGCAATGAACTTTGAGGAATCGCACTTGGCATTTTTTCTTCTCTCTCAGCTTTCCCAACAGAAAAGGATGGAATTACTGGTAGGGGTGGTGCTCTCCGCTTCTTCATTTCAATTCTTGCAGTTGCCCCTTGTATATTCCCAAGAGATCATGATGGTGCCACCGTTACAGAACATAAACTTCGTGAAGAATCTGCGATCGTTGTTTCATCAAGGCTTTGTTTACGATACAACATGGGTTTTAAAAATTCTCCACTACCCAGATCGAGGCTTCTTCTTGAGGATTTCTCTGCCTGAAACTTGTTTTTCTTACTTGTCCTAAAAAATCCAAGTAATCCTTTTTTTTTCTTTAACTGATGTGTCACAATCAGTTGATATGTTTGTTTCTCTATAATTCACAGTAGGTTCAGAGCGAGTTTTTGATGGAAAAGTCTGCTGTGACGCCAGGAGCTCAAAGCCGCTGCGCCTAAGCACGCCGCCATCATCTTAGGATTTCTTTTTTTTCTATTTTATTTGTATACCCATATTTGCTTTATTTAATATTATTTGTATTTTGATCATCACCCATTTCTACCATGGGTATAGCCTCCCACATTCAGTCTCTCAAGCTATAAGGTTTCAAACAGAGAAACTGTAGAATATAAATATCCTCCCTTCCAAACATCTGCCTGATAACTAAAGCATACTTATAATCTTTAGTATACTCATCTTTCATCCTCTTCATGTCTTTTTCATGGCAACCCCTTGACCCCTGACATTTGGCAGGCATCAATCCCTTTAAGCTTTCTTAAGACTTTAAAGACCTGGTTTTCCCCTCAAGCATTGGAAGAAGATTTTATTACCGTACATTAAAGCTGATTGGTATGAGTTTTTGTTTTGTTTTTAATGTCTGGATATTTTCATTAGTTGTGCTTTATACTTTTAACATGATTTTGTTTGTCTCTTGGTTTTTGATAGGTAGCCTCCCAACGCTAGTTGAAAGCTAGACGGATATATAAATATTTTAAATAAATAAATCTCCAAGCCTTCATCACATCGCTGAATGCTTCTCTGCCATTGACTTTGCACCCCCAAAAGATGCTCTGCTCCATTCCCATTCTGTCATTCTAACAGGTCAAGAAACACTGTTCTAGGAAATAACCTGATTCTCACGCACAGTTTTCTCATTCTCCAGGTTGAACTCTTCTCTTGTAGCCAAGTCACCTCAATTCCAGGAATGCCACAGTGTTAGGTGCCTTCGTTGTTAATAAAATGATATGAAGAGGATTGGAGAGATTCGCCAAATTATGCAACATTTTATACTCGGTTCATCAAGATGCATGAGGCCTCTATCATTTGCAATTTCCATTTGAAATGATAAACACTAAATTCAAAATTTCAATTGCTGTTAACAAGGAATGGACGGGAAGGCTGAACAGAGAACAAAGGAGAGCTTCCCAATGTGAAAACCACTGAGATGTAGAAATTGGAGAAGGAAAATTAATGCAGTGCAAGCAATGAAATTGCAACATTGTAGCCTCAGTAATTCAAATGTTATTATCTCACTTGCAGATAAATTAAAGTATGCATGGATGTGCTATTCAGCCCCTGTTTATCTGGGGGGAAATGTTTATTTTTTTGTTGGTAGAATTAATTTATTGCCATGGGATGTTTAAAATTAAATAAATAACAACACAAATGCCATTTAGAATTCTCTGCAGAAACCATGCACATTATTTTTCAGTCTACTTTAAAGATACTGCAATTAGAAAACCATGTTATATACTTATATATATTTTAAAAAAGTGTAATAGGCTGTGACCTTTGGTTTCATTATCCACCATTTAACATACATAATTTATTCTTGTTTAATATTTGAAACACCCTCCCTTCCTATAAACTAAATCTGAAAAATGAAATAGGAAGGGCTAGACAAATAAATCAGAGGAAAATCAATATACCTAAGATCAAGATATGAAAGATGACATTTAATACTCAGAAGCAAATTTGCTTAACCTTATATTGTTGTTATCAAAGAATTATGCCATTAGATTTATAGACTTAAAAAGGATGGTGTTTACTATATATACAGACACACATATACATAGGCACATAATTTGTATATGAACACCAGTTTTGTAAGTCAATGTTTTAATCCTACAAGCATCCATATGCATTTTGGCATATGTCAATTGAAAAAAAACCTACATTATCACTATGTCATAATATAGCTTTTGGAAATCAGAGCTTACTGCTGCGTACCAAATATTGTTAATTTGGTATGCAGCAGATTCTGCTTATTTTATTTTTTCCTGAAAGAAAGATTCAGACCCTTAATATAGACCAGGACTGTAGACTTTTAATTTCCCTTCTCTCTCTCTTCATTTCTTAATTTCCCACTACACTCTGAAGTTTGTCCCTTAATTGCCTGTCTATGAATACAGCAACAACTATTTTCATTAACAGTTGCCAACCTTTTCTTTCTCTCCAACAAAGATATAGAAGTGTGGTTTAACAGCGTTTACTCTATTAGGAAGCATGCAACTCCAAAGAAAAGAGGGATGGATGGTAGACTTAGAGGCAAACAATTATATGATGTGAACAACAGAACATCGGATAGTCCAAAATGAAGATTGAACCGCAGGGAAAATAGCAATAAAAAGAATTAGGAAAGGATTTGAACACATCTTAAATAAAATCAGATTAATACAATTGTTTACTTACTGCTCCTACAAGTAGTACAAAAATGCCAGAAAATTCACATATTGGTTCTTTCTTCCTTTCTCTCAGAGCTAAATTTCTCTTTTCTGAAAGATTCAAAGGCAAAACTCCTTAGCAGACTCTTCACTTTTTAATTTCATGGAGAGACATGGCACATAGAAGTGTATGCTCTTTATCAGACAAAAATGTGTACAGATTAGATTGCCAAAGGTGCCTGTTATATGAAGTTAAAATATATAAAAACAAACCACTCATACTGTTTGAAGATACAGATCTTCAAACTCTTAAAGGAAAATATGTATAATGTATAATGATATGCCGCAGAGTTCCACTTATGTGTATCATCATCATTTATTATAAATCCCTTTCTGCACAGTGAGTGAAGTATATGTTATATTTGGTTGCATGAATGGCTTAAGATTGTATGGTTTTGACTGCATCAGTACTAAAAAATAGGTATGTGTTTTGTGCCATCAAGCTTCCTGGAGAAGTCTGAGAGTTGAAGTCCTTCAGACTTAAAGTTGCAAAAGTTGGAGACCCCTGATCTAGATCACCATACATTCTCCAAGAGGTAAATGTTTTGCTACATTTCAGATCAGCTATTAAACTTTCTAATTTTTTTCTTCTTGACAAGAACATTATAAGAAAACAATAGTGTAACTGAATTATGAAATTATAATAAAGGAAATTGAAGAAACTGGATAATATCCAGAAATTTTACAGTGAACTACAGGAATGACTGAGATCTGCAAAACAGGACAATACTGCTGTATATGGATGGGGTCAAGCTTTTCCTTTCCTCTGAAAAAAATGGTTAATGGGGAAGTGCTTATTTCAAATATGGTAAGTTATTATTATTAATGGTTAGAGAGTTCTAATATTTATATTTATAAATATGAAATGTTTATAATATTATAATATTTATACCTGAAAAGGGTACACCAAGTTTCGTAACTCTGGTTGGAGAAGTTTCCATAAAAAGTAGAGTCCTGAGAAGCACATTTTACTGAGTCATATCGTGGCTTGGTTATTTCTTTCTGCAGACTTTTGCATCATACACATTATCAAAGTGATATATTCATTGGGGAAAATCTGATCCTGAAAAAATGAGACACAAATAGAACACTGATGGCAATCTACAATAATGCACTTTTGTAGTTATAATAATACCTTCTGTTTGATAAACTGAATAGGAAATATTGGAATGTTTCTATTAGAATAAAATGTGTTTGTTAATATTTCATCTTTCTAAACCACCACTTTCTCTCGGGCTCTGGGCAGTTTACAATAATATAACTGATAAGTAAAACAAAGTAGAAATGTAGGGTAAAATATTTAAAATTACAGAATAATGATGATTAACATCAAAAGGGGAACATCCTAAGGTAGCCATTTAACATTGCATTATTACAGACTGGTGAAGGGCTCACAAGAAACTAGCCAACCCCATGGTTGTGTGGACCTTTGTGTCCGTCCGTTCCCCCAATGCAAGACTGCAGAATGAAGTTTTGACCTCTTTGTGGAAAGCCAAGAGATTGGGTGCTCTCTTTACTTCTGGGGGAAGGATATTCCACAAAACAGAGGATTCTTCCTAGACCCCAGCAGTTGAAGTTCTTTTTATAGCATACCTTCTCTGTCTGATTGAGTAAGATGGGCTGGTGGGGTTAGGCAATACCAGTTCTATAGCCCTTGGTCATGTAGGGCTTTATAAGTGATAACCAACAACTGGAAGAAAACTGGTACATGGTGCAGTTTGCAGAGCAACGGTATTATGTACCATTCTTCAGGTACTCAGTATGGCTCATGTGGCTGCACTCTGCACCAGCTGAAGCTTTGAGATACTATTTAGGAGTAGCCCCAAAATCATTTGAGCTGTATGAGTACGTATAGAATATACAGTACGTTAACAGAATGGTTAAAGTACAAGATGCCCAACACAAAGATAAAATGAAGAGCATTTGCAAAATGATCATTCAGATATTTGCAGCAAATGATCCTTCAGAAGGTGCCAGAAATAGCCTACAGTCTGTGTTTGTATTTCTGTGGAGACTAACCACAGACACAGAAATGAATTGTGTTTCTAGCGTCAATTATTTAATATTAAATATATAATTTTATCACATTTGAAAGATTGGGGGTTCCAAATCCTATAGCACAGGGGTCTCCAACCTTTGCAACTTTAAGTCTGAAGGACTTCAGCTCCCAGAAGTCTGGGAGCTGAAGTCCTTCAGACTTAAAGTTGCAAAGGTTGGGGACCCCTGCTATAGCAGATGTATTTATTCAGGTTAATGTGTCTAACTGAGCACCCCTTTAAATATTTGCAATTGTTGTTTTTGTTGTTTTTTACTCAGAGCTTCTTTAGGTGAAGTTTGCAATCCTTTACAGTAATAAGTTCTTAAACTTATAGCTGACTGTGATGCATTTTTGCTTAATTATTTTTGGGATGGTTTATGAGCATAGAAGGGTGCCTTTATTTATTTTCTAAAAATAGCTTTTAAACTATTTATTTGACCTTCTTTTTGAATGCTGCATAAGCCATATTAACAACAAAGCCAATAAAAGCAATTATCAAGCATTCATGCTGCTTTTATAAATGAAAAGCATGGTTTCATCGCCCCTCCCTTTTTATATCTTTCTGAACATTTAAAACAAAAAATAAAATACGATAATTAAAAAATAATAAAATTATCTGAGGAATCAGCTGCCACTCATCTTAATTGACAGTTTATGGAAGAGTGAATAACACTGCTAAGCTTTAGTAAATGTGACTGTGATGGGCAGTTATTATTGAGTTAACATGTTCTGTAGAAGCTAATGTCAAAAACAAACAGGCTAATTCAGTGCATGCGCCATTCATAAATTGGCAGGCATGTGTTTGCCCTTTGCACAGATATAAAGGTCTCTTTGTTTTCACCTTCACACCAAGAGTACACCAATAATATGTTTGTATAACCTTATTACACAGAAATTTTATGCCCATCGATGAGGTGTAAATCATCCTTCCATTTACTGAAATAAATAAGCCAGCAGGAAAGAGAGCCAGCAATATCTATGGCTGCAACTTACTTGTCCCCTGAGTATAGCTTTTTTAAAAGTGATATAAATGATCAGTATTACATTCTGTTCCTCTGTATTAGATATTAACATTCCATGAAGGATAGAGATCTCTGTTCTGCTAAGCATCAGACATTTTTTGAACTGCTAAGCGATGCTTGTTTCAAAGGAACCAACCTAAGAGATTAAGGCATTATAGCAGATTTCTGTGGGGAAATATGTTGCATATAATATTTTAATTTATTTATATTAATATAAAGAAACACTTCAACTCTTCAGGGACTATAGCTTTTAAGATTATGTATCAGCTACAGATTTTTTTTTAAATCTGTGAAAAAAGGCATTCTCTTGGAAAAGCTGAAACAAAGTCAATATCAACATGCAATTCCAATTAACTTTAGAATTTTAAGGATCTCCTCCCTTTCAGAGATCTATGGGGATTATGATAAGCCTTTCTGATGGTACCCTCCATGTTTAGAGCACACTTTATTTGAAGATATGTTTATTTCTCTTCTTGTACTTTGCAAGCTTGCACACAGTTCTATTTTTGTTTTAGTGGATTGTGGGATTCATTCTACTTTTTTTCCGATGTGAAAATATAAACATAAATAATGTACTGCAAAAAAACCAAAACCCATTCACAGGAAAAGGAGGAGGGATTGTGTGTGTGTTTATGTTTAGTAGGCCAACTCACTAGTAACTGTATTTTGACCTTTATAATGCGCTCAACATTAACACTTTCCTTCTTTCCACATTATAAGATGGTGAATGATACATTTTGAGCACAAAGACAATTTAATGGACAAGAGAATATAAATTCATAAAAAAACTTTAAGGTAAAGAGTAAATAATTTCCAACTCCCTTGTATTAGAAATAACTAGCCATGGGATTCCTAAATGTATTTATATATTATCCCATCTTTCTCTACATAAATAAAAATGTAACAATAGTTTGTTTAAAACCGCTAATCTCCGAAAGGACTGCACCGATCGCTTCCAAATTTTCACACAACGTTCCTTTGAAATACAGCACCAATGATATATATAGATTGTTTAGATGTCACACCTGTGCCAGGTACACACAATGGAAATGTAAAAAAATTGTAAAAAAGGTAGGTAGATGGATACAGAGAGAGCAGTGAGCCACAGGTATTATGTCATCCTTTATGACATTAAATTCTCTGAGGGAAAAATACAGTAGGTAGGTAGGTTAGTAGAGGGATAGAGAGAGGGAGAAACACAGTAGGTAGATAGAGGGATAGAGAGAGGGAGAAATACAGTAGGTAGGTAGGTAGGTAGGGATAGAGAGGGAGAGGAAGAAATACGGTAGGTAGGTAGATAGGTAGGTAGGTAGGTAGGGATAGAGAGGGAGGAATACAGTAGGAAGGTAGGTAGAGGGAGAGAGGAAGAAATACAGTAGGTAGGTAGGTTGGGGATTATACAGTAGTTGTGTGTATGTGTTTGTGTGTGCAGGTGTAGATCTACACTCAGATTGGTTGGCCATTTAACCAGACTGGGCCACAGCAACCTGTGGCCGGGAACAGCTAGTTATTCTTTATAATAACTCAAGGTAGGAACATACCTAGTACTTCTTCCTCCTTCTATGTTTCTCACACCAGCAACTGTATTAGATGGGCTGGGCTGAGAGAAAGAGTGAGTGCCTGACTCCCAATCACCCAAATGTATTTTAAAATACCCTTCCCTTCCCTATTTGGTTCAGTTTGTGCCTTTGAATCGATTTTGCCTTCTGGCAACTTCCATAACAGTTTACTTGGCAAAATTTCAGCATGTGTTTGCCATTGTCTGTTTCCACTTTACCTTTCCATAATACACAGCTCGTACCATTTAGTTAAGGGGTCTCCAACCTTTGCAACTTTAAGTCTGAAGGACTTCAGCTCCCAGAATTCTCCAGCCAGCTTTGCTGGCTGGAGAATTCTGGGAGCTGAGGTCCTTCAGACTTAAATTTGCAAAGGTTGGAGACCCCTGATTTAGTTTACCTATTTTGTCACATTTTGAAAATTTCTGCTCTTTAGGATTTTGAAATGGACATTTTATTTATTTTTCTCCAGTGCCAAGCTTATAAGACAAGTTTTATACATTTCAGATGCCTGTCTATCCTTTAACAAAAACACACATTAATGCTAATGTCACAGCAACCATTTTCTGTTTATTAGACAGGAAAGTGAATATTCAGAACAGTTCATGGGGATTTAGTTCACTGACTCCAATTAACATTAATGAGGGCTTGTGAGGTTAAATTCCTGCAGATCAAATTGAAAAATTACTCTAGAGTATGAAAAGCTGTGTATTGCTTCTTAAGACTCTCAGAAGCTGTTATTTTTCAGGAGGATATCCATGAAATAGTAAAAGTACATAAAGGATACAAAAGAAAATGCATTAGTAATTACATTTTATTTCTTCTTTTGCATTGCAATAATGAGGTAATTATTTAAAGCCTCAAGGAAATGGAGTATAAGCCTATGACATGTAATTCATGTATTGGGCACAAAAGAACTTATTATCTTACTCAAAAAGAAAAAGCTCAGAGTTATGGAAAGAATTATTTTAATAACTATGCAATATTTAGTTGACCCCATTAACTTTTTTAAAGGTTAAAATGCATCCTGGATAGGTAAAAAGTATTGAAATCACTTTTAGTGCAAATAGTAATAGACCAGTTAATGGGCATCTTTAAAAAGAGGCAGAGTTGGAACACTTCTGGGGAAGCGTTGGCGGACTAAAGAAAGAAGGAAGCAAGTAGAATAAAGAGACAGCAAGTAATCTCTTTCTGGACAGGGAGAGGACTTGAAATTGCCTACCATTGTTCCAAATAGTTGTTCTGCATAAGGATGCTACAAGGTAATGGTTTCTGTTGTGGCCCAGCCTGCTATGGATGAGCTGGAGATGGACTCTTCTAGTGAAAAGTCCTATCAGTCTGTCCTGGAGGAGGAGGAGGGAGACCTTGAGGAAGCAGAGAGTCTGGTTGGCTACCAGGAGGCGCCTGGGTAATGGAGCAGTAGGAAGGATCAGGGCAGTTTGTCCCTGATGCCAGATTACGCAGGGCTGAGAAAAGGAGGCAACAGTTACGTAAGAGGCAAGCTCGTAAGCTCTGATGAGCACCAGCTGGTTGCTGAGTGGCCCCTCCCAAGAGAGCTTATAGGGAAGGCTTAGGGGAGGGGTCATTTGCAGGAAACAACAGTTACAACTCCTCATTGGAAATTCTGGTCATCCGAGTCTGCAATTCTCTTTGTTATGTGAGTTAGGGCTTGCAGCCAAGGAGATAGTGGCAAGCAGCCAAGCTTGTGTGTTCGTCTGTGAGGCCGAACAGGTTTCCAATAGATTTTTGAGCTCTAAGAAATGAGGGAATAGACAGCTTTCTCAAACCACAGTCAGCTCCTTTGAAAGGCATACTTCTTTTTCTAATCAGTTTCAGAAATTGCTTGTTAATTACCTTTTAGCTATTAGGAACCTTTGGATTGATAGGTATTACAGCACTAGATGAATTTCTTTGAATCATTAGAGAAATTTTAACTACAAGTTTAAAAACTGAAAAAACCTGCTTAAAAAAATAAACAGTAAAGGGGTGATTAAAACCTTGATTTTCGAAACTCCTTATCTGGAGTAAGGGTCCAGATAAATTGGAAAATTTAGGAATTAATTATAAAGAATCCTTCTTGAGGGAAAATGCTTTTGTTTTCATTTTTTAAAAGATAAGATTTTAAACATTGTACACTAGAAGTAACCAAAGATTATAATTAAAGGAGAAGAACTCTCAAATCTCTGTATTTTAGTAGAGTCATTTCCCCCTTTTCATCTCTCTAGGCATGACATTAATGCTCTCTTTTTCACCCGATTTTGCCATCTAGGTTTCAGTCAAGTTGCTTTTCCACATGTTAATTTAATTCCATAATGTAATCCCAAACAGCCTGCCCAAATAAAAGTATGATTATCCATTGTTTTTTTCTGCACGCACATGTATACACAGAGAGACACAGATTTTTTTTATTGCCAATATCAATTTAGTTCAATGTAACAGAATTAAACCTCTGAAAATCATAAATGAAAATTGTTCATAGATGGAGAATATGTCAACTTTGTTCTCTGCTATACAGAAGAAATGCAATATAAGGATAGAATTTAACTTATGGTGTCTACTATAGTTTGTCAGTGAAATGGGAAGAGAAGTCTGTGTATATATGGATGTTTATATGCTAAGTGAATAGCTAAATGTAAACCAGGCAGCTAATCAAACATCTTTAAAGCCTACATTTTATCTGATTGAGTCAACATGCATACCAGTGACTCTGGCAGATGAAAATTAGGGAGAATAGCTAGCTATCCCAAGAAAATTGCTTTTTCAATTCGCCATAAATTGTTGTGATCTAGAACCGCATTTTATCTAAACATGCAAGCTGAATATAAAAATGACCTTAAAAAAAAATAAAAGAGGAAGATTTGGAGAAAAGCATACATAGAAATAGCTGTATGGATTTTTTTATATATACTTATGGATCCTAAATAATTAATTTTAGCTCTCTCGTTAAAACAGTACAGGTTGTTATTCAGGGAGAATTAAAACTTCCTCTCTTTTTCAAATAGAAATGTAGTGGTCATGGATGCATTTTCCTTTCTTTAGCATTCATGTTTTAGGGTCAAACTCAATTTGTACTAATTCTTGAAGTGCCATTCAAAAATATAGTTGGTTGTCTGGATCAGCACTGCCATTCTTTATATCCCCAAACAGTACGAAGAACTGAAAAAATTTACATGTAATAAATAAAACAAAATAAAAAGACTTTCTGCAAGGACATTTTTTTAAGGACAGAAAGCACTAAAGACATAGGGTGCTTATTTTTCTAAAATGTATATTTACCAATTGTATATTTATAATGAATGTGAGTGAACAGTCAGGCTTGAAGCATAAGCAGTTCCCCAAACATCAACTCTCCAATTACTAGGCCTGTGCTAGGCAGCTGCAGAAGCAAATGATTTTCCCCATCAAAACTTCTTGTGCCATCTCAAGTCTCTCATCTAGCACTTTCATAGCTGCTGAATAGCTGGAATGTAGGATCTGCATGTTCACAGAAGCCACTTCTAGCTACTTGAAGTGCTGGACAAGAGGCTTGGAGCCCTAGGAAGCAAAGCAATGCATCTGCTTCATGTTGAGAAGTGCGGAGGTATTGCCTCATGAAGAGTTTTGAAGAGATGCTTTCCAGAAGGCTTCAAGGAAACAAGCCACCATTTAGAACCTTAGCATTTACCAATGTATTATTATTCACAGACTAATTTGAGTAGTTTATTCCTGCTCTCAGTCAGGCATGAGATTCATGTTCCTGGATTCAACTACCAGAACTACTAGGTAGTCATCTATTGATAGTCTTCAACTATCAATCACCAAACTATCACCAAGCTGGCAGGAATAGCCAACACTCCAGAAGATAGGCTTAAGATACAGAACGATCTTGACAAACTTGAACATTGGGCACTATCTAACAAAATGAAATTCCATTGTGAAAAAAGTAAGGTTCTACATTTAGGCAAGAAAAACAAAATGCACAGGTACAGTATAGGCTCGGGGCCTAGTTACTTGCGGGACCGCCTCCTGCCACATACCTCCCACCGACCGATTCGCTCCCACAGAGAGGGCCTCCTGAGGGTGCCGACTGCTGGTCAATGCCAGCTGGTGATGCCCAGGAGTAGGGTCTTTTCTGTGGCAGGGTCTGCCCTCTGGAATGACCTCCCCCCCGAACTTCGTACTATCACGGACCTTCCCCTCTTCCGCCACTCACTTAAGACACATCTTTTTCAGCAAGCTGGACTGGCATAGAATTTAAATTTTGGAACGATAGAGCCTCAGCTAAATTAGATAGGTTTTAATGGGAATTTTAGCACAGGTTTATTATTTAATTTCTTTTTAACTTTTGTATATTTGTTATTTATTATTGTAGATTTTAATGTCCTGTGTACTGCCCAGAGTCCGTCTCGACGGAGATTGGTGCGGTTTACAAATCGAATTAAATAAATAAATAAAATAAATAGGTGGTACCTTGCTCAATAGTAGCAACTGTGAGAGGGATCTTGGAATCCTACTGGACAACCATTTAAATATGAGCCAGCCGTGTGCAGCAGCTGCCAAAAAAGCCAACACAGTTCTAGGCTGCATAAACAGAGGGATAGAATCTAGATCACGTGAAGTGTTAACTACCAGAAATCATGAAGGATAGTATGATTGTTATGACTTAATATGTCAGGTAAAAGAGGAGCTCTTTAAATTTCTATATGTAACTGCTGCCTTGGTGTGCCCTAAGAATGCACACAGAGACATATGTTGCATTCTCAAACTCCAGAAAATAGCTCAGTATTTCAGAAAAATCATTTTACCATCCACCCATTACACTTGTAAATCAGATAATTGTTATTAAACTCATTAGACAAAGGAAATATTTGATACTTTGGTGCATCACCACAATTTAATTCTATTAACCCTAATAAAAATAAAATCTAGATTTCACTATAGAATTTTACCTAGATAGATAGATAGATAGATTTATTTTTCTATACCGCGTCCTCTCCCCAGGGGGACTCGGAGCGGTGCACAGGGAAAATTAAAACAGCATAAAATATATACATAAATAAATACAATAAAAACAAATTAAATCAACTGTCCCTATACTAAAATCCCCATTTTAAAATTAACATTCCCTAACCCCTGAGGTAGAGACTAACCTAGGCTGGCCAAGCAGAAAAAGTGAGTTTTTAATTTCTGACGGAAGGAGCGGAGGTCCGTAGTTGTTCTAATGTCGGGGGGAAGGTCGTTCCAGAGGGCTGGGCCCGCCACATAGAAGGCCCTTCCCCTGGGCGTCGCCCGCTGACATAGTCTAATGGACGGCACCCGGAGAAGTCCCTCTCTGTGGGAGCGAATCGGCCGGGAAGATGTATGGGGCAGAATCCGATCCCGCAGATAGCTAGGTCCCGAGCCATGGAGCGCTTTAAAGATGAGAACTAACACCTTGAAGTGCACCCGAAAGACGACAGGTAGCCAGTGCAGCTCGCGCAAGAGCGGTGTTACATGGGTATACCTTGCGGTACCCATTATTGCTCGCGCAGCTGCATTCTGGACCAGCTGAAGTCTTCGGGTGCACCTCAAGGGGAGCCCCATGTAGAGAGAGTTACAATAGTCCAGTCGGGATGTCACGAGAGCATGAGTGACTGTGCGAAGGGCGTCCCGATCTAATAGGGGGCGCAACTGGCGAACCAGGCGAACCTGGTAAAACGCCCTCCTGGCCACGGCTGTCACTTGATCTTCCATGGACAGCCGGGCATCCAGGAGGACACCCAAGTTGCGCACCCCATCCACAGGGGCAAGATGTTCGCCCCCTATGGCCAGCGATGGAGTCAGCTGGTTGAATCGGGCAGCCGGAAACCACAGCCACTCGGTCTTGGTCGGGTTGAGCCTAAGTCCGTTACTTCCCATCCAGATCCGCACGGCTTCCAGGCACTGGCACATCACCGCTACGGCATCGTTGGGGTGGTTTGGGATAGATATATACAGCTGAGTATCATCAGCGTAGAGATGATACTCTACCCCCAAACCACGGATGATCTCACCCAGTGGCTTCATGTATGCATTAAACAGGAGAGGCGAAAGGACCGACCCCTGAGGCACCCCACATGTGAGGGGTCTCGGGGTCGACCTCTGCTCTCCTGCCAACACAAATTGCGATCGGCCAGAGAGGTAGGAGGAGAACCACCGTAGGACGGTGCCTCCCACCCCCAACCTCCCCAGCCGATGCAATAGGATACCATGGTCGATGGTATCGAAAGCCGCCGAGAGATCTAATAGGACCAGGATGGAGGAGCAACCCCCATCTCTGGCCCTCCAGAGATCATCGACCAACGCGACCAATGCCGTCTCGGTGCTATGCCCGGGCCGAAAGCCGGACTGGCGCGGGTCTAGATAATCAACTTCCTCCAGGTGACGGGGAAACTGTTGTGCCACCACACTCTCAACAACCTTCGCCAAAAAGGGAAGGTTGGAGACTGGACGATAGTTGGTTAATAAAGCTGGATCCAAAGAGGGCTTCTTAAGGAGGGGCCTCACCATGGCCTCTTTTAGGGAAGCAGGTAAGGCACCCTCACTTAAGGATGCGTTGACAACCTCTTGGAGCCAGCCTCGTGTCACCTCCCAGGATGCCAGTACAAGCCAGGAGGGACACGGGTCCAATAAACATGTGGTGGCTCGCAGTCGCCCACGTAACCTGTCCATATCCTCGGAAGTAACGGAGTCAAACTCCTCCCAAACAAGATCTGTCTCGTGGCATCCCACTGGGCCATCAATGGAGGCTAACTCATTCTGTATCTGAGCGATTTTCTCCTGCAGAAAAATCACAAATTCCTCTGCTCTACCCTGTAGCGGGGCTTCCCGCACCCTCTGTTGAAGGAGGGAGCGGGTCACCCTAAACAGGGCGGCAGGGCGGTTTTCTGCGGATGCTATGAGAGTGGCACAATGATGACGTTTGGCCACTCTCAGCGCCACAATGTAAGTCCGTAAATGGGCTCTTACCTGTGTCCGGTCAGATTCAGAACGGGTAGCCCTCCATCTTCTCTCTAGGCATCTCTTGTGGCGTTTCATCACCCTCAGCTCCTCGGTGAACCAAGGAGCCAGGGTGTTTCGGCGCCACAAGAGAGGCCGCAAGGGCGCGAGCCGATCCAAGGCTCCCGTGGTCGCAATATTCCATGCGGCCACGAGGTCCTCCATCGGGGCGCGGGTCAGGGGTACAGGAAGTGGCCCAAGCGCCGTCTGGAACCCATCAGGGTCCATCAGGCGCCTGGGGCGGAACCAAATAGGTGACTCAGGTTCCGCCTCCCCGCGGTGAGGGGCAGCGGTTTGAAAGTCGAGCCGGAGAAGTGAGTGGTCTGTCCATGACAAGGGCGTGATGACTATATCCCCTATACCCAGATCACTCTTCCATTGGCCTGAGACAAAGATGAGATCCGGTGTATGTCCACCCTCGTGAGTGGGGCCTTGAATTAGTTGGTCAGGTCCATGGCCGTCATGGAAGCCATGAACTCCCGAGCTACCACGGATGATTCGCCCGCCGATGGCAGATTAAAGTCCCCCATGACTAAAAGTCTGGGGGTCTCAACTGCCATCGTAGCGATCACCTCGAGGAGCTCGGGCAGGGCTGCTGTTACATAGCGGGGGGCCAGGTATACAACTAGCAAGCCCAACTGCCTCCCTAGGCCCCACTTCACGCAGAGGGACTCACAACCGGTAGTCTGTGGCACAATGGTCTCTCTCGGCTCTAGACCTTCCCTAATAATAACCGCTACCCCACCACCCCTGCCTAGGGCCCGAGGCTGATGAAAAGCGCAGTAACCTGGTGGGCACATTTCAACGAGGGGGAGTCCTCCCTCGTGGCCCAACCAGGTCTCCGCAATTCCTACCAGGTCCGGCTCCCCCTCTGACACAAGGTCATGGATGAGGGGGGCTTTGTTGACCACGGACCTGGCATTGCAGAACATCAGCCGTAGGCCCTGGCTCTGTACTCCCTGACCACCTAGCCTGCGGGGGTTGTGGCACTTGACCGTTTGTAACCATTGGCCTCGTGCCCCCAACCGGAAGGATAGAACTTGTCTCCCATCGGATCTGCCTCTCCCTGCCACCCTCTCAATGGGTAGGCCCTCCATGGAAACGACCCCTGTATCCCCCCTCTTAGCGGAACCATCCGCCTCCTTCCGTCGTCTGCTGGCTCGGCCCGTTCCCTTCTTGCTAGTCTCAACCTGACTATACCCTCCCCCCTCCCTGGTACCCCCTAAAACAGACAACAGCTTTTTTACTAAAAAACCCCTACACCTGCGCTTTCGCCACTTCTCCTGACTTACTAGTCCCTCATCAAAGTGTGCCCTTGATAACACAGCGGGCCATACCTGCGAGAGGGGGGACTCTCGCAGCAAGAGAAGGCAGGCCCTTGAGTACATGCTAGGTAATACAGAGACCACGCTGGATAAAAGGTTAAGATATTAAATATGGTGCAAAAAGATGGTAATAAATAGATAAATATACATATATAAATATATAAATATATAAACATATGGATATTAAATATATAAAATAGTCCAGTAGGGTAATTCGGCAGATTCAAATTCGATAGTCAGATAAAATTCGGGCCATGTGCAATATAAACGGGAGATGATGTAGATGAAATAAATAATGTAGATGGTATAGACATATAAAGTCCAGAGTCCAAAATCCTCCAGCCCAACGAATAATATCCCTGGTGAAGCCCCACGGTGAGGTCCCAGGGGGTCCATGCTCGTCCCAACTCTGCTTCTCCAGCCTGGCTCCAGCCTGGCTCCGGCCTCCAGTCAGGCATTTCGACCCCTCCTCGCCTCTACTCGGCCTGCGCTTTGGCCTCACCTCCTACGGTCTTCTACATGGCCTCTGCTCTGCCTCCGCCAGGCCTCTGATCTTCCAGCCAGGCCTCTGGTCCTCCGCCAGGCCTCTGGTCTTCCAGCCACCCTCAGGCCTCGGTTAACATTCAGCCATTCAACCACATCCGTCAGGGCTCCCTCCAGGGTTCCGCTCGGCCCCCATTTCTCCATGCCGCCCTCGCCCGGCATCCGTTCCTCGACCCACTCCCGAATGACCGGCCTCCGCTCCTCCCGTTCACCTCAGAGGCTCCTCCGGCCATCCGGGGGGTCCTCCGGGCTCCCAGGCGTCCTCCATGCTCCAATCTTCAGCCTCTGACGCCTGGCTCCCCGTAGCTCTCATCGGCTCGGCGTCCAGGCTCGGGCCTCGGCCTCGGCGTTCTCGGCGTTCTCTTCTGCCCTCCTTCCGCCCGGCGTCTTCTCCTCGACCGGGCTCACTCAGCCGGACTCACAGCGCCGAAAAAAAACACCCGGGCGGCCCCAACTAGGGCACGATCGCAAGCCCAGGTGGTCCTCCTACCAGTCCCGACCCCCAAAGCTGGAAATGGGGTCGGGTAGCACCTCCTTTCCACCAGCGGGCCTCCGCGGCCCGCACAGAACTCAGCGGCGCGCCGCCATCTTTTCGCACATGCGCAAATCTTTTTCTGCCTATAATGTATATCTTTTTCCAATAATAATTCATATTTTATTTTTATTTTATTTTTCTGTTTTAAAACTTTAATTAACGGTAATATTAAAATAAAGAAAAAATCATTGCATTGAATGAAGGACATTTTGGCATGGTTAGCAAAGTTGTCATTGCCACTGGAAACAAATTTTGCTGAAGTTGCTATGAATATAGTTATGAAAATGCAATTATTACTTTCATCGTTGAGAATACAAGAGCTATGCAATATTCAAAATACTATAATTTTTGCAGAGTGCATGCATCTATTTTATTAATTCAAAGGTGTATAGAGGGCATATGAATGTAGCCACAGATTGAATATATGACTGGTAAAAATTAAGGTATGCTTTGATCCCAGTTTGATTGGACTTTTTCACGGTGATTGGTAAGAAAGATTGATTTCAATATGGACCATTTCAAAGACCATTTGATTAGACTTTAGGTGGGTTCTGAAAGGAGATTCAATAATTCATTGCATAATATCTCCAAACAACTATCTTTAAAGTCCTCCAAAACTGTAACCTTTTCCTTTTAATATAATTTAATGAAAATTGTGCCTCAGTGACTTTTCGGGTAGGGTGAAACTTTTAAAATACTACTGAAATAAATATAGGGATTTCAACGTATATTCTTCTGGAAAAGAATATGTTTAAAATTTTGGTTTTGTTTTCATAAAATTACCATTTGCAAGCAAATGCATTCCTTCTTAACAATACAATTTTAGACTTACCGTATACGAAAAAGGTTGTTATTTTTTTAAGCTGTATATTGCATGGTGGATAATTTTGATGTAAACAGAAAATACCTCTTAGGAAAAGAATGCCATCTAGTTTGTATGTATATGTGTTTGAGTGTGTATGTGTGTGTGTGAGAGAGAGAGAGAGAGGGAAAGAGGGAGAGAGAGAGAGAGAGAGAGAGAGAGAGAGAGGGAGGGAGGGAGGGAGGGAGGGAGGGAGGGAGGGAGAGAGGGAGAGAGAGAGAGAGAGTGGGATGGTGATGAATATTTTGATTTTTGTTTCTTGGACCTCCTTTGGGTTTTAGATTTATTTTGTTTATGTTATTTCATAGATGAATGACAGTTTGAAAACACTTTTTAATTGTGGATTTGGAAAGAGATGAGGTGAAAATAATAAGATGAACCAACATATGAATAAAAATTCTTTGTTTTGCTGAAAGGATTGGCTAGCAGTACATTTGTATCAGTCTAAAAGTTTTGAAAAAAGAAGACTCCTAAAGGGTTAGCATGCAAATGAGAAGCAAAAGTAATCTTCATGCTGTTATTGAATTTACCCTTGGAATTTCCTTAGAAACAATGCTGCGGGTTCTCATCTATGCTGAATGCTGTAATATGCTGCTGGTAATTAGATATTGATTAAACCTGTCAATGGATATAGTTTCTAGTGTCCTTCTTGCTACTCTGAGAAATATGTCAAGTCAGAATTAATTTTGGAACCAGCACCAATGATACATTTTACTTGAAAAAGATTGGTTACCAAAGAAAATTACTGCAATTAGAAATTTAAGGGGGTGGGGAGACAGACTTCTAACATGAAAGTTAAGTTAACAAGAACATGTTGTGCATTGCGAATTTTGATTCAGTTATTTAGTAGTCTCTGCACTATAAATACTAGTAGAGCTACAGCTACAAAAATGACTATATCCAAATATATATGTATTCGCCTGTTCTTTTGCTATCCTAGAAATCTTTTTTAATCATGTTGGTATTTACTCAAATCTCTTCTTTGAATAATTTTGCCTTGTGAAATGTTTTGTGTTCTCAACACATTCAGTAGATGTTTAAGATACCCAACTCTCATTTTATAAGTAAAGATACATATACATGGAGCAGACAACATGCAATTATTTTTTCTTCTTTTATTTCAGTAAATATCCATCTTTTTCATATTTCTATGATGCCATTTGTCATATTGACCATAACCTTTTTGATGAACTTATCTTCCCAAAGCTGGCATATAAATAATACATTACAAGTCTGTGGTAGCAAGATAGTTATATTCCTATTCATTAAATTATAATGGGATTATAATGGAATTTAAAAAAAATAAAATTGTATTTTGATTTTGTTCCCATTTATGAACAAGTGTGAGCAGCATGATCCTAGAGGAGTTAGGTCCCCAAAGTCCAAAAAAGTCTTGGGAAAAGGCATGTCAGTTTACATTTTTAATGGCCAGATGGGTCTGTTCTCAATGTCAGTATAGCGAGTGTTTCTAATTAAGAAGTCACTATTTCCATCTTCTTCCTACTTAAAAGGTTCTCTTGATTATGCAATGTCGCATGGCTATGAAAGACAAGTTGAAAGATTTGAGCTTTCAGAAGATTTCTAGAACATGAGAGGCTCTTTCATGAAGTAAATTAAAAAGAAGAAAGAAGAGAGAGAATAGAGTCTTACATAATGAAATCTTCCCTATAAATTTGAATCTGAAGTATTCCAGCTTTTAAAAGTTCCCTCTTTTAGAGTTCCATGAACTCTATATATTGATATTCACAATTTTCCCTTTCCTTTACAATACAATACAATACAATACAATACAATACAATACAATACAATACAATACAATACAATACAATACAATACAATACAATAGCAGAGTTGGAAGAGACCTTGGAGGTCTTCTAGTCCAACCCCCTGCCTAGGCAGGAAGCCCTATACCATTTCAGACAAATGACTATCCAACATCTTCTTAAAGACTTCCAGTGTTGGAGCACAACTTCTGGAGGCAAGCTGTTCCACTGCTTAATTGTTCTAACTGCCAGAAAATTTCTCCTTAGTTACACAACCATTCATGTAAAATGTCTAATAGTTTTTGTGCACACTTTTCAGAAACATACATTTTTTTATTCCCGCACCCCTGCCAGTATGATGCCATCTGAGAGACAATCAAATGCACCTGATCTCAAGAGAATTCAGAAGATAGTGTGTGTGTGTGTGTGTGTGTGTGTGTGTGTGTGTGTATTCATGTGTAGGTGTGTGGATATATTCCTACCTTAGATGACTTAGAGCAGGGGTCCCCAACCTTTGCAACTTTAAGTCTGAAGGACTTCAGTTCCCAGAATTCTCCAGCCAGTATTTTCAAGATAATCCTATGTCCTATGATTTAGTCTTGAAGTGCCCATTGAAAATCTATTACTTTTCTACTTGAATATTAAGAATTATTTTTTGACATTTCTTCTTTCTATTTTTACAAAATGTGTGTAGGAGTCATAATTTGATGTGGGTGCATTTTAATTTTCTTCCTTTTCTTCTTTAAATGACAACTTTGTACATCAATTTGAATTGTTTTAAAATAAGTATGCAATACAGAAATATTTTAAACCAGTTAATTATTGCATGATTAACTATATGCAATCCAAAGTTTGTAAAGAAATGTAGAACAAAAGGCTGAGTCTTCTAATTACAATAGTAAAAGTAAGAATTTGAATACTATTTTGCCAAAATGCATAACACTATAAACATGGAGAATACTGAAAGAAGCAAAGAATGAAAAAACCCAAAACAAGTTATTCAATATTTTCAAATGTTGAAAATTTCATAAGGCTATAGGAAACTGCCTTAATAAATTGATCCTTGGAAATTGTTTTAGCTCCCAAGCTGACGATATTCTGCAATTCTTGAAAAAAAAAATTCCCAGGCAGAATAGTTTTAAGGTGGGATATTTATGAAGCTGTGGGTGATTGGTTATGTAGTTTATTTAATTTAATTTTTAATTTAATTTAATTTAATTTTAATTTTATTAGACTTATAAACAGCAACTTATCTCCCTGAAGGGACTCAGGGCAATGCACAGGAAGTTAAAACAATATAAATATAAATAGTTATATACAACCATACAAATATACCACAATAAAACTAATTAAATTTAATAAGCCCTGTGCTAAAAATTTAATAAAACCCCCTAATTAAAACCTCACCCAGTTTAACACAGTCTATATACAATGGGCCCAAGGAATAGGCCAGGCCAGCTAGATGGATCAGCCTCTGGTGGAAGAGGCAGAGGTCTGAGATGGTCCGGAGTTTGGGGGGAAGGTCGTTCCAGAGGGCTGGGCCCGCCACAGAGAAGGCCCTTCCCTTGGGGGTCGCCACCCGGCATTCCCTGGCCGACGGCACCCGGAGAAGGCCCTCTCTGTGGGAGCGAACCGGTAGAAGAGATGTATGAGGCAGGAGACAGTCTCGCACATAACTAGGCCCCGTGCCATGGAGCGCTTTGAAGATGGTTATCAACACCTTGAAGCGCACCCAAAAGGCCACAGGCAGCCAGTTTATCTAAATGCTTAGGTACTTTGTTATTTTCATTGTTTGTCTATTTGAAATGTAAGCCACCACAATTCACTCTGGAGTTGATTGGTTTCTAAATCTGGTAAACAAGTAAACAAATGATAATCAAGCATTAAACAGTATATAAGGTTGTGATACAGTTAAAAAATATCTAGGAAAAGATCTGGAACAGTCTTTCTACTACTTGACATTTTTTCCCCTACCAGTTTCTTGTGTGTGTGTGTGTGTGCGTACAAAAGCATCCAGGTGAGTGGGCGGAGCCTCCTGCCACTTCTACTTCTGGTTTGACCAATCCACGTTGAACCAGAACCAACCCATTTCTGATCTGTGTATGCATATGTTGTTTGAATGAGCAAAGTAATAGGACAAGGAAAGAAACCAAAGTCTACATAAGAGGTATAAAGTGGGACAACTCAGCCCAGCCAACTCAGCATGGCTAGCTCAATGCTTCCAGAAAATCACTGTCAAGTCACCTCTGCCAATTCACCACTGCCCACCCTGCTGACTGCTGCTGCCGCTGAATAGCTCAAACATTGCCACCACCAAATGGCCTGAACTTCAAACAGGTCAGAGTTTGGCAGGGTGGCAGTGGCGACAGTGGTGGTGTGTGAAAATAGGAAGACACCACCGCTACTCTGTACTCTGCCCACCTGCTTGCTTGCCCAGCTGCCAAGCTCTGCCTTTGGTGTGAAGTCCTTGACTGCCACTCTGTGGTCTGCCACCTGCTTGCTCACTTCCTTGCCTCTCTCCCTGGCTTCTCATAGCGAATTATCCCCATGGCAAATTGGCCATGTTGAGTTGTCCTGCAATGACTTGGCAGTGGTGAGTTGGCAGAGGAAATTTGGCAGTGGTGAACTGGCAACAGTCAACTGGCCACGCCAAACTGGCCATGTCAAGTTATCTTAGATCCAAGAGATAAACCCATTTTTTTGACATACCAGGATGTAATATTTCAATATCCTTCTTATTTGCTTTATAATTTGTCTGATTAATTAGTTTTATTTAAATCAATAGGAGTCCTTTTGACATAAATATGAGTGGAATGTGGCACAATAGATAAGCAACAAGAGAAGTAGCAGCAACAAAAAGCATGCAACAGTCAAAAATTACTTCACTATTGCAGAAAGAAACTTCTGGAGAGAGCTTGCAGGAACTGTCGGTTGCTCAAATGTTTCAGGAATTTATGAGAAACATGAATGAATTGCGGAAAGAAATGACAGACTTTAAAATAGGACTCAGAGAAACGTAGCAAAATACAACGAAAATAAACAAAGAATTACGGCGTTGGAGGGTGGGGCAACCGAGATGGGAAAAGAGGTTAAAGAAATTCGAAAGGAAAATTTAGAATTAGCAACTTATATGTCTAAAATAGAATTTGAAAGAATGTCTTTTTTTCTCAGGTTCCAGAACATACCAGACAGGGGTGGGTTTCAAAATTTTTGGAACAGGTTCTGTGGGTGTGGCCTGCTTTGTGGGAGTGGCTTGCCGGCCATGTGACCGGGTGGGAGTGGCTTGCCGGCCATGTGACCGGGTGGGAGTGGCTTGCCGGCCATGTGACCGGGTGGGAGTGGCTTGCCAGCCATGTGACCGGGTGGGAGTGGCCAATTTGGAAAATGTGAAACTCACTTAACAATGGTCTTGATTAGCAACCAAACCTTTGGGCTTAATTGTGGTCATAAGTTCTCTCTCTCTTTCTTTTTCTTTCTTTCCTTCTGTCTTTCTTTCTTGCTTTCTTTCTCTGTCTCTCTTTCTCTGTCTCTTTCTTTCCTTCCCTCTTTCTTTCTCTCTCTCTCTTTATTTCTTTCTCTTTCTCTCTTTCTTTCTCTTTCTCTCTTTCTTTCTCTTTCCCTCTTTCTCTCTCTTTCTTTCTCTCTCATTTTTTCTTTCTTTCCCTCTTTCTCTCTCTCTTTATTTCTTTCTCTTTCTCTTTCTTTCTTTCCCTCTTTCTCTCTCCCTCTCTTTCTCTCTCTCTTTCTGTCTCTTTCTTTCTTTCCCTCTCTCTCTTTCATTTTTTCTCTTTCTTTCCTTTGTCTCTTTCTTTCTCTTTTTCTCTGTCTGTCTTTCTTTCTCTCTCGCACTTTCTTTTTCTTTCTTTCTCTTTCTCTCTCTCTCTTTCTTTCTCTTTCTTTTTCTTTCTCTTTCTTTCCCTCTTTCCCCCCCTCTTTTTCCCTATTTCTCTTTCTCTCTCTCTCTTTCTCTTTCTTTCTTTCCCTCTTTCTCTCTCCTTCTCTCTCTTTCTTTCTTTCTTTCTCTCTCTCTCTCTTTCTTTTTCTCTCTGTCTCTTTTCTTTCTCTCTTTCTCTCTCTCTTTTTTCTCTTTCTTTCTTTCCTTTCTTTCTCTCTTTCTTTTTTCTCTCTTTCTCTCTGTCTGTCTTTCTTTCTCTCTTTCTTTCTCTCTCTCTCTCCCACCTTCTTTTTTTTCTTTCTCTCTCTCTGTCTCTCTCTCCTTTGTTTGCTCATCTGTCACTCTGTGTGTGTGTGTGTGTGTGTCTGTCTGTCTCACATTCAGGCACTTAAATCACTCATTCTGTGTCTCTGTCTATCTTTCTCTCCCTCCCTCCCATTCTCTGTCTCTCTGTGTGTGTCTGTCACTCTCTGGTTCCCCCCTCCCTCCCTGTCTCTCTGTGTGTCTGTGCCTCTCTCTGTCTGTCTGTCTCCCCCCCCCCACTAACCTCCTCAGCTCCTGGAAGTAGCCTGACTGGCCCGCCAGCCCGCTGGCTGTATTTACTCGCTCGCTCTCTCACCTGTCCACCGGACGAAGGAACCTGGCGTCCGATGGGTGAGCAAGCGAGCGAGCGAGCAACCGCGGCCAGCAGGGCGCTGTTGGGCGCTGCCGCAGCAACTTTCCTTACCCGCCCGCTGGCCAGTCGGCCACAATCACTCGGATCTCCCCAATCTCCCTCCTGGCCGCCCACGCCAAAGTCGGGGACCCCCTTCTGCACCCCTTCCCCCCCCACAAGGCCAGACCTCCCTACCTCCCCAGACCCCTCCTCTTCCCCTTCCCCCCCCCTCCCCTTTGCCCGGGACCCTCCGGGCGCCGCTCACCTTCTGCAGGGCGCGCACGTTCTCCTCGCCCAGGAGGCCGCTGGTGCCCTGGTAGATGCCGCTGGCCGCCCTGCGGGGGCTGTTCTGCTTGTCGGCGCCCCGGGACCCCCGCGCCCCCGGCCCGCACAACAGCAGCAGCAGGAGCAGCAACAGCAGCAGCGCGCCCCGCGCCCCACTCCGGCTTGGCATGGCGCTCGCGGGTGGCTCGTGCGCTCCAGCCGGGCGCGCTTGGCTCGGCTCGGCGCGAAGCCCCCCCAAGCGCGAAAGGCCCAGCCCGGCCCTTAAAGCTGCCGGCGTGGCTGCAGGGGGTCGGGATGGCTTCGCGCAGCCCGCGAATAGCTGCGCGAAGCCCCCCCAAGCCTCTGCATTCGCGCCAAGCATGAAAGGGCTGCCTCGGCCCTGGCAGCTTCAAAACTAAAGGGCCCAGGCCGGGCCTTGAAACTCTTTCCCTGTTGGCGCGGCTGGGGAGGGCAGGGGGGCCTTTGCGCACCTAGCATGCCTTCCGCTGCCCCCCCTAGCCATGCTAACAACGAAAGAGCTTCAAGGCCCGGCCCCCGCCCTTTAGTTTTGAAGCTTGCCGGCTAGGGGCGGCGGAACAGCGCGCTAGGCTACGCGAACCCCCCGCCCCCCGCCAGTCGCGCCAACAGGGAAAGTTTTGCCACGACTGGCGGGGGGCGGGGGGGGTCACGCAGCCTAGCGTGCTGTTCCGCCGCCCCTAGCCGGCAAAGGCTTCAAAGGCTGCCGGCTAGGGGCGGCGGAACAGCGCGCTAGGCTGCGTGAACCCCCACCCCCCGCCAGTCGCGGCAAAACTTTCCCTGTTGGCGCGACTGGCGGGGGGCGGGGGAGTTCGCACAGCCTAGCGCGCTGTTCCACCGCCCCTAGCCGGCAGGGCCCCTCCAAGTCAGCCAGACTAATCCCCTCCAAAGAGTTAAGGTGAGAGAGTTCGTATTCCTGGAGGGGCAGGCGGGTAGGAAAAACGCTGAATAACAAATAACTTCCGGGTCCACGGTCCAAAGGGATCGCTTGGGATCTGAAAATTTGACGAAAGGGCTCGCGGGAACCCCTGCGAGCCCTTAGGAACCCACCCCTGATACCAGACACAGAAAATGAAGATCTAAAAGATGTTATGAGTACAATATTAGCAGAATACCTTAAAAGAGATAAAGAACAACTCTGGTGGGATATGGACCTGGTTTATAGAATTAATTCAACATATGCTAGAATTCACAATGTCCCAAGAGAGGTTCATGTTAAATTTCTCAGGAGATCCATGAGGGATGAGATATTGGGGGCCCAAAGGGGGAAACCTTTAAAATATCAAGACAAAGAAATAACCATATTGAAACAAATTCCGAAAAAAATCAGAGAAATAAGAAGGAAATATTTCTTCCTGTCGAAGAAATTATATAATAAAGGAATTTGGTTTAAATGGTTATTGCCAGAGGGGATGCTGATCTTCTGGGAGGGGGGGTAGAATAAGAATTAAAACATTAAATGAGGCTGATGCCTTTCTTCAAAAACATTCTTCCCTCTTATTGGACAGAGATAGTGAGGGTGGGGAAAAGGACGACATTACACAAGATATGGGAACGAAAGGAGCTACGGCACCACCTGGTGACAGGGAAGAAGAAACAATAGCGAAAAGGCTCAGATCACAAAAATGATTTTATTTGAAATGTCATTGTAATTGTTGATATAATAGAAAATGGCAAAGAAAGAGATGATTGAACACATGGTACACAATGCAACAACTTTGTTTATATTTGTCCTTTATTTTTAAATTTGTAAACTTGCAAGGTTTGGGAGGGCTACCAACACCGACATGGGAGCTACCAAAATTTTTATATAACCTATCCCGTTCCCTATGTATATTTTAAAAACCAATACTTTTTTTTTACAAAAATACCACTGTGGTAACATATATAGGATCTCCCTGTTAAGTCATTTCAGCAGAGGATAGGTTTTTGTCTCAAATATAGATGCAAATGATAATACATTCTGTTCAATTTTCCATAATCTGTCACTTTATAAGAGGTGTTAGTAAAATATGTAATCCTTTGAATTATGTGATATTTTATTGTATCATTACTGAACTTTAAGCATAGAACATTGAAAATGAATCTTCTCAACTAAAGTAAAACAAAGATGATTCTCAAGATTGCCTCAAATTATGTGCTTCATCAAGAAGATAAACAACCCTCTTACATATTTACATAATAAGGCACTAACAAAATGTATACTATGTTAAGATTCAATAGCAAGATAAACTGAACAAAGTAGCTCTGTTTCCTCAACATGTATGATTTGAGAAAAAGTGTCAGTAACCATGGATGCAATCAGAAATGATAATATTTCACAATCACCAAACTGTGCCACTGACCTTTATAGATCCATTTTGAGAAAGGAATTAGGAGAACCAATTTCAACAGAAGCACCAGAGTTAAAATTAATTAGAAGCTTTAACACAACTTATTAACAACTGAACAAAGCTCATGTATTTTTATTCTATGGATTACAATGGTAAAAGTAAGAATTTGAATAATATTTTTCCAAAAATACATAACACTATAAACATGGAGAATATTGAAAGAAGCAAAGAATGAAAAAAACAACCAAAGTTATTCAATAGTTCATGGGGAACAAGGGTATCAATGGCTATCATTATGGATGCCTAAGGACACCCTCCAGGTTGGAGAGATAGGCAGGATATCTCTCAATGCCATTTGCAGGGAATCATAAGCAGGTGAAGACATCTGCTTGGGAAGACCCTGAAGCAAATGGGAAGCCACTGTGGGAGACAGAATGCTGGACTGGATGGGCTGTGGCCTGTTCCAGCAAGGCTATTCTTATGTTCTTATTTATTATTTAAATTTCTATACCGACCTTCTCCCTTCCGGGACTCAGGGCAGTGTCCTGGCAGCAGTAAAAACACGAATAAAAACATAGAAACCCTTAAAAATACATTAAATGGAGCCTGTTTTAAAACCTAGTTAAAATCCCTACTAAAAACCATATAAAACTATGACATTTAAAACTATGCCAGTTTAGAAACTATGCCAGGCCGGCCGCACGGAATATGTTCTTAATATTTTCAAAAACAAACAAACAGAAACTACAGACCAATCAGCCTAACATCAATTCCTTGGAAAATAGTGGAAAAATAATTTTAAAAATCAGATCTGTGAACATCTAGAAATAAATAAAGTTATAACTAGTAGCCAGCATGGATTTGTTAAAACAGATCATGCCAAACCAATCTTATTTCATTCTTTGACAAAATGGTTAAATTAGTAGACCAGTGAAATGCTGTAGCCATAGTATATTTAAACTTCAGCAAGGCATTTGACAAAGTAGACCACAACTTACTTCTTGGTCAACTAGAAAAATATGGAATAGACGGCATTACCACCAGATGAATTTGTAACTGACTGACAAAACATACACAAGTAGCCCTTAATGGTACTGTCTACATGGAGGAAGTAAGCAGTGGGGTACCACAAGGTTTCCCCTTCAATATCTTCATAAATGAGTTAGATGAAGGAATAGAAGGGGAACTCATCAAATTCACAGATGACACTAAGCTGGCCAGAATAGCCAACACCCTAGAAGACAAGCTCAGGATCCAAAAAGATCTTGACAGACTTGAACAATGGGCCCTACCCAACAACATGAAATTTAATGCAGAGAAAAGCAAAACCTGGCTTAAACGATCACTTAAACATGAGGCAGCAGTATGCAACAGCAGCCAAAAAAGCTAATACAATTCTTGGTTGTATAAATAGAAGCATAAATAAAAATCACGTGAAGTATTAGCACTGCTTTAAAAAGCTTAGTAAGGTCATACCTGGAATACTGCATCCAGTTTTGGTCACCACATTACAGAAAAGATGTTGTCACTTGGAAAAAAAGTGCAAAAAAGAGTAACTATGAAGAACCGTTGCAGAAATTGGGTCTGGCCAGTCTAGAGAAAAGAAGGAATAGGGGTGATATGATAGCAATAACAATAACACTTAGACTTATATACCGCTTTTACAGCCTTCTCTAAGTGGTTTGCAGAGTCAGCCCCCAACAATCTGGGTCCTCATTTTACCCACCTTGGAAGACTGAGTCAACCTTGAGCCAGTGAAATTTGAACTGTTGAACTGCAGCTAGCAGTCAGCTGAAGTAGCCTGCAGTACTGTATTCTAACCACTGCACCTTGATAGCAGTATTCCAGTATTTGAAGGGCTGTCACAAAGAAGAGGAGGTCAACTTATTTTCCAAAGCACCAGAGGCAAGATAGGAAACAATGGATGGAAACTAATCAAGGAGAGAAACAACCTGGAGTTAAGGAGAAACTTCCTAACATTGAAAACAATTAATCAATGGAACAGTTTGCCTTCAAAAGCTGTAGGCGCTTTATCACTGGATGTTTTTTTTTTTAAAGATTGGGCAGCCACCTGTCTGAAATGGTTACAGTCACCTGCTTGAGCTGTTTGGACTAGAACAGGGGTCTGCAAAGTTGGCTCTTTGAAGACTGGTGGCTTTGATAGCTGGCTGGGGAATTCTGGGAGTTGAAGTCCACCAGTCTTCAAAGAGCCAACTGGACTAGAAGATCCCCAAGGTCCCTTCCAGCTATATTCTGATTGATTGACATTTAACTTTTTGGGGTCAGTATAGGTATTAATCATGTCTCACCTCTCCATTTACTCATTCCATCCCAACATACTATACTGTACGTACGGTATACTATACCGTACAATGTTGACATGACGGATAGGGGAGAGAGAGAGTCGGTTTACCATGAATTCTGTTGAATTTATGAAGTATTCCACACAGTACCTATCTTATATTGTAATAAATGTGTTGATATTTAAAGCACTACAAATCTGTTGCTTTTTCAGCAAAAGAGTAGCATAGTCATCTTTGGAAAAAGAACATGTGGTCATCTTTCAACAAACATTAATGTGCTTTAGTTTCCTTTCAAAGATATTGTGCCAGCCAATGACATAATTTGAGGTTAGCAGTAATTTGATTGACTTTTTATGTTATAGATTTTAGATGTGTAAAGTAATGGAAGCATTACAATATGCCATGCATGCTTCTTCCTCAAGTATTTACTTAGAGTAATTGAGGCAAATTCTTTAATGGAATAACAGAGTAGTAGATCTAGATAAGCAGTTGCAATCTATAATTAGCTTGTAGATAGTTTTCAGTATTTGTATAAACTAATGGAAGACAAGGGGACTGACTAAAACCAAATATTTATTTGCTGATTTTCACTAATAATGCTTTTCCTGCTTTTTCAGAGCAAGGAATTTTCAATTAAATAATGCTTATTTCATAGCAAATTATGTTGATTTGAAATTAAATCATCCAGATCCAAAACTTTCTTTTTTTAACAATATATGGAAAAAACAAAAATTCAGAAATTCAAAACTATATGATGCTCCCTCCTTGTAATATCCCACCACCACCAAAATCCTGTGTGTTACATTGGGAAGCAAAAGTACTGTAGATTTTTCAATGACTTTATTCCTAATTCAACAAATTAGATTGGCTTACTTTTCTTTTTCTCTTTCAACATTGAATAGTATTGCAAGTATTACAACATGCAAGTATTTTTTTTTCACTACCTTGAAAAACCTTTACTTAAATACAAGTTCTTATTCTTCCTGTGCACCGCTCCGAGTCCCTATGGGGAGAGGGAGCGGTCTACAAATTAAATTATTATTATTATCTTTAAAACGGGCTTCGTCCCAATATGCATCACTCTATTATAAAATAACTACAACTCAGACACAAGGAGACCTAAGAGATACATACCTGCTTTTTACTGCTGAAAGATTTGCTGTAGCTGTGTTCAAGCCTACCATGTCTGGAGAACAAAAATCTGGATAATCAGTAGATGACAGGAAGACATACAGGAAACCCAAATTCTGTTGCTCCACCTATTCTTTATTTTTGGTGCCTGGATAAAGCAATTTTGTTGCTAAGAAATACTTCCAAAAGGAATACCACAAATTAATCTTTCAGAATATAAATAGGGTCTTTTGCAGATTAATTTATGCAATGTTGACAATATTAATCCACAATCGATACAGTGATTTTTATGCCTGGCATTTGGAGCTACCTTCTTGGTTCCAAGCAATGTGTTTGATAATAATAATAATAATAATAATAATAATAATAATAATAATAATAATAATAATAATAATAATAATAATAATAATAATAATAATAATAATAATAATAATAATTATTATTATTATTATTATTATTATTATTATTATTATTATTATTATTATTATTATTATTATTAATTACATTTGTCCCTGACGGGACTCAGGGCGGTGCACAGGAAGTAGTAAAAGCAGTAACAATAAATGCAGTAAAAATAGAATAAAAATAGATTAAATTTAACACCCCGTGCTAAAATTAGATTTAAAATCCTTACTAAAAACTCTAAAAACTATGCCAGGCCAGCCGCATGAAACAAGTGTGTTTTTAATGTCCGGCGAAAAAGGCGCAGGTCCGTGATTGTATGAAGGTCAGGGGCAGGTCATTCCAGAGGGCGGGGCCTGCCAGCCAGCATTGCCTGGCAGACGGCACCCTGAGGAGGCCCTCCCTGTGGGAGCGGACAGGTCGAAGGGAGGTATGTGGTAGGAGGCGGTCCCGCAAGTAACCAGGACCCATGCCATGGAGCGCTTTAAAGATTGTTACTAACACCTTGAAGCGCACCCGGAAAGCCACAGGCAGCCAGTGCATCTCGCGCAGGAGAGGAGTTACATGGGAGAATCTTGAGACTCCCAAGATCCCCTGCACGGCCTCATTCTGGACTAGCTGGAGCCTCCGGGTGCACCCCATGTAGCGAGTGGTGGTGTACTGCAAGTAATCATGATTACATCTAACATCTTTATCTATAATTCATACATGCTATTTTATTTAGCTGTCCTGCAAGTATATTGTAATCCAGGGATATCTTGCAGGCTGACAGTTCATGCTCTCAGAGAAGTGCCTTGAATATCAACAATAACAACAACAAAAATACAGCTTGCAGTATTTCACAGCAGGAGAGACTGAGGGAAGGATGAAAGGAACTTTCTGCAGGTGACTTTATAGCATTGTTGTATAATCTTGTTTAATGTTGTTGCATTTATTTTTCAAAATAAAATAAAACATAATTCCATATGTTGCTTCTTACAATATTTCCTGAGAGGAAGTAGTGTCAGGTTTCTGCATGATTCTTAAAAAAATATGCTATTGCTTTAAGGCCTCTGAATGATTTTTAAAAGATATATTTTTTTTCTAGGCTCCACTCAAAAGTCCCAAAGGGGTAACTGGACTTTCTGATTTTTCTTTGAAGATGCTTCGCTTTAAAGTGAAACGTCTTCAAAGAAAAACCAGAAAGTCCAGTTGCCTCTTGAAAAAAGCTTCTTTGGGGCAACCGTGACCTGGATGACTGAGAATCTCCATAGACATTCACTCCATCAGAAGCTTGGGGAAAACATGGTGCTAACACAGGGGTGTCCAAACTTGGAAACTTTAAGACTTGTGGACTTCAACTCCCAGAATCCCCCAGCCGGCTTTGCCGGCTGGGGAATTCTGGGAGTTGAAGTCCACAAGTCTTAAAGTTCCCAAGTTTGGACACCCCTGTGCTAACAGAATGATGGAGCTAGGCTCCCATGAGGACTGAAGCATTCTTCTGAATAATTTTCAAATTGCGCACAGCTTTATCAATTAAGTGTTTGCATTATTGAATACAACTTTCTTCTGTGTTCACAAAAAACACTGGACTCCAAATTAACAACAAAAAATATTGCATGATACACTGAATGATATAAAACCAATCAGAAGCAATGCTTAGGCAGCATCTTGGAAAATTATTTTAGTATTCTTACTTTATTTAAAAAAACCCACTCTTGATTATGCTTACCATATTTCTATCTTTCAAATAATCTAATGTCAGATTTACATATTACATTACATTTAAGAACGTGGTGTAATATGACTATGCATATTATAATGTTAACATACTTTGTTATTTTCCATGAGATCATAGATGCCAACCAACTCTTTTTACACTGAAATACTCAAAGAAAATTGGTATCATTTAGCAGTAAACTATTTTTGAGCCTAATCGTTGGAAAGAGCATCCCTCCCTATTTCTTTATGGTAGTAAACACTTAAACCACAGCTTAGAGCCTTTGCTTTTTCTTTTGCAGAATTACAATTGGACAGAACAGGGATCATTCTCCAGAAGTATCCGTGAGCTACTTAATGCCCTCCCTATTTAGTTGAAAAGCTCCCTGCCTCCTAAGCTCAGCCATATCCAATCACAAGTTCTGATCAAACATGCAGGTTTCAATACATCTGACATGAACCTTGATTTCCCAGGTGACAAGAGAGACATTAAAAGATTTCAGATCAACAATCAGCAGCATTCTAGTACTGCATGAGAATGAGCAAGGCATTATCCTTCCAAGGATACAGAATACTTTAAAGAATAGAATGCAAGTATTTTTAGTTGGGTGGTTGGTTTCATTTTATTTTATTTTCCTGGGGAAAAAAGGGGAGAGGGGGTTCATAGAACTTCAATATAATGTCAAAGGGAGAAAGGTATATATTCTATTGTGTGGTAAATAAAGACTGCATTTGCAGAGAAAGTCTAAGCTAATCACAAAGAGGCTTGTAATGAATTGGCTTCAATTTAAATTCATCAGCACAATGACCTTCATCCAAGCAAATCTCCTTTTAGGGACTCAAGATATCATATGTGCAGATCCATACTGAATTGCAGCAGTTATTCATGCTTTAATAGTAATTCATATTTGCATTCATCAGCCATGCCAGACTACATTTGCCAATAGTACTTCAATAAAAGAAAAGAGCAAAGTTTCTTTTTTAAAAGAAAACATACATTTTAACATAGAAATGAATGATAATTAGAAACTAGGATTCAGCAACTTTTTCAGTTTGACAGACCATGATGTCCTGTGATGTTGTCAACGAATGGGCAATTTTATTTATTGATTGATTTTTTTAAAAAAACACAAGTGTATTTATAAATGCTTCTGTCAATCTGTAAAATCCTGGGACTGGGAAATTTCAGGTTAATAGAATGACAGAGTTGGAAGGAACCTTGGAAATCTTCTACTCCAACCAAAATGGACAATCGCACAGGCTAGGACAAGATGGTCTATGAGAGCTAGTCTTATGAAAGATGAAAACTTTGTAAAAATGATTGAAAAGGAGCTTCAGTACTTCTTTCTCGAAAACAAAAGACAGGATACCTCCCTACAGAATATATGGGATACGGCTAAGGCAGTGATTAGGGGGGCAGCAATAAAATATATGGCTAGACAATGGAAAATAGAGAAAGCAAAAAGAATGGAATTAATAACGGCATTACAAAAACAAGAGAAGGAAGCCCAGAAAGATCCATATAATATAAGGGTAAGAGAAAAAATAAATCTTTTGAGACATGAAATCTCCCTACTTGACCAGAATCAACTTGTAGAAAAAATAAAGAAATGTAGGCAATCCCATTTTGAACATGCAAATAAAATAGGGAGATGGTTGACATATAGGCTAAGGAAGGAAGCAGAAACAAGAATAGAATCTCTCCAAGATAAAAGTGGGAAAGTTGTAAATACCATAGAACAGAAATTAAAAATAGCACAAGATTTTTTTGATTCACTTTATGCCGATGAGGCACAACAAAAGGAAAAGACCAACTCCTACCTTATAAAACAACATCTTGGAGTAGTCCCTGATACATATAAAAATACACTAAATAAAGAGATTACAATGGAAGAGGTAGAAAATGCAATCAGAAAACAGGCAGGTGGGAAAACCCCAGGTCTGGATGGAATACCAGGAGAATTATACAAAGGTATTTGGGAGACTTTAATCCCACAAATGAAGGACCTATTTAATGAAATCTTGGAAAAGGGGGAAACTCCCCAATCATGGACCGAGGCCTATATCTCTTTAATTCCCAAACCTGACTCAGACTTAACTCAAATTAACAATTATAGACCTATCTCACTCTTAAATGTTGATTATAAAATATTCACGACAATTTTGGCTGGGAGGTTGAAACCATTTCTATCTAATTTCATCCATCAGGATCAAAGTGGATTTCTACCAGGTAGGTATTTGAGGGACAATGTACGAATGATAACTAACTGCTTAGAATACTATGAGGCACATGCAGACAAACAAATGAGCATGATCTTTTTAGATGCGCAAAAAGCTTTCGACAGAGTCAATTGGAACTTTATTATACAACAACTGCAAATTATGGAATTCGGCCTTAAATTTGTTAAAGCAGTCCAGGCCATTTATACGACGCAATCGGCAAGCTTGCTGTTTAATAGGTTAGGTTAGTTTTCCGTTTTTTAATTGGGTTTTTAGGGGGGGGGGTTAATTTTAGTATAGTGGTTTTAGCGCAGGGATAATTGGTTTAATTTTCTATTTTAGCTATTTATGTATTTTATATTTGCATTTTTAACTTCCCTGTGCACCGCTCCGAGTCCCTTTGGGGAGAGGAGGCGGTCTATAAATAAAATTTTATTATTATTATTATTATTATTATTATTATTATTATTATTATTATTATTATTATTATTATTATTATTATTATTATTATTATTATTATTATTATTAATAATAATAATAATAATAATAATAATAATAATAATAATAATAATAATAATAATAATAATAATAATAATAATAATAGGGTTTTATCAGATCGGATCCCAATATGCAGGGGCACCAGACAAGGATGCCCATTGTCACCCCTCTTATTTATTTTGACACTGGAGCCTCTCCTATACACAATCAGACAAGAGAAGAACATTAGAGGACTGCAAGTCAGACGAGAAGAATATAAAATTCAAGCATTTGCTGATGATTTAGTTTTTGTAATAGAAGATCCTCTGACCTCAGGGCCCAAATTAATCACAATAATAGAAGAATATGGAGAGGTGGCTGGTCTAAAAATTAATAAACAAAAAACTAAAATGCTAGTTAAAAATATGACAGGACAACAAAAGGAACAGATACAAAAATTAATGGGAATTGAAGGTGTCAAAAAAGTGAAATATTTGGGAATCTGGTTAACTAATAGATGCTCTGCGATTAAGGAACTAAATTATAATAAATTGATGGGCTAAATGACTAAGGAGCTCGAAAGATGGAGCAAAATTCCAATCTCACTGTTAGGGAGGATAGCTGCTATAAAAGCATATAACCTTCCAAAATGGATTTTTTTGTTCCAGACGGCACCTGTAAAATTAAACAAAGAATTTTTTCAGAAGTTGGACCACATCACTTTGAAGTTTATTTGGCAGGGAAAAAAATCACGTATAAAAAAGAAAATGTTGCAAGAACATAAATTGAGAGGAGGCATGGGACTCCCAAACTGGGAGCTTTATTACCATGCCTCAACTCTAATTTGGGTCAGGGATTGGGTCACTCTAACAAGAAGATGGATTTTAATAATCGAAGGCTACGACCTGCTTCAAGGTTGGCACTCATTCCTATGGCCCAAAAATAATAGGCAACCTAAAAGTTTCACTACCCACCACACTAGGGGGTCCCTCTACAAGACATGGGGGAAAATTAAACAACAGCTGTATACCCAAATTCCAAGATGGTTAGCCCAAATTGAAGCAGTAACTTATCCAACTGTCCATAACCCAAAGAGAAACTTAACATATGGAGACCTGATGGATGAAGTTGGTAACATTAGAACACAGACAGACCTACAGCTAAAGGGTTGGAAGGTGGATTGGTGGTCATATGCCCAGGCAAAATCTAAATTTAACAAAGATAAACAAGAATTTGGAATATATATGACAAATCAATATATTGATTAAAAAAAATTGAGATACACCAACAAAATTTATCTCCAAGGCATACAAATTGCTACTGCAAAGACATGTTGGAGAAGAGATAATTAAAGATGCCATGATTGCCTGGGTGAGGAATATAGGGAGGAATATTAAACTAGAAGAATGGCAAACAATTTGGGGCAAAACTATGAAAATGACCCTGGCCTCCTCATTTAAAGAAAACTTGTATAAAATGCTATACAGGTGGTACCTACCACCTGCTCGAATTGCAAATATGTTCCCAAACTCATCAGATAGATGTTGGAAATGTAAAACGGCCAGGGGTACGTTCTTTCACCAATGGTGGACCTGCCCAATAATCATTCAACTCTGGAAAAAAATACAAATCTGGCTTTTGGAAATAACAGGTATGAACTTCCCCCTTAAACCCGATCTGTATTTGCTAGGCATTAAACCAAGTGAAATTCAAAATCAGGATTGGTACCTCTTCTCACATATAACAGCGACTAGAATAGCTATTGCGCAACACTGGAAAGATACCAAACCACCATCAGAGCACCTAATTATAGCCAAAATCTTCAACTGCGCAGAATCGAACAAATTAACATATATTTTAAAAGACAGACAAAACTCAACCTATGCCCAAAGCTGGAAAAAATGGTATGCATGGTACAACAGGAGAATAATGGACACCAAGGAAATCAATTAGATAGAATACTTGAGAAATAAATGTGAGGAATAAACAAGGTAATAGTAAATTTGAGAGAAATATATATGTATATATATGTAGACATCTATGTATAATTGTAAATAATAACTGATAAATTAGACTGGGGCAAACTCAACTCTTAAATTAGGGGACTAGACATATCCCCGGTATGTTTCTTTTTCTTCTTTTTCCTTCTTTTCTTTTTTCTTCTTCTTTCTCTTTTGTATGTCTCTCCAGTTACCCCCACCCTATACTTGTTGAATGTTTGATTTTATATTAATAAAGATATATATATATATTTTTTAAAAAATATAGATTTAGCACTAAATAAAAAAATAAAATCAAACATAAATATTACATATCTAACTAACCTAGTACTCGGTTGGGCTTCTTTTAAACCAAATGTCTGATAAAACAGTAAAAGAAAAAAAAATTGATGACTCCCCTAAATCAGGGGTCCCCAACCTTTTTTGCATGAGGGACCAGTTTCATTTTAAAGAAAATTCCGCGGACCGGCCGGCATAGAGGGGGAGTGGGGGGGAGGGGAACAGGTGGCGCATGCGCATGCGGGGGTTTGAGTCGGCTCACTCACCCCTCTAGGGGCCCCAATGGCGTGAGCGGCCGCACCTGTGCTCTCCTGCCCCTGGTGCGCGCTCTGCCCAGGGGGCTGCCCCATCCTCCCTCCTCCTCCTCTCCGACCCTGCTCCTATCGCGCCATGGACCGGCAGTTCCTATCGAGCCATGGACCGGCACCGGTCCATGGACCGGGGGTTGGGGACCCCTCCCCTAAATCAAAGAACTATATCATCCATTCTGCATGGACAACACCTTGTCCTCTGTGGAGAAGGGCGGGATATAAATATAAATAAATTCAAAATTCAAATTGTACTGTTTGTAACAATTTAATTAGTGAAGGAATTCTGTCTGCTGTTCTCTATAATCAAACATGCATCACATCTGCTCATGACTATGCTTTCATCCCATGTATAGAAAAGGCTAATGTAGAAAAACCAACAGTTGTGGATTAAAGTATTCACTGTTTACATATCAGCTTAGTAATTTTGCTGAAGTGATGAATTCTATGGATTGTCTAGTGTACCTATTTTTCATCTGTTTGTCTTTTTCTTTCTATATCTATATTAGCTCAGCTTTTTAAATAATCTTCATAAATGTTTGCACTACATTTATTTTAAACAGTATGTTGAAATATGTATTTCTCCCAGAGTATGCATTTCTAAAAACTTTCAATATGATTATGCTTTCATCCGTGCAGCCATTTGTGATAGCCACACAATTGTGTTTATTACAATCAGATTTGCTAGATCCAGACACATAGCATATAAAACTAAGGGATTCTATACATCTTGGACTACTATTTAGTTTTGAGTCTCCTTTTCCATGTAGCAAAAGAACTAACCAGAGAAAACATTGCTGTACTCACTAATTAGAAAAGAAGAATGTTTTCAATACCCATAAATGTATGACAGTTCCTTCAAATGCCACTTTGGTGTAACAGAGCCAAATCCTTAGTATGTAATTGAGTTGACTGTTGTTGATCAACTGACTATGATTATATGCATGTGTGATAATTCCTGTTTAAAGGTCTTGACAGGACATTATTGGAAATTGTCATTTAAATTAAAATGCTATTAAGAAGCCAAGCAAGATTCTAAAATTGCCACTTAGGGTTTTTTATTATTGTTATTAGTATGAGATTAAAAAATAGTCACACTTCAGTTATCCTTAACTTGTTAGCATGCTCATTAAGTAATTCAATCATGAATATTCAACAAAGTTTTAGCAGTAGCTGTTCCAAACATAAATGAGATTTTGAATTACATTGCCAAATGCTAAATTGTCAGTGGTTGACCCTAGCAGTGCCAATCCTGTTTTCCACTAAATAATATGTGCACATGGATTAGAATTAAAAGTGAAACCTTCTAAGTATTTGACTGCAGCCTCCCGGACAGAAACAATTAATACAGGACTAAACTGTTTGCTGTGTTTAATTTGCTCCATTTGTGAAAATAAGTGGCATGTGGAAGGGTAAGATTCTTAAAAAGGAAATACATCCATATTTGGAAGTTCAACAAAGAACATCTTCCTTTTTTAAAAGCATTCTCTTCTTTCCTTTTACTCTGTCCTTTTTAGCTTGTTCATATTCCTCTTCTTGCAGTTTTTTTTAATTCATTCCCAAAACTTCACCTTTGTAGAGGAAGAACACTAAACCATGTAAGCATGCACATGTGTAAAGAACATTTTTTTAAAGTTAAAGAAAAAGGGATTTGAAGACAAAGAAGGAAGTCAGATTCTCAAAATTGCTTGCCTATCTCCTTCAACCTTTGTCAACCACAACTCCCAACAGAATGGGCAAAACAAATCATGCTTATTCATATTTATAATTAATATGGAAAGAAACTGGATATTGGTTGGCACCACAATTAATATTTATTATTTATTCCGAAATCAATATCAGGAAATCCAGCCTCTTCACTCAAGTCAACATGAAAATAGCAATAGTACTTACATTTATTTCACTGCTTCACAACACTTTTACAGCTCTCTCTTAGCAGTTTACAGAGTCAGCATATTGTCCCCAAAAGTCTGGGTCCTCATTTTACCCACCTTGGAAGGATGGACGGCAGAGTCAACCTTGAGTCTGGTGAGATTCAATCTGCCAAATTGCAGGCAGTCAGCAGTCAGTAGAAGTAGCCTGCAGTACTGCATTCTAACCACTGCCCCACTGTGGCTCTTAAATGACATAAAGCTGGGGAAAAATGTCAGCGAGATTGAGGTATCATGTTTGGAATTAAAACAAAATATTGACAATATGAACAAATGGGTGAATAAACTACATTGTAATTTAACAGTCTATTAGTTTTCTAAAGCCAAGATCTGCTTGTTCTTCCCAAAGCCCTCCTTATTGTTGAGTCATTTGGAGTCACCACCATAGACAGTAACCAGGGTCTTCAACACCAACTTCTTCCAAAGGCATTTTCCCTTATGCAATTTCCATCTTTTGTATACAACACACACACACACACTTCCAAATCAGATTGCTGATTCAGATTGAACTCCTAAACAGATGCCTCTGACTGGAATCAATGTAATCATTCTTTATAACCTGAAATGGGTTCACAGGCCTCGGTTGTCTGGGAAATAGACACTCAGACTGCTAATTGAGAGAAGGAATATTAAAAAATAAACTGAAGCAGTCTCCATCACCATAAGAGGAAAGATACATAAGATTTTAAAGTGAAAGCTATTCAGTCATTGTTTGATAAGGAATGCAACTTTACAGGAAGAGAAATACAAGAAAGATAACATGTTCAATATAATAATATTTGGAAATTAGGAAAGAATACAAAATGCTAATAAAAAGAATTCCAGCAGAAACAATGTGAAATATGGTCTCAATTATAATTAATACATTTTGGAGTTTAGTGAATTGTGGATCCATTTTCAAACACTGCTGATGTTACCAGAATATGTCTCCAGTGACATGTTTGGTACATTGTTAATGGGCCTGGTTGTTCATTCTTTGCAGTGCTGACATTATGTTTTAAGCAATATACTCAGAAGGCCTTCACAATAGTAATTCAGTTGATGAAACTAAAGTAACCTAACCTAGAAATCTTAAAGAAGAATTGCTTTGTGGACTGCTAAGAATATTGAATGTTGGTTTGATTCAAATTCACTAGATCACAGGTGTCAAAACCCGATTGTGTCACGTGACATGTTGTGACATATCATTATATATTTGCCTTTGCGTAGCTGGGGTGGGCGTGGCCTGCGCGTGATGTATTTGGCTTTTGGGCCATCAGTTTGACACTACTTCCCTAGATGATCAAGACTGACTCAGCAATTCGCATTTGATTGGAAACAATCTGCAAATAATAATAATCATCGTCATCATCATCATCATCATCTTTATTGTCATTATAATAAATTTACAATGAAAGAGGATTGTGCTAACATTTGCATCAGGTGGAATATAGACAGCAGTGATAACTATAACAGAAATCTCTCTAGGTAAATAAAATGGCTGACAAATGACAGTTGAGAATTCCACGTCTGCAGAACAGTGTGTATAAGCAACTCTACTGTTAGTACACCTGTTATTATGTGTGTAAATACACAGTCCTCCACCTTTGCTTTTACCAGAGTTGTTGTTTCTGTCAAAGCAGTGTGTGGTGCGGTTAGTTAGCTACACAGACGCATCCGGTACAAGTGGATGAAGCCAGGTTTCTGTGATGATCATCACACAGCAGTCACGAATGAGCTTATTCGCTGCCATCCATAGCTCTAGTTCATCAGTTTTGTGGACAAAGGATCAAGAGTTGGTTAGGAAATGCTTGGTAATGCTGGTCTGTGAGGCTGCTTCCGTAATCGAACTAGCAAACCTGCTCTGCATCCCCGCTTCTGCTTCGGCTCTCTTTGCTGCCTCCTAGGCCAAACAACGATCCATGGAGAGCCTGGCAGTCTTACTATGTCACTCGGTGTATTATGAGACTGCTGGAAGTCGCTGGTAATATCGAGTCGACTAGAAGATCTTTATCTTTAATAACTTAATAACTCCCTGTGGGTATAGACTAGTTTTTGCCTAACTCTACTGTGACACCAGGAACTCAAAGCCGCAGCGCCTAAGCGCGCCACCATATTGCATATCCCTGTTAGCTAATCCAAAGCACTTAGTTCAGCCTATTGGATACATTCCTCGCATCTGCTAAATTTCTTCCAAACAGAGGAAGGATCACCTAGTGTCTCTATTAAAGCTGGCACAATCAAGGGCCATTTGGGGATTACCCATGCCCATTACCAACAATATTGTTTTCAGTGGTTCTGAAAAGTTCTGTTTGTTTTGATTTCATTTATTAATTTAAATCATTGCCTGCTGTCTCTCGTTTTCAGTTATTCCCTACACCATGACTTAATTGTTCTGACATTTGATGACACTCAATAATAAACACCAAGCTTTTGTTTCTCTTTTTTTCTAGCTGAACTGAGCAAAGGATATACATGCTCTGATTTGTCTATGGCAGGGGTCTGCAAAGTTGGGTCTTTTAAGACTGGTGGACTTCAACTCCCAGAATTCCCCAGCCAGCAAAGCTGGCTGGGGAATTCTGAGAGTTGAAGTCCACCAGTCTTAAAAGACCCAACTTTACAGACCCCTGGTCTATGGAAGTGTTTTAGATGAGAACACTTCTATAGCCAAATAAGAAACCCACAGTAATTTTACAACATAGCCCACATTGTGCATACAACACATTGCATGCACAAAGCATACCTAGGCACAGGGGTGGGTTTCTCAGGGCTCGCGGCGGTTCCCGCGATCCCTTTCGTCAAATTTTCAGAACCCCACCGATCCCTTTCTACCGTGGACCCGGAAGTTATTTGTTATTCAGCGTTTTTCCTACCCGCCTGCCCTTCCAGGAATACGAACTCTCTCACCTTAACTCTTTGGAGGGGATTAGTCTGGCTGACTTGGAGGGGCCCTGCCGGCTAGGCGCGGCGGAACAGTGCGCTAGGGTGCGCGAACCCCCCCCCTGCCAGTCGCGCTAACAGGGAAAGTTTTGCCGCGACTGGGGGGGGGGGTTCGTGCAGCGTAGCGCGCTGTTCCTAGCCAGCAGCCTTTGAAGCCTTTGCTTCAAAAGCCTTTGCTCGCTCTCTCGCTTGCTCACCCATCGGACGCCAGGTTCCTTCGTCCGGTGGATGGGTGAGAGAGAGAGAGAGAGTAAATACAGCCAGCGGGTTCTCTGGCTCTCTGGTTCCCCCCTCCCTCCCTGTCTCTCTGTGTGTCTCTGCCTCTCTCTCTCTGTCTGTCTCCCCCCCCCCCCCAAACCTCCTCAGCTCCTGGAAGTAGCCTGACTGGCCAGCCCGGTGGCTGTATTTACTCTCTCTCTCTCTCTCACCCATCCACCGGATGAAGGAATCTGGCGTCCGATGGGTGAGCAAGCGAGCGAGCGAGCAAAGGCTTTTGAAGCAAAGGCTTCAAAGGCTGCCGGCTAGAAACAGCGCGCTACGCTGCGCGAACCCCCCCCCCCTGCCAGTCGCGCTAACAGGGAAAGTTTTGCCGCGACTGGGGGGGGGTCGCACAGCCTAGCGCGCTGTTCCTAGCCGGCAGCCTTTGAAGCCTTTCGCCAGGTTCCTTCATCCGGTGGATGGGTGAGAGAGGCTGAGGAGGCTTGGGTGGGTGGGTGGGGGAGACAGACAGAGAGAGAGAGGCACAGACACACAGAGAGACAGGGAGGGAGGGGGGAACCAGAGAGTGACAGACACACACAGAGAGACAGAGAGTGGGAGGGAGGGAGAGAAAGATAGACAGACAGAGAGAAAGAGAGAGAAAGAAAGAGAGACAGAAAGGAAAGAAAGAGAAAAAAGAGAGAGAGAAAGAGAGAAAGAAAAGAGACAGAAAGAGAGAAAGAGAAAGAAAGAGAGAGAGAGAAAGAGAGAAAGAAAGACAGAAGGAAAGAAAGAAAAAGAAAGAGAGAGAGAGAGAGAACTTATGACCACAATTAAGCCCAAAAGTTTGGTTGCTAACCAAGACCATTGTTAAGTGAGTTTCACATTTTCCAAATTGGCCACTCCCACCCGGTCACATGGCTGGCAAGCCACTCCCACCCGGTCACATGGCCGGCAAGCCACTCCCACAAAGCAGGCCACACCCACAGAACCTGTTCCAAAAATTTTGAAACCCACCCCTGCCTAGGCAGCTGTAACTACTATTTGGCTGTAGCATCTGCTTGAATAGGTAGCAGGCAGGAAACAGGATAATGAGCTAGAGGCAGTCAGTTGCTGGAGGGTAGAATTATGTGTAACCTACCTTGTTGTGATTCTCAGAATAACCATGTCATAAATGTTGAAACAGTGACCAACTGCTCAGCTGTCTGGAAGAAACAGTGAGAGGCAGTTTATTGTTTGACTCAGGCAACAAATTACCTTATCCCAGGTCCACCCTTACTAACCCAGAAAGATGAGCAGACATTTCAGAAGCAAAAATGCAGGGCAGAGAGGAAAATAATGAATGCTTATGTTTACTTTTACTCATGTAATGAAACCAATCAAAATATTTCATGGCTGTGTGGTCTTCAGTTGAGAGAGGAGATCAAGAGGGCTAGAGGGTCTGTTAGAATCAGTAACAATGTTGTTATGAATATGAAGTGAATGTCAAAGTTAAACCCAAATTATTATTATATTTATAGCCTGCCTGTCTTCCAAGAATTTCAACATTCATTCATTTCATTCATTCATTTATTCGACTTATTAACCGCCCCCTCTCCCCAAAGGGACTCGGGGTGGTGCACAGGCAAATATAAAAATACAATACATCCCAATAAATACATAAATACATTAAAACTATATTAAATTACACCCTGTGCTAAAAACTACCTCATTAAAATCCCTAAAGCCCAATTTAAAATTTCTCTACTAAACAACTGAGGCTAAAAACGGTAGGTTAGGCCAGGCCGGCCTGTTGGAAAAAGTAGGTTTTTAGTTGCTGACGGAAGGATCGGAGGTCCGGGATAGATCTAAGTTTGAGGGGTAGGTCATTCCAGAGGGTCGGACCCGCCACAGAGAAGGCCCTTCCCCTGGCCGTCACCCGCTGGCATTGCCTAGTGGATGGCACCCGGAGAAGCCCCTGTCTGTGGGAGCGAATCGGCCGAAAGGATGTATGGGGTAGGATGCGATCCCGCAGATAACTAGATCCCATGCCATCCCGCAGATAACTAGATCCCATGGGACCTAGTTATCTGCATAAGGGATGTTTCTCAGAATAGGAATAGAAAGAATAGAATAGAATAGAATAGAATCTTTATTGTCACTTTAAATTACACTAATCAGCATAAATTAAAATGATATTTCACTGCATTCAGCTTTCAGAAGATAACCATTATGCATATACCCACATATATATGACACAGCGAAACATCATAGTCTAGTTTGAATGTGTGTGTGTGTGTGTGGGTATATATATATATATACACACACACACACAGGGAATCCTACAAATTTACAAGATGGATGGCATAAGGAACAAAGCTGTTACAGGTTTCAATGGTTAAAGCTCTACACACATAGCACTTATAAGCAGTATCCTGAATAACAGGAAGTGAGCTTCCTATAATCTTCTCAGCTGTCCTTGCCACTCTCTGTATGGACTTTCTATCTGAGGCACTGCTGCCACCAAACCAAACAGTGATGCAGTTTGTTAACATGCTGTCAATCATGCCTCTGTAAAAAGTGGCCAGGACAGAAGGAGAAAGATATGGTCTCCTCATCCAATGCAGGAAATGCAAACACTGGTTTGCACACCTCACTAAAGATAACATATGAAAAGACCAAGTCAGATTGTTAGTTATCTGCACTCCCAGACAGTTAATAGTATTGACCATCTCCACAGCTGCAGCCTTGACACAAAGTGGAATATGACTATGCCGACTCTTTCTAAAATCATCAATGATCTCCTTTGTTTTGTTAACATTCAAAACCAAGTTATTTTTATTGCACCACTCCACCAATGCCTTCACCTCCTGTTGTGGCCCACCAGCTGCCAGCGAAGACAGTTGCAAAGGTAGGAGACCCCTGCTCTATAAGACTCTCCATTGTCATCCCAGATAAGCCCCACTACTGTCGTGTCATCCCTATACCTCACAATATGATTCATCACGTACTTGTCACAGCAGTCATGGATCATCAAGTGGAACAGTAACAGACTCAAAACAAATTCTGTGGGTAAACTGTATTCAAGGAGATGGAACTGGAAACTTTTCTTCCAACTCAAACAAACTGGGGCCTATCGATAAGGAAAACAAATATCCAGTTACATAAAGAAATATTAAAAACTAATATTCCATTCCATTCTATTCTTTCTGATAGGTCCAGTTTGTGCTTCCATTTGTTCACAGAAAACCTTTTTCAGATATGTTAGACTAAGATACAGAAAGTCTCACACACATTACAAGTGCACCTTTAAACCTTGCTACCTCTAGTCAACATTTTGCAACATTTCATACTTCTGTCTAATAACTGTACAATGTGAAAGGGGGCTTAATTTTTCATTTGAAGCAGCTTATCAGATTCAGTATGCCTCACCAAATGTCAGCCTTTTCTTTCAGTACATATCTTGGGAACAAAAGAAGATAGTTTCTTCACATTTTTCTGAACAACTTGCATAACAATTTAAGTCTGCTGCTCTGCCTTTTACCATTGCAGCTCTTATTTGCTGAGGAGGTACAACTCTTCTTTGTCTTTAAATATTTCAAGATGTAGCCCGGGTTTTATTGTCAGTTTTATTGTTATTTCATTTCTCAAAAAGCTGGGTTACTCTATCATAGCAAAAATCAAGGCGATATTATTATGGTTCATTCTATACTCAGCCAGATATTTAGACTTGATGTGGTATTTTTATCCACTTAATGAGTACTTTGCTAGGACCTGGCATAGCAGGTTTTGTTGTTTGATGGTGTTAAAGATACTGTTGCAAGGTGTAATCTGTTTGAAGTAAAGCTGCCATTTGCAATTGACTGATGATGATTTTGTCAATGCCGATAGTGTTCAAGCAGTGCTCCAGTTGTTTGGCGATTTCACCCAAGGCACTTTTATTACTGCTGATGCTATTTTGGTTTTCTTTTGCCATAACTCATTCTAGTTATATTTGTAGGTGTTGGCATTTTGTGATTTTTTTCCAAGTACTTTCTGTTTTCTTACTCTTATTATTATAAGACATGAGCTTTTGTGGATTTCTAAAATATGTTAGTTAGGAAAGATATTTTCAGATTTCTTGTCACTCTTCTCATTCATTTATCTTGCCTTCCGCACCGCCCGAGTCCCTTTTGGGAAAGGATGCGGTATATAAATTTAATAAACCATAAACCATAAACCATTAGCTTTCTGTACATTTCTTTTTAAGTTTTTCCTTCAATACTTTCTATGGTATTCCTTAAGCAGTAGCATAGATTTTGGTGATTGATTCCTACCTCCTCTCTGTTTCCCTATTTTTTAATGTTTTTTATTTAAAAAAAATGGTAAACCATTTAATTTGATGCAAATATTGTTCTGTAATGCCCAATGAAAAGTTTATTTTTGTGGCTTTTATAGGACTATTTTAATTAGTTTCAACTTGTACTCTTTTGTTACTATGTAATTGATTAATTTAGCAGAAAATACAAAATGAATAAATATGTATAAAATTAAATCATAAAAAACTTCCTACTCGATTTTTTTTTTTTTTGGCACCACAAATCAACATTACACAAAAGCAGCTCATAGTGTTACATTAAGGTGTGCTGTTATTATTTCTTTTCAGCAATAAAAAAAAATACTGATAGTGGCTTTAGATGGAGAAAGCAGACTTTAAAGTCTGGATCACAAGCTAGACCATGCAAAATCTGGACAACTGGGTTGCAAAAGCTGGACAACCATTGGGAGGCAACAAAGAGATACATAGGTTACATATTAATTGATTCCTTTACTATTTGTTCCAATTTTAGAGCTAATTTTAGAGCCCAGCTATATGTTATATTATAATATAATATTATAATTTATTCATCATTTTAATCATCCACTGTGACACTGATGGCTTGATTCCCACTTATCTTTTACAATCTGAATGTACTTTGTTACTATTTTATGGAAATACTAAAATATCTTATTGCTGTGAGGGATCTTCGTTTTTCATCTTCTAAATCTTTTAAAAAGAGAGATACAGATAATACTTTAAAATCCCTAAAGTGTTATCCACCATCAGTCAGTCTCTAAATGATTCTTAACCACATAAAAATAACAATTGAGGTATGAGTCTCTTTCGCTGAGTTCAGAATAAATTAACTAATTTGAGGGGGGGGGGGAGATCTTGGTTTAATTTAGGCCCAAATGAATGAAGTTGCTTTAAAAATGAAATTTGTCTTTATGTACTAAGACTTTCTTTAGCATTCAATGATAATATCACCCCTGCTAGCACCATTTTATACATCTGGGAAATTTCCTCAAACATATTTCAAAAGTAGTCCTGGTTAAACTAGGAGGGTTTGTTCAGGATAGGCCAAACACTGATACTGGCAGGAGAATCAATTTGGAGATAAATTAGGCTTGCTTGAATCCTTTGAATAATTTAGTGATAGTTTCTATGCTTAGTGGTAATCTTAACTTTCTGTATAGTTTGGGAATGAGTTTGGTAAATAGAGAAATTGGCAGGAGAATGAATTTAAAGATAGTAACAGGCTTGCTTAAACTTTGAATATCGATATTCAAATTTTGTGCTTAATGGCAGTCCTAGCTTTCTTTTTGAGCTTGAAGTTCATGCTAGTGTTGATGGCAGGTCAGTGATTGACCCTGGGAAGAAGGTTAAGTTAGGGTTGGGGTTCTTGAACTTTGAGTCAAAACATACTTTCAGGGTTAGATTTAGGGAGAATTATTATACTTATAATCAGAGAAGGTATTCACTTACTTTCCCTACAGGTTCGCAAATGTGAGCACGCACACATTTAAATTAATTTTGTAGCTGTAAATGTTTACATTAGACAGCTGGTCTCGCTAGTCTACTCCTTTGTGTAGAGTTTGCTTGGACAATAATTCTTTAGGTCTATGATGAAACATTTCTATCTTCAACTTTTTAAATGAAGATTCACTAGGTCAACACAGGATTGTTTTTTATATGCATTCTATCAGCTGTTTCTGAATTTCCCTGTTGTTTCTGCTTTGTAAGTATAGAAAACAGACATAAGCAAAGCAATTAACAAAAGTAACCCAGTGAGTGAACCCATGGCTATAGTTCAGTGATGGCTAACCTTTTTGTTGCCATGTGCCAAAACCCATTATGCAATGTGTGCATCCATAATGCAATGTGTGCACACTCCTCACATGCACCCCGTCCCCCCCCATGACATTACCCTTGCATGTATGCCCCCGCACACATGCCCCTGTGCTCCCCCAACCCTGAGCATGCATACACACCTCCCCATGTGAACCTGCCCTGCTCATGCACACACGACCCCTGTGCTCCCCCACTCCCACGCATGCAAGTGTGACCCAAACACATGTGTCCTGTCCCGTGAGCATGCACGGCAGAGACCCTAAAAATAGCTGGCTGGTGGAAGGTGCACGCACATGTGTGGTGGAGCTGAGTTGATGTGATGGCTCGCGTGCCCACCAAAAGAGCTCTGCGTGCCACCCGTGGCATGCGTGCATAGGTTTGCCATCAGAGTTATAGTTGAATGTGGCACTCAGATTGAACTCATCTGGACAGATTATAACAATAGCAATAACACTTAGACTTATATACTACTTCACGGTGCTTTACAACTCCAAGTTTACAGAGTCAGCATATTGCCCCCAATACTCTGGGTTCTCATTTTACCAACCTCAGAAGGATGGAAAGCTGAATCAACCTTGAGCCAGAGAGAATTGAACTGGAAGCTGACAGTTGGCAGACATAACCACTGCACCACCATGGCTCTTATTAAAAGCATTATGAAATTATGAAATGTATCTGAAAACATTCATCAGACTGCAGTCTTTAAAATCCTTGATATGGATTTTTTTACCTTTAAGTAAATATCTTTTCTAGGATTATGGTTGCAAATCTTCAAATCTGACATTATCCTCTGAGCCATCTGCCTCTTAGATGTTCTGTTTTTCTGAATTTTTCCTGGAGAGATAAAACATATTTGTTTGCCTTTGTCTTTATTATATTTTCTACTTTCTTTTTCTTTCCCAGTATGATGTGAAGCTTTTTTTTTAATGATATCACAAGGCTTCCTCATTTAATATACTAGTTAAAATTGTAGCCAGCTTGGTCAAACTGTATTAACACACACAAGAAAAAGGAATCACATTAGATTTCAACCACAGAATGAAGATAAACGACTCTGTGTGCTTTCTACAGAAGTTGCTATGGGCTGTGAATGTGAAATAGGATAGTAAGGAGAGAAACAGCACATAAATTCAATACAACAACTGGACAAAAATATCTCTCTTTTCAGGGCTGAGGGAGAAGTACAGAGAAGATTTTTATGAGAAATTAAGGAGTAAACTAGATTTGAAAGTGTAATATAAAATAGGCAATTGTTATTTTAGTTATCAGTATTTATGATTAGGCATACCAGAGACTCACTCTCAAAAACATATTGTGATGAAGTTGTGTCCTCACAGGGAAGTGCAAGATAGCAGAATAGTTTCTTTGTTCTGTTTCTGATCTTTGTTCTGTAATCTGGAGTGGTAGTTGGTTTGTCTTTTTTAAATTTTGGCTATAACTAGAACTTGAAAACTAGAAAACGTGAAAATTCTAGGCTTGAAAACTAGTTTTCTTGACAAGGTGATTGGAAAGTGGTTTGCAATTGCCTCTTTCTTAAGACTGAGCATGACAGTCCCAAAGTCCCTCAAGTGGATTAATATCTAAGGCAGGACTAGACTAAGGTGACCAGACGTCCCGCTTTTGGCGGGATAATCACGCTTTTCAAGAATTTGTCCCACGCCCCACTGCCTCTTAAAAAGTCCCGCTTTTTGCCTGGAGAGGCGGCGGGGGGGTGGGCGGGCGGCAGCCGCTCTGCACGCACTCAGAGGCGGCCTGTGGCCAGGGCAGCAGCGCGGGCAGGAAGCGGAGGCCAGAGTGGGCTGGCGGGTAGGCGAGGGCCGGCGAGGGAGGAGCAAGCGAGAAACCAGCAGGCGGAGGAGGAGGAAGAGGATAGCTGCGCATGATGGGAGCACAGCCCTGAACTTTGCGGAGCAGCCGCAATGCGCTGACAACAGCCAGGCATGAGCCCCACCGCCGCTGCGTCCCCTCCCTGTCCGGCTCATCTGGGACGAGCGGCAAAAAGTTCAGGGCTGCAGCTGGAGCCTGCGCGGCCGTGAACTTTTCACTGCTTGTCCCAGACGAGCCGGTTAGGGAGGGGACGCAGCGGTGGTGGGGCTCATGCCTGGCTGCTGTCAGCGCATTGTGGCTGCTCCGCAAAGTTCAGGGCTGTTCCCCCGTCATGCACAGCTATCCTCTTTCTCCTCCTCCGCCTGCTGGCTTCTCATTTGCTCCTTCCTCGCTGGCCTTCGGCTGTCCACCAGCCCACTCTGGCCATTGCTTCTGGGCGTGTGCAGAGCAGCCACCGGGCACCCGGCCCCGCTCCGCTGCCCCCCGGCCTCTATGGGAATAGTGCAACCTCAGGCACGGCCAGCGAGGGAAGCGGCGGCTGCAGGGCCGGGAAAGACCACTCAGCCCCCCCCCCCCGTCAATGGTGTCCCGCTTGACAAATTTTGAAATCTGGTCACTTTAGACTAGACCCCAGTCTTCCAATTTCTAGCCCAGTGCTTTAATCACCACACCAAACTGGCTCTCCTATGAATTAAATTTGGACACTAATATTTTTGACTCTCTACAGCAGTGTTTCTCAACCTTGGCAACTTGAAGGTGTCCGGACTTCAATTCTCAGAATTCCCCAGCCATCATTTGCTGGCTGGGGAATTCTGGGAGTTGAAGTCCGGACATCTTCAAGTTGCCAAGTTTGGGAAACACTGATCTACAGTCTGGCTGGTGTGTGTGTGTGTGTGTGTGTGTGTGTGTGTGTGTGTGTATACATACACATACATATACACCCCCTCTTATGCATTTCAGAACTGAATAGTGTAGTGATTGAAATATGGCACATATAGAAAAGGTCTATATCACATATGACAAGTAGGTGATTGGTGAATCTAGAACTAGTATATTGGAATCTACCATGTTTTCTGGAAAATAAGATCCAGTCTTATTTTCTTTTGGGTCCCAAAATAAGCACTAGGGCTTTTTTCAGGGAAACGTGATTTCAGGGTGACCAGCCTGGCTGGGTGCTTCATTCCCTGGTGCACACAAAAGAACCACCAAGTGCACAGGGACCAATTGTATTTGCCAGCAGCTGCAGCCTACCAGTTTCTTGGTTGGCACACTCTGGGCCTTTGCAGAGCGGAAGGGATGCAACAGAAGGCAGGCAATCCCGACGTGTGGAGTAGAAGACAAGCAATCTTGATGCAGGCAAGACTAGACATGGGAACACAAGCCTCCTGTGGCCAACCGCCACCTCTCGGCTTTCCCACCATCCACAGGGCACATTTGGATTGCCTGCCTCCCCCACGTTTCTGCTTCTGCCTGCTGCCAGTATCACTGCATGAAGACAAGCCTCCCGTGGCTGGCTGCCACTGCCGCTCAGTTTTCCTGCAGCCCACGTGACACGTCTTGATCACCTGCCTTCACCTGTGCCTTTGCTTCCACCTGCTGCTTACACAGGTAATTAACTCAACAGTGCTGAGTGGGCTGTGGCTGCTGTCAGACACCCTCAGCCCATTGTGCCCACTACTTCCTATGCTGGTCACACCCATCCCCCTTCACTAAGGCTTATTTGGGGATAGGGTTTATATCAGGCACATGTGTAAATTGGGATCAGGCTCATTTTGGAGGTAGGACCTATTTTCGGGAAAACATGGTAGTAATCTAATAATCTGTGAAAAGAAAGAAGAAGAAATAATTCACTTCATCTTTGAGGGAGATGGGCAATTCAGAAATGTGAAAAATAAAACAAGTCAATATATTGCATTCTGTTTTGTTACATTCCCAAACAATTCTACGTGTACATGTATGTAAAAGCTTACTAAACATATTTCATTTTCCTTGTGAGCTCAAAGCATCATAGCAAAAGTTGATAAAGTAAGAAATGTGAAAAATAATTTACATTCTGATCCACTTCTTAGGTCTCAGAGAAACAGAATGGTTCTCTTCATAACGATTGGTAAAAAGTCCTTCAGCTTTTCCAAGCAAATATTACATTGTCTTCTGCAAAAATAATAACATATAACAAGATAACATAACATAACACAATACATTGTATAATTTGGCAAAACTATCCTTCCAATTCATATTTCTCATATGAAGTTTTGGTTCACATTTTTTTCTTAGAAATAATCCCCTCCACACCTTTTCACCTAAATCAGAGGTGGGCAAACTTTGCAACTTTAAGTCTGAAGGACTTCAGCTCCCAAAGCTGGCTGGAGAATTCTGGGAGCTGAAATCCTTCAGACTTAAAGTTGCAAAGTTTGCCCACCCCTGACCTAAATCATATAAGACATTGTGTTCCACATACTTGCCTTTTAATTTGAACTGGTACTATTAATTTTAAACTATAGCATTGCATAGGAAGCAGACCATAGCAAGCCATTCTGAAATCTTGCCAAGAGAACTTCAAGTAGTGTCCAGGGGTCAAAAAGGAAATACCAATAACAGCAACAAACGCATTAGAACAATAGTCATTGAAATAAATTTTATTCCTTCATATGTCTTTGCTTTATTTTACACAAAATAATTTATATTTGAAATACAGTGAAATTATTGGTGCGACAACACTATGTTGTACTAAATAATATTAAATAAAGAAGCTCTGGAGAATTATTAACCAAAAATTAAGGGAGTAACAATCATTTCAGGTAATGTCTCCCATGAAGAAGCACATGCCTTACATTGCCTGCATGCAGAGTCTTGTGGCAGGGTAACAAAGGAAAAAGAACTTCCAGAATAGAGTGTAATGTTTTTCTTAGTGTTTCTTAGGAAATTGTAGAAAGTGACATGGCAACACAACATACTCTATCTGCCTATCTCCAGTCCGTGTGAAGAACTCGATAGGTAGATAAAAATATGTGTCTTCTCCACTCACTGCTGTTTCTGTAAACTTCAATGGTTTTTTTAAAATTTTCTAATAACAATGTATGATTCTAATTTGGAAACATTCCCCCCCCACTCCACCCAGAACTAATTATTTATTTTATTTATTTTATTTTATTTTATTCAATTTATATCCCGCCCTTCTCCAAATTAATTTTGAAGTATAGTGTTCACAATGCAGATTAATCATGTGCCAGAGACTGTGGAAAGAATTATCACTATTACCTTCCTGGGTTTGGACAAGAATGGTTTCTTAACTGGAATGCTTAAAATTTCCAGGTCCTATGCAAATATAGTTCACCAATTGTTGCCTGTCTATCTAATAAACTTAGTATTATCCATGAAGTATTTGAAAACTATTTGCAGAACTCCCAATAAACACATTAACCATTTTTATACATGATGTACAATGATAATAAAGGCTATACTATTTATATAAATTAAGGGCAGTGATGAGTTAGAAACCATTGTCTTTGTATTTCTTTATTTTTCCTCTTTTTCCACTCAATACCTAGAGAAGGAAAATGAACAAATACCCCCACACACACACTATTATCTACATTACTATTGCTCTTATTGTTATTGTTCTCTCTTTTGAAGGAAAACGCAAGCCTCCTTTCTCATCACAAGGTAAAGTTTTAAAGAAAATAATTACTAAAATGTAGTCATGGAAATGCTTTACAAGTTGACATTCGGCTCCCCTCACTTCCCGAAAGTGACCTGTTTGAAACAAAAACAATTTGAATACAGGTATATAATTTAGTCCCTCCCCCAGGCTTGCCTGGATTTTCTGCATGGAATTTTGCTATAAGGCAATCAGCCTGGATTCTCCTACTTTTTACCCAAGATGCCTCTTATAAGGGGCAGCCCTTCCACTTGATTAAGTATTGGAGTTGTCTCCTGTGCCACCTTCAATCAAGGACTCCTTGAACTTCATAATGGGTTTGGCCCCCTATGACCACAGGGCCCGGGGGTTGCCGGGGTAGTGGTCTCAGAGTGGATCTGATCACGGGTTTTAAGAGGCTACTATGGAAAGCCGGGTGTATCTTCCACAGCAATCAAGGCAGTTTCAATTGCACTGTGACTGGGTTGATGATGTTTACTATGAGGAACGGTCCCATAAACTTTGGTCCCAGTTTCTAGCTAGGGAGTTTTAATCTCAAATATTTTGTGGAGAGGTAAATAATTCATATTTAAAAGACATATTTGTTCAGTAGTACAGAATCATTTCTGAAAACATAAACAAAAACTGAAAAAATCTGTCTGTCTGCTATCTCTTTGTCTGTCTGTCTCCCTGCCTTCTCCCTCTCCCTCTCCCCCTCCGTTTCCTCACCTTCCTTCTTTCTTATCAGGATCAAGATTCTTCTCTCTCTCTCTCTCTCCCTCTCCCTTTCCCTTTCCCTCTCCAAAATATAATTAAGATTAGAGTGGGCAGTAGACTCAAATCTACTAGAGTTGACTCAAATCCAAAAGATGCCTTATTGCAGGGGTCCCCAACCTTTGCAACTTTAAGTCTGAAGGACTTCAGCTCCCAGAATTCTCCAGCCAGCAAAGCTGGCTGGAGAATTCTGGGAGCTGAAGTCCTTCAGACTTAAAGTTGCAAAGGTTGGGGACTCGTGCCTTATTGTATCAGGCAAGGCTTTTTTGTACTTTTGTTTCTTTTTGTTAAATGTGTTGGTTTAGCTTCTCCTCCATTGAATCTATACTTTTGCTAACAATTTAGTTGTATGCCTATGTCCTGTGGGGTATGGTATGAATAGTGATCACTGAATAAACAAAAATTAACAACAAAAAATGGTTCCCCCCCCCCTAATTCATAGATTACATATAGGAGTCATAAAAAGCATAAAGATCATCAAATTGGATAGTTTTAAAAGAAGCATAGGCAAATTCATAGAAAATTAATATGTCTGGATTTCTATTTATAGTAGGTATATTATTTCTCAAAATGCCAACTGATGGTGAAAATGAATAACTTATATATTATTATTCATGACTATCTGCCATTTTATTTAGCAGCTGTTTAGCTGCCAAGAGAAACATAGAACTAAATAGGAATTTACAATGACCCATTGTTGAATGTTTACAATAATTTTGACTATGGCTTGAATGATCTCCCACCTACATCTGATTACATCAAAATGGCACCTTACGAAACTCCTCTCTTCTCCTCTATTACAGATGGATAACTTTACAATATGGCTTGATGCCATTTAAAGGGAGATCTAAAATTTCATTAACATAAATTCTTGAGTGTCTACCTTCTGAATCCTGTATTATCATATTGACATGCTAAACCTCCAAGGAGATGAAATACATGATTCTTAGTAAGCAAGCATCAAATATTTTAGAGGAGGAAACAATATGGCACTCATGAGGGTAGCAGAATGCTACATTAAAAATAAACCTCTTAAAAATAAGGAAGGACAATGTCTTTAGCTATGAAGAAGACAGGGCAAATCAAAACTAAATGGGTGTCGTAGGTTGCTTGGCAGATGGTTGTCTCCCATAATATAATCTTGTTAATCTTCTTAGCATCCTTAGAAATCACAAACAGTTGGAACTGCTTGTACCAATATTACCTCATTTTCAGTTGTAGTCCAACTGATTTGAGGGAGGAAAAAATTCATTGTTTGGGACTGCCCATTGCATATGCAAAGAAGCCAGGGATGAAATTCAGCAGGTTCTGACAGGTTATGGAGAACAGGTAGCAGAAATGTTGATTACTTCGGAGAACTGGCAAATGCCACCCCTGTCTGGCCCCAGGAATGGGGTGGGAATGGAGGTTTTGCAATATCCTTCCTCCAGGAGTGGGCTGGGAATGGAGGTTTTGCAGTATCCTTCCCCTGGCATGCCCACCAAGCCACGCCCACAGAACAGGTAGTAAATTAAATTTCACCACTGATAATGGTAAAAGTCTTTGCCTGATCCTTGAAACTTGTTACCTATCAAAGGTGAACATGGTCAAGTAATATGGCTTGGTGCTTGGCAGTTTCCTACAAAGCAGCGGTTCTCAACCTGTGGGTCGTGACCCCTTTGTGGGGTCAAATGACCCTTTTACAGAGGTCACCTAAGACCATCGGAAAACACATATTTTCGATGGTCTTAGGAACCAAGACACAAGGTTTATGGTTGGGGATCACCACATGAGGAACTGTATTAAAGGGTTGTGGCATTGGGAAGGTTGAGAACCACTGCTATAAAGACACTAACATTCTCCTGGCTCTATTAACTAAAAAGAAGTATCACATTCAATATCAGACATGCTAAACCTTATACCTTCTAAATATCCATATCCATTTGCTGAAGTGTTGGCATTCAGATCTCCTGCCTTCTTCAATATTGACATGAAAGAAGATTGCTTACAAATCTTATATGTAACATATCAATCAAGTTATATAGTTACATCCCTTTCTATAGAGAGACAATTGAGAACATCCTGTCATATTGAATTACAGTCTGCTATGGAAACATTACTGCTTGCGACAGGAAGGCGGTGCAGAAAGTGGAGATGTGACAATGGCAGAAAAGATTATTAGTAGTTCACTTCCTTCTATTCAGGACATAGCATATAAACGATGCTTGAGCAGAGTCCACAGCATTGTCTGGAATGGTACACATTCTTTTCATGATCTGTTTTCATTGTTACCTTCTGGAAGGAGAGGTTGTGGTATCCGAAGCAGAACATCTCAATTCAGTCCCAGTGGCATCAACCATGTGAACTCACAAGCTTCTTATTTCTGCTATGTATTCAAAAATGTCCTCTGATTTTATATATACACAAACACACATGTATGTATGTATGTATGTATGTATGTATGTATGTATGTATGTATGTAATAGCATGTGTGTATGTATGTTATGTAGAATATATAACATAGGGATAGAATCTAGATCACGTGAAGTGTTAATACCACTGTATAGTGCCTTGGTAAGGCCACACTTGGAATACTGCATACAGTTTTGGTCGCCACGATGTAGAAAAGATGTGGAGACTCTGGAAAGAGTGCAGAGAAGAGCAACCAAGATGATTAGGGGACTGGAGACTAAAACATATGAAGAACGGTTGCAGGAGCTGGGTATGTCTAGTTTGATGAAGAGAAGGACCAGGGGAGACATGATAGCAGTGTTCCGATATCTCAGAGGGTGCCACAAAGAAGAGGGAGTCAAACTATTCTCCAAGGCACCTGGGGACAGGACAAGAAGCAATGGGTGGAAACTAATCAAGGAGAGAAGCAACTTAGAACTAAGGAGAAATTCCTGACAGTTAGAACAATTAACCTCTGGAACAGCTTGCCTCCAGAAGTTGTGAATGCCCCAACCCTGGAAGTCTTTAAAAAGATGTTAGATAGCCATTTGTCTGAAATTGTATAAGGTTCCTGCCCACACAGGGGGTTGGACTAGAACAGGGGTCTGCAAAGTTGGCTCTTTTAAGACTGGTGGACTTCAACTCCCAGAGTTCCCCAGCCAGCATAGCTGGCTGGGGAACTCTGGGAGTTGTAGTCCACCAGTCTTAAAAGAGCCAACTTTGCAGACTCCTGGACTAGAAGGCCTACAAGGTGCCTTCCAACTCTGCTATTGTATTATTGTATATATGGATATGGGTAGATACATAGTTTCTTTTGAGAGCAGTAGGACAACAGAATTTTGTTTTAAATGTGTACCAGTATACCCACAGTAAAAAATGACAATGAAGCTTATCTTATCTTATTTTATCTCATCTTAACTTATCTCATCGTATCCTATATATAACTGTATTATCCATCAAGAATGAAGCTCCTGAACTCCCTGGAGGTGTTTAGAAAATGGCATCAAGAGATGCAGATTTTGTTTTTACCTTGACTTGGCAAGCTGTGTATTCTGAAATTCCCTGCTTGATAGGAAAGGAACAGAAGCAATGTTTCTGTTTAATTTGATAACCCTACAGGAAAAGCCTCAACGGGCTATCCATAATGAAGAAAAATAAAACAAAACAATTCCTTTCACATTTAATAATGTGAAAACAGTTTTTAGATTTTTTTTATGCCATGTTAAATAAACCATTTTTATCATAGTTCATGGGAAATAAAATATTAATCATTACACTCTGCAAAAAGTCTCCTATCCACTTCATAGTTGGATCTTTAGCTACTAATCCTCCAATTTAAAATAAAAAGTAGAGGAAGTTGTGATAACATTTAAATAAATTATGGTACACTCCTTTAAAATCTCTTTTTAAAAGATCTGTGGGAGAATTGGTCTTGTTTTTTTCCATAAAAACTGAAAGATATTATTAAAAAGTATAATTGGTTAATAATTAAAACATGCCAAATTTCACAGAAGTTAATAGTATAAAAATTTTAAATTACACTAAATAAATTTTCCCAAAAAAAAAGATTTGCAAAAGATTCTCTGTTAAACTCCTTCCCACTCACTATCTACCATTGGAATTAAATTGATGTTAGTGTCACTCTTATCTCAATGTAATGTTTTTCAATATCCCCATATTCTCCTCTCCCCTCCCCTCCCTTCTCCTCTTTCTCTTCTCCTCTCCTCTCCCACTTAAAGCTCTTCAATTTTGTAATGTGACCAATGACAATATTTTTAAAAACATTTGTTTAAATTCTAACTGTAGTTCTATTGCCTTTGTTTCCATGTTCATACCCTGCTATCTAGAATTAGAATTCACAGTGTCTATTATCAGATTTATATAAGGCTGCTTCTTGAACTTGTCTTGTGAAAGAGTTGTACTTGGTGGTGACATGACTTGTTTCACTGAGGTGGAGAAATAATTTGATTTATCTTGACAAGAATGGATCACTCCCTTTATAATTCACGCTTATTAAATTGCCAGGAGCAGCTTACAACAATTACTCTACACAGAGACTGGTTTTTATTCTTCTAGTATTCTCATAAATAGGTGGAACATCACTTCATCATGTTGTTGTACGGTACTTTAAAAATCTCAACTACAAAGATGTGCCCTTAAATGATATTTTCTGCATTAATCACATGTTCCATGCATATAATCATACTGAGTTTTAGTGAAGCACAGACACAGCAACTATATGAATACCTTTATGTATGATTGTTGCCTTTGTGTTTTCTTTGTACCACTCTTCTTTTTCCAAATAAAATTCAGGTGAACAGGAAGGCACTTTATGGAATTTGTAAAATCTTCCATATAAAGGACCTTGGATGTCTTCTAGTCCAATCCCTGCTCAGGCAGGAAACAAATGGTTGTCCAATCTCTTCTAAAAAAACGTCCAGTGTTGGAGACATTCTGAGACTAATCTGACTCCTAATTGATTTCCAATGCACGGAGAAACCAGGAAAAAAACTGTAAACAAGGAAAGTTTCATATAGCAGTATATTGAAATGGGCAATTGGTGACAAAGTTTCTTGTGACCATCTCAGATTTTTATTTGGCTTTTCCATAGTTAATAGCAGTGGGGAGAATAGAGTAGAGTAGAGTAGAGTAGAGTAGAGTAGAGTAGAGTAGAGTAGAGTAGAGTAGAACAGAACAGAACAGAATAGAATAGAATAGAATAGAATAGAATAGAATTCTTTAAGTGTGATTGGACACACAAGGAATTTGTCTTTGGTGCATATGCTCTCAGTGTACATGAAAAAACATTCATCAAGAATCCTAAGAACACTTAGTGATAGTCATACATTACTAAATAAGCAATCAAATCATACTAGGAAACAAATAAAACAATATAATGTACTCCAGAGCTAACCTTTTACTGCTGCGAGAGTCCCCGCTCTCGCAGGTCTGGCCCTCTACACTATCGAGGGCCCGTCTTGATGAGGGATATATTAATCCGGAGAGACGGGCGAAGCGCGGCCTTAGGGGATTTTTAATTGGTAAATTATTGTCTATTTTAGGGGGTCCCAGGGAGGGGGGTGGGCATAGACAGATAGAGACGACAGAACAACATGAAAGAAGGGGCCGGACCAGTAGCCGACGGGAGGAGACGGAAGGATCCGATATGAGGGGGGAACTACGAGTCGTTCCGCCGGAGGGCATACCAATCCAGACGGTCGTGGGGAGGGGCAGGGCCGAGGGGAGACAAGTTCCATCCTCCCGGTTGGTGGCACGTAGCCGTTGGTTACAAACGGTCGGGTGCCACAACCCCCGCAGGCTAGGTGGTCAGGGGATACAGAGCCAGGGCCTGCGGCTGATGTTTTGCAATGCCAGGTCTGTGGTCAACAAAGCCCCCCTCGTTCATGACCTTGTGTCAGAGGGGGAGCCGGACCTGGTAGGAATTGCAGAGACCTGGTTGGGCCACGAGGGAGGACTTCCCCTCGTTGAAATGTGCCCACCAGGTTACTGCGCTTTTTATCAGCCACGGGCCCTAGGCAGGGACGGTGGGGTAGCAGTCATTATCAAGGAAGGCCTTGAGCCGAGAGAGACCCTTGTGCCTCAGACTACCGGTTGTGAGTCCCTCTGCGTGAAGTGGGGCCTAGGGAGGCAGTTGGGCTTGCTGGTTGTATACCTGGCTCCCCGCTATGTGGCAGCAGCCCTGCCCGAGCTCCTGGAGGTAATCGCTACGGTGGCAGTTGAGACCCCCAGACTTGTAGTCATGGGGACTTTAATCTGCCATCGTTGGGCGAATCATCCGAGGCAGCTCGAGAGTTCATGGCCTCCATGACGGCCATGGACCTGACCCAACTAATTCAAGGCCCCACCCACGAGGGTGGACATACGCCGGATCTCATCTTTGTCTCGGGCCAATGGAAGAGTGATCTGAGTTTAGGGGATATAGTCATCACACCCTTGTCATGGTCAGACCACTCACTTCTCCGACTCGACCTTCCGACCGCTACTCCCCGTCGCGGGGAGGCGGAACCAGAACTTCCTACCTGGTTTCGCCCCAGGCGCCTGATGGACCCTGTTGGGTTCCAGACGGCGCTTGGGCCACTTCCTGTACCCCTGACCCGCGCCCTGATGGAGGACCTCATGGCCGCATGGAATATTGCGACCACGGGAGCCTTGGATCGGGTCGCGCCCTTGCGGCCTCTCTTGCGGCGCTGAGCCGCCCCGGCTCCTTGGTTCACCGAGGAGCTGAGGGCGATGAAACGCTGCAAGAGATGCCTAGAGGGAAGATGGAGGGCTACTCACTCTGAATCTGACCGGACACAGGTAAGAGCCCATTTACGGACTTACATTGTGGCGCTGAGAGTGGCCAAATGCCATCATTGCGCCACTCTCATAGCATCCGCAGAAAACCGCCCTGCCGCCCTGTTTAGGGTGACCCGTTCCCTCCTGCAACAGAGGGTGCGGGAAGCCCCGCTACAGGGTAGAGCAGAGGAATTTGTGACTTTTCTGCAGGACAAAACCGCTCAGATACAGAACGAGTTAGCCCCCATTCGTGGCCCAGTGGGATGCCACGAGGCTGATCTTGTTTGGGAGGAATTTGACTCCGTTGCTTCCGAGGATATGGACAGGTTACGTGGACGACTGCGAGCCACCACATGTTTATTGGACCCGTGGCCCTCCTGGCTTGTACTGGCATCCTGGGAGGTGACACGAGGCTGGCTCCAAGAGGTTGTCAACGCTTCTTTAAGCGAGGGTTCCTTGCCTGCTTCCCTAAAAGAGGCTATGGTGAGGCCCCTCCTTAAGAAGCCCTCTTTGGACCCAGCTCTTTTAACCAACTATCGTCCCGTCTCCAACCTTCCCTTTTTGGCGAAGGTTGTTGAGAGTGTGGTGGCACAACAGTTTCCCCGTCACCTGGAGGAAGTTGATTATCTAGACCCGCGCCAGTCCGGCTTTCGGCCCGGGCATAGCACCGAGACGGCATTGGTCGCGTTGGTGGATGATCTCTGGAGGGCCAGAGATGGGGGTTGTTCCTCCATCCTGGTCCTATTAGACCTCTCGGCGGCTTTCGATACCATCGACCATGGTATCCTATTGCATCGGCTGGGGGGGTTGGGGGTGGGAGGCACCGTTTTACGGTGGTTCTCCTCCTACCTCTCTGGCCGATCGCAATTTGTGTTGGCAGGAGAGCAGAGGTCGACCCCGAGACCCCTCACATGTGGGGTGCCTCAGGGGTTGGTCCTCTCGCCTCTCCTGTTTAATGCATACCTGAAGCCGCTGGGTGAGATCATCCGTGGTTTTGGGGTAGAGTACCATCTCTACGCTGATGATACTCAGCTGTATATATCTACCCCAAACCACCTCAACGATGCCGTAGCGGTGATGTGCCAGTGCCTGGATCTGGATGGGAAGTAACGGACTCAGGCTCAACCCGACCAAGACCGAGTGGCTGTGGTTTCCGGCTGCCCGATTCAACCAGCTCTCTCCACGCTGGCCATAGGGGGCGAACATCTTGCCCCTGTGGATGGGGCGCGCAATTTGGGAGTCCTCCTGGATACCCGGCTGTCTATGGAAGAGCAAGTGACAGCCATGGCCAGGAGGGCGTTTTACCAGGTTCGCCTGATTCACCAATTGCGCCCCCTATTGGATCGGGACGCCCTTCGCACAGTCACTCATGCCCTCGTGACATCCCGACTGGACTATTGTAACTCTCTCTACATGGGGCTCCCCTTGAGGTGCACCCGGAGGCTTCAGTTAGTTCAGAATACAGCCGCGCGAGCAATTATGGGTACTGCAAGGTATACCCATGTAACACCGCTCTTGCACGAGCTGCACTGGCTGCCTGTCGTCTTCCGGGTGCGCTTCAAGGTGTTAGTTATCATCTTTAAAGCGCTCCATGGCTCGGGACCTAGCTACCTGCGGGATCGGATCCTGCCGCACACATCCTCACGGCCAATTCGCTCCCACAGAGAGGGACTTCTCCGGGTGCCGTCCACTAGACTTTGTCAGCGGGCGACGCCCAGGGGAAGGGCTCTCTCTGTGGCGGGCCCGGCCCTCTGGAACGACCTTCCCCCCGATATTAGAACAACCACGGACCTCCGCTCCTTCCGCCTGAAATTGAAGACTCATCTTTTCCGCCTGGCCGGCCTAGGGTAGTCTCTCTCTCTATGGGTTTTTTAATGTTTATTTATATTTAGTGGGGATTTTTAATTAAAGGTATTTTAGCACAGGAATTAGTTTAATCTGTTTTAAATTGTATGTATTTTGTATATTTATTGTTCTTATTCTCCCTGTGCACCGCCCCGAGTCCCTGTGGGGAGAGGGAGCGGTTAATAAATTCAACTTTATTATTAATATAAATCATAGAGATACAAGCAACAAGGTTATAGTCATAAGTGGGAGGAGCTAGGTAATGGGAAGAATGAGAAGAAGAATAGTAATACAGTCTTCATAAATAATTTACTTTACTTTGACAGTGTTGTAGGAATTAGTTGCTTAGCAGAGTGATGGCATTCAGGGGAAAAACTGTCCTTGTATCTTCTTGTTCTGGTGTGCAATGCCCTATATCAGGCATCGTCAGGAAACTTTGCAGCGTCATTTTGAAGGTAGAAGTTGAAACAATTTATGTCCAGAGTGTGAGGGGTCTGTAGATATTTTTACAGTCCTCTCTGACTCTGTATACAGTGGAAAACTGGGCTGGTTGCAGTAGTGGGTTCTTTAGGGTACTTCTATATCCTATAAGATTATTCACAGATCCTGTTATCCAGTCTCCAATCTTGCATTGAATTGGTGCTGATTGAATAACCCTGAGTTTTAGTTCAAATTATTGCCATGAAAAACATTTAATCTCTCACTCCTTACTATTTTGGTGGATATATGTCTACCCACTTTCCCATCAATATACCAACATTTTGCTTCTCTATTCAGAATTGGAATATATTAAGAAAGACTACTTTATTGTGTTTTATTCTCTAGAAGAAATGGTAAATATTTATTTACTGGTTTGTTATTTTTAAAACATTGGAAGTTCTGCTTAACAGTTTCCCAAATTTCATTACCATTTAAAGCAAAGCAAGCAAACATCACTGAAAATGGCAGCAGAATACAAATTCCCTGAGGTCAGGGAATAAAATATATTTGCAGCAAAACAGACTTTAGAATACATTGTGAAAGGACTGAACTAATTAAAAAGGGCTTTTCCTGGCACCAGAAAGATAAAATCAAAATCAACAACAACACCTCTTCTGTTGATCATGTACATCATTATACCATCACTAAAAAAGTTTCAGATTTTTAAAAAAAATGATATATAAATGTTTATGTAGAAATAAATGGATTTTCCAGGCTTTGAGCAATGATCCAAAATGGCAATTCTGCTCTGAAAAGGTAGATGGGCTGTGTGACCTGGAAGTACAGAGTCTATAAATAGAAGTTCCATTTGCTTGTAATATGATTACTTTTATAATGCAAAGTATTATAATTGATATTAGATGTCTATTGTAATGGACAACCATTACAATATACGTCTTCTTATTTCTTTTGATACTTTGTGATGTTCCAAACATGCTGAAGCACTTAATAGTGTAAAATTGCTCTTTGTGAAATATAATGTCATTGGAGCGCTGGAAAATGAGTTTTCCCTGAGGGAAAACATAGTCATTCAAGATGTCTACAGGAGGTGTTAAAATCAAATTGTAATCACTATTCTCTTGTGCCAATTGGCTTTGCCCTTTCACTGTTATTGTTTTATTTTATTATTTTATGATAGCAGGAACTCCTGCTTAACAGCTTCCCAACTGCCTGCCTCATTTTATATAGGATTATAACATTTAAGACCTCCTTCCCTCACTTCCCCAAACATTAGTAGCAAGTCCATTGGCCGCAGATGATACTTCTGAAATGTTCTAGGCCAGGGGTCTGCAAAGTCGGCTCTTTTAAGACTGGTGGACTTCAACTCCCAGAATTCCCCAGCCAGCTATGCTGGCTGGGGAACTCTGGGAGTTGAAGTCCACCAGTCTTAAAAGAGCCGACTTTGCAGACCCCTGTTCTAGGTTGAGTGAGTCATTCTAAGATGAAGAAGAAAGGCTACAAGAGTAAAAGATATTGTGTAGCAGTAAGTGACAAAAGAAAAGTAGGAATATAAGTTAGACAGGTTGAGAAAAAGTAGGTCAGTGCACTAAAACTTTTTAATTAAAGGCAAGTGAAGTAGACTAATGTTTATGGAATTTGATCCCAAAAGAAATAAGGTTGACTCCCACAGTCTCCTTTTAGACAACTGAAGATATACGTGTCATCTCTCATTTATAAGTTCATTTATAATCAATCTATTCCAAACCTGAACTGTCTTTTAAACTGCTTGTTGCACCAATTCCCTTTTTAGAAATGAACCATATTTCAATCAATCAAACCTTGGAGGTCTTCTAGTCCAATTCCCTGCTCAAGCAGGAGATCCTACGCCATTTCAGACAAGTTGCTTTCCAGTCTTTTCTTTAAAACCTCCAGTGATGAAGCACCTACAACTTCTGAAGGCAAGCTCTTCCACTGGTTAATTGTCCTCACTCCTTAATCCTAGGTTGCTTCTCTCCTTGATTAGTTTCTATCCATTGTTTCTTGTCTTGCTTTCTGGTGCTTTGGAAAATAAGTTGACCCCCCTCTTCCTTGTGGCAGTGCCTCAAATACTGGAATATTGCTATCCTGTCACCCTTAGTCCTTCTTTTCTCTAGACTAGCCATACCAATTCCTGCCATATCAATACTTTAATCAACTTAATTGCTCTTCTTTATTTTATATTTATATTTATTTTATTATTTAAATTCTCACTTCTAATAATAGTTGGTTTTATGATAACACATTTTCTCTTCAGAACAAATTAGTTTTTATGGTGATCATTTGGGGCAATGCTAATGGGCATACAATGGCAATGTGCATACATTTTGAACCAACAGCAACTGAAGAGGGGTTTGAGGGAGATGGTTAAATAGCACCGTTTGTGCTGACTCTAACGGCATTCATGACCAGATCAAAACATCAGTCATAGCTACCTTTTTTTGGTATGTGTGTGGAAGTCACATTCATGGTACAAAGTTGTGAGTTTTACTATACTTTCACATATACTCACAATTGACATTTGACATTTCCTGTAACATTTACCCCATCAATAAAAAAAATCATTTGTGATTTAGAGAAAGTCAGAGCAACATTAAAATGTGAGTTTGTGCATAAAGCTTTAACTAAGCATTTTACAATGCTGGCTAGTTGTGAATACCTTGCTATTTTTTTAAAAAAAGAAATGTATCTCAATTTCTATTATTCTAGTATAGAAATATCACTAAATGCCCAATAGATGAAACATGTCAATTAACACAGTATCAAGACATTTCAGCCAAATTGGTATATTTTCCCATCAGGGCACCTGACCCAACCATTGATTAATACCAAAGATATTTGGTGTGTATGGGCTAACACTCAGGAAAATAGTTAAAATGTTCAAATTGTTTTTTGAAGTTTTTCCCCCCATGAGATTTTGCAAAGCAGTTTCTTGTACAAGCTTTTTCAATGATATGCATTAATTTATTCACCTAAACATAAACATGTTTTATGGAATTATTAGCAATATGCACTACATAGGGCAATTTCCTGCTGAAACAAACCAACCAGCAACTATTTATAAATTAATGGCATATAGCTGCTCAAACCTAATGGATGAAAGGTTTCTATGCAAATATTAAATAACTCCTTCAAATCATATACCTTTAAAAAGGCTGTAATATAAAACTTCTCTTCTAAAGTTATTTTTATCAGCAGTGCAGTGTATCCTATTAAAAGGTTATGCTAGTGTGGAACACATTAACTGTACACCCTCCCTTCTTTTTCATGGGTTCATTCAAACCACCTTAATAGAATTCTACTCAGAGGACTCTTCTGCTAATGAAAAATAATTAGGCACTTCTCTTTCCGTCTATGTCCTTGAAAAAAAAACAAAGGCACAGAAAACTATGAGAACAGCAGCACTGTGAGTTGATCCAAAGACTTATTTCTGTTTGTAAGCAAGCAAGTCTACATCTAATCATCTATATGAGATTATTACCAAAATATCAACAATCCTTCCAGAGGAAAGGAGCATGGGTTAAATTTTTATATGTTGGAAGTGTTCATAGAAAACCGAGTCATGTATTTTGGCCTAAGATATGCATATCTACTTGATTCATGGAGAAAATCTACATATGCATATCTACATATCTGATCTACATAAGAGGCCATAATGATTTGATGGTACATATTCAGCATTTTGTAATTCTTTGGTTTAGTAATCATAAGGTTGCAATTAATGTATGGTATTGGAAAAAGAAATAATGGTTAAAGATGTAAAACTGATATTAAAATATATTCTGAAAATCTATTTTTCTATTCCAATCTGTGCCATTACAAAATATTGCATCACTATCAACTCTTATTTCTAGACAATAAAATGTTGCAATTGTGTATGGAATAAAAATATATAATATTCATTGCTGCTGACCTTTGACTTTAGAGGAAGAATATCTAGATGACTGGTTATCATATAAATGTTGGCAGCCTGGACTTCTGTTAAGTAAAGGGAATAATAATTTTGACTGATTTTCTGTATAAAACTTACATCTTAATATGTTCAATCAATTCTGTCTTCCAGGTCAGATGGGCAAAGTCTTTGAGGAGTTGATATATTATTATATGTGCCCTGTAGGACTGCAGGTGGAAGGGCATCAAGCTGACTCTAATAAATGGCTATTGAAAAGAAGTGGTTTTAAGTAGTCTGCAGGGGAGTAGCTTCAATTTATTCATATGGAATGGAATTGTCTACTGATTTGACTTAATTCTTCTTGAAACTCATCTCTGCAATCCTCTTAACTACTCCTCTAACTTCATGTAAGGTGGAGCAAAGTGAGGGCTCAGAGGAGAAGTGTAACATGCTATTTCTCCCCAGAAATGCTTATCATTTCAATAAAGATTGGAATTTTCTTTGTGTGTGTGTGCACAATCTGTTCTAGATTGCTGAACATCAATGAATAATTTATTTAGATATAAGATAAGCTAGTCAATTAATGCATGTGAAATAATCGCATGTCATGTAATTTAAGGACACTTCCTCTACTGGAAAACAAAGTATGGACTGCAAGGTGACATTATTGAAGAAAGTTTTGCTTATTAACTGCATTCTGATTTAATAATATAAAATGGACACTACATAGTATGGATAATAAGTTATTGTGTATAATTACTATGAGTACAAGGCAAAGTCTATATCATTAATTCAATTAAGTCAATAAGAAACAACTCATTGTGAAATAAAACGTTCCAGAAAAAAGTCAAAGGAATTATATAGAGAATTACTGCTTTCTTTGTGTCATTCAAAACTCCTGTGGTATGAGCACATGGTTAAAAAATGAACTCAGGAATTTCATCGCTGTTGATGAAAAATGCAATTGCCAATATGTAGCAATGTAAGAGCACTGAAGGGGTAGGAGAGACAAAAGGGAGGAAAAAGAGAGAGAAAATGTATGTTTTTCATCAAGCTCATATTGTTGTGGCCTATTGCCACTGAAAATGAATTCTGTATAAAAAGAAAGTGAACAGGATGGCCATTTTTCACTTGCATTGCAACAGTAAGAAACGTGGGGAACATTTTCTGTTTAGATTAGCATGTTTAATGCTTACAGCATTGTCTCTAAAATGATCCATATTTGGACAGCATTGGTATCCAATGGATAGCATTGAACAGTTGCCTAAAGTGTGCATAAACAGTTGCAATTCATTCTGCTTTGACCCTAAATATTCCAGGCTCACAGCTGCGGGATAAGTAGATCAGAACTTGCATTTGTAATGGGGTATGGACAATATTGAGGACATCACTTCCATTCTTCCTTTAAAAAAAAAAAAGTAGTATTTTAACATGTTTAATAATAATATACACATACACAGCATTAATTTGGAGCTTTTAAAAATATATTGGTTTTTAAAGGCTGCTCTAAACTGGGAAAACAGACAAGAAATAGGCTGCTGAATATATATGTATTTAAGGATCCTTATATTATTTTTTTACTTTAAATTCATCATCATTTTCAACCACAAAATGGTTATTATTACTAATGAAATAAAGCTTTCAGTGTCAGAGAAATACTGGCACATTTCCTTCCTACATTTATCAGGATTCTTTTTTTTTCTTTAAATGAATTAAGGCTGGACATTAGGAACCCATTAGCAACCTTTTTATAAAGAAGTGTTTTGCTCTGACATTAACAAGGATGTAGAGATAGTTGTGAAGTATTCAGTAGAAATGGAGGCAAAGAAGAGGAGCATAAGCCATTGCTTGACAAATTAGATAATACAGCTTGATCATTAAAGAGAGGCTGGAATGCTATTAAGCCCAGAGTCTAACATTTTCTAACTGCTTCAATGATTACAGTGTGATATGAAAAATCTTGTTCATCAAATATTTCAGTTATTGCTGTGGATAATGCAGGATTAAAGAATGACTTTCAGCACATGATATAGAGGAATGCTTTGGATAGTCTCTCCTTTTTAAAAAAAAAAAGTTGTAAGATTGTAACAAAATCTGCAATTTAATCAGAAACGCACTTCCTTCCAGGTTGCCATGAGGAAATGCTATCCATGAAATGAAGGGTCATTGGTGAGCACTGAGCTTGCTTGTTTTCTTGCAGATATTTCATTACCCAAACTAGGTAACATCATCAACGCTAATAAGGAGTGTGGTTTTCTGTCTGTAGCAGAGATTACCTCCAAGGTTAACATCAGACCAAGAATCAGGTAAACAATACCCCAATCAAGAAACTGCCAACGAAGCCAACAGCAAACAACCCAACTAAAGAATCTCTAATGCCCCCACCCCCAACACTGGCAGACAAGCTGCAATAATATAAACTGCAAACCATACTCCTTACAAGCACTGATTAGGTTATCTGGCCTGGCATAGTTTTTAATTGATATAGTCCCGATTATAATAAGTTTAATTGCTTTTAGTATACTTTTTAGCACAGACCCACTATATTTAATCTATTTTTAACTTTTATATTGTCATTGTGTGTACTACCTTTTTTTTTTACTCTTTCTGTGCACCGCCCTGAGTCCCTCCAGGGAGATACAAACGCTAAATAAATAAATAAATCTAATTTGGGTAATGAAACATTTGCAAGACAACCAGCAAGCTCGGAAAGCACCAAGGATCCTTCATTTCAACCCTGACCTACAAATATTCTCCTTCATTTGTGACCATGAAATCTCAGTAAGTGCTCCACCAGCCTTATATGGGAGAAAAAGTATGTAGTGCATACAGTAATATGACTGGCATTGGAGAAGACATGGGATTCTACAAGATAATGTCTATGAAGATTTTTTTTCTGCACTTTACTCCCTTCTCCCTCTTGCAAGTGTGATAGTTCGCTCGTGACTAATTCCATCCATCCATCCATCCATCCAATTTGTATGCCACCCATCTTGCCCAGAGGCAGTGGTGGGGTTCAAATAATTTAACAACCAGTTCTTTACCTAATGATTTCTTCCAACAACCAGTTCACCAAACTGCTCAGAAAGCTAAGAGCCGATTCTCCCAAAGTGGTTCAACCTGGCTGAATCCCATCACTGCCCAGAGGTAAGTGCATCCTATAAGAATGAAACTTGTGAGAAGATATCCTGTTTGGAGATGATTGAATTGTAAATCTCTTCAGTGGGAACTGAATTTAAGAAGAAAAAGACTTTTTAAAGACACAGATTTTAAGACAATCACAACTGGGTGGATACCTCTCCTTGCCCCAAATAATGTCTTGGTTAAACACAGTATAATTTTTTTGACTTTTTGGCCATCTAGAGAGAGAGGTGGAAATGCCTTTTCAATTCATTCCTCTTCTCCCCAACAGGTGAAGTTTTTCAAGAAGAACTACAACAAGCTTTGCTTATTTTAGAGCAGGGGTGTCAAACTTGTGGCCTGCAGGCTGGATGTGTCATGCACGGGCCAGCCCCACCCCCATTTCAGCAAAGGGGGAAAAAGTTGCAATACAAGTTTAACACCACTGTGTTAGAGGGTTGGGTTTCACAGCCTGAAAGAGCCAGTCAGCTTCATCTGATGAGCTGGACCCACATCAGACAAATAATGATATTCAAATTATGTTTTTCTGAGATGGTTTAAATGTCTATTCCCAGGAGACCTGGGTTATGGAGCTTTAGGAACCCAGGGAGCATGATGAACTGATCCATCCCAACGTTAACAGCCATTAATAGTTACTATATATCTTACTTATTTCTGTGAACTTTTATGAAGTTGTGGAAACTTTGTCTACCATTAATTCTTGCAAAACATAATTATAGGCTAGCAAAATATTCTGGTCCTTCTTCCTCTTTCTCTCCCCACCTCCCATATCTATCTAGTGGAGATCTTTTCATACATTCTGGCTTCTAATCCCCTTTGTCGTTTATTGTTTTTACCCTAAACTATCTATTATTAGACTGACTTTTTAGTCGCCTTTCTCTCTTTTTTCTGCTATTCCCATTGAACTCCAGATTCCCAAACCTGTATCTCTACTCTCAATATACTTATTACTCTGTGGTTTGAACAGAACATATATTGAACTTGCCATCTTCTATAAAAGTGTACATAGTCCAATTACCAGCCCTCAGGGATAGTTCAATGCTGTTTCCTCTGTAATGCTAAGGTCTAGCATATCCACTGAATGCTACTTCTTCATCACTGCTATTTTCCCCTTTATTGCTATTTTCAATTAAGTATTATTTCATTCACCAAGAGCTTTGGGAATATTTTTCCTGTTTTCATTATTTTTTTCCCAGCATTGTTTACTTTTTTAAAGGCTTTCTACACTGAATAAATTTACCTGCTTTTTCATTGCTATTTCCTACTGATAAGAAAAGTTTCATATTCTTGTTTTTCAACACAATTTATTCATTTTCTCTTAGCCCTTCACAAGTTCCCATTTTTCTCCAGAATATTCTTCAAGTAAAGGATATTCTTTACTTGAAAATTCCACTTGTACACCAGTTCTGCTAGAAGTAGTGTCCTGGAGAAATGCAGACATTTGACTTTTAACCATGTATGAATCCATCTGACACATAGCTTATCTCTTGAGGGTGTTATTCTTCGCAGTGAACCAGACTTCTCCAAAAGGTTTTTCTCTGTCACTGCCTGAGTGATTTTGTGTTTTAATACTGTACATGATCATGTACCACTCTTTTTTTTTCTTGTTGAAATTGTGAACACATTAAGTAAGTGATGTGCTTGGACAGAGATAAGTGAAACATGGCTGAAGATATTTTTGCTAAAACTTCTACAGCTGTGTTTATGCTGTATAAGTTTGAGCAAAAACTTAATGGTGATGGAGTTGCTCTTTGGAATATCAGCATGAGTGTCAAACATTTTAGCACAAGTAAACAAACAAATAACATAAGAAAAATAAGAAAAGTACATTAGATAATATCTATCTGTCCACACCCGGAGACCGTGCCAGATGAAATGTGTGTGTGTGTTAAAGCAGGGGTTTCCAACCTTTGCAACTTTAAGTCTGAAGGACTTCAGCTCCCAGAATTCTCCAGCCAGCAAAGCTGTGTTAAAGAGCACAGGATAAAGTATTGATCTATCTTTCTTGTCCTTGAGTTTATAGGTGAAAAGCATGCACATATCATCAAACCAATATTTAAATATGATGTAACATAATATTTCAAGAAAGTCAAAACATAAGCTACAGTCAATATAAAATAAATCCAGAGTCCTTCAAACACCATTAAGCTTCAATACTGCATTCAATACTACATTAACATCTTAAATTTTATTTCTCTTCACAGTACTGTATTAATACACCTCAAGATCTTAAATCAAAGTAATATGATTGTGATCAACCCTCAAACAAATGTGCCAATGTCCCCTCCATTAAAATGAAGTTAATATCCTGTTGATATCTCTAGTGTTCAAAATATTCAAAATAAAATCTTTTGTTTAACTAAACCCACCTTACACTTAATACCTGTATATTTGATAAAAAATTAAACACTCTCATTTACTTAAACAGGATGCATTCTTTCTACATAGGTGTGTCCACATAGCTCACTGAGAGCTTCAAAGAACATTTCAGTTACCTACTCTGTAGAATACACTTGGGAGGCTTTTAGTATCACTTCATCTAATCTGTATGAATTTTTTTAATTCATTCTTAGTATAGGGGAGGAAAAAAACAAAGAAAGGCATCAGCTCTTCTAGCAAAATTGTGGGGTTTTTTTCCGTATAATAGTCCACATGGTATTGCAGGAAGTTAGCAACTCCTCTCCTAGAAAAATGAAATATCCTAGGAAATATTAAAAGGGCAGAATATTATGGTTCCCTGGATGTGAAAAGGGATAAGCATGTTTTTAAAGACAGAGTAGCTACCTGCAGCTTCCTCCCCCACTTTGTCAATGAGCCATTAAAGGCTGCTGGTCTACTTTACATAATAAAGGATTAGCCTTCCACAGCAACTCACCACATGGCATCTCAAACTAGGACTCAAAACACAGCCTAAAGAGTTGCCCCTGTGTGGCCTCATGGGAGTCTGACAATCAACCAGAATACATTTTTTCTTACACAGGAACAGGAAACAGAGAGGTGGGGCCAAACAGAATATAAAGTCAGGAATTTACAGCCCTTCTCTCTCTTCTCTTCTTCACGCAACATCTGGAAGCATGCCACCCCTTTTCTGTTCAGGAACTCAAGCTATGTGATGCTGTCTACCATTAAACCATCTTTCCAAGCAGGTTCCAGGTCTCCAGTGTCTTTTCCCCCACTTGGAGATGAACCCAGAAGGACATTTCCCCCAACAGTAGACATGTCTCTTCTACTTGTTCTGGAACAGGACTTATAATAATTGATGCTACTTCCTGTGGAAAGAGACAGATCCTTCCCCAGGACTCTCTCTGCTCCAGATGTCAGGTTTCCAAATAACATCCAAAATTAAATCAGAATCCAAGGCTCTAGGTTCCAATTTATTAGGAGAGTCATGTTAGCACATCTGTGAAAACCCAAATCTGAAAGCTTCCTGGTTATTCCCCACCCAGTTGAAAGTTCAAGATCTTGCCTCCACACCCACAAGTCCATCACAGGATCCACTGCCATGCTGGCAATTCCACCCATCCATTTCCAGTCAGGTGTAGAGACAAAGGATGACCTTGGATTCTAGAAAGGAACTTTATTTTGACAACATCACATTCTACTCCTTACTATTCCCCCTCCCAATTCTCCACTAATGAACCAGCATAGTAGAATAGAATATTAGTGTGGCAGGCCAAAGATCCCAAAAGGAACCGGCTTTCAGGCCTGACACCAGAGACTATACATTGTGGTTATGTCAATTCATGTGAACAAACTTCTTTTGCTAAGATTTTTGTAAGATTTTTCAGTATCTAAAGCTTGCTTTGATATTTGATATTTGTATTGTTTTTAAATTTTCCTGTGCGCCGCCCTGGGTCCTTTTTTAGGAGAGGGTGCGGGTTATAAATTTGAATAAATTAAAATAAATTAAAATTAAATTGATCAGGTGGGGGAAGAAAACAGTGGTACTGGATGCTTAATCCTTGGACCATGCTTCATCTAGGGAACCGTAGTACTATACATGCCTCAGTGGACATATCCTTTCCTGATGGCCTTACTTTAGTCACTCCAGAGGAGCCTGTAAACAGTGTAGGAATCTTTTTTTTAAAAAAACAATACTGTATGTAATTTTATTAAAGATGTTTAAAAGAGGAAATTAAAAAAAACTAATACAAAGTAAGAAAAAGGTCAAACACAACCTTTTTTTTAAAACAACAATTTTATTGGTTTTTACAAATTTTTTCAAAAGGAAAAGGGTATGTAGGATATAAAAGAAATATTTTAGGGCTTCCATGTCGGAGGTGGTGGTTGCCTCCGAGATTACATAAAGAATTTTTTTTCAATATAAGGTGGAAAGAGATACATACATATCTTATCATAAGTTTCATGCATTCAATCATTTGTTTCTGTTAGCATCTGTTTAGGAATTACAGTATATAAAGGTAAAAGAAAAATCATTTTTGTGATCTGACTTTTGGCTATTGTGTCTTCTTCCTTCCCACCAGTGGGCGGAGCCATGGTCCCTCCCGCTCCCCCATTTTCGTCCTCCAGGATTGAGGAATGTTTTTTAAGAAAGGCCTCCGCTTCTTCAATTGTTTTAATTCTTACTCTCCCCCCATCCCAGAACACCAACATTCCTTCCAGCATTGACCACTTGAACCACACCCCTTTTTAAGCAATTTTTTTGAAAAGAAGGATTATTTCCTTCTTATCTCTCGAATCTTTTTCGGGATCTGTTTCAAAATAGCAATCTCTTTCTGCTGGTATATCAAAGGGCCATCTCGCTGTGCTCTCAGAATCTCATCCCTTGTTGACCTTCTTACAAATTTAATATGTATCTCTCTGGGTACATCATTTATTCTGGCATATGCTGAATTAATTCTGTAAATCAGGTCTATGTCCCCCCAGATGTATTCTTTACTCTTTTTAGTATAATCTGCTAAAATTGTGCACATTAAATCTTTTAAATTTTCTGAATCTGATTCAGGAACATTTTGAAACCTTAAAAAGTAAGACATTCTTTTAAAATCCATTCTAGACATATGACCAGCAAGATCCACAATTTCTTTTTTAGAATCCTTTATCTCCCCCCTCATCTCAACTGCCCCACCCTCCAAACCATCAATTTTTGTTTATTTTCCATTAATGTTCTCTGTGTTTCCAAAAGTTCTAATCTTGAATTTATCATGTCTTTCCGGATTTCTTTTATTTCTTTCATTATATTTTGGAGGGTTTCCTCTATTGATGATTGATGAGTGTCCTCTCCAGCTGCTTCTTTCTGTATCATTGAAGTAATTTTAGGTTGCTGCTGTGTTGGGCTGGCTTTTCCAGAAGCAGGGGCGGAAAGAGATTTCCCATATGGAGGTTTCTTTGCTGCCATGGTGAAAGTTTTAAGTTCTTGTAAATAAGATGGTGTCTGGTGGGCGAGCAGTCCGTGAGATCAGAGAAAAGGAAAAGTCTGTATCCAAATTCAAAGTGTAATTTGCGTAAAATCCAGAGAGAGAAAGTTTTTCAATCCAATCCAATAAAATAAGAAGGCACACAGTGGGAGAAGTTTCGAGAGTCACTTGAGCTGGCTTGTATGTAAATTTTACAATCTTGTAAAGTTGAAGGAATGCTCAAACATCAAAGAGAAAAGTTTCTTGCTGGGAACAAAGAAGCACCATTTTTTCCGCCTCTGGCGGTTGCGAAGAATTAATGAAAGTCCATTTCTGCTATAACAAGACTCAGATACAAAGTATCAACCGCAATTCCATATATGGTAAAACTTTCATTTTCTACTAGTTAAGAATCAGATGTTACTTTCTCTCTCTCCCCATTTTACAACACCGCTTATTTTCTGAGGGGTTATTTTTGCAAACTCCCCCCTCTAATCTTCCTTTTTTTTAAAGTTGAAAGCATCAAAATCGATAAATAAACTCACAAGCCACTCAGTTGCAACGGAGCCTCGGTGCCTCCTCCAGCTCCGGCTTTTCAGCCCGCATTTCAATTGCTGCTGTTCCAGCGCTCCTTCGGCGAGAGGAAGTCTTCCCCCTGCATCTTGTTCTCCAGCTCCTGGGGCGAAGCGGGAACGCCCCCCCGACCAACGTTGGGGTGGGGGTTGCACCACAAGCCGCCCGTACAGTGGGGGCTCTCTACAGGAGCCCCCGTGCACCCGAAGGTGCCGCTAGAGAAAGCAAGCTGTGGACGTGTCTGGAACACGTCCGTCGTGTCCAGAAGCCTGAAACGGAATCGTCAAACACAACCTTGATGTGGCCCTCAGTGAAATCGACTTTGACATCCCTGCTTTAGATCAGGGGTCTCCAACCTTTGCAACTTTAAGTCTGAAGGACTTCAGCTCCAGAATTCTCCAGCCAGCAAAGCTTCAGACTTAAAGGTTGGAGACCCCTGCTTTAGATGATGTCTGAATCAAGAGAGAAGAAAAAAGGAAGACACTACTTCTTACCAATAAAAAATAGGAAGAAAAAGGCTCCAGGGCATCAGTTTTGCCATTTAGCTCTTTTACCCCTACCATACACAAAATGGATTAATAAGGACATTCTAGTAGAGAAAAGCAGAGATTCAGAACAAATACAACATTGTCTTATTATCTGTTCTTCAACCATCTAGCAACTAATCATTTCTTTGAATTATCCATCCGCATCTTCTTCCAGTTGTCAGGACCAGATTATTTTCTATGTAGCCACAATAATCTGGATAAGATCCACTCAGTCTCCAATGGATTCTTCTTTCTCACTGAAGCAAAGTTAGAACAATTCTAAGCTATACCTCTGAAATTAATGGAAAGAAGATACCTACAATAAGATTACGGTAGCAAATGGACTTTCACTATATGTTTCTTGGAAGTACTAAAATTGGGTTTTTAGTATCCAAATGACCTGTATATGCAAGCAAAGATATCCAGAACTTTTTAATACCATCAAGTGATTGTATAGATTTTCACAACCAAGAACTAGTAACTTTATTTCCCCATATCCTAAAAATAAGCACACTTATTATATATAAGACAGAAAGACAGTCAGAGAGAAAGAAATAGAGAAAGAGAGAGAGCGAGGTCATTTCTTTATTAATTTGTACTTCTTTGAGATTAGTTTTCTGCAATACTTTGCAGCTATGTAAAGAATAAATAAATACTTTGAGAAGGGATAAAATGTAATTAGATTGTCCTTTTGTCCTCTGAATTTGATATAATTGTATACTTCCTTAAAAGCTGATTTAGCTTTGTGCTTATTGTTAGAGATTAACCTAAATTGGGGAGAGAGGGTGCAAATCTTGTCGTGGAATAGAAACTGCATAGGTAAAAATAGAAACAAAATTTAGCCTCTCTACAATGTAAAATATTTTTTTATTTATTAAATTTATACTGAAATTGTATACTGTTTTAGAGTGCCTGGAAAGTTCCTCCCCAATTCAAAATATGGCTTACATGATTAATCTGATAAACTGACATTTTCTTCTTCCATTTGCATATTTGATTTCAGCAATAATAAAAGCTAATTGCCCAGAATCCAATAGAAAATAATTATTCAAATGTTGCATTGGGAAAGTATGATGGGATTATGACACTGTATTAATTATTATTAAGCGCTGGAGAGGGGAATTAATGTGCTTATATAGATTTCTGATGTTGCTTTTGAGAAGCAAGCATTTGCACTGAAAGAGCAGAAGGGAGGAGGGTAATATTTTGGGTATTATAAAATGTATGACCATAGCGATGAACTTTTATTAAAGGTGCATAGAAACAACTTCAGCAGAGAGGTAGCCACAAGAGAAAATGTATGAAGCTTGGAAAGGTTTCATATAGCTATTTGTTTGGTAAGGGAAGTGTATCCCAAAAATGCTTGTCATGTTGCTTCCTTCAAAATTCCCTACAGATTCTCTGGGAGATCCTTTAACCCAGGGGTCTCCAACCTTTGCAACTTTAAATCTGAAGGATTTCAGCTCCCAGACTTCTCCAGCCAGCAAAGCTGAAGTCCTTCAGACTTAAAGTTGCAAAGGTTGGAGACCCCTGCTTTAACCCACTCAGAAAACAAAAAAGGTTTTTACTCTATCCCTTTTTCATGAATTTGTCTTCCTTGGAAGAGAGAATGGTTCACCAAAGTATCAGAAGAGATGTAGGAAACCTGGACATGGCTGTTTTAGCTTTTTCATTGGTCACTTTTGAAACTTTTGGAACCCCACTTCAATCCTTGAAAGTCAAACCAAAATCACATATATTTAAATGAAGCATATGCAAACTACTTTTACTTACCCAAATGCATTACTTAAAATTTAAGCAGACATTATGTATAAGGTATTCTTGATATTCTGAGTTTTTATTGATTTTTTTAAAATAGCAAATTATTCAGAATTTTAACAACATAGACATAAAGTAATGAAAGTCTGACATTCTAGAAGACCCTAATACCCAATACCTCTACAAAAGTTAGATTTAGATATTATTGTCTCCAGTCAATTCATTCCCTGATAAATAGGTTTTCTTTTCAGGACTTTGTTTCAAAGTACCGAATGTCCAGTGTCAGCAAAACACCACTTTTAAACATTCAAGCAGGTTTTTTTAAGCTGCTTCATTTCATTTTCAAACAAACAGCCAGAATTGGGGAATCTTAAAAACACGATGCTTGTTTTCATTACACCTTATTTAGAAGGGAGTCTCTTCAGAATTCAGATGAACCAGGAACTTAATCACAAGTCACACAAAAAAATAAGGACAAAACCTGCCTCATACATCCTCACGGCCGATTTGCTCCCACAGAGAGTGACTTCTCCAGGTGCCGTCCACTAGGCTATGCCAGCGGGCGACGCCCAGGGGAAGGGCCTTCTCTGTGGTGGGCCCGGCCCTCTGGAACGACCTTCCCCCTGAAATCCGAACAACTACGGACCTCCGCTCCTTCTGTCAAAAACTTAAAACACACTTTTTCTGCTTGGCCAGCCTTGGTTAGTCTCCGTCTAATAGGGTGAAAGGGATTTTAGGTAATTTATATTTGGGGATTTTAGCGCAGGGATAATCTAGTTTAATCTGTTTTTATTCATTCTATTTATGTATTTTTATAGTTATTTTAATTTCCCTGGGCACCGCTCCGAGTCCCCCAGGGGAGAGGATGCGGTATACAAATAAAAATTATTATTATTATTATTATTATTATTATTATTATTATTATTATTATTATTATTATAAAACAAAATGATGACAAAGGAAGAAAAGAGGTTTTTTTCTTGCAAAAAGAAGAGAAAATGAGATAACCTCAGGCCTGATTATCTATATATTCCAAAAGTTATTACAAAGGGTTTAATTGTTTCCTTTCTTCAACAATTGGTTGAGTTGTTTATTTAAAAAGAAGAAAGACTGTAACTTAATTAAAACAAATTTCTCTTCAGCTTCATGTAATGTTGATTAAATATAAATCAACACAAAATAGAACTTGTAACTCCTTTACTTAAAAACAAACAAATAAACAAAATCAGGCTATCTGATATTGTCCTGAAATCTGAAATGTGACATTTTCATTAATTCAGAGTCCTGATATGCAGTTTTTCCTGGTGATACTGCCAAGAACCAACTTGCTCCCTAGTTCAAATGTTTGGCAAATAGTGTACTAAATATTTGGGAGAAGGCAAGCAGATGTGTGCCAGACAGTTGATTTCATTTCACCAAGGGTCTGCATTCCCTTCCTCTCCTTTCCTCTCTTCTCCTCTAGGTGGTTATTTTAGGTTTGTTGTAGAGAATTTCAGAGTCAGCAGACTAGCAGTTACAGCCTTCTATCAGCATGTTGGAATTCAATGTTAACATTTCAAAACCTTTTGGCTGGCTTGCATGTATGCTGTTTTCTGCTAATGCTTCTTGGATTGACATGTTGCTGAAAATAATATTCCATTTCCTTGAACAGAGGAGACCATTTCCTAGTTGCTAATGAGATAACGATGCATGCAGATAGGCCATGAGTAGATACAGAGAAATAATAGGAAACTGTAAGAATCCAACTCACTAGCTTTAAGCTAGGTAAGATACGAAGTAGAGATGTGCAAGTCACTTTGTGCATACAATGCTGCTTTCAGATGTTCATTAATTAATTAATTAATTAATTAATTAATTAATTAATTAATGCAATCCTGTGCCAGTGCTAAATAGTGGTTTTTACTGTCTTTCCCCCAGCTCTCTTTCTGTCTTTCATTACGAGCCAGCCAGTTCAGGTATCTGTGAGTGCAGCTTTATATAGTGCTTTGCATGTGTGAATGAGCTCTTCAAGATCAATCTCAGTTGTAAAAACATGTTATAATAATAATAATAATAATAATAATAATAATAATAATAATAATAATAATAATAATAATAATTTTAATTTGTTGACTGCTCCTCTCCCCATAGGGACTCGGAACGGTGCACAGGGAAAACTAAAACAATAAATATACAAACACATTAAAAAAAAATTAAACATATACCTGTGCTAAAATACCCCATTAACATACTAAAATTCCCAGTTAAAACCCCATAGAGAGAGACTACCTTAGGCCGGCCAAGCAGAAAAGATGTGTTTTTAGTTTTAGACGGAAGGAGCGGAAGTCCGTGGTCATTCTAATGTCGGGGGGAAGGTCGTTCCAGAGGGCTGGGCCCGCCACAGAGATAGCCCTTCCCCTGGGCGTCACCCGCTGACAAAGTCTAGTGGACGGCACCCGGAGAAGTCCCTTAATGTTATGATATTATTGCTTAACCAACGCAGAGGGTTCAGATACTCTGATCATAACAGCACTAATCAATGGTTTATTTTAACCATGACGTATCAAATAAACCATGAATTTTCATATTGTGTTAAGTTATAAAGCATATCTTGTAAACTTCAGGGTATGGATTTATGCAGCACACTAAGCCCAAACCAAACCAAGCACCATAGTGATCAATCTGACTTTAATCTGTTTGGGCTATATCTTGCCATCCATGATTGCCCTTAACATTTGGAGAAAGTGTTGGCCATGCCCTGCATGGACAAGAGGAAAATCTGGGGATTCTGGTTTTTAAATTGTGATATGCCTTCATTAAATTTTTAAATTCAAAAAAGCAGAAGCTGCTTATTGTTATCAGCAGTCATATAAACATGGTTCTATATAAGCCAAAAAAACAAAACCCAACCCTCAGGCTACAGGTATCCTGCTCCTCCCTTAATGCAATGTATGAGAACTGCTTGGATTTTCAAAGGTTGACTTGAATATTACAATGTTCTGCTGGTTTTTGTCAGTATAGAAATTCTTTTCCACACTGACAAATTTTCCATACGTATCACCAGTTTGATAAAGAAAATTTGATTGTGTACAATCATGCTGGGCTAACAAATTTTGCTTCAGTATAACCAAACAATCCCTATTATGATCTACATTGTGTAAATCTATTGTGTCTCATAAAGCACATCATTAAAAATTGTATTACAAAGATATATAAATCTGGTGTATGTATTAAATGAATCTAATTCTTTTCTTTCTGAAATTGCTACTTGGCAATGAAGAGTCAGTTCCCAATCCTATTAGCTGTTATGTCTGGAAGTAGAGAATCTGCTCTGGATCTCACAGGGACAAAACTGCAACAAACTATTATGGACCCAAAAGCTAACCAGGCAACCAGGAATGGAGCAATGTAACTTATGCAGCAATGTATTTGCACCATATGAAGAGCACAGTACATTTTGTATTCCATGCATACTTCTAATTTAAAAACGGAGACTATTAAAAACATCACCAGTGCCTTTGGTGTCAAGGAAGGAAGGAAGGAAGGAAGGAAGGAAGGAAGGAAGGAAGGAAGGAAGGAAGGAAGGAAGGAAGGAAGGAAGGAAGTTAGACCTTCCAAAAAGTGCAACAAATTTGAATATACATTATCCACTATAAATCTGTTTCTATTTTTTAATCAGCATGCAAAAGTTATGCATTTAGAATCCACTATCAGAAGAAGCACATATTCTTGTCTGTACCTGCAGAGAGATAAAATATGAATTTTCTCCATCTTGATCTCATTTTCAGGCAGATAAGTTGCTAAATTAAACTGAGATGGTAGAGCCTGCTGTGGAATGTTTGAAGATTACAGATGTTAACCTTTGTGTCCTGCAGAAATTATTCTGTTACAGCAAAATTTTATCTTTCTTTCAAGTGCAAGGGGCACTCCACAATGTGGAGATAAAACATGTGCCCCAGCAAGAGGCAGGACTTAATGTGCGAACTCATCCCGATACTGTTTTCCACAGCAGGATTAAGTATACAGAACATATAAAATAATAAATTAAAAAAATCAGAAATCCTTTTATCCCTTCTCCTCATGCAGAGACTTTTATCTGCATATTGATCATCAAACTTTTTTTCAAATCAGGATTTAGGAACAAAATTATAGAGAACGTAGTTTTCAACAGGATTGATAAATTTTGTAGCATTAAACTGTTCCATCATTAAATTTATTTTCCAGCATATTTCTTTGTCAAGTTAAAAAAAAAAGGTCAAAATATATAAAACATGTGAATCCTGCTTTGGAAATCTCTAATGGATCCAGTTGCTTGAATTCATGACCATTCCACTCTTTCAGCAGAAACTTGTGTGTGTGTGTGATTCAGTGGTGGGATCCAAATAATTTAACAACTGGTTCTCTGCCCTAGTGATGTCTTCCAACAACCACTTCACCAAACTGCTCAGAAAGTTAACAACCGGTTCTCCCGAACTGGTACTATGTTTTTACCTGTTGCAGGTATCAAAAGGCCTATCCAAGTTACTTGAAGTAAATGGACAAGGAGACTTCAATTAAATTGGGAAAGCACCACAGATTGAGGAAGCAAAGGGACATGTAGAAAATTAAACCCTATTGGTGTATTCATGATGAATATTTAAAGATACCATTGATATTTCTTCTTGATTTACTGTTAATATCAAACAGCTTAGTGTCAGAAGAGTAAAAAGGAGAGAGAGAATAAAAACAGAATTTCTGAGCAAGCAATATTGATTTGTATTTATGCAGCTGTAATTTATAAAGCATGGAGCAAGGTGGGAGGGAAGCTTGTTTAAGATTGAATGCATACATAAACTAGCTTCCCTTTTCCAATGCTTTAGTGAACTTGTTTTAGCAATGTAAGTACACTCAATATCCATGATGATAAGCTTTCAAGAGCCAGCCATAATAATTCAAATATAGTTTTATACTTTAAGGGAATGGAGGCCTTAAGGCCTGGATAGCTTGCTAAATAAGGGAGCCATCTCCAATGAAAATTGCAAGGTTGGAGATGAATGTTATACTTTGGCTCATACTAAATTGGGGGACAGAGCTGCTGTAAGAGGGGAGGCCTTTTTTAAGCAATAGGATACTATTTCTGGAATGCATTATCCTTTCTCCTTTCTTCGGGTTTGGATTATTTTTTTTAACCTATGTTTTAGGGAACTGCTTTTTTAATTCATTAAACTGGTTTGCTCATCTCTGACATTGACTATAGTTTTACTGGAAACTTTGGTTTCCAGTAAAAGAACAATCTTTTTGACATTTGGATTTAGTCTTTAAATCCAAATCCCTTCAATAGTAATATCTTGCTTTGTAAATATAATTACATAATTACCACCTTTAATAGTATAATCTTTATTGTCATTGTACTTAAATACAACAAAATTGGTTAGGTCATACAGTACAATCTTCTAATGACTTTAATGTATTTGTTGGACAGCTAATTTTTCAAAAATATCCCTGTTAAAAGAAAAGATATCAACCAATTCCTTTTTTTGTCTAGAGTATTAGTTGACTGACTTAAGGCAATTTTTAAATCACCTTTTTAAATCACTGGAATTATTCAATTTCCTTTTACTGAATATTCCAATGTAAGAGGTATTCAAATATGGACAGGATTATTTTTGTATTTATATTTCTTTTGCAGTCCATTTATTTCACTCATAATTACAGTGCAGCCCTAGTCATGAGCCGGGGTATAGCATCCTAAACAATTACAATTTATGAACATGATAATAACAAACTTACAGGGTAATAGCAGAACATTAAAACCTGAACGCTGGACTAAGAAGGATTATATCCACTTGTCTCCTATATTACAATGTTGGTCTTAAATGTTTTCTAGCTTCTGAAATATATCAAATAGTAGGGGATACTATTATTTTAATCCTTTAGTTTAATAAGCTTTACTGCTGAGTTTTTTAAAAGTCTAAAAACACTTTTTATTATATAAATGTTTCCAACCCTACAGAGAATCAAACATTCTTCCTACCAAATATAGTTCTTCTTACAAAGAATAGCCAAACTTTCCAACATTGTTATCAATTGCTATCAAATACTGAACATTTTAAATGAATTACTTTGAGATATTACTTTGCGACCAATGCAACCTTTGAAAAACTAAATCACATTACTGTCATACATATTTTGTTCTCCTGCTTTAGGCCTAACTCAGAGGTGTCCTAACTTGAGAACTTTAAGCTATGCTGGCTGGGGAATTCTGGGAGTTGAAGTCCACAAGTCTTAAAGTTCCCAAGTTAGGACACCCCTGGCCTAACTCCAATGACCCACTGGTGCGAGTCATATCCATTTGTGGAATTTATTTATTTTTATTTATTTTATCCAATTTATATCCCGCCCTTCTCCAAAAGGACCCAGGGCGGCGCACAGGAATTTAAAAACAGCATACAAAGATAATACAAAATATATAAATTTAAAAATCTATTAAATGGTAACCTGCGCTAAAACCAATTAAAATCCCCCAATTAAAACTATCTAAAATTCGTCACAGTAGAGGCTATCCTAGGCCGGCTTGGTGCAATAAGTGTGTTTTTAAATACTGGCGGAAGAGGCGGAGGTCGGTGATGGTGCGGAGTTCAGGGGGTAGGTCGTTCCACAGGGTAGGACCTGCCACAGAGAAGGCCCTTCCCCTGGGTGTCGCCAGCCGGCACTGTCCGGCCGACGGCACCCTGAGAAGGCCTGGGAATGCTTTTGAACTTGCAGTCTCCCAGGTTTTTTGTAGTGGAATATGTACTGGATTTAACCAAAGCCTACATCATAAGGGACAATGAAGAAATCCTGTCCTTTTTCCCAATATATGTCTATGCTTTGTCATGGTTATTAAGCAGTACAATAAAGATCCATTGACTTTCAAGTGAACTGGGCTGCAACTCACCCAGAACTTACCTAGTTGAAAACTCATTCACAAGTCATTTGTTTTATGTAGGGAACAAAACTTATCTTCCATTAAGAAAGTACCTCTAAATTGTGTACATTGAGATAAAAATATGTTGCGGAAATAGTACGAAACTTACTCCTTGAACATTTAGTGGAGTATTATTTCACAGTGGCCATTTTCTCTCAAACCAAAGTAAATTAGGACAAAGCTCTCTGAATCTCTTCAGAGTTGTAAAATAAATATACACATACACACCTATAAACAAACACATAAATATTTCCCAGCTGAGAAGAGCTAATAGATGTCCTAACCACTATATAGTTTCCACGCTGTGATGGAAAACTCCCTCTGTTTATGCTGAGTTTACATAATGCACCAATGGCTCTGCAATAAATTATACAGAATTGTAATCACTCTGCATTTTATAGCTAACCAAGTTTTTTCTGGGAGATATGAAACTTTTCTGGCTCATAGTATACACTGTATTTCCTTTGAGCTGATTACATTCTGGTTCACAGTTACCAATTAAAAAAACCAATTACCGCTCCATACTGTGTCAACACAGACTGACCTAATTTGATCCTGGTTAATCAGCTACACAAACAAATTTTATTTCCAGAATATATTGAAACTGGGTTGAAGAAAATAAAACATGAACTATGTTTACAGCATTTAAAATAGTCATCAAATATTAAAAATAAGCTCAGTGTGACATATTCGTTTTCTGAAAGAAATAGTTAACTTCTACTTCTAAAGATGTACATAAATTCAGAATATTTATATATGTGTAAGTCTGCAGACATTTTACAAACTCATTTTATGAAATAAAAAATAAGTGATTGATTATTAACTTCTGGCTTTTGGCTGCACACAAATTATCTGTACCCAGACACTTTTCTAAGCCATAGTTATGTATTAAAACATAAATCAATCATAAAGACAAGGATATGATCTATCAAATATGAAATACTTAAAATCCATATTAAGTTCTAATATCATTCTTACGTATTATTTGATATTTGAATAAATATTAAAATTAGTAACTGTGTCTCCCCTTACTTAAGACTTAGACTGTTGTGAGCTGTCTAGAATATTGTATGAGATAGGTAGGCATATAAATCCTACAAATAATAATAATAAAATAAAATAAAAATACATATTAGACATTCTATTGTCCAGTGTTTTTCAATCTTGGCAACTTGAAGAATGGACCTTGCTGCCTGGGGAATTCTGGGAGTTGAAATACCCACATCTTCAAGTTGCCATGGTTGAGAAACACTGTTATAGTCTATTAAGTGGACTTCTAAATCAGAGGTGTCAAACTCAATTTTACTGAGGGCCAGATCAACATTGTGGTTGTCCTCTACGGTCTGGGTATGTTTGAGAGAGGTGTGGCCAGAATGTCATGGGGGGAGGGAATTCAGGGATCTTGAATGGGTGGGGCAGTGAGCGGGAGGCTCATCCTCCAGGATAAGGTGAGACAAGTCAAAGGGCAGGGCAGCTACAGCCCCAAACCCATCAGCCACCATGCACTTGCTGCCCTTTGTGTGTGGGGGGAATGGTTTCCAACTGTAGACACAGTTGGTGGCCCCTCAGCTGGTGCCTGCTGTGGTTCCAGAGTCCGCTGCCAGCACTGAGCTGGCCATCCAAGCAGCAAGCGGAGGTGGTGGGAAGGAACATAATGTGGACTGCTGGACATGCTTACTCCATCCCACTATCTATTTTGGTTGGAGAGCAGGTTGCGAGGGGAATGCGGTCCACCCATGGGCCAAGAGTAAGACCCATGATGAGGCCAAGGAGATAACCAGTGGTGATCTGCTGTCCAATAGCAAGCCAAAAGAGATGGGATGGAGTAGGCAGCAGCCACCCCACACCCTCCTCACCTTGTTTTCACCTGCAGCGGTAGCAGTAGCCAAAGGCGCAGGCAGAAGGGAGAGACATGTGGTCCAACCTGCGGGATGCACCAGGCAGCCACCTGCTCTATCCCAGCCACATGGAATGCCGCCACTGCCATGCCTGTTTCTTGGAGGGCCAACTGCAGAGTCCATGCCAGTGGACATCTCTTCCTGCATGCACACACACACACACACCTGAAAGGCTGGTAATGGTGGCCATCCTGGAAACAGTAAGGGGTCAACAAGCATCAGTTTGGTCCTGCCCATCCCATCCTGGAAGGCATACATGTTGCTTTGGCTTGGCACCATGCCATCCCAGCAGGCATGTGTGTGCCCCCTTCTGTGCTCACTGGATGGCACCTGCCAGGATAGCACGAGCCAGGCCTGTGCATGCATGCGCCCACTGCCTACTGCACACATGTACGCCTGCCTGGGTGGTACAGGGCAGACTGAAGTGATCCAGGGCAGACCCTTGTTTTCGGGATGGCCATGGGGGCCAGATCCAACCGCATTGCAGGCTAGATCCAGCCTGCAGGCTTTGAGTTTGATACCCTGATTTTAAATGAATCCAAAGCATTACACACACACACACACACACACACTCAATATGTCCTTTTTGAGAAGTCACATTGAACAATAAGAGTAAGGCAGGTTGTGATGATGACTGGCCTCTTCTGCTAGGGACAATAGAGGAAGGATGGTCTCCCAACAAATCATCCTGTGGCGTCCCATGATGTCAACTTTCTTCTATTCACCATAACTTTTCAGAAGTTATTGCTGTGAAAAAATATCTTGTGCTCCTCTCTTCCTTTATTCCCTAACATTTTACGGCCACTTCAGAAATTATATTTTTAAAGGTGTATCTAAATTGCTGCACATCTAGAAATAGCAGGTGTGGATATGAGAGCTTAGGGTTTATTGTTTTAGTTGCACTGGTTTTAATATTACTACAGCATTTCATTACCGCCCCGACAACTAGGGCATGTCATTTAATGGGGTGAAAATTAATTTTTGCAATTCATTTCAGTGAGAGGTCCTAAAACACGTGTGTTTTTACAACAAGAATTCAAATCTGCTGTTATTTTTGCAATTGCGCAGTGTTTAACTTGGTATGGTAAATACACGTAGGGTCCAGTGGTGTGATTCACACCAGTTTGGGAGAACCATTTGTTAACTCTTTGTGGAATTCTGCGAACAGGCTGAATAGTCAAAGCTGGCTGCCTGCCTGCCAGTAACTCACACAACCCTCAGACGGTCTTGCTCATTTGTAATTAACCAAAGGAAGAAGAAATAACCACATAGCCATTTCCTCAGCAGAAAAATTCAAGCTCCTTTAAAACTCAGGAGGGAAAATAAAGTGAAAGAGAGTTTTTCCTTCCTTCTCCCTTCAGTTAATAACTCGGGGCAGACAGCCAAGAACCAGGTGAATACTTTGTTGTGATAACAAAACCACAGGAATGCAGTCAGCACCGAAACAATAGAAACTTACAGGTTATACTGGATAACAGAGTTGGAAGGGACCTTGTAGATCAGGGGTCCCCAATCTTTTTTGCCCCGGGGACCGGTTTCATTTTAAAGAAAATTTTGCGGACCAGCTGTGTGGCTCAGCAGTCATGTGACTGGGTGGGCGTGGCCAACTTGGAAAATGTGAAACTCACTTAACAATGGTCTTGGTTAACAACCAAACTTTTGGGCTCAATTGTGGACATAAGTTCTTTCTTTCTTTCTTTCTTTCTTTCTTTCTTTCTTTCTTTCTTTCTTTCTCTGTCTCTTTCTTTCTCTTTCTTTCTCTCTCTCTTTATTTCTTTCTCTTTCTTTCTCTTTCTCTCTCTTTCTTTCCCTCTTTCTCTTTATTTCTTTCTCTTTCTCTCTTTCTTTCTCTTTCTTTCTCTGTCTCTTTCTTTCTCTTTCTCTCTCTCTTTATTTCTTTCTCTTTCTCTCTCTTTCGTTCTCTTTCTTTCCCTCTTTCTCTCTTTATTTCTTTCTTTCTTTCTTTCCCTCTTTCTCTCTATTTCTTTCTCTTTCTCTTTCTTTCTTTCCCCCTTTCTCTCTTTATTTCTTTCTCTTTCTCTCTTTCTCTCTCTTTCTTTCTTTCCCTCTTTCTCTCTCTTTCTTTCTCTCTCTTTCTCTTTCTGTCTCTTTCTTCCTCTCTTTCTCTCTTTTTCTCTCTCTTTCCTTTCTGTCTGTCTTTCTTTCTCTTTCTGTCTGTCTTTCTTTCTCTTTCTCTCTTTCTCTCTCTCTCCCACTTTCTTTTTCTTTCTTTCTCTCTCTCTCTCTCTGTCTCTCTCTCCTTCGTCCGCCCATCTGTCACTCTATGTGTGTGTATGTGTCTGTCTGTCTTGCATCCATGCACTTAATCACTCATTCTGTGTCTCTCTTTCTCTCCCTGTCTCTGTGTGTGTGTCTGTCACTCTCTGATTCCCCCCTCCCTCCCTGTCTTTCTCTGTGTCTGTGCCTCTCTCTGTCTGTCTGTCGTCGTCCCTGCCCCCCCCCCCGAGCCTCCTCAGCCCGGGCCGCCGTGCTCACTCGCCTTAGCCTTTTGAGAGCCAAAAGGTGTGGCCTGTTTTGTGGGAGTGGCTCAGCGGTCATGTGACCTGGTGGGCATGGCCAACTTGGAAAATGTGGTGAAACTCACTTAACGATGGTCCTGCTTAGCAACCAAAATCCTTTTTCTTTCTTTCTTTCTTTCTTTCTTTCTTTCTTTCTTTCTTTCTTTCTTTCTTTCTTTCTTTCTTTCTTTCTTTCTTTCTCTCTCTCTCTCTCTCTCCCACTTTCTTTTTCTTTCTATTTTTCTTTCTCTTTCTCCCTTTTTTCTTTTTGTCGCTCTCTGTCTATCTCTCTATGTCTCTCTCTCCTCCCTCCACCTATCTGTCATTCTGTGTGTGTGTGTGTCTGTGTGTGTCTCTCTCTCTGTGTGATTCCCTATCTCCCTCTCTCTCTGTGTGTGTCTCTCTCTGTTTGTCTCTTCCTCCCTCCCCCTCTGTCTCTCTCTGTATGTCAGTCTCTCCCTCCCTCCCTCCCTCCCTCCCTTCCCCCACCCACCCAGAAGCAGTGGAAAACCCAGCACGCCGGCCGGGTAGCCCATGGCTGCCTCCTCTCGCAGCGAGGGAGGTGGGAGTGCGGCACACGAGGCCGCGGCCACCCAAGCGCCGCCGGGGCTGTCCGGCCGCCGCACACCCATCTTCCTCCTCCAGCAAGCCCCGGAGAGTCCGCCTCGGCGGGCTCTGCAGGCAGCTGTTGTTGCTGCTGCTGCTGCCCCTGAGCCCTGCGACATGCAGTTCCTGCCGTCCGAGCGCATCGGGCAGGACAGCCGGGAACGTTTCCACCAGCTCCCTCCAAGGGCCACCGAAGTACGCCCTCCAGGCTGCCTGCCACAGCAAAGCTGGCTGGAGAAGTCTGGGAGCTGAAGTCCTTCAGACTTAAAGTTGCAAAGGTTGGAGACCCCTGGTGTAGGGTTTACTGCCTAAGCAAGGGGTTGGACTAGAAGACCTACAAGATCCCTTACAACTCTATTATTCTATTCAATTCTATTCTAAATATTTGAACAATGCGATTTTATTGTAAGTTAGACTAAGGAGAAATTTCCTAAGGTTGAGACCAATCAAGTTGTCCACGCCCATTCAGTCACATGACCACCCAACCGGTCATTAGGGCAGAGAACTGGTTATTAAATTATTTGAATCCTACCACTGGTATGGTCATATAGCCCACAAAAGTGTCTTGTAACCCAAATACTGTTAACTATATCTTCTCAAAATCACACCTTGTGCTACAAAAATTAAAGGTTTTTTTCCCCTGCATGAATCTTATCTAGCTAAGTAAAAAGTAATCCATGCAATCATAAACTAACGTCAGAAAGCAATTATCTAAGTTGCAAAAATATTTAAGCGAGTTTCATCAAGTCTTGTTTTGATTCATTCTTTGACATCAGCAGTTGACTTGCTTCTAGCCCAGGGGTGGGCAAACTTTGCAACTTTAAGTCTGAAGGACTTCAGCTCCCAGGCTTCTCCAGCCAGCAAAGTTTGCCCACCCCTGTTCTAGACTCTGCTATAACCCCCATGTTTCTTATGTGTATACCCTCTGCTTGCTGTCTCTGTGACCTGTTTTACACATCTCTCTATTGATTGGACATGACAGGACCACTGTGGTACTTGCATTGGTTCATCAATGAACTTCTTTATTTTTACTGTAGTCAGTTTGCACATCAAAGGTGGCTCATATACATCTTCAAAATAGTCAGTCAGCTCCAGTAGAGTGGATGTTCTGGCATTGATTAAAGGTGATTTTCTCTCACGTACAGAAAAATCTCTCAGCGAGCCATCATCTGCACCCTCAAGTTAATGATCTTTTGCGCACCAGCTCTCCTCTCTTGAATGTCATCTGAACACAAGAGTGTCTGGATTATCATTTCACTGAAAACATACCATGCTGAATGCTGAATGCTTGGTAAAAAACCATTTAGAGAGTTTTGCCTTTAAAACCATGTTTTGAAACCCATATTCGACAAAGCCTATTTGCAGTCAATCAGCATGAATGGCTTACAAAGCCAATTTCTAGAAGAGCCAGATCTGTGGGAAGTTCTCCTGTCCTTATTGCCTGTGTTATCCTATATCCATACACTTGATCAGTAGACAGAGTCTTCACAACACTGTTGCTCAGTGAAAGGAGAGGCTCACCAATTGAAATTCTGGTGAATGAATGATCAGTGTCAAGTTCTGTTACAGTGTCCGCCCATTTGTTGTTAAACAAAGCCTTCCCATCCAATTTTGTGATTACGTGTCATAGGGCTAACTCATTTGTGTGAAATGCACACACCAATCAGATCAAGTTCCGGTCAAGCTTGACCTCTACCCAGTGCATGATAGTCCCTTCACAGTCAGTATTAGCAATTATAGAATCTCTTCCAATGGCCTTTTGTCAATACCTTTCTTCTTCATGAAATACACCAGATTATCTGCAATCACTTGAGAAGGTTTTCTTGTTTTTGAGCCTTTCTCTGGAGTAAAATGATAAAGATATCTTCCACCCAGCTCACTGAACGCAGAAAAAATGTTCTTTCTTAATGGTATTGGGGTGGGGAATGCTGGTTTGAATTGTTTTCTTTCAGCATAAATTCAGTGGCATCTGCTTAGTTGCACTGTCAAATAAGATGCATTCTATTTCACCCTTTTTACAGAGCTCATCAAATTCTTGATCTAGGGATTTCATATTTTTTCCTGGTCTCTCTTGACTTTATTGTAATCAACTACAAGTCTCTTGTCTTCTTCAGTGACCAAGCTAGCATCTATGAAGGTGGCTATGGTAATGGCAGCAGTAACACATAGACCAACACCATATCTTATGCTCTGCATAGTGACATTTGTTATTTCTAATCTCTTGTATTCTGTCTTTTTTCACGTTTATGTCAAAATGCATTGAGTACCAAATTTGCTGTGTTTCAAAGCAGTTGATTACCAAGGTTCCACTGTAGTTAAATAGATATACAAGGCAAATATATCTAAAGCTTGTGTGTGTGAGAGAGAGGATTATTTATTTATTTATGCTTCCCCATAATTATTAATTTATTAATATATGAGTTGCAGTAGTGCAATGGTTAGAGTGCAGTACTGAAAGCTATATCTGCTGCCTTCCAGCTGCCTGAAATTTGGCAGTTCAAATCTCACTAGGCTTAAGGTTGACTCATTCTTCCATTCTTCCAAGGTAGTAAATTTTAATTTCTTCTATCTTAATTATCATAAATTTATAACAAGAATATACACATTAGTTTCCTGGAATGCTATACAGAGCTACATTTTATACTCCAAGGTACATTTCCTAAATATAAAAGAGCATAATATAGAAATTTAATAAAGACCAGAAATATATTGCTGTGTTTAAAAGTTTCAGGCTGAAGGAAAGGCTATTGTTAGACAAATATTATCTTGTGAAGCATATTGGATAATATGAAGTAAAATGCACATTTGTATTAACAATCTGACTTTGGAAAATATCAACTGATGGATCATGTTGAATTTTCCTTCTGAGATTCTTAATGTAATGCTTATTTCAAACACATCCAGCCAACAATAGTCATAATTAGGTACATACAATCCAATCTACTGTATGTACTTGGAAGTAAAACCCTGACTTGCCCATGAACTAATTAGTTACTTCTCAAACAAGGTGCCCAAGATTTATATGTACATGCTACTGAAAAGAATACATTTTAAATTAGTAACAGTTATGCCAATCCATTCCAATTTATTCAAAAGTTAACTTTGGCAAACTCTTCTAAAGCACATTTGAGTTGTGAAGTATTTGACTTTTTTTCTGGCAATAAACAAAATGCCCAATTACTTATTTTTTTCAGTATTAAAGGTTTTCTGATCCAGACATAAATTATCTGCTTTGCCCAAATATTTTATTTTTGAGAGAAAATATGTATGTATGAATATGAAAATGTGGATATTCATCTGCCAATATCAAAAGTGCCATTAGGAGCTGAAGAGGACAAATCAATCCTGTTACTTTCAGTGAGATTCTGAATTACCAAGTCAGTTTACAGAGGGGATAATTGTAGACATGGTTCTAGTCTGATATTATATGTTCAGCTTCTGTATATGGTGTTAAATAAAAATGTTTATTTGTCTTCCAAAATTGCCAGGGCTATATTATAACTAGTGGTCACAGTTAGGTGCAGGATATTGGATTGGTTGGATCGCTCAACTTTAAATGTGAGAATCTTTCTTATGTAATTTTAGTAGATGGATTTTTATTATTATTATTTTTTTATTATTTTTATTTTTCAAATTTATATCCCGCGCCAATCTCCCACAAAGGGCCCCGGGGCGGCGCACAGGAAGATTAAAAATACAAAAATACAAATATACAAAATACAAAGACTCATTAAAACTATATTAAACCCAACCCTGCGCTAAAACATAATTAAAAACCCCAAATTAAAACTTTGCTCAACTAAAAGCCATTTGATGGTTTTGACGGTTCCAAAGAAATCAGTTATCCACATTACAGCTATGTTTAGGTTAATCCCTAACATTTTTATAGAGTAATGACTTTGAATCCAAAATTATAACAAACGTATTGAAATACATATGACAAATGATGGCTAACTAAATAACTTTAATCTCACTGACTTCAATAATTTCTGCTAACAAATAATAAAAATGTCAGTATCTAAAATATAACAATACATTATTTTTGTTTCTGTAAGCCTTCATTTTCCCTTCTCAAAGTATCTCATCCAGATAAGCAAGCAATGTACCTTTTGGAAAGAGATTGAACATCATTCCTAAACTGACTAGGGGTGTTTCTGACACATGACATATTTTATCCTTGAAATGATGAAAGAGATTGCAGATTTTCATGGACAAGCTATTGTTCACTTTATGCAAATCCATCTTCTTTGCTTCCTCCATGATTTCAATTTTCTAAACAGCAATGCTTCACGTGGTCTTTTCACCTTGACATGATAAATGCTACCAGCATCATCTCTTTTTTTATTATAATTACATATCAATTTAATACCTGGAATTAGGGTCTTTTCCTAGATAGATGGTAAAAGGTGGACTTTGTTGACATGACCATGGAGTTTGCTTGCCATGATACAAGAAAAACCAAATATGATGTCTTCAGGGCTTCTCTTGCAAGATGTGCTATTAGCCAGTATGCAGTTTTTGACTTACACTGTGGCATTAAGCCCAGGAGTTCAAGACACTTCAAAGGTTATTGGGCAAAAAAAAATGTAAACTGGAAGATGCGTGTTAAAGTTATCTTTGTGAGTCAAAGTCTACAAAGCCTAGGCACAGTTTGGAAGAGAATAAGTAAATGGTATCTGTTCAGCTATTATTGAGTTTAAATAATGACTGACGCCATCCATAACAATGAATTATTTCTTTCAAAAGAGAAAAAGGAAGAATAAAAGAAATATTAAATAATAGCCCCTGTGCTATACAACTTCAATATATAGGAATAAGAGAATATAGAGGGTAGGAAGAATTGCTGGATAACTATTAAACTAAAATAATTCAAGACTTGTTCATAACCAAAGAAGACTCAGAAAGACAAGTGGCATATTATATGTTCAAAGTCAGAAACAGAGAACTGCAAGTGAGGAAATGAGCATAATGATGCAAATACAATTTATGTCCAAGTCCCAGGATGTCAGGATGTGGAGTGGGGGATTTTCATTATGACATCACCATGCAAATATATTATTTTATTTTATTATTGTTTGCTATGGATAGTACCTCGATTGCACTCAGTAGTTTTGGAATTTCTCCATGTGAGGGTTAAACTTTACTGAGACTGCTTTCTGTGTATTTCCTGTCTCAAAAAATAGAAAATTGTTTTGCTGATTTTTAGCAATTACACTGCTCAAATTTGGCAGTGCAGTCAAAGGGACTCCATTTGGTATCTGACATTTGATTCATTTTCTTATGCTAAGTGGACTCCCCGGAAGAATCCAGAAGGGGGAAAAATGACAGCGGAGTCAATCAACTGGAAAAACTGGCAGGAAGAAAAAGAAGAATTAATCCTTTGGCTCAGCTGATAGGTGAAGCTGATAAACTAAAACAATTTAGTGCCCTTGAGCAAGAAATTTTATCTTTGGAGACTGCTTGTCAGTATCTACAACTAGTTTACTTGGCTCAGCTTGAAACTGTGCCAACTCAGCCAAATGCACGGCCAGAAAGTTGTTCTTCTAGGAATCTATAAGGGTTAGTGTTCAAAAAATGCATAGATAATATCCTGCCATCAGGAAATACTGCATTAATTTAGGTCATTACTGTAATATAAGTTACCTTGATACTGATTTTATATGTACTACATTATCAACTATTCTTTACATTCTAAGGGAGTCATATCTAAAATGTGTATTCTAATATATCTTGCTGTTTCTAGAATCGATATTCATCGTGATATAAAATGGCAACACAGACACAATAATGCATTGTGTGTAATATGAACCTCCATTATTCAATTGCTTCTTCAGTAATTTGCAAATCTGAAATCTACTCACAAAAGAACATATTTTTCAGAGTATAAGACGCACCTTAGTTTTTGGGGAGGAAAATATAATATTTTTTTGCCTATCGGGTATTCACCTAGCTCAGGGGTCTGCAAAGTCGGCTCTTTTAAGACTGGTGGACTTCAACTCCCAGAGTTGAAGTCCACCAGTCTTAAAAGAGCCGACTTTGCAGACCCCTGACCTAGCTAGCGTCTTTAATCCGGTCAGCTTCAGCACATACATTTGCTGGTTTTGAGCGCGCACACATGCTTTTTATCCCCTGGTTGCAGATAAAAAATAGCTTCTAAAGCACAGTTGATCATTGACAATGAGAAAAGCAGAGGAAACCCGGAAGATGGCTTCACTTGTTAACAACTAATTAGGGCTGAAAAAAAGCTTCAAAAAAGCTACATTCAAAGTATAAGACGCACCCAAATTTTCAGACTCTTTGAGGGGGAGGAGTGCATCTTACACACTGAAAAATATGGTACTTATATTCTGCATAAAGCCCCGAAGTTATCCTGAGATAACTTCTACGATGGGGCATTTTCAGCTCAGGAGAGAATGCAAATAAATGATGACAGCTATTTTAAAAAGAGAGGTGGAGTGGGATATATACCATCTTGTAATGATAAGGCCTATTATTTTAGGATTTCCCCCAAAATTTAGTGTATGCTAATTATTAATGCTAATAGGCAACCAGAAAGCCAGTCTTGTCCTTTTTTTCCTGGATTACTCCACTAGTTTATTTTGGCATATTTCTTTTGTGATTTTGTAGTATAAATCTCTTTGTATGACTCTTTGTTGGTTGAACTGTTAGCTTTACAGTTTATGTATATATTTTCAATGTTTGCAGTATATCGTTAAACTTTCTTTGAAACTAATCTTTTGACCATTTAAATGTAGCTTTTCCACTCATTCTTTGAAGAAGAAAAACATCTTTATACTGAAACAGATGAAAACCAGATCAAAATGTCATACAGTGTTAGTTTACAGTGTAGCAGCATTTATGCAATTAAATTACTACCAGATTACGTTTTGTAAATTTCTTTAATATATTTACTTCAATATGCTTAGACAAGTAAGGAAAAATGATGAAATGCAAATACAATGTTACAATGCCCATTCTTCTTATTTACTGTCATGCAATGTCACAACACAAATACTAAAGGGAGGAATTTTCATTATAACGTTTCATTGTATTGGCATGAATATGGCTATGATAGAGACCTACAATGAACCCTGTACAGCAATAAACTACAAACGTAGCTATTTATTTAGAATACTGTAGGTGAAAAGGCCACTGCTTATACATCATGTTTAACATATGTTTATCAACAGATAACTCAAGATAACAACTTATTCATTAAAAATCATAAAATACTGTTTCCTCAAACTTCTTTATAGGAGTATATTTTCTTAAGACTGGTTTACTGAACTATTTGCACAGTGTTTTGTTTAAAATTTTAAGAGGTTACAACATGATATTTGCAGTATCATGACAAGCAAATGACAAACGCTGGTTTTTTGTTTAAACCCCCTCCCCCCCTGCTTTGATAAGTTTGTTTATGATGATTGATGATTGTGGTAGTGGATGGAGAAAGAGAAAGTAATGATGTTGACGATGACAATGGATAGATACAGTAGATGACAGACAGACAAACAGACAGACAAATAGAAATAATCTGTTCACTTAAAAAAAGGAATCATTGGCAGTATATTTGGAGATCACCAATTATTTCCAGAAGTTGGGAACCATTGTTTCAAGATTTAAAGATTTAAACCATTTTTTTCATATATTTTATTATTGTATAACTCTTAGAATCTTACTAGATTTTGAAATCATTTACTAAGCAATGATTTTCCTTCCTAAACCAAACTTCCCAAGTTGTTTCATTCTGGAAATTCTCACCGAAACATATTGTACATAAGCAGAGCTTTGAGTGTTTTGAATTTTACGTGTTATCAACAAGATATTTCATTCTGTTCATTTTGGTCTAAAGGCTAAAGACTAAAAACTAAAGGCAACTATTTTGAGTAAAATACTAAGCACAAATGATGCATCCTGAGAATTCAAGAAACTATTTTGCTTCTTACTCAGATTCCTTAATACATCAAGCTGAAAATAGTTAGGGCCAGGATATCTTCTTGTTATAAATCTCTCACATTTTCCTTAGTTTAATTTGTATTACTGAAGTTAAGTAATCTCATCGTGCTTGCTTGATGGCTTGACACAATTTGAGGGATTATCAGAATGACTAAACATGGGAATCTTCCCCTTCACTTAGACAAACTGGTTCAGCTATCTGACTTTTTTGTTCGTAATTTATCTTATTATTATTTAATTCCTTTGAATGGTTTATCTTAAATGGAACAATGCTTACTCTTGCTTTATAAACAAAAAAACCCCTATCTGAATGGCTTGCTAAAAGAAAATGTTAAAATTATTTAAGCACTTACTTGCCATAAATAAAACACAAGTAATTTGCACCATATCTTTCCTACTTCCTCCCTCCTCCTTCTCTTCTCTTCTTCCTTTTACATCCAGGAAAGGGCCAATCTAAAAGCTTCCCCAGATTCCCAGAACTTAGTGAATGCATATGTCCTTTTTGCTTACATAATGGTTCTTGAATATTTGCTTCAAGACCACCTCTCTGACTCTCTACCTACCTCTCTGGCTCTCTACCCACATCTACACCAGTTAGCCACACTATTAAATTTTTATTTATTTATTCATTTAATTGGATTTATATACTGCCCTATCTCCCCGAAGGGACTCAGGGACTCAAATGTGAAGCTGATGAAGATTTAAAAGTCTATTTGGTAGGATATTTCACTTTTGATATTTCCCCTAGAGACAAGTGCTTTATATTCTATTTTCTATAGTTTCAGTTTAATGAGGCTTTCACTTATCACTAATATAGTATTATTATAATTCAGTGGTTGAAATCCCTCAGTTTTGTATAGTCAAACCAACAAACGCACAATGATCTGGATGTTGAACCCAATCACTGCAAAGGCTTCCATGAAAATATTTACACTAAAAGTTCCATATTTAATAAGAATACAGGTAGTCCAATTTAGTGATTGCCATACAATGACTGTTCACAATTTTGTGGATAACAAAAAGTAATTTTGCATATAATTATTGCATTTATGACCTTCACAAGGTCATAAATGTATGTAAAGCAAGAAAAAGCTGAAATAAAGTTGTAAGCATAGTTGTGGCTTCACTTAGTAACTATTTAGCTTAGTGACAAATTTACTGGTCCCAATGGGGTTGCTAAATGAAGACTAGATGTAATTTTTAACTTATTATAGTAGCATCGATAACCACAAAATTGAAAAAGGGGAACTAATGTTTTTGAATGAAAGTGATATTTAGTCACTTATGAAGCTTCAGTTCAAAATCTGAACTCTGAATACAAATCAGCTTTATTTTAAATTTTAATCTTCTCCATTTTTATTCCAATTTACGTGGTTAGTAAAATGTTAAAATCTGTAAGGCCCAATCAAGACCATGAGAGATATGACCAAGAGGCACACACTTAAGAAAAAATGGAAGCAGTTGTTGAAATGATTAGAGAAGAAGAAACCATATTGGATAAAGGGAAACTGCTCAAGATCAAATCTTTAATGAACACCTTAAACAAATTGCTCCGATTCAATGTGCATGCAGAAACAAAAAAATAGTTGAAATGAAATGAATTGTATCCTGCACCTGACCCAATATATCATATTTTCATCTTCTTCATATAAAAATTTAAAACAGATATGAAATTTTTGTTATGTTGATTTAGAAGTAAAAGGAGGTTGTTTTTATTTATCCAGCAAATTTATATAGCTGCTCATCTCAGGAACCATGAGTGTGAGTGGTGTAAAACCACTGTTACAACTGAAACAATCAAGCAATTAAATTTTTTAAACACAAATAAAAACATAAAATCAAGATTGCAGGAAGGCAATAATCACCAACATAGTACAAGTACTTTGCAGGATCTCCATAGATCCTGTGTGCTCATCAGACTATGATGGGAAGAAATCTGAAATGTACTACGTGAAGACATGCAGTGAAGTAAATGAAAAGGAAGTAGGAAAGTGGATTGTTGTATTTTTAAAATAAGTTTAAGAAACATATGAAAAAAGTGTAGCTCCTTGGGCTAATGTGCTACTTTGAAAGTGTGGTGTTGTTCAAAAGTGTGGGGAGTAAAATGATATTTTCCATATGCTTTATCCTCAAATGTTCCCCACTTCATTTTGTGATTCCATGCCTGAATCCTTGTTTCAGCAATAATAAACACCCATGAGAAAAGCAGAAATATTCTGTCCTGATACAGAAAAAGCAGGCGGTGTTACTGATTATTAGTCTCTTACGTATCACTGATAAAGGAAATGACAACCACAATTGTATAAGGCAGACTTAGCGTGTAATGGGAGTTTTTCACTTTGATATCATGACACTCCAACAGATGTCACAGAGATAGTAGTGTTTTTCTTTATTTCCCTCTAGATAGTAGGTCAAAGGTGCCTTGATGGTAAATGATACTATTCTCATATTTTAGTGTATATTATGTAAATAGTATCCATTACTACAGAGAAAATAAGTCTTATTTCAGAAAATGGAAATATTTCCAATAATCGTAATGAGTTTTAAAGTGAGCCTTTCAGTTCAGTTTCTCCTTTCCCTGCTATGTGATTAATTTCAATACACAGTGACATGTGTTTAATTTTGATGCAACTTTTATAATCAAGCCTTGCTTCCAATAGTCATTTTGTTTCTTATCACCATTTGGCAGTCTATTATTTGTGCACCAGCTGTGCAACACTGATGTCTTTACTTTTGTTCCTTCAACTCTTAAATATGCATTCTCAGAAGTAGCATGTATAAATATATTTAATTTTCTGCCAAGATATAGCAGAAGTACATCATGTGGGAAAGAATGAAGTGTTATTGAGATATTGTTATAAAGCAATCGTGTAAATGTTTGTTTTTAGAACCAGAGGTTTTATTTAAATAATAATGATGCATACACCTACAACAATGGAAAAAGAAAGGGAGAGAGGAAGAGAGACTGAGAGGAAGATGGGGGAAAGAAGAAAGCGGTAAGGAGAGGAAGATGGAAGGGAGAGAAAGAGAAGGAGAGAGGATAGGAAGGGGAAGAGGAAGAGTAGGAGTAGGAGAAAGGGAAGGCAAGAAGGAAGGAGAAGGGGAAGAAAGAAATTAGAGAAGGGAGGGAGGGAGAAAAGAAAGGAAAAATAAGGGATGGTAAATAAAGCAACCCAAACTGTATATTATAACCTATTAAATGAAATAACCAAATGTATAAGAACAACAAATGTAAAGAATAATAACAATTATGCAAATGTATACTTAAAATGGTATGTAAGAGAATTAAAAAAATGGAAAAATAATTGGAATTTTTTCCCCATAAAAACCAACACTTCCTGTTATTTGGATGAAATATTTAATTAATTAATTAATTAATTGGCCAGCCATCTTACTACTGGGTATCTCTGAGTGGCTTCATTCACTTCCTACTCAACCATGAAGGTCAATATGAAGCACTCAGCACTGTTATAAATTATATAACAGTTTAATCAATCACCTCAAGTTTCTGTGAGGAGAAAAGGGACAACATCATCACTGATGTTCATGGACCTTGATGTTTCAAGGTCCATGAAACTATAGATCCTATTTTCTTTATGTTATATAGCAGAATCCCTCTTTATGACCACATTGATCCTGGAATATACCCTAAAGGGAAAATCTTTTGAGAAACTTCAACCACATCAGTAACTATTATATATAATAGCTGGTGAAAGAAAGCAAAAAAAAAAAAGGAGTCAGTGGGTAGCTTTTTTTTTTTAAAGGGAGGAATCTAAGTAATAGAAAAGTTGACAAATTATGTTAAGGCTGGGATTACAAACAATAGCAAATTTAGTTCTTTTGGAAAGTGGGGCCTTGACCATTGATTCTAACTTGCAATCCTCTCCTCTAAAATTATGTTTCATTCCCATTCTTATGTTGTCAAGTCTTCTATTCTTTCTTCCTTCTCAACAAAAGTGTCTGCCTTTTATATTCATAATGGGAACAGAATATTAGTGCCTGGGTTGATGCATGACACCTAGAATGAAGGACACGATGTAGCACTAAGAACTGTGTCATTATAATCAGGTGGTGTTTGAAAAGGTGCAGTTCCTCATCTGTTTTTTTTTTTTTTTTTTGGTTAAATACCTCCTAAAAGCTGCTTCAACAAGCAAGGGCACCTTTCGTTGATGGTGAAACTAAGTAGTAACGTTGCTTCACTTTGTCTGACTTCTGAAGTATTCCCCAATAATAGTTAGAACAAACCTCTCCACATATTTGAACTTCTGGCTGAAGCTTCAACGTAAGACAAAGTGGTGCATGAGACAAACTGCATTATACCCTTTTTTCAGCAAGCAGGAATGTGTCATCTTGATGGGGAAAAAACTGCCTCACTTAAGGAAAACATGCCACCTTTTGCAGGCTTATGGCATAGAAAAACTTTCCAAATGATAGTTGGAAAGCTATGAAAGAACTACCAATAATTTCTTGTCTTGTCTACATTTTAATATATATTTTTCTTCAGCTTAAAAAAATTAATAGGGTGGGAAATGAGGATAAAGAGGAAGTGTGGCCTAGAGGCGGAGCTCTTGCCTCACAAGCAGGAGGTTGAGAGTTTGATCCTAGGTAGGGACAGATGTAGGGCTCCTACTTGGGCAGGGGGTTGGACTAGATGACCTGCAAGGTCCCTTCCAACTCTGTTAATAAGAAATAATGAGAAATGAGGTGAAGACCCAATTGTTCCTTCTGCAATTTAAGTGTTTACATTTCATTAAATAGCAGTTTTCTCTTGAATGTAATATAGTAATGTTTCTTACTTCTTACTGTATGTTATCTGTATAAAAGGGTAGCTTTTATTTTAATCGCATTCAAAGTAAAAATAACCCCATGTTTAATTATCTTGATCTGTTCTTATCTAAGAGTGCATTTCAGATTTAATGATATACATAGCCTTATCTATAAATCTTTACCATTTTTCCTTCCTTACCATTTCAGAAATACATGTACATGAGGGAAAGAAAAGATGGTTGTGAGGATTAATCCCAGTTACATAAGGCAATTGGAAGAAAGGTAGGTCTTACTAGGATGTATTGTAAGGTGACCAAACAGTCCCGATTTTTAGCAATTTGTCCTGCGTCCTGCAGCATTTTAAATAAGTCCCAATTTTTGCATGGCAAGCTAGGGCAGTGGTCGGCAAACCGCAGCTCGTGAGCTACAAGCGGCTCTTTGGCCCCTCGAGTGCGGCTCTTCCTCCACCCTTGTCGACGGCAGGATTCCTTGGACTCCGGGGATGCGCTCCGGCTGCCCCACAGCCAAGGAGGCAGCCGTAGCCTCCCCAGCCAGCATGCCGGCCACTCGTCTGCTTCCCAGGGGCTGAAGAGGCTCCGCGGGGGGAGGGAGGGAACTGGCCACCAGGGTGTGTGGGCAGGGCACTGCAGTGGTGCCCAGCAACATTCCCTGCCCACCCGCTCTGCTGGCTCACCCACCGGTGGTCAGTTCCCTCCCTCCCCCCGCGGAGCCCCTTCAGCCCCTGGGAAGCAGATGAGTGGCCAGCATACTGACTGAGGAGGCTACAGCTGCTTCTTTCACCTTGGGACAGCCGGAGCGCTTCCCAGGGCTGAAGAGGCTCCTGGGGAGGGGGGGAGAGACAGACAGACAGACAGAGACAGGGAGGGAGGGAATCAGAGAGAGACTGACAGACACACAGAGTACAGAGAGAGAGAGACAGAGATGGTGACCGAGGGAGAGAGAGAGACAGAGAGAGGCACAGAGAGAGAATGACAGAGGGAAGGATTGAATCGGAGACAGAGGAAGGGAGGGGGAAATCAGAGTGACAGACACACAAGAGAGACAGGGAGACACAGAGAGGGGGGGAGAGAAAGATAGACAGAGACACAGAGTTAGTGATTAAGTGAGTGAATGAGAGACAGACAGACAGACACACACAGTGACAGATGGGCAGAGGGAGGAGGGAGAGACAGATACAGAGAGACAGACAGACAGACAGAGAGACAGAAAGAGAAAGAAAGAAAGAAAAAAACAAAAAGAAAGAAAGAAAGAAAGAAAGAAAGAAAGAAAGAAAGAAAGAAAGAAAGAAAGAAAGAAAGAAAGAACTTATGACCACAATTGAGCCCAACATTTTTATTGCTCCATATATACCAAATTTTTAATGAAGAACACCCACCCACCCCCCGGGTCAATGGTGTCCCGCTTTACCAATGTTAAAATCTGGTCACCTTAATGTATTGTGCATGTGTGGTTTACATGCACAGGTGTGCACTCACATACACATATACAATTATTGAACTAATTCATTTACTTGTTTTCAGAGTTGTTTATTCCTTGTGATTTGATAGAAGTTATTTCATCAGGACTGTATATCAGGAACTCCATCTTTGATTTCTTTGAGGATTGGAAGCTAAAATATAGATGAATGATGAAGGAATTGGGTATGTCTATTTTAATGAAAAGAAGGATTTGGGGTGACATGATAGTAGTATTCCAAAATATAAGAGGCTGCCACAAACAAGAGGGAATCAACCTATTCTCTAAAGGCAGAATCAGAAGCAATGGATGAAAACTAAGGCCCAACCTAGAAATAAAGAGAAATTTCCTCATAGTGAGAACAATTAATCAGTGGAATGACTTATCTTCTGAAATTGTGGGTGTTCCATTACTGGAAGTTTTTAAGAACAGATTGGATAGACTTCCGGTTCCGGCTCCAGCGGCGACGGGCGAATTTAGGGTTCGCTCGCCGCTTTGCTCCTTTTCCTGCCCCCCCGCGGGGGCAAGAAGCCCCTTGTTTGGGGCTTCTCCCGTAAAGCCGGCTCGACGGGGAAGCCCCCCCCCACGGCAGTGGGGAAAGCGACCCTGCTCCTCGGCTTAGGCGGAAGAGGACATGCTGCGGGGGGCTTTCCCTTCGCCAAAGGTTGGCGGCACCATTTAACTCTATGGAGAGAGAGATGATCGGAAGAGTCGGGAGGCTTTTCGGGACCTCAGCTGCGAGCGGAGAGTGAGCGATTAAAACTTTTTTTCTTGTACTGTCAGCCGGGCTGAAAGGGACTGGAGGGGGGTGTTTGTTTCTAAAACCCCCCCCTTGGACTAAAAGCGGCACTTGGAAATGCCTCGTTGCGAGGAATCGGAAACCTTTAATCTGGACTGTCTTTAACAAGGGAAAGTACTCTGCGGTCTGTTTGCAATTATGTTTCTAGGTCTGGCTGAAACAGTTTTTTTTCTTCTCTTTAACCACTCTCTCCCTCGGGCTCTGAGTTTGGGCGGTGGAAAATGGCTTCTCTTTGTCCCCGACTGACTATGACCTATGGAAAATTACCAGTGTCTCTTTGTGACTTGGACTTCCTCTAATTATTGATGAAGAATCTTTTTCTTTTGGATTTGTGTTTTCCTTTCTGGATTACCTTCGTTATTATACCTATGGAGTTGGAAAAGTGTTTCTCTTCTGGTTTCTGAATTCTGCAGCTCTACAACTCTGAGAACTTTGGACTCCTGATCTGCCTCACCAGCCCCACCCTAAAAACGCCATTTTATTGGCACGGATTTTAATAGCTAATCATCGCACAAGAAGCAACGCTGGCAAGCCTTGAACAAAGAATGACTGCCCTTGAATCTGTTATACAAAATTTGGTATTAGAAATTAAGGCCCAGAGGGCAGAAAATATCAATTTTAAAAAGGAATTACTGGACACTCGAAAACAAGTGCTTGAGAACACACAGAAGAATGAAGAATTGAAAGGGGGGCTGGAGGGGGCTAAGGGAGAGATTAAAAATGTTTCTAATGAGGTTGTGGAAATAAATGGGCATGTGACTAGGATAGATATGGAAAGGATGACATATTTTTTGAGATTTCAGAATGTTTCTGAGATGGATGGTGAATGTCTCCCTGATCTTATGAGTACAATTATTGCAGACTATTTACATAAACCTAAAGATGAGATCAGAGGGGACATTGACCTAGTCTACAGAATAAATTCTGCATATGCCAGGATGAATGAAGTACCCAGAGAGATACATGTTAAATTTGTCAGAAGGTCAACCAGAGAGGAAATCTTGAAGGCGCAAAGAGGGAGTCCTATGATTTACCAACAAAAGGAGGTTACCATCTTGAAACAGATCCCAAGAAAGATTAGAGAAGCGAGGAGGAATTTTTCCTTCTTGTCTAAAACATTGTTTGATCATGGGATCTGGTTCAAGTGGGTGATACCCGAAGGGATGCTGGTGTTCTGGGAAGGAGGTAGAGTGAAGATTAAAACAGTTGCTGAGGCGGAAGCCTTTCTTAAAAAACATTCCTCTGTCCTGGGAGAAGATCCAGGGGGGGCAGGGGGAGCCATGGCCCCGCCCGCTGGGGGTCCGGGGGAGAAGGTGGAAGATACAATTGCCAAGAGACTTAGATCTAAAAAATAACTTTGTCCTGGGTTTTTTTTTGAGTAATATTGTATGATATTTGTATCTGGATTTTTGTAACTGACTGACAGTATATAACTGAAAAATTTAGGAATATGTACTTGCTCCCAGCTTGTAGTGTTATGTGAAATGTTTCTTTTCTTTTTTTTTGATAATGTAACTTGAGGTCCCGGAGGAGCCGACGACTTTGACGTGACCACTCTCAAAATTTCTATGTATCCCTTACCCTACCCCACAAAAAATGTAAACTCAATAAAACTTTTTCAATATTAAAAAAAAAAAAAGAACAGATTGGATAACCACTTGTTTGTAATGGTATAAAGCAGGGCTGTCAAACTCGCAACCCATGGGACGAATGTGTCACGTGCTGGCCACACCCATGCTCAGTTTAGCGAAGGGGGAAAAGTCACAATATGTCACATGACAATACTGTGATGATGCAAGTTTGACACCTCTCATATAGGCTTCTGCTTGAGCAAGGGGTTGGACTAGAAGACCTCCAAAATACCTTCCAGCTCTCTTATTCTGTTATTCTAAATTTATATATACTTTTATTTACGGTCACAGACCAAAACACAAGCACTACAGGAAGAAACGTTAATAATAATAATAATTATTATTATTATCATAATATCATAGCAATGGATCACCAATAGCTTAACTAAGGAAGGTTACAGTGTTCTCCCCTAATGGTTACAGCTCTTAAGAAGAATTTTGAGACCTGAAAAGTGATGGAGAGCCATTTCCTAGGCAGTGGGCCATCAAGTTACAACCATTGAGTCTTGAAGGGATGGTTTCAAGGAGAGACAGTAACTTAGATCTGTCTGCGTTATACATGGGGCAAGATAGAAGGACATGCTCTGCAGTTTCAACCTCGGCTCTGTCGCAAGGGCATAGCCGCTCGTTAATCGGGAGCCTCTTGAAGCGACCATCCAAAATTGCTGAGGGCAAGACATTAAAGCGAGCTAGGGAGAAAGCTCTTCTATACTTAGGGATGGTTAAAGTATAGAAATAGGAAGCCATCCTCAGTCCGTAATTATTGAATTGATTGAAGGTCAGGGGGGAGCAAGTTTTATTGGCTCTGGCTCGTAAATATTGTAGATCAATGTCCACGAGTTGTTGGACTACTCTAAATTGTGCCTCCTTAAGGCCATAGTTTCCCAAATCATCCCCGTGAAGCCTAGCAGGTGTAGCTTCTTCAGGAGCTCTTTTCCCCAGCAAGAGATATGGGAGTCCGCAAGCACTCAGGAGAGGTAGCTACCAGGGGCTGCCAAAAAAAGCACCCGAAACCACCATTTAAAGGTATTAATCCACACCATACATTCAACCGATCGAATGCCCAGTTCCAGGTATATCGAAGCAAAGCCAACACAGGAAGGAAGGCCCAAAAGTTTTCTAAGAAAGGCAGCCTGGGTTCTTTCAATACAGTCCTTGAAGCCCCGTATCTATATGGGAATACCGTAAAGGGTTTGGGCCAGTGTTTTGGCTTTATAGATACGTAGGGCAGAAGGAATGGACTGGCCACCCTGAGTATAGAAGAATCTTAAAATCTGCTGGTGACTACACGAGGCCGAATTCAGCACCTGGGTTTGATGTCTGGTCCAGACACCGGTGTTCTGGAATTGAATGCCTAGATACTTGAAGTGGAAGACCTGTTTAACAGCATTACCACTGATATCCCAGTTATACAATTTCCAGGCTCTAGTGAACACTAACACTTTCGATTTATCATAGTTGATGGACAAGTGGTTTTCGACACAGTAAGACCCAAATGCAGTAAGAAGTCTTTTCAGACCTGGCCTGGACAGTGAGAGGAGGACCGCATCATTGGCATAAAGAAGAAGCGGGATCTTTATAGTAGTCAGCTTCGGAGCATGGAACTCAATATGGCCAATGTAGCCAGCCAGGTCAGATAAAAATATATTAAACAGAAGAGGAGCCAAAACACATCACTGCCTTACTCCATTCTTAATCAGAATAGGGTTAGAGAGTTCTCCCTGCAGACCACACCTGACCTGGCTAGAGGTCTGATTGTACAAGGCCCTAATTAAGAACAACAGACGTCTGTCGATAGAACTTTTAAGCAGTTTTGCCCACAACAGTCCCCTAGGAACTGAGTCAAATGCTGACTTTAGGTCGATAAAAGCAGTAAAGAGTTTGCCACCTGGCATAGTAGTATATTTGCACTGAGACGGCATTGGTCGCGTTGGTTGATGATCTCTGGAGGGCCAGAGATGGGGGTTGTTCCTCCATCCTGGTCCGATTAGATCTCTCGGCGGCTTTCGATACCATCGACCATGGTATCCTATTGCATCGGCTGGGGAGGTTGGGGGTGGGAGGCACCGTTTTACGGTGGTTCTCCTCCTACCTCTCTGGCCGATCGCAATTTGTGTTGGCAGGGGAGCAGAGGTCGACCCCGAGACCCCTCACATGTGGGGTGCCTCAGGGGTCAGTCCTTTCACCTCTCCTGTTTAATGCATACATGAAGCCACTGGGTGAGATCATCCGTGGTTTGGGGGTAGAGTATCATCTCTACGCTGATGATACTCAGCTGTATATATCTACCCCAAACCACCCCAACGATGCCGTAGCGGTGATGTGCCAGTGCCTGGAAGCCGTGCGGATCTGGATGGGAAGTAACGGACTTAGGCTCAACCCGACCAAGACCGAGTGGCTGTGGTTTCCGGCTGCCCGATTCAACCACCTTTCTCCAACGCTGGCCATAGGGGGCGAACATCTTGCCCCTGTGGATGGGGCGCGCAATTTGGGTGTCCTCCTGGATACCCGGCTGTCTATGGAAGAGCAAGTGACAGCCGTGGCCAGGAGGGCGTTTTACCAGGTTCGCCTGGTTCGCCAATTGCGCCCCCTATTGGATCGGGACGCCCTTCGCACAGTCACTCATGCCCTCGTGACATCTCGACTGGACTATTGTAACTCTCTCTACATGGGGCTCCCCTTGAGGTGCACCCCGAGGCTTCAGTTAGTTCAGAATGCAGCCGCGCGAGCAATTATGGGAACCACCAGGTTCACCCACGTTACACCGCTCTTGCGTGAGCTGCACTGGCTACCTGTCGTCTTCCGGGTGCGCTTCAAGGTATTAATCATCATCTTTAAAGCGCTCCATGGCTCGGGACCTAGCTACCTGCGGGATCGGATCCTGCCTCATACATCCTCACGGCCGATTCGCTCCCACAGAGAGGGACTGCTCCGGGTGCCGTCCACTAGACTCTGTCAGCGGGCGACGCCCAGGGGAAGGGCTCTCTCTGTGGCGGGCCCGGCCCTCTGGAACGACCTTCCCCCCGATATTAGAACGACCACGGACCTCCGCTCCTTCCGCCTGAAATTGAAGACTCATCTTTTCCGCCTGGCCGGCCTAGGGTAGTCTCTCTGTCTATGGGTTTTTAAATGTATACTATATTTATTGGATGTTTTTAGTTAAGGGGATTTTAGCACAGGATTGATTGAGTTTAATTCGTTTTAATTTGTATGTATTTTGTATATTTTTCGTTTTTAATTTCCCTGTGCACCGCCCCGAGTCCCTGTGGGGAGAGGGTGCGGTCAATAAATGCAACTTTATTATTATTATTATTATTATTATTATTATTATTATTATTATTATTATTATTATTATTATTATTATTATTATTTATCGACCAGGTGCGCTAAGACAAAACAGTGATCCAGTGTGGTACAGCCCGCTTTAAACCCAATCTGTTCAGCACCAATAATGTTGGATTCCTCGACCCAAGTGAGGAGTCTGCGGTGGAGATATTTAGCATACAGTAAATTTATACTAGTACTCTCAGATATAATATTTAGTTGACTTGTCTTCTGTCAACTATTTTCTCAAGTTTCAAGTTTTCCAAGCAATGAGCCTTTCTTCATATTATGTGTCCAAAAATTTCGTAAGTTTTGGTTTCATTATTAAGATGTATGAGAAAAGTCTATTGTTGCCTCATGTAGTTCTGAATGATTTGTCTTTCGTACAGTCCAATACTTATCTTCAGCATTCATTGCAGTTCAAAGGCACATTTTTGTTGTTGTTTAGCTTTTCTTATGGTGCAACCTTCACAGCCATATGTTACACTGGGAAAATAATTTCACACCCACATTTATAATTGGCAAATCATGATTTTTGCTTGTTTTTGCTTTTTAATTTTTTTGTAGATCTGTCATAATTTTTCTTCCACATGAGACATCTCATTGGAGGCATGTCAAATAATTTTATACCAAATCAGAGAAGAACAGAAGTCTTGGACTTCAGTGAACTGTGAAAAATGCTCGCTAACAAGGCCTTTTTAATTCCCATGATATTTATTTCTCCTTCTTTTCTTTTCCAATGGATATAGTTCAAAAAAGTTATGAGAAAAATACATATTTATCAACATTTGCCTAGTCAGGTAAAATTAAAGAGCTTTGGATAAAACATTAAAATAGGACTAATTGATTATTTTTATATTTATTTTTAGATTTATGTATTTAATTTATTCCAGGAACTCAAGATTTTGTACATAGCATTACTTTCTCGATTCCTTTCATCAATGATCCTATGAAATAGGTCACTAAGTAACTTTGGATTTAGAAATAAAGATGTCAGTGCTGTACATTTTTGTTTAATGTTGATAAGGTTATTGCACACAAATATAGAAATAAACAATATAAGCCAGTTTATTAGACTAATGTAATCAAATATACTGGCAGTTACTCACACTCTGATCATCTCCCATATAAAGTACTGGGATGCATTCTACCTGGCATATTTGAGTAGTAGCAGAAGCATAGGCACTTTCATGTCCAGAAAATATTTTGATAATATCTTTATAACTCAAATAATGAGAAGGAATAATGTATTAAACAGGCTGAAAATATAGCCAGCACATGTTTATTATGTGAGCTCTCACCACAAAAACATGTAGGCATTTTTCATATGGTTGATGTTCTTTAATAATAATATAATAATATTTTTTTATTTATAGACCGCTTCCTCTCCCCAAAAGGACTCGGAGCAGTGCACAGGGAAATTAAAAAATACCAAATAATTTAGATAAAAAGCAAATTAAACAAAGATTATCCCTGCGCTAAAATCCCCCATTTAAAATTAACTAAAATCCCCTAAACCCTATTAAAAGACGCGAGACTAACCTAGGCCGGCCAAGCAGAAAAAGTGTGTTTTAAGTTTTTGACGGAAAGAGCGGAGGTCCGTAGTTGTTCTAATTTCGGGGGGAAGGTCGTTCCAGAGGATTGGGCCCACCACAGAGAAGGCCCTTCCCCTGGGCGTCGCCCGCTGGCATAGCCTAGTGGACGGCACCCGGAGAAGTCCCTCTCTGTGGGAGCGAATCGGCCGCAGGGATGTATGGGGCAGGATCCGATCCCGCAGATAACTAGGTCCCGTGCCATGGAGCGCTTTAAAGATGATAACTAACACCTTTAACAGTTAGACCTATGAAACTATGGTCCACCTATGGATTGTGGAAACATTTTATAGATCATTAAAACAAGGAATAAATAAGGACTACTTTTATCTTGATCCAACAAGTGACACTAGAGACATTAGTATGTATTGTATTATAAAGAGGCCAAAATAAAAATAAGCACACTCATATTAATCAGAAAGTGAATTATAATTGGCGTTTCTAAGGCCAACTCATGCACAGGCCATTACATTTGCTAATACAACAGCATATTATTACAGACATTATTTAGTAGCATGTGTATAGATTTCTTCTGTAATTTCAAAATTTCAAAAAACAAAACATTGTTGTGCTGAATTAAAAAGGAAATATCCTGGAAGTGTCAAAAATAGCTTTCTCTTTTAACCACAGTTATGCGTGTAGTAGTACATAGTCTTCAAAAAATATGAATATATCCCAAGCCCCATTGAATGGTTTCTTCCCCAGTTTAGGAACGGTCACATTATCTGCAGCCTCAGTATGCAACGTTAAATACTTCTTTCAGCAAACTCAACTTAATCACAATGCTGTGTATGGTTGTGTGTGCTTAAGCAGCATGAAGCATTTAATCTTTGGGGACAGCCTAATCTCATAAATCAACACTTGGATCAAACTATCTAGTTTTACAGAGAACCATCACAAAGAATTTCCTCTAACATGTTTAAGAATTATAATCTCTTATTAAGGCATTGAAAGTTTTTGCAATTCTGTGTGGATTTACTTTCAATTCCTTGAATATACTGTAATACAGAGATCTCCCCAACCCCCAGTCCACATGCAGCATGCAAAACCATACCTCCTCTGGCCCACAGAGAAACCTCTCTCCATAGAACCAGTCCTGGTGCCACTACTGTAACAGTCAAAACTAATTCCAGCCTTCATGGTACAATCAGATTTTCTGCAATGTCAAACTAACAAAATTTTATCATATGGACTGTTATCCAAGAATATATTAAATATCATGAAATAATTACTGTAACTGTTACATTTCCATTTGGGCATATCTTAATCCTAAAGCAAAATGCACAAGAAAATGGCATTGAGATGGACATTTACTTAGGGTTAGTGTTAGGGCCTCATAAAATCACTGAGTAAAATCAACATGGCAGAATGGATCACATTGGCAGATTATAGTTAGTATGACTCTCATATTTTGATTTGGTTTTACAATTCTCATTAGGCAAATATGTATTAGAAAATCCCATTGAGATATAAATCTTCCTAGGGTTTATTTATTTTATTTATTTTTCAAATTTATACCCCGCCCTTCTCCTTGCAAGGACCCAGGGCAGGTTAGCGTTAGGATTCCATGAAATCAGTGAAAAAATGAATTTGACAGAAAGAATAGGAGAAGCTGGTTATATTCAATGAGACCCATACATTTTCCATTTGGATATATATTACTCCTTAGGAAAAAATGAAAGGGGAAATCTTGGGCCAAATGCTTGGGGAACTTTCACTGGGATGAAACTCTATTTAGGATTAGAGTTAGGTCCCCATGAAATCAGTGAAAGAAATCAATGTGACAAAAAGTATATTTATGTTACCTGTGTACCATACATTTCCATTTGTATACTGTATATGCTAGCCAGTGGGAAAAATATATGAGAATCCCATTTCCCCATACATTTTGCTTAATATATAGTTTATATGTGATATATAAGTAAGTATAGTCTTCCTATCCAAATCTTTTTATCATGTTGACTGAATTTAGCTTTCCATATTTGCCATGTATTCAAATGCTTCTGTTTCCTCTTAATTCCATGGGTTCTGAATAAAACTTTTGGTGCGTTACCTGTAATTGTGACTCACTGTTGTTTTTCTGTTTTTCAAGTAGAAAAATGGAAAAGTCATTTTCAGTTTTGTTACTTCTTTTATGGAGTCTTATTTAGGTAGAAAAAAGATTTGACAGATATCAGGGTCTGCTTAAGGTTGTTTTAAAAAAAATGATATCCTTTATCTACTGGTATCTTGATAACTAGTTTGATTAGCATTATAAAATTATTGGCTTGGTTTATGTGGCTGAATTAGGGTTTGTAGCAACTCCAGCTAATCTAGATAATAGTTTGCAGTGGACAACTTTAGATTCTGCATGTGATATTTCAGCCACATCTGAATACTACAAATTTCCTACTGGGAAACATAATCTCAGATTTGTTTTCACAAAGTATAAAGTACTGCAAATTCCTTCTATAGAATCTTCCATAGACATTGAATAGCCCTGTAATTTCAGTTGATTGTGTAAGCATGCCCATATAATGTTTTTGTTTTTATGCTGTAACTACTAGTGCAGGGGTGTCAAACTGGCGTCCCATAGGCCGGATGGATCATGTGCAGGCCCTAGCTACCCTAACTCCACAAAGGCAAAAAAATGTCATGATATGTTGTGATACATCATGTGACTCGATTGAGCCTGACACCCGTGCACTAGTGTCTCCTGACAAATGATCATTGAAATATTCTTCGAAAACATATAGTTTGGTGATAATCCATAATGCAATGATGCAATCATAATTACAGTATGTACTGCAGATGCATGATACTTTATACCAGGGGTCTCCAACCTTTGCAACTTTAAGTCTGAAGGACTTCAGCTCCCAGAATTCTCCAGCCAGCTTTGCTGGCTGGAGAATTCTGGCAGCTGAAGTCCTTCAGACTTAAAGTTACAAAGGTTGGAGACCCCTGCTTTATACCTTTTTCTTCCTTTCTTTTCTTTCTATGCCTTTATGACTGTTCAGCATGGATGTTTTTAATACATGTTGGATTATTTAAAGGGGGGAAAGCCAGTATCTACTAAGTATTAGCAAGTCTAAAACATAGTTATTTGCATATATGGCACTTTTAAAGATGAATGTATTGGACAGGAACAGTTTCTTTGTTGATCTTAAAGTGTGGTTTGTAAATTGAAAACAATACAGTGTTCCACTAAGACTCCAAAATTTAGCTACAGACCAATCTACTCAAATTTAGTTAATTTTAGAAGCTAAGCAGATCAAGCCATGGCGTGTATGATGGGGTGATTATTAATCAGCAACTCCTGAGAGTAGCTGCACTTTTTAAAAAAAAGAATGAAGAGTTTTTATATTTGAATCTGAAATTCTGTAAAGCCTTATTGGTTAAACCAGGGATCTGCAAAGTTGGCTCTTTGAAGACTGGTGGACTTTGACTCCCAGAATTCCCCTGGGTTAAACCATTATGAGATCTGAAGGATGTAAACAAGGCTGATCAATCAAGCAATCAATCAATCACTAATTATTTCCATAACTCCATAACTCTGCCATGAAAACTATATGGACATTCCACAATGGTCTCAGGAATGAATTCAAAGGACCTTTTAAAAAAAAGGACCTTTTCAAAGGACCTTTTAAAAAAACAATATTATATTTTGAGAACTTGTTCCTTCATTTTTAGACAAGTGTTACAATGAAAAGAAGAACATAGAAGAAAAATATCATACAGGATACAAGGATACGTTTTGAGAGCAGGACTCTACATGGATCAGTGAAGCGGAAAGGGCAGAGGCTGGGATTTTCCATTTACACCAACTTGGGGAATCAAATTTGGAATTGTTTAGCATGTTTCTAAGCTCTGTGAGGTCTATTTTAGACAATACGATTGTTTTCAAGCAACAGATTGTTGGCAATCGAACTGAAAGAGGGCTGGGGAAAGACAGAGAATATCAAAAGGAAGAGTGGAACTGCACATAGGCTCATGGACTCCTTGCCCATTTCTATTTGGCAGGAATAGATTGTTTTTTCCCACCAGAGCAGTTCAGGGAATGATAGGTCACATTATATATTTAGTGAAGAATATATGTACATTTTCAAACCACCTTCTGTCTGCCACCCCCACCCCCCACTCCCTGCTTCATTTTGTCGTTTCAGGATTTTTAATTCAATATGAAACTGAAATTATTTTCTTTTGCTCAGGAATAGAATTTAGCCTTTCCATGCTTAGAATACCCACTGCTTTATACTCTCAATTTCAATATTTCCTATTAAAAAGATGAGAAGAAGCTTTGAGATGATAACTTTAGCTTTTTCTGATTTGTATTGGCTGACTGTTTTTCAAGCATTCTTCTGTTGTTCAGGCATGCACATTCAGAAAGCAATTTCACCCAGCATTTCCTGAAAAGAGAAAAAAGAATTTGGTCATTTCCATATTGAAAGAAAAATCTACAGTCCAGTGGGCTTTGTAATTTTTTTTTCTGAGTGCAATGAACCCATCACAGTATTAGATCATTAAAAAAAAAAACCTGTAAAAGATTGAAATATTTGTGATAATTCTATAGAATATTTCCTCCTTTATGAATTGCTCAGAATGGATAAACAGAAATAATATTGCAGCAAAGAGCAAAAATAATACTCTTGATAGAAAGCTGTACAAATCATATTCCTTGGGGGGGAAAAAGAAATTTAGAGGAGTCAATTAGATTGCTTTTACTATAGGACCAGGCATTAGCTACATACGTAATCTATGTTAAATCTATTTCAGTTGCAATTTTTACAACTTTCCATATTGTTCTGCCATTAAAAAAGGATTGCAATCAAGGCACATTTATTTTCATACTAAGCTATTCCTAATGTACACATAGTGTATACAAGTATATTGAATATATGCATCGCAAACTTTGTTACAATATACATAGCAGTTTAAGGGTAAAAATGTGAACTGAACAACATTCTCTGACATTTTTACCCATGATGTCCTGGAGTGCAGAAAATACTAAGGTCAGAAGTGTGACAAAATGTAATAGAAAGCCACAAAAGTGTTTGAGCCAGCATCTATGAAAGAAGTCAGAGAGGCATGTTCAAATCTTATCAGATAGTTGGCATACCATACTCCCTAGAATAGAAAAACAAACTGTGGGTGTTAGAAAACAGATATCAGAAGAATAAGGATGTGGTTAGAAAGATGAAGTCAAACTGACAATGCGTAAATCACATTTAGAAACTAGCAAAACTATGACAGACCTGATTCAAAAGGTATGCCTGAATGGAAGACCCCAAGTTCTTGGGCTAAACCAGGGGTGGGCAAACTTTGCAACTTTAAGTCTGAAAGTCTTCAGCTCCCAGCAAAGCTGGCTGGAGAAGTCTGGAAGCTGAAGTCCTTCAGACTTAAAGTTGCAAAGTTTGCCCACGCCTGGGCTAAGCATTTGGACAACTCTGACTTGCAAGAGTCAAGCAAGGGAAAGTCTCTGTCTCTGAGAGACAGACAGAGAGACTCAGAGAGACAGACAGAAATGGGGGAGGTGCTCTTTTTCAATAAAGCTTTGTGGACTGCAGAATTTTTGTGCTCCTATCATGAGTCAGATCTTCATTGTTCTGGCATAAACACAAACAGGAAGAAGAGGGAGATGTGCAAAGCCTGCCTAACAGAGATGAAAGGCAAGCAGAATAGAATGTATGTACTTGCAGAGCTTGCCTAGATACGGAATGGTCAAAGTTTAAGAGCTGATTGCTGGTTACACCTTGCATATGGCTAAGATAGGGAATAGAGAAGGTGCAGAGCCAATAGTGTTTTTGTTAGATAATTCCTGAGGTATCGATTAGTGGAGATTTAGGAACTAAATGGCACGGAGCCAATAGGATACTTGTTAAGCATCTATATCTTGCTTTAGAAAACTGTGTAAAAATTTATCTATGAAAATACTCAGTCATCCAGTTGCCCCAAAAGTGCTTTTCAAAAGGCTTTTCCTTGAAGCCATTTTGCTTCTCGAAATGTCTTCAAAGAAAAGCCAGAAAGACAAGTTGCCTCTTAAAAAAGCACCTTTGTGTAAAAACTTGTTGAATCCTTTGTTCTTGGTCCTGGCATTTGGCTGGCTGGGAACCCTTTTGCTAAAGCTCTTCAATAAAAGAAAATCAATCCTGCATCTTGTGTCTGGTGATCTTCATTGGCTTTGGCACCAAGCTCAGGCCTAAATTTTGGACAACATATCATTCAATGAAAAAAATCAGCTGCTTTGCTACCTAGCGCCTAGGAAAGTTACAGAAAGATTATTTCTGAATGCCATGTGTATGTTACGCTATCATGAAATAAATCGCATTGTTCTGACCCAGCTTCCCAAACACAACAAAACCTCTGGCATGAACTCAAAAGATTCTTTTATTAGGAATGCTGGCAGCCCCAGCAAAAAGTTTATCTTGCAGGCTAACAAGCCTAGCTGGCCAGAAGATGAAGAGTTGTCTTGCTATTCATCTCCGCCTCCTGCCTTTTATCCCCAGAGCCTGGTGTGGGGTCTCATTTGCAGCGGTGGCTCTTCCTTCCCAGGATTGGCCCATGACTTTCCACTGCTCTCCCCTTCTCTGCCTTCTGGGAAGCTGTATGTCAGGTACTGGACCCAGCTGTTCCTCTTCTTCTTCAACAACCACCTCCAGACCTGGGGGCTGTTGACTTTCCATCTGAGGGCTGACGGATGGCCCAGGCTCTGTCTCTCTGTCTCTCTCTCTGTCTCTGTCTCTCTCTCTCTGCCAGCTCCATTCCCTCTTCTCCCTCGGACCTTCCAGGTTGCCCTGATGCTGACCCTGACTTCCTCACCTCCTCCTCCTGATTCGGCTGCTAGAGGGGTTGGCAGCTGACAGGTCACAACACTCATCTTCGTTACCTCAGTTCTACAAATTAGCTGTGCAAAATGCTCAGTCAATTTTTATTTGTGAGTAGTTGATCAAAGCAGTGGAAGGAGCTGGATTGTGTGCTCAAAGAAAAGGGAAAAGATTGCTTGAACTATACATAGTACTTTCAAACCTTAGGGTTATATAGACAATGGTGAAACATAGGTATTTGCTAGGGAGTGAAGGGTGCATTGTGGGTTATATATTTCACTTTTTTACATAATGAAAACTGCAGCAATATCTTATAGCTGTCTATCTTTTCAAACATTCATAATTCTGTTAAGGACTGTAGAATAGAATAGAATAGAATAGAATAGAATAGAATAGAATAGACCAAAGGCAAATTCCTTGTGTGTCCAATCACACTTGGCCAATAAAGAATTCTATTCTATTCTATTCTATTCTATTCTATTCTATTCTAGGTCTCTTTTGTTAGGAAATGGATGGACGTCTGGACTGCAGACCTTCATTTGGCTTCTTTAAAAAAAAAAAACAGCTTGCCTTATCAGCAGGAGGCAAGCAGAGAGAGACAGTGAAATCTCCCCAAAGGACAAGATAGGGGAGAACCAGGACCTGGAGATACCCACAAAAAGGAATAGATAAAATAATGGTGGGTCATATTTCCCAAGCGACAACAATGCCTACAGGTGGAGGCATGTGATCAAAAGATGAAATGAGACAAATATGGAGGGCTAAAAACTAGACTAAAGGCTAATGTGCTCCTTCGAACCTAAAATAACTTGGTTAAAACATTCTGTCTTGGATAGTGCTGTTAACTTGGGAGGATGTTCAACATTTTGGCTTATTTTCTTTTTGAGAGTGGGCATCACAATTTCATCTTTTAATGTGTGCCACTGTTCACAGAAAAAAAATGACAATAAAGGTTATTTTATCTAATCGTATTTTGTGCCCACTTTCTGACTAAGCATCTACTTTTTGGATGTGCTTTAATTATGTTTACCAATGGAATTGCATTTACCAATATCATGATTTTCTGATTGTAACTGTTTTAAAAGTTGATGTCTAAGGCTTGGCCAGACTACTTTATTTAGAAACTTAATTCCAAATGCTCTCATTTCTGCTGGATAAAGCTATTTAAGATATTCTCCACTTTGGATGTTTAATTGGCTTTAGACGTCAGGTGATCAGATCTACCATTTCCTGGGATGACATTCCAGAGAAAAAGGCTTCTCTAAGAAAACTACCACAGAAATGACTTTATTTGTTATTTGTATGGATGAATTGTATTGATTTCTTCAGTCAAGCTGTTATTACAGGCAGAAATGAGTGATTCTTCCAATATTGATTTTATAAAAATTTTCATCTTGATAACTACACTCAATCCCACTATTTATACATTTAGGAAAATATTTGTTCATATTCTTTATGCTTCTCCTGCTGCTTAGCAAAGTCACATTACTTATTTTTTCTAAAATCATTCCTATTATTTTTGTCAATATATAAATTGCATATATACTGTATGATTCTAGGAACACAACTTCCAGAGTCACATTGTGGTTCTAGCAGATTCCTTTAATTAACTTGATCTTGTGCCAAGAACCAGCAATTTAACTTTGAATTATAACTCCAAATTTTTAGTTTAGGTTTGAATCTTAACTTAAGTGTTTTTTTTTACTTATAGAACAAGTAAGCTAGTAACGCAATGAGTAATTAAAAACCCATTTCTTTTTTTGCCTTTTATATAAATGCTTATACTACGCCCTTTATACTTGTTAGACATACACACATTTAGCTATAAACCCTTTTCATTTTCCATTTCTTTGTCTATCTCAGGAAAAACTTCATACACCAGATTTCTTTAGATAAGCTGTTACTAAGGCAGGAATGAGTGATTCTTCTAATATTGTTTTTATAGTATTTTTCATCTTCACTCCCACTGTTTATAAATTCAGGAGAATATTTGTCACATTTGTTCAATTCTCTTGCTGTACACATTTTACTTACCATAGTTCTTATAGAATTATTTCCACAATTTCCAGTAGTAAACCTATTATAAACATTTTTTTTATGTTCATCCCTCCCCCACCCCCACCCCAAAAATTGTAAAGTGTATATTTTGATCTATAAATACATTCTGGATTATTCTACATTTTTGGCTATTAAAAACACAATCACGTCAATTCATAAATGAGAAGGAAAGCCACAGATGATATTGGCAACTAAGAGAATAATGGATGATGAGTTCTATGATCTGAAAGATTATAATTTCATAGAGATTATTCTTATACATTAACGACTGTGTTCCCAGCTGCTTTTCCTTTTTAAACTTCTCAAAGTTATTTCTAATCTCAATGAGGAAGATTACACGATATTTCAACCCAAAATAACTATCTACAATCAGAGCTATTCCTTAACCCTTGGTACAAGTGGTCATGAATAAATGTTATCTACTGCCTACAGCTTCTATGAGGATGCCAGTGCTTTCAGCTGGCCCAGGTCATTTATTGCACTCCACGAATTAAGATTATATCTTCCTATATTCTTAGGATCACAAGCTTGAATCTAAATCAGAGCTAATTAGTCTGAATAATCTATTATTGTTTTTAGTGGGGGACTCCATAATTTAGCCTACTTAATTAGACTCAAACAAGGCCATCCTTTCATTGAACCACCCAAATATGTGGTCTGTGATATTACTTAAATAGGTGCATCTTCATGCAGTTTCTGAAATGAGAAGATTTCATATACAGTGGTACCTCGCTTCACGAACACCTCTCTTCACGACCAATTCGCTGTACGACCAGAAATTTTCCAAAAAATGTGCTCCGCTGCACGAACCCTGCCTCGCTTCACGTACCGGAGCCGCGGACATTTTATCTACGAACGAATGTTGTCAGGGGGACGGGTGTGTGTGTGGAAGCGAAGGGGGGGGGGAGCTGCCTTCCCAGCCGGGCTCCGCAGCTGAGGGGCGATGGAGCAGTTTGCGCGGTTTGCTCCATTGCCCCTCAGCTGCGGAGCCCGGCCGGGAAGGCAGCTCCTTCCCCCCTGCCTTCGCTTCCACACACACACCGCGCGCGGCTGCCAGCATCACTTTCGCCCGTCTCTTTCTGGGCTCGGGGCTTCTGCTTGTCGGGACGCTTCCCGAAGCTGGCCGCGGGGCTGCTTCCTTCTCAAAGCTTCCTTCCCAAAGTCAAAATCGCTAAAGAAGAAGAAAATAAACCAGGCAAGCAAGGAACGAAAGAAAGAAGAGATTCCAGTCCAAACTCCCCCTTAAATACATTTTCCCTTTCTAATCCCATTCAAAGAACGTTCGCTGTTTTGTAAAGAAAGAAATAGAGACCTACCAATAGAGACCTTACAAAACAGCGAACGTTCTTTGAATGGGATTAGAAAGGGAAAATGTATTTAAGGGGGAGTTTGGACTGGAATCTCTTCTTTCTTTCGTTCCTTGCTTGCCTGATTTATTTTCTTCTTCTTCTTTAGCGATTTTGACTTTGGGAAGGAAGCTAGACCAACCTTTCCCCTTCCCCCTCTCCAGATCAGGGCCGGCAGAGAGAGAAAGAGAGAGATGGAGAGATCGGAAAGAAAGAAGTTGTTACATACTTACTCGAAACTGGCTGCTTTAAGGGGCCTCTTTAAGAAAAATCCCCCCCCCATCGTAAACAACCGCTTGAACTGAAAAGATTGCAAGGCTAAAGATTCGTTCACTCGGCGCTGGATAATGAAGGGCGAAGTCCCGCCAAAGTGCGAAAGCCGCCGCTTTCGGCTTTTTAAAGCGCAAAACCAAAGCTTCTCCAGTTTCAGGTTGGACTCCAGCTTCAGCTCGCCCCCCCAGATGTTGCGCCTGGTGCGCCCCCTGCACCCCCCATGCTACGCCTCTGTCGGAGGGAGCTGGAAGAGAGATCGGAGGTCCTCTAGTCCAGCCTCTGCTCAAGCAGGACTAGAGCCTCCGCTAGTCCAGATCAGGGGCTGTCTCCTTCTTTCTGAAAATCTTCCGCGCCACTTCCCCAGATGCATGGAGAGGCCAAAAGCGGCCGCGCTGGAGCTCCATCCCCAGAGGCTTTTCAGAAAGAAGGAGACAGCCCCTGATCTGGACTAGCGGAGGCTCTAGTCCTGCTTGAGCAGAGGCTGGACTAGAGCAGGGGTCCCCAACCTTTGCAACTTTAAGGACTTCAGCTCCCAGCAAAGCTGGCTGGAGAATTCTGGGAGCTGAAGTCCTTCAGACTTAAAGTTGCAAAGGTTGGGGACCTCTGGACTAGAGGACCTCCGAGCTCTCTTCCAGCTCCCTCCGGTTCACTTTGGGGCTGGAGCAGTGGCTTCCTTCATTCCAGAAGAGCGATCCCTCAAAAGCGCCGAGTGAACGAATCAATCTCCCGGGGACGGGAGATTGAAACAGCGCACACGCACGCACACCTCTCCTGGGAGGAAGGAAGCCACTGCTCCAGCCCCAAAGTGAACCGGAGGGAGCTGGAAGAGAGCTCGGAGGTCCTCTAGTCCAGCCTCTGCTCCCTGCCCGGCTCCCTTGCTCTGAGCTGCGCTTTGGAGCGGGCAGCGATCCCTCAAAAGCGCCGGGTGAACGAATCTTTAGCCTTGCAATCTTTTCAGTTCGAGCGGTTGTTTACGACGGGGGGGGGGGGGTTTCTTAAAGAGGCCCCTTAAAGCAGCCAGTTTCGAGTAAGTCTGTAACAACTTCTTTCTTTCTTTTTTTTTTATATTGAAAAAGTTTTATTGGTTTTACATTTTTTTCTATAGGATAGGGTAAGGGATACAAAGAAATTTTGAGAGCATTCACGTCAGAGTCGTCGGCCCTTCCGAGACCTCAAAATACACAATAAAAAAATAACAAAAAAAAGCATTTTTCATAACACTACAAGGTAAAAGCAAGTACATATACCTAAATTCTCAATTCCATGCTGTCAGACATTTACAAAAAATCCAGAAAATATTATGCAAAATTGTTCAGTAAAATCAAGGCAAAGTTATTTTTTTGATCTAAGTCTCTTGGCTATTGTATCTTCTTTTTCTCCTCCCTGGCCCCCAGCGGGCGGGGCCGTAGCTCCCTCCGTCCCCCCTGGATCTTCCCCCAGGGCAGAGGAATGTTTTTTAAGAAAGGCTTCCGCCTCAACAACTGTTTTAATCCTCACTCTTCCTCCTTCCCAGAACACCAGCATCCCTTCGGGTGTCACCCACTTGAACCAAATCCCATGATCAAATAAAATTTTTGACAAGAAGGAAAATTTCCTCCTTGCTTCTCGAATCTTTCTATGGATCTGCTTCAAGATAGCAACCTCTTTTTGTTGGTAGATTAATGGACTACCTCTCTGCGCTTTCAGGATTTCCTCTCTGGTTGACCTTCTAACAAATTTCACATGTATCTCTCTAGGCACTTCATTTATCCTGGCATATGCTGAGTTAATTCTGTAGGCTAGGTCAATGTCCCCCCTGATCTCATCTTTAGGTTTTTGTAAATAGTCTGCTAAAATTGTGCTCATAAGATCAGGGAGGCATTCACCAGATTCCTCAAGAACGTTCTGAAATCTCAAAAATATGTCATTCTTTCCATATCAATCCTAGACACATGCCCATTTGTTTCCCCAACCTCTTTAGTAACATTTTTAATCTCTCCCTTAACCCCCACCAACCCCCCTTCCAATTCTTCAGTCTTCTGTGTGTTTTCCAGCACTTGCTTCCGTGTGTCCAATAGCTCCTTCTTGAAATTGATGTTTTCTGCCCTCTGGGCCTGAATTTCTTTTACCAAAGTTTGTATAACAGTTTCAAGAGAAGCCATCCGTTGTTCTAAACTTGTCAGTGCTGTTTCTTGAGCCATGCTTAACTGTTAAAGTCAGTGCCACCAAAATGGCGTTTTCAGGGTGGGGTTGGTGAGACTAACCGGGAGCCAAAAGTTCTGATCAAGGTTGAAACGTTGTAAAATTCAGGAACCAAGAGAGAGACAATTTTCCAACTCAATAGTTATAATAGCGAAGGTACTCCAGAAAGGAAATCACAAATCCAGCAAGAGAAAAATTCTTCATTAATATCCAGAGAGAGTCCCAATTGTAAAGAGACGCTGGGAATTTTCCATAGTTGAAATAGTCAGGCAGGGACAAAGAAAAGCCATCTTCCACCGCCCATCTCAGAGCCCAGAGGAGAGAGTAGAAAAATAAAAAAATTTTATCCAGCCAGACCTAGAAACAATGTTGCAAGTAGCCGCATACCACTTTCCCTTGTTAGAGACAGTCCGGATTGAAGATTTCCGCTTTCTCTTCCAGAGAAGCCATTTTAGAGTGCCGCTTAAGTCCGAGGGTTTTTTTTTAAAAACAAACACCCCCCTCCCAGTCCGTTCAGCCTGGCTGGCAGCAAGGAAAAAAAAAGTATTTTTTAAACTCACTCTCCCTCGCAGCTGAAGCCTCGGCAAACCTTCCGATCTCTCCGCTCAGCCCTCTGCATTGAAGTGAATGGCACCGACAGCCGTTGGCGAAGGGAGAACCCCCCGCAGCATGTTCCTCCTCACCTAGGTCGCGGAGGGGAACGCTCTCCCCACCGCCGTGAGGAAGAACGTCCCCTCCGAGCCGACCCTACGGAGACCTCCGGTAACCGGAGTGTCTCTCCCCCGTGGGGGGGCAGAAAAGGCAACAAAGCGGCGAGCGAGCGCTAGGCTCGCCCGTCGCCACTGGAGCCGGAACCGGAAGCCAACTTCTTTCTTTCTGATCTCTCCATCTCTCTCTCTTTCTCTCTCTGCCGGCCCGGATCTGGAGAGGGGGAAGGGGAAATGTTGGTCTAGCTTCCTTCCCAAAGTCAAAATCGCTAAAGAAGAAGAAGAAAATAAATCAGGCAAGCAAGGAACGAAAGAAAAAAGAGATTCCAGTCCAAACTCCCCCTTAAATACATTTTCCCTTTCTAATCCCATTAGAATCCCTTCGGAAGTTTACTTGCCTTGCCCCGGTGTCAGTGCCCCGGTGTCTGTTTTCTTTACAAAACAGCGAACGTTCTTTGAATGGGATTTGAAAGGGAAAATGTATTTAAGGGGGAGTTTGGACTTTTCCAAAGAGGCTTTTCCGAAAGATGGAGACAGCCCCTGATCTGGACTAGTGGAGGCTCTAGTCCTGCTTGAGCAGAGGCTGGACTAGAGGATCTCCGAGCTCTCTTCCAGCTCCCTCCGGTTCACTTTGGGGCTGGAGCAGTGGCTTCCTTCCTCCCAGGAGAGGTGTGCGTGCGTGCGCGCTGTTTCAATCTCCCGTCCCCGCCCCGGCTCCCTTGCTCTGAGCTGCGCTTTGGAGCGGGCAGCGATCCCTCAAAAGCCCCCAGGCTGGTCCTCCTCCTCACCCGGATCCAGAGCGGCGCTCCCCGCCCGGCCTTTGGAGAGGAGGGTGGTGACATTGCTTAAAGAGAAACCTGCTATTTCCACGTTTGTTTTAATGATGTCGTCCTTCTGCCCGCGCCGATAGGCTTTAACATGGTTGCGACTTCCTGTAGGAACGGTCGTGGAGAGAAACAGACCAAAAAACAAGGTCAGAACGGATTAACCGGATTTACATTGAACCCTATGGGAAACTGTGCCTCTCTTCACGACCAATTTGGTTCGCGAAAAGAGTCAGTTCAAGAATTACGACCAAAAAACAAGGTCGGAACGGATTAATCGGATTTACATTGAACCCTATGGGAAATTGTGCCTCGCATCACGACCAAATCGCATCACGACCAGAGTCATTTCACGAATTAAGTTCGTGAACCGAGGTACCACTGTACAATTGTAATGATTCAATTATAGGCTGAGCTAGGCATCAGCTTATTTATTTGCTTTTACCAGCCTTCTTCTCTATGTGTAACAAAATAACAACGTCCTATCCCAATTAAAAACATAAAACAGAAGAGCTATAAAGAAAACACAGATGTTTTGAAACATAGAACTAGGCATTGGCAAGATTTTAGCAACATGAATGAATACTTACAAGCCATGTTATCCTATTTATATTCTAGGCTAGATATGTACAATTATTCTGAAATTATAATAAATGCTACCTTTAGTAGCAAGGTTTTATTTCTGAGTAACAAAGAAGGAAACAAATGCAACTCTTGGTCAATTTGACTTTGAAGATAAATTTGCCACTGCCGTACATTCACACTTTGTAAGTAATTAGTTGTCCTCAAAAGGTTTGTGACCATGGAGACTGGTGGCAGTATGAATGATTCTTTGTGTGACTGTGTATTTAAACAGATAATTTGGTTATCCTTAATAACAACACTTCAACAGTGGATCCAGTGTGTCAGATGTTGGATGGAGGAAGTGAGTATTTTAACTCAAGGGGAAAGAGTACGATAAGAAGCAATAGGTAGAACCTCATCAGAGGCAAGGGGAAGCTTGTCAGAGGTAGATCCAACCTGGAAATAAGTATGCATTTCTGAACAGTGAGAATGATTAATCCATGGAACAGGATTAATCCCCTTTGGGGGTTTGGGGTTTCCCATTACTAAAGGTTTTCAAGAAAAGACTGGACAACTATTTGTCTGGGATGATAAGATTTCTGTCTTGGTCAGGGGGTTGGATTAGAAAACTTCTAAGGTTTCTTCCAGCCGTAGGATTCTATTATTCTGATTTTTATAATTAAGATAACCTCTTATATGTGGATATGAGCTTATAAACAACATTGTACATTTCCATATTAAGCAGAACAGTATCTCTGTGTGTATTTTTTCAAGATATAATTCCAGATTTTGGTTTCCAAAAAAGTTTTATTGGTTTTCAAAATATACATGGGAAAGGGAATGGGGTGTATATTAAATTTTGGTAGCTCCCATGCCGGTGGTGGCAGTCCTCCCAGACCTCACAAGTTTACAATTTTAAAAATAACGGATAAGCATATACAGAGTTTACATTGTGTCAACCATATGTTCAATTATCTTTTTCTTTGCCATTTTCTATTGTATCGACGATTACAATAAAATTTCAGATAAAATCATTTTTGTGATCTGAGCCTTTTCAATATTGCTTCTTCTTCTGTGTCACCAGGTGGAGCCGTCGCCCCTTTCGTTCCCCCATCTGCGTCCTCTAGGAGAGAAGAGTGCTTTTGAAAAAAGGCATCCGCCTCATTTAATGTTTTAATTCTTGTCCTACCCACCTCCCAGAAGATCAGCATTCCCTCTGGCAATAACCATTTGAACCAAATTCCTTTATTATATAATTTCTTAGACAAGGAGTATTTCCTTCTTGTTTCCCTAATTTTTTTTGGAATTTGTTTCAAAATGGCTATTTCTTTGTCTTGATACCTTAAGGGTCCCCCCCTTTGGGCCCCCAATATCTCATCCTTCATGGACCTCCTAAGAAATTTAACATGAACCTCTCTTGGGACATTGTGAGTTCTAGCATATGCTGAATTAATTAGACCAGGTCCATATCCCACCAGAGTTGTTCTTTATCTCTTTTAAGGTATTCTGCTAATATTATACTCATAACATCTTTAAGATCTTCATTTTCTGTCTCTGGTATGTTCTGGAACCTGAGAAAAAAAGACATTCTTTCAAATTCTATTTTAGACATATAATTTCCTAATTCTAAATTTTCCTTTCGAATTTCTTTGATCTCTTTCCCCATCTCGGCTGCTCCCCCTTCCAACATTGTAATTCTTTGTTTGTTGTCCATTGTACTTTGTTGTGTTTCTGTGAGTCCTATTTTAAAGTCTGCCATCTCTTTCCGCAATTCATTCATGTTTCTCATAAGTTCCTGAAACATTTGGGTAACCGACAGTTCCTGCGAACTCTCTCCAGCAGATTTTTTCTGTAATAATGAAGTAATCTTCGACTGTTGCATGCTTGGGCTGGAGACTGCTGAGGAGGGGGCAGATGTTGATTTTCCGGTGGGTGGTTTTTTAGGACCCATTGTCTCAGTTCAAAATTGGTAAAAGAAATGGCGTCAAAGGAGCAGACCGCTGAGACAGGAGAGAAGAGATAAAGAGAGCTTTTGGGGGAGATGTTAAAAAATTTTGAAATCCTTCACTGGCAGTTATGGAGGGAAAAACTTCATAGGTGTAAAGAAGTTATAAACGGAGAACAAAGAGGAGCCATCTTGCCTCACCCTTTCACAGGAAGAAAAGCGAAAGTTGCATTTTACTTTTTAGAAGAGGTTCCACGATAAATTGTTGCAACTGCGATACGATACAATTCTTTCCCATAATTGGTTCAAATAGCAAGTTAGTTCCTTTTCTCTCTCCATTCCAGTATGGAGAGAGATCGTTTGAATGCCGCTTCGTCCGAGGGGGGGGTTAAAAAAAAGAAAAACTCCCCCCTCTAATCTCCGTTTAAAATTAATTGAACTGGAACTCACAGTGTCCTATCGCTTATCCTCCATCAGCAGCCCAAGAGATTAGGGAGAGTCCTCCATCTCTGGCATTTCAGCTACTCTTTTCATTCGGTTTGTTGTTCCCGAGATCCATGCGGCGAAGAGGCAAGATTTGCCCCCCCTTCTGCTTACCGGCTCCTGGGGTGAGGCTGGGAGCACCCCACCAGCTGCTGCCAAGTTGGGGGCTCCCAGCGAGCCGCCCTTATGGCAGGAGGCTCCTCCAGAACCCCCTGTGCTCCCAAGGGAGCCCCCCGGTACAGCAAGCGGCGGACGAAGCACGTCCGTCGCTTTCGGAAATCGGAAGCAAAGTCCGATATAATTCCAGATTTTGAATGATTACTGGGTTGTTATATATGGTTCCTATTGTTTAATTTGAGATCTCAGGGCTTTTTATCTATATGTAAATTTATATTTGAATTTAATGGGGCATGGCAACGTACTCCTATGGGACATTCATTGGTAAAATAAACCATTATCAACTTCTGAATTTCAATTGTGAGTTTAGATGCTGGGAAATTTTCCCCTAAAGTTTTGCAATATTTTACGTTAATCTTATAGGTATCTTGATCTGTATTAAAATATATTCTCATGAGTAGGAAAAAATATTAATACGGTTTTCTTTCAAAAGGAAAACTTCAAGTAAAAACTTCATGCCCACCCACACAGGCAATTTATTAATTGTAAATCATTAATCAAATCTCAGCTGATTGTAAATTTCACTGACATTGCTGTTCTGTTTATAATCATACGAGTACTAATTATACCTTCTTTTAGCTGTATGATTCTTGGTTTTTTGATAAAATAATAATTCTGGCAAACTGATGGAATGGTTTATACTTTGGTATTATTTTCTGCCTGAACTACTAATTGTCTTTAAACATCCTGCTGTATCATTCTCACCGATGATTAAAGCCCATTTTACTAGAGATCAGAAAATGAGTAAATTCAAAGAATTAAATCATTATTTTGTATTTTATGAAACAGTTGAACTGAAGCACTGTAACGTTCCAATAATTTGATAAAGAAAAAAGAATTGTAGTTCAGCTTTAGAACATCTATTCTGGATGGATGGAAGGATGGATGGATGGATGGATGGATGGATGGATGGATGGATGGATGGATGGATGGATCTCCTGTCACCCAAAGCTCTATTGTGTTACATATCTGTATTTTCTCTATTTCTTGAAATACTGAAGAGTCACTATAGTTCAGTATAAACGCACTGAGCACATGAACCAACAGTCGACACAATATAAAGCATTTTCAATGTTCCTGAAATATGAGATGATTTAATCATTCAAGCTGTGATCTGTCACCACTCAACTTTCCCCACCTTTAAAAAGAAACAAAAATGAAATGCTGAAATTGATATACATAGGTAGTTTTCAGATCAAGCTGTAAAATTATTAATGGAACATTAAGTAACAACAATTTTTATGCCAAGCATATTGAACTAATTTCTGCCAGTTATTTCTTTTTTTGTCTTTGCTAAATGGTTTAAAAGATGATAACTATTATCATGGTTGGTTGCGTAGTTAGCCAGATGTTTAGACTGGATTTTGAATTTTTATCCACCTATCGAATCATTTGCAAGGACCTGGGTTAGGCAGATGTTGTTTGATGGTGTTAAAATATCAGCACAAAATGCAAGCTGTTCCATGTAAAGCTGCATTTTTTGCAAATGATTGATGGCAATTTTGTGAATGCCAGTGGTTTTTCATGTGATGCTCCACTTATTTTGGGATTGCACTCAAGGTGTCTATCATTACTGGAATTATATTTGCTTTATTTTGCCCCAATCATTCTAATTCTTTTTGCAGATCTTTGTATTTTGTAATTTTCAGTTTTTTCTCTTCTCTTCTGCTGTCACAAGGTGCTGTAGCATCCACCATCCAGCCTTTTATTTTTTTAACTTTCTTATCAACAGTTAAATCTGGAGTATTATGTGCCAGGTGCTTGTCTATTTGAATTCTATTATTTATTATTATTTCAAAATCTGCCTAGGCTGGAGAAGAGGCTGAATCATTATCATTAACAAAGAGGAAGAAATTAAATAATTGGTAGTGCTGTGAGGGGGAAAAAATGTTTCATGTAAATTAATGAAGGAAACGATTGTCCCAAAATTAGTTTATAAACACCGATAGTATGCCAGAATTAAACAGATTCAATGATTTTTATTCTTTAAATGTCACAATTAACGTAATAATAGAACAGCCTTGTGGTACAGGGATTACAATGCAGAATTGGAGGCTAATTTCACTGATTACCAGCTTGACTGGTTCTAGGTTGACTCATTCTTCCATCTCTCTGAGGTCAGTAAAATGAGGACCCAAATTGTTGGGGGCAATGTGCTGACTCTGTAAACTGCTTAGAGAGGACTGTAAAGCACTATGAAGCAGTATATAAATCTATTGCTATTGCTAATATCAGGTGAAACTTGAAAAATTAGAATATCATGCAAAAGTTCATTTATTTCAGTAATGCAATTTAAAAGGTGAAATTAATATATGAGAAAAATTAGAATATCTAATTGCCAAACACTGCGAAAAGCACCAAAACCTGGTTCAATGACTGTGGGATTACTGTGCTTGATTGGCCAGCAAACTCGCCTGACCTGAACCCCATAGAGAATCTATGGGGCATTTCCAAGAGAAAGATGAGAGACATGAGATCGAACAATACAGAAGAGCTGAAGGCTGCTATTGAAGCATCCTGGTCTTCTATAACACCTCAGCAGTGCCACAGGCTGATAGCTTCCATGCCACACTGCATTGAGGCAGTAATTGCTGCAAAAGAGGTCCAAACCAAGTACTGAGTACATATGTGTGCTTATACTTTTCAGAGGTCCAATATTGTTCAATATACAATTCTTGTTTTATTAATTGCATGTAATATTCTAATTTTCTGATATTGTAGATTTGGGGTATTCATGAGCTGTATGCCATAATCATCACAATTATGACAAATCATGGCTTGCTTTGCATGTAATGAGTCTTATCTCATGTATTAGTTTCACCTTTTAAGTTGCATTACTGAAATAAATGAACTTTTGCACGATATTCTAATTTTTCAAGTTTCACCTGGGCAGTTTAAAGTTGAAGACATAAACAACTAGCAATATTACATATATACATACATACATACATACATACATACATACATACATACATACATACATACATACTATATACATATTATATGAAACAGACAGAAATGGCACCTGAAATTAAACAGAATGGAAGAAAACAGTTTAAAATGCTTTGAAAACTCAGTTGCTACATGTAAAGTGATACCATGGTGACAGAGTTAGCAATCAAATTAAACACATTTTTGTACGTTCTGAAATATCAGGAGATATTTGGAAAGCAAAAAAAGACAAATAATAACAAAACATAGTTTTACAATTTCATATGAGGTTTCAACTTTTAGTTCAGAGCTTTGACCATAGCAGACCATCCTGTTTTGGAAAGTTAAAGTTATGAAGCTCTTCATCTTTCCCTTTAATGCTTTTCTTTGCCTCAGAAGGCCTGCAGCAATAATTGAGAGTGGTTGTCTATTTTTTTTTCCTGTAATGAAAACTGCCACAGGAGCGATTAATATTTTGGTATTGTTGTATTTATCTAATGAAGTGTTTTTTATGCTTAAGTGCTTATTGTTATTTGTGCTTTTTAGTAAAGGGATAAATGGGTTAGGGGTAGAAGTTAAAAGCTGTTGCTGTTTTGCTTTTCTTTGTCCCTCATTCTTTGTCTATAATAGAGGCATGCTGAAGTGAAATAACTCTGGAAAGAAGAGCTGTTATGAGATGGGCACTGAAACATGTCAAAAGGAAACTAACGGGATAAGATGAGAGGATTGCAAGTGTTAATGAATCACTAGGAGAAGGAAGGTCAAAATCCACATACTCAGTTGGAAATGCACATTAATGTTGAAGTCAAGCTTAAATATATACTGTATACACATGGAAGAAACTTTTAAATACCTCATGAAAAAGAAAGTACAATTATTACTATTTCTTTTGTATCCTTAATTTGTGTGAATGAAACAAAACAAAAACCAAACTTCCTTATCTCCTGTTTGGGAGAAAAAATATCCCCTGAGCAATAGAAAACTGTGGACTCTGTGTCAAAGACTTTAAGATGAATGTACCTTTTTATCCTTTGAACTCACTCTATGTGACCCACAAGGAGTCAAGAAAACATGGCTTTTTAAATCATATGAACCTGTCAAAACTTTTTCTGAATACTCAAAAAAAAAGAAAAGAATATGTTGCATCTGGTTACCTAATAAGGTGTTTTGGCCTATTGGCATCTCATAGGGAATAGCCCACATGATCCTACTCTTCTTGTCCAAATAACAATTTTCCAGTTTATAGCAGGGCTGTTTTTTACCATTCTTACCTTGAGGTATATAAAATCCATTTTCTAACCTCATTAGGTTTCTCTTCTATCTATTCTCTATTATGGCTTTACAAACCTATGGCCCGAGGCAAAGACATGGTTAATATTTTCCCTTTCTACAGTCTGATTAAGCTTTTTAATATCTATTTGACTTTCCATTTTTGGAGAGTGAGATAGACATTTGCTCTTTGCTTTCTTAATTCACTCTAAAGTCTCTATCACTTCCTCAGCTACCTTCTTAAATAATTTTCACACAGGTTTATCCCACTGGTACATATACTGTACTTGTATATATGTGTATGTGCATTTGTATATGCATAAATCAAAATTAAGAAATTGAGAAAGAAAGAAAGAAGAGAGAGAGAGAGAGACAGACAGGCAGAGAGACAGAGAGAGAGAGAGACAGAGAGAATGAAGAAGGAATAATAATAATAATAATAATAATAATAATAATAATAATAATAATAATAATAATAATAATAATAATAATATTTTATTTTTATATACCGCGTCCTCTCCCCAAGGGGACTCGGAGCGGTGTACAGGGAAAAATTAAAACACATAAAAATATACAAAAATAGATACAATAAATAAAAACAAATTAAATTTAATTGTCCCTGCACTAAAATCCCCATATTAAAACTAATATTCCCTAAACCCTAAAAAGGTAGAGACTACCCTAGGCCGGCCAAGCAGAAAAAGTATGTTTTTAATTTCTGACGGAAGGAGTGGAGGTCCGTGGTTGTTCTAATGTCGGGGGGAAGGTCGTTCCAGAGGGCTGGGCCCGCCACAGAGAAGGCCCTTCCCCTGGGCGTCGCCCGCTGACAAAGTCTAGTGGACGGCACCCGGAGAAGTCCCTCTCTGTGGGAGCGAATCGGCCGGGGGGATGGAAGGTTACTGAATCTGGTTTATTATGCCTGTTTTAACATTTTATAATGCAAAGTACCCTTGTACAATAACTCAGCTAATAATAGGCAATAGAAATATAGTACAGTTAATTCATTAGGGACAAAAGTAGTGGGATGGGAGCGGGATCAATTCCAAAGAGTCCTCCCAGAAAATCTATGGGACTGAAGAGTTTCCTGGCCATAGAATTTTCCAGAGCCTTCTGCTTGAGCTATCTCTGAACAATAGTTTGGCATCTTGGATAAACTCCAGTTTGGCAGGGAGTTATTTAGGTGACTTTAAAACTAAGATGGTTGTGTATTTGAGTGGCTGATCGTTGGGGCCCCTAATGAGGGCTTTTTAATAAAACATTTTAAAGGAATTTTCTATGCCTTTTAAATTCATTTTAAAAGATTAAAAATCATGAATCCTAGCCCCAAAGAATGGCCATTATTTCCATTTTACATTTGTGTATCAATACATCTTGAGAACATTCATTACATGAGAAAATGTATTCAAATCAGAAAAAAAACAATTACAGCAGTCATGAAGGGATTGGGGTGGGTGGGTGCCACATAGAAAGTCCAGAAACCTGTAACTGGAAAAAGCAGATAAGAATTTAAACTGCTGTTTTCTTCTGGCTATACTGATACTTTTTATTATTTGAGAACAGTTCCAATCACTCGTAGAACTTGATCTAGCTTCTTTGTATTTGTCCAGTGATCTCAAAACAAATTTGAATTTATTTGTTGATTGATCAGGGAAAAAGGTGACCTAGCACAGGGGTCTGCAAAGTCGGCTCTTTGAAGACTGGTGGACTTCAACTCCCAGAATTCCCCAGCCAGCGGTGGGGAATCCCTGACCTAGCACATAAAACAGTGACACAACTGACAGTTGGATCATCTTGGGTCTACTTTCTTTCAGCTGGATCTTCTGTAGTTGATAAACCTGCGTAAATAGAAGGGGTGATGTGGCTGCAATTTATAAGATCAATCTCTTATCAGCATGTATGTGGAGAAATTGACTGCATCTAGCTTAGTTTGAAGTCACATATAAACTGGAAATTATCTTAATGGGCCAAACGTAATGTGTCAAACTGCTGCTTCAATATACGGTAGTCTCTGAATAAACAGCAGGACTTGTCTCATTATTGATCTTGGGATCCCAGGGCTTATAATGTTTACAGGCCACTTTAATATTGTTTGTTGATAATGGTTCATGGGTTTATAGCAGCCACTGCAACCATGAGTCTATATATACTGGTTTTAAGTCAACTCTTTACAATGCAAGATTTCAGTGTTCTTCATAGGTTAAAATTCCTCAAATTTGCCCAGTGCCATGAGTGGAACACATATTACACAATTAATCCCAAAAGGTTATTGGATGTATCAAATAGTCTTAGAAGGGTCAGTGGTTGGTCCTATCAAGAATTCTCTTAATGCTCTCATAACCAGAATAGAAAATTGACTATAGAAATTCCTGCAGTCACATATCAGTGCTCTTTTTAGATTGTAAAAACTATATCTGAATAACTGGGTATGCCATGGAAGTTGAACGAACAAAGTAGATTGTTAAACCAAAATGAAAGTAGGCTTAAGCCAGATTGCCATAATATAAAGATCATTTGAGGACTTAGTCTTTACTAATACGTCTTTTTTATCACAAGACATATACCATAAGACATATAAACACAAATGAATGGGAGGACTCTACAGTCATCACTTTGAATACTCAAAACACATTTGTTTCCCTGTCTGAAAATAATGCAACCTTATAGGAAATACTTTTTAAAGTCAGGTTTGCAATAGCAAGTAGTAGCATTCAGTTTATGAAAGTGAAGATTTATCATATCAAATAAATAAGATATTACAATAAATACTGACAGACGAAGAAACTTCCATTAAAAAAAAGAGAATTTGACAAAGGAGCAAGTTCAGTGGGGAAAAAAGCCATTGTCAAGATCCCCCCAAAATGGGAATGAATTAAGCAGTAAATTTTCCAGACACTTGAGTGAGCATGGTTAGGAAGTTGTATTGTAGTTCCTGTATTGTAATTCAGGAAATGAAGCCATTTCAGCTAGCTGACAGTGAGTAGGCAAGGCAGAATTTATAGTCTTCTTTTCTACATGCCTTCCTTTGGACTTCTTTTTCCCACAATTCTGAACTGTTTATTAAAGGCACTTCCCTGTTTGTATTCATGCTACAAGTCTCCCTGAGAATCTCCTGCTGTTATTTGCAGTGTTCATAATGATAACCAACTCCAACCCAAAGATTTAAAAGACATCACTAGAAGTCAGAAAAAGCTTTGAGATCTTTGCTGGAAAAACAAACTGGAAGAAATGATAAATAGGAAATAGATTTCTAAAGGACAAAATAGATGCAGAAGCATCTAGAAAGAAGACAAAGAAGAATTATTGTGGCTGGCAAACCAGCACTGTGAAGAATGGAAGTAAAATGCTAATCAGGTACATTAGATTATGAAATAGAAAACAGAATTAGGGAAGTGATAAAATGTCTAAGTCTTACATTACAGCCTTACATCAAGAAGCCCTGGATCAGGAGGTTTTCATGGTTATTCACAGCTTAATCACTCCTGTCTGGGTTACTACAATACATTTTACATGGGGTTGCCCTTGGTGACCATCTGGAACTTTTGGTAGGTCCAGAATGCAGCAGCCAAATGGCTATGAATGTTTTGGGAATTCTGGGAGCTGAAGTTCTTCAGACTTAAAGTTGCAAAGGTTGGAGACCCCTGCACTAAACAACATACCCACAAAGATGACACCACCACAGAACACTCCATATCTACAAACAATCATGAAACCTTTGGATCTGTGCTTCAACACATACTTCAAGTTCAATGGGAAAATCTATAAACCTTTACAAGGAACCCTGAAGGGATCGCCCATATTAGGAAAATTGCCACTATTGAAACCCACACTTCCAGGTACAATTCAAGGTGGTAGTTTCCCTATAAAGATCTTCATGTGGGATTGTCTATCTTCAATTACAGGTAGTCCTCAACTTACAATCACAATTGAGCATAAAATTTTCACAGTTAAGTGAGTTTTATCCAGTTTTACCCAGAGGTAAAATTTGACCAGTTTGGGTGAACCGATTGGGACAATTTGAATCGGTTCACCGAACTGGTAAAAACCACCCCTGGTTGGCTGCATCCATGCCCACCTGCTCATCACTGCTCAAACCTTCAAGCCACTCGCTTTCCCTTTCCAGCTTCTCACTCACCCCTTCCGGCCACTCTCCCAGGCAAGTCCCTGTGGCACAGCGGCAGAAGCCAAGAGTGCGTGCATGCATGGCCAGTGCATGGAACAATGTGGTGACATTCAAGAAGCGGAGTGGCTCCTGTAATTTTTGCTGCAAGAAGCCTGTGCAGCTGCCATCTCTTTTTCAGTGCAAGAGGCATCATGCCCCACTGAATAAAAGAGGCAGTGGCTGCAAGCATCTCATGACAAGCGGCGTGAGATGCAGGCTGGCAGGAAGCCCTGGCTTGCCTTCCCTGACAGCCAGCCATAGGAGGAAGGTAAGGGCACATCATGTGGCAAAGGGAGATCAGGAGGCCTTTGACAGATTAGTAAAGGCTTGGGCAGAAAACAGGTAGAATAGAAATTCAATTTTTTTCCCTACTGGCTTCCGTGGGCATGGCTTGGTGAGGCAGTGTCCTGTGACTGAGTTGGTGTGGCGACTCAGTGATGTCAAGTTGGCCCACTCAGTCACAGGACCCCACACACACCAAGCCACGCCCACAGAACAGGTAGGGCCGTGATGGCAAAGTGGGTGTGGCCATGAGTGATGTCAAGTTGGCCATGCCAACTCACTCACAGCACTCCACAACACCAAGCCATGCCCACAGAACCGGTAGGGCTGTGATGGCGAACCTATGGCAGACATGCCATCACCAGCTGCTCTTCTGGTTTAAAAAACATGCAATTCTGGGATCTTTTTCAGGCTGTTTTTGGGGCCCCCAAATGGCCTGAAAATAGCTTGAAAACACCCTTAAAATGACCTGAAAAACAGCTTTAAAATGGCCCAAATCATGGCCTTAAAATGGCCTGGAAAATGCCTGAAAAATGCCCCAAAAGCAGGCATGCACACACCAGCCAGCTGGTCTTCGGGTTTCCAGTGCTCCAAGGCATTTGCATGCACACACCTGCACGTGTGTTTGGGTTTGGGCACTCAGTGCTGAAAAAGTTCACCATCACTGCGGTAGGGGAAACATTTGAATGTCACACTGGTTTTGCTCCATTGTATGAGCTTTCTTGTTGCAGTTGCTAAGTGAATCATTGTAGTTGTTAAATTACAAACACAGTTGTTAAATAAACCTGGCTTTCCCATTGACTTTGCTTGTCAGAAGGTTGCAAACACTGAATACATAACAACCGAGACATTGCCACCATTATAAATACATGCCAGTTTCCAAGTGTCTAAATTTTGATCATGTGACCAAGTGATTGCTGTAATGGTCCTAAGTGTGAAAAACAGTGATAAGTTATTTTTTCAGTGCTATTGTAACTTAGAACAGTCACTAAAGCAATGGTTGGAAGTCAAGGACTACCTCTACACTTTTCTATCCAGGAAAATCCAACAGGAAAATCTAATTACAACGGATTCCATCACTTCAGCAATACAAGTTGGCTGGACCAGCAAGTGTTCCTTCTCTGTTCTGCTTTTGCCTGGCTGTGTTTATGTGTTTGGCTTTGTTTTGGGTTTCTTTTGCTTTTTTTGTTTATTTTGTTTTTAGTTTATTTTTATATGATTATTATTGTCTTGATAACATACACTAAGTTGCGTGCTGAGTATAGTAGCTATATAATTGCTTAAATAAATTATATATATATATATATATTTCTGGTAATATGTCTGGGTAAACAGTATAGTTTCCATTATATCAGTATGAGTTTTAAAGGCCAGATTCAAAGGCTTGAGAACCTGGTGATTTGAATAGTTCAGTCTCCCATCCATTTATTCCATGGAAAGGGAGTGGAAAGATAAGTGGGAAAAATCAGATGAATCCTGGTTATGCAAATGTGTCCCTGGGTACATAGTTTCTGGCAGTGCTGAAATATAGAAGTATCTGGATGATAAACTGTTAGGATGAGATGAATTGCCTCAGAAGGACTCATAAAAATGGATCTGATTAAAACACAGCGAGCTTGATAAGGAGAAACAGTCCTGGGAAGTTGGAAACAGAAAACCTGAATTAAGGACCATAGATAAAGACTTTTGCATTGGACAAGTGGGAATGTTCCTGTCATGGGACCCGTTAAACTGCTCACTGGAAAACCAGGAATAACATTGGCTCATAAAGCTCACAGTTTTCACTGTCTACACATTAAACCACTAACTATGGGAAATAAACAAGATGAGGTTGAACTCTTAGTAGGGAAACATGTGAAGAAGATCTGGTGGGATGACTCCCATGGTTGTAATATAGCAATTGAAGGATATAATTTGTTCCAAAGGAACAAAAAGAATAGGGGGGGGGGAACAGAAGGAGGACTGCACGTGAATTTACAGAACTGCTCAGAAATCCAAGTGAATGAATAGTGAAACTGTACAAAGTTCTCATGGTTAAAATAAATGACAGAACAAATAAAGCCAATATCATCTGCCCAACCAGGGAGAAGATATGGGTGATGCTTTCCCAAAACAAATTGCAGATTGCTCTGAGGCATGAAATAGTAGACACGGGGGACTTTAATTACCCAGACATCTTTAAAAGACAAGCTCTGTGAAGCATGATCCTTTTGGGAAATTCCTGACTTGTTTTGCTGACAGCTTTTTCATCGGGGGATAGAGAAAGGGACAAGAAGATTGTATTAGTTATCATCTAAAGTCTGCCTTCAGTTGAGCTTAGGTCCTGGGGATCTCATGGGCCTGACCGTAACATGTGTTATTTCAATATTTGTCTTTGCACTATCATTCTGAGTGATATTGAGTGGAATACATAAAGAGATTACTTAGTTATGTGAAGCTTGATGATGTTATAGATTAAAAGTATTTTCCTATAAATAAGTACATAGGAATCACGAGGTTATAGTCCAATACTACAAATAACTAACAATTTAGTTTCCCTGACACTAATGTGTTACAGTAACCAAATAGGTTATATGAGTTCCTGATTTCATATTTATTTACTTGTATCATGCCATTATTATTTTTACAAATAACTTAAGGCAGTTAACACATCCAACACATCTTCCTACTATTTTCTGTACAATGCAAAAATGGTCAAACAATATTAGTGTCCATTGACACTAATATTCCAATATTATAATATAACATTCCAATATGGACACTTTTGCATTCCAAAATTTATTTAAAGGAAGTAAAATAAAGCATTTGTTATTTTGGCTTTAAGCAATAAATCATACACAACCATTCCATGCCACACACAAAACCCAGGAGGCATATTTCTGAGAGAAGACTCCCAACCAAGTCTTAGTGACAATAGCCAGGCCAGCTTTCCCACTGTCAATCATATTGTGGATGAAGTGAGTTTCATTGCAGGGAGACCTGGCATTAAGCAGTAGCAGCCAAAGACCTGAGCCACCAAAGCTCAATAAAACACATCCTGTGACTCAGCACAGGAGGTCAAAATGTGGCACCAGTATTAAACATTGGAGTCACTGTCTCCTACCATATCTCTCCATGCCCACCACAACTACAATGCCCTTCCTCACTATCTCACCTATTTCCCTATCTGGGTCCCCTCCCACATCTCCCATCTCCAGGGCACTGGAAATCATCCACATCCAACTTGAAACAAAGACAGCTGCTAGGGAGATATTGGTAGGCCTCCACCAGATCCTTTTAACTGTTTGATCCACTACAGTTGCACCTCTGCCTCAGATGTTGCTACTTTTCCAGTTCCTTTGGTTGGCCCAGGCAACTGATACTAATGTTGTTTGCTGACCACCACAATCAAACATCTCCACGCACCATCGATATTACCCTGAAAATTCCCAGCAAAATAACTTCCAATTAGGCATCCACCTTGGAGAAAAAAAATGAACCAATTCCTTTTACATTAATCATAATATACTTATGGAACACATATTTTTTTACACTCCTATATTTCAGTCCTTCTCTTTTTCTACTTAGTTAGTTCATTTAATTTAGCTGACATCTAAGGAAAACTAGGAATTATGAAAATTTAGTGGAAGCCCAAAACTGTGTGTCTATAGTATCCTCCGGTGGTTAGCAGGTGTATTTGCCGGATGTATCATAGGCAGTTGAACTCTCTGAGACACTTTTATTTTGACATAAAACATATCGCTTGGTTTTCAGGCTGTACATGCAAATTATATACAGCCTGAAACTAGCTCACGTTTGTAGGAGTGGGGTATTCATCAAAGATAGATTTATTAAATAGAACCTATAAAACACCATATTTCATGAACATAGACAAAATTTTATAATGTGTATAGTTTTAAACTCCATTTTTTAAAATAGGAAGTTGTATTCCTGGGCAATTTTTGGCAGAACAAGATTTGTAAATGAACAGGAACTAATAGTTCATCAGTATTTAATGCAACTGTGCATATTTAAAAGCACAACATCTCTCTGCTATTCATTAAAACAGCTTCTTTTTCAGGCTTTTATCTTATGGATTGCCTATAACATACGATAATTCAGAAAGTATCACCATGATGTTTGGATAAAAGCTTGAGAAACAAAAGGAGGGGAAAAAACAAACTAATGAAAACCAACCCAGCTGCTTTAAAGAGTAGCAACAGATAATTGTTCTGAATCATTTTTGTAGCATGCAGAAAAGAGCCAAAGCACTTCTTTTTAAATCATTTTTGAAACATGCACAGCCCAAGTGTTTATCTTTGTCAGTACCACAGTTTAATTAGCTGATGAACTCTTGTATATACTCTCCCCTTTACCAGGATTACCATATCTGAGTTGTGGTTTTCCCATATCCACCTATGGTGTTTCCCATAGCTACCTATGGTTATGAAAGTTGGACATGAAAAGCAGGAGGAGGAGGAGGAGGAGGAGGAGGAGGAGGAGGAGGAGGAGGAGGAGGAGGAGGAGGAGCAGGAGGAGAAGGAGAAGGAGAAGGAGAAGGAGAAGAAGAAGAAGAAGAAGAATTTTTTTTAAATCTCTTTCCTACCCTCCATTAGTCTCCCATTGTATACCCACCTGCCTTACTTTTCATAATGGCTGGTTTAAATGACTGGCCAGTTTATCCATGATAGGACCTTGGAAGGTATAGGATGGAATTCAGGATGTCAGTTACACGCTTTAAAAGTATGGCTTTTGTAAAGTTGACTCTCAGTATGGTTGGCATTATGGTCAGGCATTGGGTAGCAGCTTGGGAAAGAATTAGTGACATCTCTCAGGAGAATCGGCCTTTCATTTTTTTCACATTTAGGAAACCCCCCCCCCCTACATTTCCACTCTAATATCGTCTGCATACGTGGCACCATCTTAATATATAAAAATGTTGCTTCTATGAATTTTGAGTTATACATGCATGTAGGCATACATAGTAAAAAAAAAAAACCACACATTAGTGCTGTACAGGAGATAATCAAGTAAGAAATGACTAAGAAATGACTAAGAAACCAGCCATGGAAAGCTACCATGTACCACTGGCATTCTTAGATATAAGGATAGTTATGTCTATTCATTCAAATGAAACACTCATACAAATATGTTGGACTGGGATTTACAGTGAATGGGATTTCAACTAATGCTTTAACTTTTTCATTTGTTAAGGTCTTCATTGAAAATAAATGCAAACTTTTACTCATATAGAGAGGTAAGGGAATTTTTAAAGGTTGTGTAACTCCTTCACTGTAAGAATGCTAAATTGGACAGAAATTGCTTTAAAAATGTGGCTATTTGTAATGCAGCCTTTGGATTTGGATGAATTCAATTTACAGGATAGTCCGGGAAGGAAATGATGTGTATAAGCTATTCACACCCACTTTCATCTGCCCACAGAGTAGTTTTCATATTACTCCATGGTATTATTCATAGAGATAACATCTCTAACAATTTTCAGCTCTAGACTATGAATTCTATGAACAATGCAAACACTTGTGGTTATTCAAATTGTTATATTTTTTTTAAATGAAACACTGTTCTCTGCAGTCTTTTTTTTTTTTTTTGGAGTGGTACCAAGAGTCTTTTTCATTCAAGTTTTTTTCTTTCTCTCTCTAAAGAAGATACCACAAATTCCTTTCACTCATCTTAAGATAGTTAACCACATGAGCAATTCTAGCTTGTACTCTTGTTTATTTGTGATTCATTGTGAATTTTTCAAAGTTAAGCAGACTCTTCATCTTTAGTTCTTGGCTGAACAATATTTTTCCTCACTACAAGAAGAGAATAAGATGTTAGACTTATAAATTGATATTTTGCCTCTGGTTGTCTTCTCCTTATTAAAATGTTGCACAGCTGGAGAAGCCACCTGTAGTATAAAATTGACGATTCCACTATAATGTTATAGAGACTTATTGATATATGAATCACCTTCCTTCTAACGTCAGTTTATGCCTTTAGGGAATGAAATATGGAGTATAAGATGCTTTTAACACAGCCAGGTTGATTCTACCAGAATTTCCTTTTCAAGCCAAATATGAAGTTTAAGGCGCTTTTAAGACAGCTAAGATGATTTTTCCAGAACTGAACAAAAAACTATTACTAATTTATTTTCCCTTTTTTCTTTTGTTCAGTTTTAATGATGGACTCTATGCTTATTACAACAATATTTTTCCCCCTTCTGAATGAAGAAATATACTTGTAAATTATCTTTGACTTCAGACAATTATCAATTTTCAATAAAGCAGATCAAAAGACAAAAGTCATTGGGTGCTATAATGAAATTCAATGGTGAAAAAAATTAAAGTTTTACATTTAGGCAACAAAAACCAAATGCACAGGAATAAAATATCTGGTTCCTGGCTCAACAGTAGTAACTGTGAGAGGGATTTTTGAGTCCTAGTGGATAATCACTTAAGCGTGAGCTAGCAGTGTGCTGCAGCTGCCAAAAAGGCCACTGCAGTCCTAGGCTGCATTAACCCAGGGATAGAATTAAGATCACATGAAGTGTTAATACCATTTTATAATGCCTTGGCAAGACCATACTTGGAATACTGCATCCAGCTTTGGTCACCACAATGTAAAAAAAGATGTTGAGACTCTAGAAAGAGGACAGAGAAGAGCAACAAAGATGATTAGGGGACAGGAGTCTAAAAACCATAAAGAAGAATTACTGGAATTTGGTATATGCAGTTTAATGAAAAGAAGGACTGGGGTGACATGTTCCAATGACTCAGGGTTGGCTACAAAGAAGTGGGAGTCAACCTATTACTCAAAACACCTGAAGGCATGACAAGAAGCAATGGATAGAAACTAATCAAGGAGAGAAGCAACTTAGAACTAAGGAGAAATTTCCTGACAGTTAGAACAATTAATCAGTGGAACAACTTGCCTCCAGAAGTTGCAGATGCTCCAACACTGGAAGTTTTTAAGAAGAGATTGGTATAGAGTTTCTTGCCTGATCAGAGATTTGGATTAGAAGACTTCCAAGGTCCTTTCAAACTCTGGTATTCTGTATTCTGCAATAGGTATTGTAATATTAGGGACCACAAATCACCTCCCTCTCTCCCCCCTCCCTCTCTCTTGCTTAAAACAGCATCTTCACTGTATTGGTTTAATTAATTATCCTTGATTCACTAGCACAACTTTCTCTGCAAAGATATATACAGAATATTTATAGAAAGCAGCAGAAATAATGCCTAGAGTGCTGGTAAGAAAAAACAAAAATCTGACCAGGGTTTACTCCAGGACAATAAGAGTGATGAAGCATCATTTCTTTGCTTCTCTTGCTACATCAGCATGATGTAACCCAGCAATTGTGTTTAGGGCAGATAAAATTGGAAGTTTCTTCCAGTTTGGGAAATCTAAATCAACAGAGCCATTTCAAGGACGCAGGAGAACTGCTTCCAGAACCTGGGAAACAATTTACTAAAAGACTTAATTTCCAAAAAAAGAACCTTCTTGAAATTGTAGTTCCAATACTAAATCAGTGGCCTCTGAAAAGATTGAAAGAATACAGTGGCTAAGCTCAGATTCAATCCAGGGTGTACATATGTACATGTGTGACAAGATTGCCCAGAAAAGTTTATTTTCGGAACAACGAAAAAAAATCTGAATGTGAAAGGACATACCAGTACTGGCTGCCCATATTTGTAGATTTGCTGAATGACTTCAGCCATTGATGGATGGAAAAAGAATAAAATGAAAGTTTCCCTTCTCCTGTTATAAAATATTTCTGCTTTGAAGTTTGGAATAAAATAATCCAGGTAGGGCCACCTGTGGAAAATGAAGAATATATGAAGTGATCATGACTATTGATTTAAAAAAAAAGAACAAAAATGTGGAAAAGGTTAGGTCAAGTGACTAGGTTTCTTCTTGATCTGAACAAAAGTGTTGCAAAAAAGATTGACATTTTCCCCCCTAGATTCTTTTTAACTAACCATAGGAGTTCCAAGGAAGAGTCCATAGGCAACTGAAAATCACACGATATGGATTCTGGCATCTTATCTTATGAAGGTATTTACTCCTTCTGCCAACTGCTTTATGACTCAACAAGGCTGTTGAAAGACTGAAGTTCAGAAATGTCCATCTTCAGATCCTGTTAAAATCATGTTTGTAGTTTTGGCTTCTGCAGTACAGAAAAGGTTATAGAAGGGGTTAATGAAGACACTCCATATTTTCTCCTTCAAAATGCCATGATAGATTCTTTATGTTTTTCTAGCACATAAAGGTATCATTTCAGTACAGGAAAGATATAGCACTTTGACTCATTGATTTGGCCATTGTTTGTATTAAGGCTGTAGAGCCACTAAATTAGAGATCCAGTTTAAAGAGATGAATAAATTAGAAAACAATGAAGTATAGTCTGGCTCTCCTTCCCTCAGAAAGGTATTCTGTTGGCTTATAAGTGAGTAGCAGCAATCACCATATTAGTTTAGAAGCATGGTCCAGCCCCAGTCTGAAATTTCAAATTGCTTATTCGGTTTTAATGGGTTGTAATTTTAATGTTTATAAATTTTGGTACAGGGTAATTTAATTCGTTTTTAATTTTGTATGTATTGTATGTTTTTAGATGCTTTTTTAATTTTCCTGTACACCGCCCCGAGTCCCCTCGGGGAGAGGGGGGCGGTTTATAAATTTAATAAATTATTATTAATTATTATTATTTATTATTTCCAATGAGAATAATGAAGGAAGATTCAGGGACAGAAAAGGTTTTCTGACCTAGGGATCTTGGTTGGAAGACCTTGGAAAACAAAGGAGTTTTAAAAAATCGATTTTTATCTGACTGAACTCATAATTATTTTGGCCTTCTGCTGAAAAATCCTAGTAGATCTTGAAGCAATAGGGAAAGTTGTAGGGTTAGGCTTTGTTATGTATTGAATGAATATATATATATGTGTGTGTGTGTGTGTGTGTGTGTTAAGCCCTGCTAAAGTGAAACTAACCTTTAGATGACCCTAACGGTTAACTCCAAGTGTTTTGGAAGGAAATCGAGAACATTCATATTTGGGCGGGCTTTTTTTAATTATTATGATTGGTTAAGACCCTGTGGGCCTGGTCAGCCTTCGCTTTCCTGCATGCTTGGCTGCCATAGAAACGGGGAGGGTGGGGGATGTTGTTAGAAAGTGTGCTGGAGGAAGATGGGGCTAGGTGGTGATATCGCTAAGCTTAACGGTATCACATTCCATTCTGATGACCGCTCTGGATGTGTTACCCATCTGACACCATGGAAGACACTGTATTGGACATTGGGGTGTGGGTCATGGGTGATTGGGGTTTGGCTTATGCTTTGATATGTATGCTTCGCACCTAAAGTAGCCACTTCTGGCTTAACATTTGCTGCTGTCCTTTCCTTGTTCAGTAAAAGTAACCTTAATCATTTGGAATATGCTTAAGTGTGTTCTTTCTTGAATGGAGGTAGAAGCAGTCATGACAGAAAGCCAGAAGTCACTTCACACTTAACTCTGAATTAACAATTTCAGCAGTAAGTGTCATAAAACAATAAAACTGAAGACAAATGTCGGAGCCAAGGAAAGAGGAGTTGCTGGGGGCAACAGCACTCGACCAGACGTGCCTGACAGAAGACACAAGGTCAGTAATGGAATTATTGGCTGATGTTACTCTGGACTCGAAACCCGAAGATACATCAGTTCGCCATCGCTGGTCCGAGGGAGTGGGGATGAAGGAAGTCGCCCTTAAAGAAATTGCCCCTGGGGTAACCACCACCCGACGCAGACGGGCCCACTCCCCCTCCGTGTGGGATCAGTGGGAGGAAGAGAACCATTTAAGAGAGGCCGCTAGATCATTACTCCGCCAAGCTGATGATATAAAGAGTTTAAGAGAACAAAAGGAAGGGAGGGACCCTAGCCCTTCCGACTGAGAGCAGAAGGACCCCAGGCGGAAGACACCCCCCCCCAGGCCAAGGAGAGAGAGCAGCCACCCCCACGCGTTGAAACACCAAGAGAAAGAGGCCTAGGGCCTGTTCAACAGAGAGAACCAAGTCCCGCGCCACGTAGAAAGAGACTCCCCCCCCTGGGAATTAAGTTTGGAGGGAACTCTAAAGAGCTGGGATTTTTTCTACTGCAAGTTAGCAACTTCATGAAAGAATTTGCCTGCGATCTACCAAGTGATGAATCTAAGATAAGAATTGTTTCTCTGGCTCTGGAAGGGAGGGCAGCAGAATCGATAGTTTCCCTACATAATGATCATTCACCATTAATGAGAGACTTCGATAGATTTATGACCGCTCTAAGAAGACGGTTCGAAGACCCTCTCCTTCATAAAAAAGCAAGGCTTGAAATGAAAACTTTGCGCCAGGGAAACAGACCAGTTCAAGATTATAGTCAATGTTTTCGTGAGCTTGCATGTTATATGAGGGGGTGGAGCATGGAGGCCCTTATTGATGAATATACTGAAGGCCTGAACCCCACTTTGTATCAAAGCTGTATTAACAGAAATACGCCTGAAACCCTAGATGATTGGTTTAATTTAGCCGCTGATGTTGAGATAGATCTGCTGCGTAACAATGCACTGCCTGAGATCGAAAGGAAAAGGAAGAAAGAATTCCCCCCCCACCCGGTTTTGGTCGTGATTACCAGAAGGGAATTAGAAAAGGAAAACCAACTTCTCCCCGATCAAATGCTTGCTTCTGCTGTGGAAGGGAGGGACATTGGGCCAATGATTGCAAAGTGAAAGAAACACCACGCCCGCAATCGTCCGCGGAAGTGAAAAAACGCGCGAAGACCCCGAGCATGCGTATGAAGCAAGCGATGCGCGGAGCTGAGCCCCTGGATCTCACCACCGATCATCACCAGCAGAGGGCGCCGGATGATTGCGAGAAGGATTCGGACTCAAATGATGAGAATTGGGTGAGTCCCCTCTCAGGGCCCCTTAATATTCCTTTGCAGCTTTTGGCTCCCTCTAGTGTTGTAAAGTACTAGCACTTTTAGATTCTGGTTGTTCACGATGCCTTATTAGCCAAGATTTAGTACAGCATATGGGTTTTCATCTAAAGAATCTAAAAGTTCCCATAGCTTTCTGCCAAATGGATGGTACCGTAGCGGGTGGTAACCCTGCACAATTTGTAACAGAACCAATTCAGATGTCTATTGGCGACCACCATCAGGAATTCATTAACTTTATTGTTGCCCCAATTGCTGATAACCCAGTCATATTGGGCTTGAATTGGCTACGGAAATGGAACCCATTAATTGACTGGAAAGAAGGTTGGGTTCGCATCCCTTCACCTATGCCACCTACCCCGGAAGCCGAACCAGTTCCACAATGCCCCCCCATTCATTCTCTGAATGAACCACTTCCTACCCAGGAACCTGTCAACACAAGCCAAATTGTTCCCATATTGGAAGTTATACCAGGGGAAGAAAAAATTCCTAAGGAATACTGGGACCTGAAGGACGTTTTTAGTGAAAAATCTTCTGACATGCTTCCCCCCCACCGAGATACTGACTGTTCTATTGATTTCCTCCCTGGGGTACAACTTCCCAAACCACGTATTTACTCTATGACACCTCGTGAAATGGTTGAACTTTGCAAATTTATTGATAAAAATTTGGAAACCATTGAACCCGCTAGACCACGGGTGGCGGCCCCTGTGATGTTTAGAGAGAAAAAGGATGGGTCTCTTCATCTTGTGACTGACTACAGATTTTTGAACACGATATGCGAACACAACGTCTACCCCTTACCTCTCATGTAGGACATGTTAGCGCATTTGGCCACAGGCAAAATCTTCACTAAACTTGACCTCAGAGAGGCTTATTACAGGATAAGGATTAAGGAAGGGGATGAGTGGAAGACTGCATTTAACTGCCCTTTAGGGTGCTTTCAGTTTAAAGTGTTGCCCTTTGGCCTGCAGGGGGCACCGTCAGTTTTTATGCAACTAATCAACGAAGTACAGTGGTACCTCGGACCACGAACGCCTCTCATCACGTCCAATTCGCTTCACGACCAAAATTTTCCCAAAAAATGTGCCCCGGTTCACGAACACCGTTTCGCTGCACGAACGGAAAAGTTCGTAAAAAATGCTCCGCTGCACGAACTCCGCCTCACTTCACGAACTCTGCCTCACATCACGAACTCCGCCCTCGCATCACGAACGGAAAAGTTCATAAAAATGCCCGGATTCACGACCTCCGTTTCGCTTCACGAACCGGAGCCGCGGACATTTTAAAAACAAGGTCAGAACGGATTAACCGGATTTACATTGAACCCTATGGGAAACTGTGCCTCGCATCACAACCAAAAAACAAGGTCGGAACAGATTAATCGGATTTACATTGAACCCTATGGGAAATTGTGCCTCGCATCACAACCAAATCGGATCGCGACCAGAGTCATTTCACGAATTAAGTTCGTGATCCGAGGTACCACTGTATTGCATGAGCACCTGTACAAGGGCGTTATCGTTTATCTTGATGATATCATCATATACACAGAGACACGTGAGGAACACGTAAAACTAGTCCGCTCTGTGTTTTTTTTTATATTGAAAAAGTTTTATTGGTTTTACACTTTTTCAATAGGATAGGGTAAGGGATACAAAGAAATTTTGAGAGCATTCACGTCAAGGTCGTCGGCCCTACCGGGACATCAAAATAGATCATTAATAAAAAACATTTTCCATACACTACAAAGTGAAAGCAAGTACATATTTCTAAGTTCTCAGTTCTATGCTGTCAGTCATTTACAAAAATCCAGATGCACATGTTATATTATACAATATTATTCAAAAAATCAAGGCAAAGTTATTTTTTAGATCTAAGTCTCTTGGCAATTGTATCTTCTATCTCTCCTTCCAGGCCCCCAGCGGGCGGGGCCGTGGCCCCCCCTGCCCCCCCTGGATCTTCCCCCAGGACAGAGGAATGTTTTTTAAGAAAGGCTTCCGCCTCAGCAACTGTTTTAATCCTCACTCTTCCTCCTTCCCAGAACACCAGCATCCCTTCGGGCGTCACCCACCTGAACCAGATCCCGTGGTCAAACAATTTTTTGGACAAGAAGGAAAATTTCCTTCTTGCTTCTCTAATCTTTCTTGGGATCTGCTTCAGGATGGCAACCTCCTTTTGTTGGTAAATTAACGGACCTCCTCTTTGCACTTTCAAGATTTCCTCTCTGGTTGACCTTCTAACAAATTTAACATGTATCTCTCTGGGTACTTCATTTATCCTGGCATATGCAGAGTTTATTCTGTAGGCTAGGTCAATGTCCCCCCTGATCTCATCCTTAGGTTTATGTAAATAGTCTGCTATAATTGTGCTCATGAGTTCAGGGAGACATTCACCAGTTTCCTCAGAAACATTCTGAAATCTCAAAAAATATGTCATCCTTTCCATATCAATCCTAGACACATGCCCATTTATTTCCACAACCTCATTAGTAACATTTTTAATCTCTCCCTTAGCCCCCGCCAGCCCCCCTTCCAGTTCTTCATTCTTCTCTGTGTTCTCCAGCACTTGTTTCCGTGTGTCCAATAATTCCTTTTTAAAGTTGATATTTTCTGCCCTCTGGGCCTTGATTTCTTGTACCAAAGTTTGTATAACAGATTCAAGAAAGGCCATCCTTAGTTCTAAGCTTGCCAGTGCTGATTCTTGTGCCATGATTAGCTGTTAAAATGGCGTTTTTTGGGTGGGGCTGTTGAGGCAAGTCAGGAGCCAAAAGTTCAGTTCAGGGTTGTAAAGTTCAGGAACCAAGAGAGAAACAATTTTCCAAATCAATAAGTAAGTATAATAATGAAGGCACTCCAGAAAAGAAATCACAAATCCAAAAAAAAAAATCTTCTTTAGTAACCAGTCCGCTCTGTTTTGAATAAACTAAGGGCAGCCGAACTTTACGCTAAACTTTCTAAGTGTGAATTTAATCAAGATAAAATAGACTATCTGGGATATCGTATCTCAGCTGAGGGTATTGAGATGGACCCCGGAAAAGTCAAAGCTGTAACAGAGTGGGCCCCTCCTCATACCCAGAAACAATTACAAAGTTTTTTAGGTTTTGCTAACTTTTATCGCCAATTTTTACCTTCTTTTGCGAGTATTGCTCTGCCTATTACCAACCTGCTCAAAACCAACGGGGAAAGCAAGCCTCGGCCAAGTTCTCCCCTCAACTGGACCATGGAGTGTCAAGCTGCTTTTGAGAAATTAAAGCACTTATTTGCAGCAGAACCTGTGCTCAAACACCCAGATGTTAATTCTCCTTTCGTCATTCAAGCAGATGCTAGCGACGTGGCTGTTGGAGCTGTTTTGTTACAATATAACCAGCAAGGTCTACTACAACCCTGCGCTTACACCTCTCGTAAGTTATCCGATACAGAGAGGAGATGGGCGATCTGGGAGAAGGAAGCGTTTGCGGTTCGTTGGGCGCTCATGTCTTGGCGTCATTTTCTGGAAGGTGCCCCTCACCCGTTTGAGGTTTGGACTGATCACAAGAATTTAGAGTACCTGACGATGTCTCGTAAGCTATCTCCGAAGCAAGTACGCTGGTCTCAATACTTCAATCGTTTCAACTTTACTCTAAAATATATCCCAGGAGGAAAAAACTTTATGGCTGATGCCTTATCCAGGCTTCCTCAATATCACACTTCCAAGCTTTCAGTTGTTCAACCGGTTCTTCCGTTGTATAGCATGGCCACCCCAGTGGTGACCAGGAGTCATTCCGTCCTGCAAACCGACCCGCCGCCTGAGTTGATCTCCAGAATTAAAACGGAACTTCTCACCGATGAATGTTACTCCGCCCACTCTGGGGACTGCACCCTAAGGGATGGTCTACCTTGGGTTGGCTCAAAAATTTATGTCCCTGCAACGCTTCGACCATTTGTCTTACAGAGGACGCATGATTCGAGATTGGCTGGTCATTTTGGATTTGTCAAGACTATGCATTTGGTTAAACGCCAATACTGGTGGCCCTCGCTGAAAAAGGACATTGAATCTTATATCGCCAGTTGCCCAACATGTGCTGCTTCGAAACGTCCCCCTGGCAAACCTCACGGTCTCCTCCAATCTGTAGCGAGGCCGGAGGCTCCTTGGAAGGAGATTTCTATGGACTTTATTGTTGACCTTCCAAATAGCCAAGGTTTTACTGTTATATGGGTTGTTACAGATTTATTCTCCAAGCAAGTTCACTTTGTACCATGCTCAAAGATACCATCGGCTAAGACTTTGGCAAAACTGTTTCTGACTCATATTTATCGCTTGCATGGTGTCCCGAAGCGCATCATCTCTGATCGGGGTGTTCAGTTTACTTCAAAATTTTGGAAGGAATTTTTGACACTGATTGGCTCCGCCCAAGGCTTAAGCTCCTCCCACCACCCACAGACGAATGGGGCTTGTGAGAGGGCTAACTCGGTTCTGGAGCAATATTTGCGCTGTTTTATAAACTTCCAGCAGGATGACTGGGCTGATCTCCTTATTCATGCTGAGGTAGCTTATAACAATTCAGTTCATAGTAGTACTGGTATGACCCCATTCAAAGTGATTTATGGTCAGGACTTTGTACCCATTCCTGAGCTTCCTCATGAACTTCCTACAATTCTTTCCCTCTCTGATTGGACTGGTAAACTGTCGGCTGTTTGGCCTATTATACGGAAAACATTGGATGATGCTCATGAATCGCACAAGCTGTATGCCGATAAGAAACGAGCAGTACCTCCGACGTACAAAGTTGGTGATCGAGTTTATGTTTCTACTAAATATTTGGATAGTCCTCAGAAGTGCAAGAAGTTAGGCCCTAAATTTGTGGGTCCGTTTACGATCACCAAGATAATAAGTTCTATTTCCGTTAAGTTGGATCTTCCTAAATCCTATAGATGCCTTTACCCAATTTTCCATGTCCATCTATTGAAACCTGAACGCTTTTCACAGCTTCGCAAACCATACCCTGGTTCTCCTAAGTCTGTGTTGATTGACGGGGAACAACACTATGAGGTTCGAGACATTTTAGATTCAAGAATGCATAGGAACAAAGTACAGTACCTGGTAGTTTGGAAAGACTTTCCCACCTCCCATAATGAATGGGTTGATAAGTGCCATGTTAAGGCCCCGAAGTTACTGAGACAATTTTATGCCAAGTATCCCAATAAGCCTTGAACCCTATTTTGTCTTTTTTGTGTGTCTTGTTATGTGTTCTTGTCTTTTGCGTCTCTTTTACAGGGTTGAACACATTTCTTCTGGAGGAGGGCTGGATGTCAGCCTTCGCTTTCCTGCATGCTTGGCTGCCATAGAAACGGGGAGGGTGGGGGATGTTGTTAGAAAGTGTGCTGGAGGAAGATGGGGCTAGGTGGTGATATCACTAAGCTTAACGGTATCACATTCCATTCTGATGACCGCTCTGGACGTGTTACCCATCTGACACCGTGGAAGACACTGTATTGGACATTGGGGTGTGGGTCATGGGTGATTGGGGTTTGGCTTATGCTTTGATATGTATGCTTCGCGCCTAAAGTAGCCACTTCTGGCTTAACATTTGCTGCTGTCCTTTCCTTGTTCAGTAAAAGTAACCTTAATCATTTGGAATATGCTTAAGTGTGTTCTTTCTTGAATGGAGGTAGAAGCAGTCATGACAGGGCCCCAGAGTATAAATTACAGACATTTGCCTACTGTTCATTAGTTCAGTTTTGAATTAATAAATGCTGTTGTAACTATGCTTGTCTGGTTCTTGCCTACTGAAGCCCACTACACAATAGACATAGTGTAGGCTAGTGCTTTTCAAACTTGGCATTTATAAGATGTGTGGACTTCAATTTCCATAATTCCCCAGTCAGCATGTTAAAGTTGCCAATTTTGAAAAAATACTTGTATAGGTAGAGTCAGAAGGATCTTTTGTTTCTTTTCAGTACCACTTTGTTCAGTTTGTTGAAGTTGACATCTATTCCCATTTTCTGAACCTCGCTCCCCTTATTTCTTTGGTCAGGTTAATGATTGCTAGCTTTAGTATTCTGCTCTCAGCTTCACGTTACATGATAAACTAATTAATTTATAGTGGAATTTAAAAAAAAAACACTCAACCTGAATAGTTCAGACAAAGAGTTAAAGGGAGAACTAAATCTGATCCATGAGCAAAATCTAACCTGTCAATCCAGGTGATACATTCAGACAATCAAAATCCAGGAAAATCAAATCCTAAAGTGCCAATCAGAATGAGGAACTTCTCTCCATCATGCAAGATTTTAAAAAGAAGTGGTAACTTTTCTTCCTAAAATGATTAAAAGCAAAGAAAGCAGAAATCTGAGACTGAAGATTCTAGAGGAATATAGCAATCTTGGAACAAGCTGTATATACAGTAGATTCAAATTTTCTTTACTTGGTCCATTAGACATACTTTAAAATTTGATTGCTTGGATTATGTATCATATTTGTTCCATTTCACTCTATCTTTGTTCTATGTATGTCTTCATGAATGCTACTGACTAAAACAGCCAAAGTTACATTAATTCCTTTAAACGTTGCCCTTATTTTTCTTTCTATTTTCATCTTTCAACTGCTATCTAGTTCCTTAATCTTGATATGCATAACAAAGATTTGAATTCTTACTGAATCGGCATTTTATTCTGAATGAATTTTAACCTTAGGACACACATCTTCCTACTCAGTTAAGCTACAGAAAGGAATCAAAGTAGGGGAGAAGGTCACCACTTAATCTCCTGATGAATAATTCAGCACCAGAGAAAATGTCTCTATAGAAAAGTGCTTGGTGGCAGCATAACCAATAAAGTTGCTCCACAGGAGTGCGGGAGTACAATTGGGTTCATGAACGAAAGGCTTAGGGAAGGAGCCAAAGAGCTCTTTCAATTCACAACATTCAAGGCAGGTGTCATGTGATTTTTATCATATTACTGGATTAGTTGATTTTTTTCATTTGGTTGAGTTTATTAAAATAAAAATCCCTGACTCTTTAACATTCTACTGTTGGCCTATGTTGAAACTACACAGTCTTGTATAGGCATTGTTGAAAACTAGCTTGCTTTTTTCCTGCTGTATAATGTAAATAAGCTTACTTTACTTTGTAATAGAATAAATACAATAGAATAAAATAAAGCTAAAAAAAATTGAGAAGCATCCTGCTGCTTTCCTTCAACATATATTTGGAACCAACAAAGATCAAACCCCGTTTATTTCTTTGCCTAATCTCATCTGACCAAAATTAACCTGCCTCCCTCACTCCAGACAAATCTGTCTTCCTTCAACCACATTTAGGCCAATATGACATTATCACGATATCACATTGCAGACCAAGAGGAACCCTTACAAAGAAATTGCAATATAAAACAATTGCAACCTTCAATCTTCCATCAACTGATGTCTTCAACATTCCATCTCCTTCACAATGTACTTCTCCAGCTCTGCTACCCTTCCGACAGACCCATTTTGCCTACTAATTGAACTCACTCTACTTGGCCTCATTCCACTGACAAGGACCTACCCAGCTCCCCCAAATTGGCCCACAAATCAAATCTTCTACCACTCAACTTCTATAAAAAAATAAAGTTTGCTTTTCCATTGTTCAGAGTTTGTCTCTTGTTTTTTTTAAATAAAGCAGGCACTCAGTGACAGTTGCCATAAACATGGTTTTTCTCAATGTTGTGCTCCACCTTCAGAATCAATGGCAATTTGTCTTCCCATTCTTTTTTTTTTTTTACTTCTGTACTACTTATATAACTTTAACCACTTTGAGTGCTTTGGCAAGTCTGAAATGGCAGTGCATTAAAGTCACAAGTAAACAAGACTCTACAGATTCAAGTCATTCAATAGTACACTTGCAGGAAAAGCAACAGGTGAATAGTGGCATTTTATACTTGGAGCAACCAATTTGTAATTGAAGCTTCTGAAAGATGGTAGCTGAGAAATCAGCTGATCTTATATCTAACGGAAGTACACTTTGAAAACAAAATCCAAAATGGGCCTTATGAAAACAATCATAATTTTTTTTTCTACTGCCTTCACTATAAGGATAACAATACAGATGTAGGTGACTGGATAGGGGTAAAGGACAATTTAAACTTGTGATTTTGATACAAAGCATATACTTTATTATTTTTATTGTTAGTAAATAATTACCAGTAATGGCATGCAACATGATGGTTGTTGTTATGTTTTAAAAAAATAATTATCACATGAACCTCAATTCAATTTCTCAAGAAAAACAAACAAACACCTGAACCAATTGCAATGCAATAATCAGCATTACTCTGCATCTTATGAAAACATAATTATCTATTTTGGGAAAAATGTGTCTAATTATATGAGTTCAGCAAAGTCATTTAACTTGTCCCAACTTTCCCAAAATTAGGCAAACTTTTACAAGCCAAAAGAATATCCCAGCCATCTCTTTTATTTGTTTTATCAGATTTCAATAATCAAAGTTTATGCTATTATCAGTGAAAAATCATGCGTACCTATGATACACTTTCAAAAAATTCTAAAACAAGAAAACAACTAAACTCTTAAATCAAATTTCTAACATATAAAGCATCTCCAAAGTCTATTAAAATATTCATGTTTTAATCTTTGAAGTATAAATTTAAAGTACCTTAATCCCAAAGAAGTCTCTATTTTAAATTATGTCTTCCAACAGACTGCAAGATGAAGAATTGACCTCCAAGGTCAAATACGGACTTTTACACTTTGAGGTATGAAGTTTTTATTACAATTGAGTACTTGAATATATTCCACAATGACTAGAGTAGAAGTGTCACCCAGTTATTATTCCCCTTTGTTATCATGGCTTGCCATTCTTACCAACTTTTAAGGAGAGTTCAGTATCATTTAAAATTATCTTACTCAAGACAGTTACTTAATCTGTAGTCCAGTGCTGTAAGAAGGTAGAATTTTAACCAAGTATATAAATTGAATATAAAAGAAACACCAATGGTAAATACAATTTTCTAGCCTTTCAGTTTTGCACTTGAACAGTAATCCAAATTATGTTTCATAAGACTGAATAAACCTCTAATGAAAGATGTCTATAGATTGAAGAAAATTATAAAAAGAAAAACTCACAGTTGGAAAAAAACTATATAACATTGGTATAGCTAATGTATAGCTAATGTTCAAAGGCATTGCTACAATCATTGACTTTGTAATCCAGAATACAGTTTAACAGACGTAATCTATCTTTAGGTACACACAGGGTATTAACAGTATCTGCCATACTAATATGGATCCTGCATTTACTACATAATGTTACTACATAGATGTTTTGAAGTTCCAGCTTCCAAAACAGCTCAAAGACCCCATACTCATTTATTAGAGAAGGACAAGGGTTTTTTTTTCTTTCTCTTTTGTTTATTAACTTACATGCAGTAATTTTTTGTTCTGCATTAAAGGGTATAAAAACATTCAAATAATGAAAGCATCATAATTATTGTGATGGATTCATTTTGAAATTTGTTTGTGAAAAGACCAAATATGATGTTTTACAAATAAAATTAATGCATATATAAATGTGCAGTTGCTGGTGGATATTATAGATGCAATAATTAAGGAAAAACTGGTCCTTCCATCAACTTTGTTGACCCTTTCACTGTTACTGTGATTTGTGGAAGTTGTTTAAGACCTTTTTTCCCATTTTCCCATATGTGCCTTTGTTCTTCCATTTGGAAGAACAATAATGGGAGCCTCTAGGTTCACCCACGTAACACCGCTCTTGCGCGAGCTGCACTGGCTACCTGTCGTCTTCCGGGTGCGCTTCAAGGTGTTAGTCATCATCTTCAAAGCGCTCCATGGCTCGGGACCTAGCTATCTGCGGGATTGGATCCTGCCCCATACATCCTCACGGCCGATTCGCTCCCACAGAGAGGGACTTCTCCGGGTGCCGTCCACTAGACTTTGTCAGCGGGTGACGCCCAGGGGAAGGGCCTTCTCTGTGGCGGGCCCAGCCCTCTGGAACAACCTTCCCCCCGATATCAGGACAACCACAGACCTCCGCTCCTTCCGCCTAAAATTAAAGACACATCTGTTTCGCTTGGCCGGCCTAGGGTAGTCTCTTTTTAGATTGGGGTTAGTTTTAATATGGGATTTTAGCGCAGGGTTAGTTAGTTTAATTTCATTTTATTATTGTATACTGTTTGTATTTTATATGTATTTTAAATTCCCTGTGCCCCGCCTCGAGTCCCTTCTGGGAGAGAGAGCGGGTTATAAATTAAATTATTATTATTATTATTATTATTATTGTTCTTCTTACCTTATTTCCCATTTTATTCTAAGATTTTTTTTTCTTATTCCTTCTCTTCAGGCTGTTCTCTCAACTGCCTGCACAATTTTAGCTCTTCTCCAATTGATTGCTGTCTTCATAAGTCTTCTCTGTATTCGGTATTGTATTTTCTTCCACTTAAACAAGTTGACTCTACCAGGGAAATTTGAAATTCCTCATGAGAGGCTTTGACATTTTTCAGTTTCTTGAAAAGACCTAAATATAATATATATTTAGAAAATCATTCATGCAGCACTGCAAATAAGCTTCCAACTTATTTTACACTGGAAATAAAATTTAGAGATCATTTGTTCCAAGTTGCCAATCAAGGTAAATGAGATTAAACTGGAATAGCATGTAAATATTCCAGAAATATAGCCCTCTTTTAGGACTATATTTCTTCCTAGATAATTCTGAGAGTGTTAATGCAAGAAATTTTGCCCAATCTAGAATACTGTTTTTCTCATTGTCTTAACTTCTATATACTATGCTAAAATACTATTTTTTGTTAACTAGGATTTTTTTAAAAGATTTTTGTTATTCTGCCTTTATTTTCTTTAAATATTTCTTTCAAATATTCCTTGAAATTATTTTGAATATTTTAATATGTCCCTGGCTAAAAAAATAATAATAATAACTTTCTCCAGTGAAAAAAATATTGCCAATGTTTGTAACACAGAGTTTGTTTGTTTGTTTGTTTGTTTGTTTAACACATGTCTTAATAATATAAAGCAGGTTAAACTTAATGGAGGGGTGTTTTTTTTGTTTCTTGTTTGCCTTGCATTCAATTGTCTCTGGAAACTACCTGAAGAAGTACCTCTGCTTTCCTTGGCCAGGTTTTTCAGAAATGGTTTGCCAATGCCTTTTTCCTAGGGTTGAGAGATAGTGAATTTTCCAAGGTCACCCAACTGGTCTCATGTCAATGGACAGGAATGGATCCTAGTTTGTAGCTGATGCCTTAACCACTATGCTAGACTGGCTTTCTCAATGGAGGCAAGTTGCCTCAAATTCATGATAAAAAAGTCATGAAATAAAAATATTGTTTTAATTTTAGAGTCAATAGAAGCTTCCCAAAGTATGGCATACTTGGTTGAATTTATAATGCAAACATGTATGTTGTTATGCATCTGTAATCTGGCATTCAATTTAATAATCTGATATTATTTGAGGTAAAAATGTTCCCTGGCATTAGATATAAAACAGAACCAATGCAAGCACATGGGCGATGTTTTCTTCCCTCTTATCTTTTCTGGGTCTAGGTGAACAGATGAAATGGATATGTTGTTGTAATATGACTAACATATTGTCACACTTCATGACACAATAACATAACTGTGTCATTTCTCCTAGATGTCATGATGTATGCATTATAATTTGATGCCATTGTAACTGCAATGGACACCTTTGTTATGAACTATTGATCCTTGAAAGTGAAGGCAAGTCAGTCTATTTATATACAAAACATAGACATGGGAAGTGTATTTGTCTGTGTGTGTGTGTGCATACATCTTGAAGTTAGTGTTGATTCCTAGCAATGCTTGGATTAATCCTTGAAGTTTTCTTGGCAAGACCTTTTTTTGGGGGGGGGTGATGTTTTGCCACCTTCTAGGGCTAAGAGAGAGTGTGACTGGCCCAAGATCACCCAGCTGATTTCATGTCTAAGCAGGACTAGAACTCACAATCTCCTGTTTTTTGCATCAACCTGGCTTTCAGACATGGGGAAAAGGATCTTTTCTTCATGTATAATTTGACCTACTGTATATCAATACATAATTTGTTCTCAAATCAATAAATATTGTACATCAGGATATATTCATTCTCTGACTTTTGTGGTACAATATTTTGTTTTTAAAATTCATACAAAAGTGTATATATTGTGTAAAATTATGAGGAGATAATTCAGGGAAATAAATAGCTGAAATGCATATTCTAGAATATGCATATTATCAGGGGTACCTATTTTTTGAAAGTGCAAAACCCATATATATGCATGAATTTTCATGTAAGTTTCTATATGAAAACCAAAAAGAACAAATTTGAAATAAATGTATCCACTATAGCAATCAAAGCAAAGTTATCCAGCCTTGTTTTAAATTATATGTTCTTTCTATAATTATATGGATTAGATGCTTAACAGATAATGATTGTGATTTTCTGAAAGGTCAGAGGACCGAATGATCATTCCGTACCTTACTTGCTGTTCATGTTTGCTTGTATATTCTATTTGATTTCCCTGTCTTAGCACTTTTCTCAGCAAAGATGGCAAAGGAATTGCCATTTTCAGACAGCAACAGCATTAGATTTAATTTTTAAGTTCAGCAGATTTCAGGGAAATAATGCTTGGCTGTCAAGCAACTTGAAATATTGGCCAGCACTCCAGACTGAAATGCACAACCCGTGAGAACCTGTGCCAACCTGACACCTGCATAAAGCCGCAGACTTCCCTCCAGTGTGACATAATAAGATATCTTTTGTTATTAAATCCAGAATTGTAGATCACAAGCTGTCCACCAGCAAAGCAGAAAATAGGTCCCAAAGGTTCCTTGCACTCTTCTACTTTCCATTATTTTTAAAGGGCTTTAATATTTAAAAATATATGGCTAATTTCAATGCTGCCCTCCCAAGCCTGCTTTGTGGTGTATTTCCCAAATTATCCCTTCAAGGCAAGTGCTGTAAATAATTCCTCAGTTCTGTTCTTTGCTACTTGCCAAGGTCATTATTGAATTTTCCCAGAATCCTTTCATTCTGTCTTTGATTGTGCAGGATAACTATGAAAGAGTCATGAAATGCAGTAACAAGCTGTGGCAGAAAACTGAAGACAGTCCCAGCGCTCTGCAATGAAGCTGGTGGCTCAGCTGTTCCTGATTCTATAATACTTCGTTTTCGATCTTTCAGTCTGGCCTTCAGCACAAAACAACAGAGCAAAATAGTGTTCTACCTTAATCAGGAATTGAAGCAGGAGTGGAATAAGGCTTCTGCCAAATTAAACAAAAAAATCAACCACCCTCCTGCCCATGTTTCCCTGTTGTGAAAGTAAATTTCTTAGTGGCATTTAATGTAAGAGCAGTTATTAATATCCATATCACTGACATTTATCTGGTAACATTTTTGTGACACGTCCTTTGTGAGTTTCTGCTCCTTGTACATATAGGGTAGGTTTGTCATTACATGATAAATCATGTTAGAATAAACAAATGAAATAGACTATGGAAAGATGTATGTGTGTGTGTGTGTGTGTTAGGTTTTTGAGCTGATCAATAAATATGTCAGGGAGACTAGGATAGATCTGTTTCGAGCTATTTAGCTCTCATCAGCTAGCCGTACCCTTACTGGGATTCGAACCAGGAAAGTATTACATGTGAGGCAGCTGTAACTGCCACCAAACCACTGGTTCTTATCCTGATCAGCTGAGACAGGAGGATAAGTATATAGTTGTGTCACAACACCCTGTTAAGCCCCAATTAAGGGAGGAAGCATACGGCTTTCCTTTTCTGCCTTTCGGCTCATCACCAGAGACCATCTAGACAGAAAGCTATGAGTTCCGTTGTGTACTTTTTTTATATGTGTGTTAGGTTTTTGAGCTGATCAATAAATAAATCAGGATATATATATATATATATATTCCTCTTTTTAACTGCCAGTGGGGGTGTGACCTGATTGGGTGGGAGCTTGGCTTGGCACAATCAGGCCCCCACCCAAACAGAGCACGCCCCCATCCAATCAGAGCACAGCCAAACTCCCATCCAATCAGAGCACAGCCAAGCCCCCTACCAATCAGAACACACCTCCACCCAATCAAAATGCAGCCAAGCTCCCACCCAATCGGGTCACACCCCCACTGGCAGTTAAAAAGAGGAACCGGCTGTGATTTCTCATTGCTCCTGGAAGCACCAAGCCCGAAGCACCAGCCTGAAGATGATGAATGAGATTTCATCGAAACGTCGTGAAGATACTTCCAATTCTACGCGGGAGAAAACCCGAACAACCAAAGACCTACATACAAACACCCGCGAAAACCTCAGAAAACATATATATATATATATATATATATATGTAATTGTTTCACAACAACCTGTTATTATTAGGCCCCAATTAAAGGGAGGAGACATACTGTTTCCCTTACTGCTCAGAGCCAAACTCTGGCTCAGATATGTAGATGACACTTTTGTAATTTGGCCACATGGGAAAGAAAAACTGGACAACTTCCTCACACACCTCAACTCCCTACACCCCAAAATACAATTCACCATGGAAATAGAAGCCAACAACCAACTCCCTTTTCTAGATGTCCTAATCTACAAAAAACCTAATGGCTCCCTAGGACACACCATCTACCGGAAAAAAACACACACCAACCGCTACCTAAATGCACAATCCCATCACCACCCTGCACAGATAAACTCTGTAGCCAAAACCCTCATACACAGAACCAAACGCCTAGCTGACAAAGACCATCTGAAAACCGAAATATAGTTCCTCACAAATACATTAATATCCAACGGATTCCGAAGAAAAACAATCACCAAACTAATCCAACAAGAAACACCCTCCAGGAACCAAGACAAAGAACAGGAAAATGGCATTGCCCTCATCCCATACATTAAAGGTACCACAGACAAAATCAGCAAAATTCTCCACAAGCACAACATCAAGACAGCCTTCAACACCGACCAAAAAATAACCAATATCCTAAGGAACCCAAAAGACAAGATCCAGCTAGAAAACCAAGGAGTCTACAAAATTCCATGTAAAAGCTGCCCTGCCACTTACATAGGACAAACCAACAGAAGGATTAGTGCACGTATTGCTGAACATAAAAATGCTTTAAAAAATCATCTTAATACCTCATCTCTCTATCAACATTTCAAAACTACAGGACATGACATTGACTTTCAAGGAACTAAAATGATCTCCAAGGCAGAACAGCTCAACAGGAGAATAATCAGAGAAGCCATTGAAATAGAGAAACAATCTAGCAGCATGAACAGACGTGATGATACCTCCTGCCTACCAGATATCTGGAAGCCAGCATTGACCAGCAGATGAGCCACACCCTCCAGCCAAGCCGTTGAAATTCAAAACAAGGAGAAACATACAAATGAGACCAGCATCAATCTACCAGTCACGATGCAACTGCACAGCCAATCAACCCACTCACAACAATAGTCAGCACTCCACCCCCCCACACACAAAAATTTAAAGAGGGGCGATGCCTCCGCAGTCACACTCACAGACACAAGCCTGCCTGATGATGACAAGGCAGATACACACACACACACACACACACACACACACACACACACACACACACACACACACACACACACACACACACACACACACACACATATATATATATATATATATATATATATATATATATATATATATATATATATAATATATGAAGTGGATATTCCACTTCATATATATATATATATATATATATATATATATATGAAGTGGATATTCCACTATATATATGAAGTGGATATATATATATATATAATAAAGAGTATATCACCTTCTTAGGAAATATGTTTTACTGATGAATTGGCTCTTTCTTTAGTCATATTATTCAGAATTTCAGGAAAAATCTGTTTTCTATAATTCCCACTCACATCTATTCCATTGTTTTGGAGCAATTCTGTTTTGTCATTTGCATAGTAGATCTTCAGTTAGATGAAAGACTGCTCTTACTTTGGTGCTTAATTTAAGTGGCAGAAATAATATTTTTATAAGCCATGCCAATTTTTGAGACATGCTGGAACTACACCACAATAATATAAATCCCATCTCTATTGTAAATTTGTTAGGAAAAAAACACAATTATTATTTTAAAAAAATGGAAAAATAGAATTTGAGTATGTGTCTGTACAATCGAAAATACACACAATAAACGCTCAATAACCCCCATAAGCATGGGAGATCTGTAGCAGAAATGCATTTATGTATTCATGCTAAGGACTCTATTTTAACTGTTTGGACAAATAACAAAAATATTTATTTCTATCAGTCACAATTAATATAATAAGACCAGGATACTTGTGTTATCAGTAGCTATTGGAGTTTTGAATGGTCACCTTCTTCTGGATTTTTAGATTTGATTTTCATGTCATAGTCACTTGACCCCATTCATTTATGTTTCTTTTCCATATCTACCATGATGGTTTGAGTTATTGCTAATGGTTTTACTTGTGGTTGGTTGGTTGTGGCATAAAAATGGATGATTCCCTTCTGCTTTATTACTGGTAATTATTCCTTTTTCTTAAGCTTCTCCTGGCCCTTTTCACATTTCTGATCCATTTGCTTCTATCAGAAACCAAATAAAACAATGCAAGTTCTTGCATATTCAACAAGTCTTACTTGCAACAAAATTACAAAATGGAATGCAGGTGGGTGAGAGAAAACTAAGGCAAAAGGATCAATTTCTAATTCAATGTCTTAAACAAAAGCCAGGATAGAATATTTCTTTTGTGGAAAAGTTTTGCAATGCTTAAATATTGTGAGACAAATAGAGCATTACAGGGGATTTAGATCTATGCGGGGACCTTGCAATCAACATATAAAAAGATAACTAAAGGAACAAAAATGAATCTCTTGAACTGAGAAGCAAACTTACTCTACCTGCCCTTGGAGTCACTATTAGGACTTCAGGTTAGAGAGATGTAGTAGCTCACATACAGAGGGAGGATGCTGCAACTCTAGCCAACAACTCTCCTAGCAATCTAGGCCAGGCCCCATTGCAGCCAAACCACAACACAGCAAGATAATGGTACATTAAACAGTATTCACAAATAAATGAATACATTGTGAAGGAAAATATATGCATTCAACTATAACTAATAGGCAGTGCAAAGTAATTTACATTCACTTCAGTGAAGCAATTTGTGCCATGGAGGCAATGTGATATATTACAATGAAGCAAAGAGGAAAGCTGATTCATGTCACTGAAGCACTGAGCTGCATTGAACAACTCTGGGCAAGCGCTACGGGAGGAAGCTTCCTCTCACACTTCTCTCCCAGAACTAGTGAAAAGGCTCAATGGCTTTGGGATTTCCTCAGAATATGTCAGAGTTGCCAGCCCACAAACATTCAGCACATAAGAGTATGTGGATGAGGTAATGGCTTGGAAGGATACAAAGTCTTCTGGTGCTGCTGGAACTGTCGACAGCTTTCAAAGATTTTGGCAGCGTGAGAGATAGAGGCTGATACGATCCAGAGTGATTGACACGAAATGGCTCTGGACATATCTGATTCCATTGAAAATAATTTAACAGCTGGAAAAGTAGTCAGATGCACTAGAGATGGAGGTGATTTGCCAGACTCAGAGAATACTGTCCTGGGGTAGCAACAATAGCACTGAAGATCATCTGTTGAGCATTGTTGTGAACTTGTCTGGGGGTGCTGAAGATTAGCTATTAGGCACAGCACCACTTGGCAGCAGTGGAGACAACAATAAGCCTTTGCTTGGCAGCAATCAAGGCCATCTGTTGTTGATGTATTGAGCCAGGTACTAGGAAGAAGCAGCAGTTAGAAGATTCAGTGGCTGAGCTGAATGCTGTGACTTCTGCAGAATCCACCATTCTGAGCAACAGGCATCTTGTCTCTTACACATGTTACTGGATTGGACTATCAGTTGCCTCCTCAAACTGTTGTCAGTTGTTTTTATACTGTGATATCAGAGCAATTTAATACTTTTTTGATCTGCAGTTTAGGATTCCTGGTGGATGTGGATTGGAAACAACAAAGACGGGGGGCTTATTTTTCCTCTACATACATGGGGGTAGCAACTATCCTACTGAGATATTCCCAATATATAATTCACATAATCATCATCATCATCATCATCATCATCATCATCATCATCATCATCATCATCATCATCATCATCATCTTTATTGTCATTGTACATTGAGGATTTTATGTTATTACTCTCATTAGTTCTGGTTGAAAATGAAGGAATTGGGAGTTGTGATATGTATGGTCAAAAGCAGTTAGGTTGATGGATCTTTGGAAGCAAAAATGAGTACTATGATTAGATTTAACTTACAACCAATGAAGTTTGTTTGGTGATAACACTGCAAAATCAGTTTGCAGGGGTTTATTATACATGGTTTAATAACTTAGCTTTTAGGATACATTAACTTCATAATGTGTTTGTGTGTATGTGTATCCATGTGTTTGTGTGTACACACACACACACAACACCTAACTAATAATGTAGTTAATCATATTTTACTATGATAGTGCCTTAAATGTAAAAGAAATATTATACAAACTTCATTGACACAAAAGTCTTTCATAAAATGATTTTCAATTTGGATATTGTTATATTTTTTCTTCTGTTCAGTCATACATGATTCTCAGAGACTGACAAGTTCCTGCAGTTTTTGGCAAGTTTTTTCAGAAATGGTTTCATATTATTCTTCCTAAAGGCTGAGAGAAAGTTACTGGCCCAAAGTCAGCCTGCTGGCTTTGTGCTGAACACAGGACTAGAACTCATGGTTTTCTAGTTTCCAGGGTCTTAGCCACTGCAGCACCATGGCTCTCTTTTGGACAGATATCTGTACAAATAACTATCTATAGGGTAAAGGTAAAGGTTCTCCTTGCACATATGCGCTAGTCGTTCCCGATTCTAGGAGGCAGTGCTCATCTCCGTTTCAAAGCCGACGAGCCAGCGCTGCCCGGAGACGTCTCCATGGTCATGCATCCAGCATGACCCAATGTTGGAGGCACATGGAACACTGTTACCTTTCCACCAAAGGTGGTCCCTATTTTTCTACTTGCATTTTTACATGCTTTTCAACTGTTATGTTGGCAGAAGCTGAGACAAGTAAAGGGACCTCACTCCGTTATGCAGTGCTAGGATTCGAACTGCCAAACTGCCAACCTTTCAGATCAACAAGCTCAGCATCTTAGCCACTGGTAGATTAATTGCTAACACTAGGAAATAAATGTTTTCAGAAGCACCAAAAACAATTTTTCATTGAGGATTTTTTAACCAATTAATTAGTTAATTAAAACCACATTAATACAAAGTAAAAAAATCTTAAGTGTGAACGTAATAAAGTAATTGATTTGCAAATACGTTGTAATGTTTATGTTATGTTTATGGAAAGAACAAAGCTCACTGAGCTTTGAACTACAGTATGATTCTCTGATGCTTTTAAAAGCTATCCCTTACCATCTATAAATGGTACTAGAAAAGCTCGCATTTCTTTGCAATATCTTTCTTATATGCTATCACAATATTGAAAGATTTTCAGCCAAGGTTTATAAAGAACATACTGCAGTGTGAGATAGCAAGACAATTTATTCCAAATACAGAGTTCCTATTAAAATAGCATTAAGAGTTCAGATAAAAATGGTGAAAGGAATTCAATGCAAGTCTTTCAACTTCATTATATTTTATTTATTAAGGTAAGATTAAAGGGAAGGCATCTGTTTCAATAACACAGAACAGTGAGAAAATGTCATGATGGTTTTTTCTCTCTCCACCAAACCCTGGATTATCACAATATGTTAGAGGTTTTAAGATGTTAATCCTCAAACCATTCATTTAGAGTATCTCTCTTGTTAGGGTCATGACTCTTAAATTTAGTTTAAGAGTTCACCCAAAACTTAACACAAAGTTTAAATATCATCTAGAGATGAAGTAAGGGTGGAAATCTTATCTATTCTTGCAAGTTTTTAGTAATATGATTTGACATATGTGGGGACAGCACATATAAATTGGCAAGAAAAATTCACCCTGGCTATAGACCCCCATTACAGTTATTAAGAACATAAATAAGAGTGGATCCATAAAAAGACATGGTAAATATCCTATAATTGGGGTTTTTGAAGAGGTCATCTGGGAATTTATGCAACAGCATAAATAAGCATTAAGCACGTAGGAAGAGCAATGTTTAGAATATTCTAGATGATAAGAATAATTAAAGGACCTCCAATCTCATGCATTCCATTAAACTAAATTCCTGCTGGATCCTTTCAGTTACTGACATCAACATGTCAAATCGGAAAAATAATATCAGGCCATTTGAGCTGTACTGTGCACAAGGATGAGACAAAGATTCAAAGATGTCTATTTGAATAATTCCACTTGAAAATCTCCAGATAAGGGTGAAGATTCATTCTCCGAGCTTGTGGGTTGGTTTCCAAATATTTCATTACCAGGCTAGATAGCATCTCAGTGGTGTTTAAGGATTTCACTGTCAGTGTTCTTCTGTTTATAAATGCTTTGTGTGGTCAGTAGGTCTTTTCATGGGTTAGGTGTGGGTATGTCAAGTGAGGGTCTTATGATATGTCAGGTGTGAGTGGGAGTCTTGTGATGGGGAGGTTACATCAGGTGAGGTTTATTGGGAGGTGAAGAGCTGGTTGGGGGAGCTTGCATGGGTTGGTTGAGAGTTGGTGCTGTCTCTGGTTAACTATGCAGTTGATTTGGAATCAACCCACAAGCTTGGAGAAGGAACCTTCATCCTCATCCTACACCCAAGCTACAGATATTCACCACTATTGCAAACTTCAGATAACTAATCAGTCCTTCATTGCCATACTTTATGATTCATAAGTACAGAAGTGAATAGCAAGCACATTACTTGGAGAGGAGTCTGATTGTCATAAGAGGGGACTTGCTCATAGTCATCCATGTCCAAATCAGCTACCTCATTTTTGTCATTTCAGCTGTACATGGGACTGCCTTTCAAGATGACCTGAAACTTGCAACTGGTTCAGAATGCAATGCAATGACACAACATGTACAGTTTTGGGTGTTCTATGTTCCATCCACAATGCACCACTGTTAAGTAAGATGTATTGGCTTCCAGTTGCTTTCTAGGTGCAGGAACGTTTATTACCTTTGAAGCCCTACATGGAAAAGAGCCAAGTTATTTGTTGAATTGCATGTTGTCTGAGGTTATGTACCCATAACACAAAGTCAGATAGGTGGGTAGATACTGTTGAATGTTTTCATCAAATGGCACCATATGCCTCACAAGGGACTAATTGCTCATTTTAAGCAGTCTTCTATAAATTTGCATTTTTTCTGCATAAGACATATTTGTATTTAGTTAAGAAGACAGCAAAGTTTCCTTTACATTGGCTTTGAAGGATGGTAGAATCAAATCCTCCAAGGTGTAAAATGGAGGGAATTACATTTGAATTGAATATCTGCTCTTCTTAATTGGTAGACATCCACATTTTGGCATAAGAAAAGTGACTATGTAAATGTTTAAAATAAATAAAATCTGCTACATATGAATAAAGTGTGGACCAGGACAGTAAGCTATATAAATTCTGAAGGATCTGAAGTTCCCAGGGTTATAGCTAAGTTGTGGTCAGGGAAACCTAATTTGGATACTATGAGTTGTATAACTCTGCTGAAATTATCTGTAATAAAGAAAATTATCTGATATAAGACTAAGAAATTCTAAGCAGAGAGAGAGAGAGAGAGAGGGAGGGAGGGAGAGAAAGAGATAGAGGGAAGGAGAGACTATATCCCACATCAATAAAGAGAGAAGAGGCCAAACAAACTGTGGCCACAAATCCATACTTCTCTGGTGAGGAGATCTTATGTATATGCAACAATAACACACAAAATCCAAGAACATAAATGTATATGCATATATTATAAATATTAAATGTAATTATTTTTCATTGCGTTACATTTTTCAATTTTTAAGAGAAAAATAACTTCTTTGATTCTGTTAATCACTGCCCCAAAAACCATATTTTGGCTGCAAAAATCTAGTCAGCCTTTAGATACCTCCCAGTTAAAGTTATCAGCACCTCTTTGTTGTCATCTAGTGGTCACCCAGATTTTCGCAACCCAAATATAGAAGACCTAGGTCCTATGAATTAGATAAAGGTAAAGAAAATACATGATTTGTCTTTGATCACTTCCAATATTCTAACATGTAGGAAGTGGAAAGACTTTGAAACAGTTATTAATCATATAACCTCATCTGATCATTTTTTTCTCAGCTATTGCAGAATTAAAATCTTGTAGAGTAGATTGTATAAATAGGAATTCACTTTTTAAAAATGACTACAGAACAAATTAATTAATATTGAACTCTTTAGTGAAAATACACCTTTTCTTTCAGCATCATATTTTAAAAAGTACAGGTAGAATGTAGATGTGTAAATCAGAGGTGGTATTCAGCAGGTTCTGGCCAATTCTGGAGAACCGGTAGCAGAAAATTTGACTAGTTTGGAGAACCGGTAAATATCATGTCTGACTCTGCCCCCTCTCCCATCTATTCTCTGCCTCCCAAGTCCCAGCTGATTCGGAGGAAATGGAGATTTTGCAATAAACTTCCCCTGGAGTGGTGTGGGAATGGAAATTTTTCTTCCACTGCCATGCACACCAAGCCACACCATGTCCACCAAGCCACGCCCACAGAACTGGTAGTAAAAAAATTTGAATCCCACCACTGGTGTGGATGTACTTGTGTAAGTATGTGTAGATAGATGATAGCTAGAGAAAGAGAGAGGGAGAAGGAGAGGGGAGAGAAAGAGAGAGAGAGAGAGAGAGAGAGAGAGAGAGAGAGAGAGAGAGAGAGAGAGAGAGAGAGAGAGATGTATTTAGCTGCCATTTTACATTTGAGTTTTTCTAATTATGTACTGGTTGTTTGTTGTTATAAATATTTATTAATCAATCAATCATTTCTGTCTGGATGCATACTCTTCTTCACTGAAGTGACTACATGATTTACTCTTTATACATAGATTTCTCAAAGAATGTAGGGGCTTGTTGAGTTATGTGATAAAAACAACAACTAAACCCAGTTCTGTCACAACTGTGGAATATATATTCATTTCAAGCTACCTGTGGAGGTTTGATCATGCATTTTCTGGAGGATTCTTTCATCCTCACTTACCAGTAAAAATAATTCACCTCTCCTGGTTGGAAATATAACAAAAGTCACATTTTATTCCATGAAGCTTTGACAATGTCATAGTCTGTTTTAAAATTGAAAACTATTTCATATGTAGGTATACAGTTAATGAATAGTTGAATATCTTATTCTGGACTGCAGAAACCTTGAAAAAGAATGTCATGTCTGAACTGTATTGGTTTAATTCAATGAAACACCGATAAGGCATTTTAAAATAATTTGTTTTGTTTGCACATTACAGTTAGTAGTTTCTATGGGATGAAAATGGAAAGCTTATTCAAACCCTGAGAATGTGCTTGTGTCTAAATAAAAGCCATTTGCATATCCCATGCATATTTTCTTATTCTGTCTCAAATATAAAGATCACAACATATGTAGAATTAGAAAATATAAACAACAGGAGACTTTGCTAATATCATGAAGAATTAGCTTTAGTTTATTGCTATGGATAAAGTGACAGAAAATAAAAACAAAACTAGAACCATTATATATCCTAAGACTAATAAAAGCCACAAAATGTAGTTATTTTTCTGTTTTTAGTATAACAACAGACTTCAAGTGACCATACTTTATAAAGTAATACTTTGGGAAAAGAGGGATACCAGGGATATCTTAAGACAGTGTTTCTCAATCTTGGCAACTTTAAGATGTGCAGACTTCAACTCCCAAAATTCCCCAACCAGCCATGTTAGTTTTTTTTAAAATTCATATTTATATCCCGCACCCATCTCCTACAGAGGGACCCGGGGCGGCACACAGGAAAATTAAAAAACAAATACAAATATACAAAATACCCCTAAAAACAACATTAAACTCAACCCTGGGCTAAAACATAATTAAAACCCATAAATTTAAAACTTTGACAAACTAATAGTTCGGTATCGGGTAGTTCACGCAAGGCCGGCTAGGTGGAAAAAATGCGTTTTTAAGTGCTGGCGGAACAGGCGGAGGTCCGAGATGACACGGAGTTCGGGAGGCAGGTCATAGTTGAGAAATTCTGGGAGTTGAAGTCCACAGGTCTTAAAGTTGGTAAGATTGAGAAACACTGCCTTAAGGGTTGCTATCAAGGTCAATTCTTGATAGATGTCATTTTAGTCATTCTGATTCTGACAAATGGTTTGATTCTCTTGTCTGGTAGAAGTCTTTAAGTTTTGAAAAAATGGGGTCTCCCAGTGTTGTTTTCTTTGATCAATTAGAACAGAACAGAACAGAATAGAATAGAACAGAATAGAGAAGAATGGAATGGAATGGAATGGAATGGAATGGAATGGAATGGAATGGAATGGAATGGAATGGAATAGAATAGAATAGAATAGAATAGAATAGAATAGGGCTCTTTATTGGCCAAATGTGATTGGGCACACAAGGAATTTGTGTTGGTGCATATACTCTCCGTGTACATAAAGAAAAATAAAATAGAATACATTCAGAATCATAGAATCATAAGATATAACACCTAGTGATACTGTGTTTCCCTGAAAATAAGGCAGGGTCTGATTTTCTTTTGACTCCCTAAATAAGCACTTGGCCTTATTTCCAGGAAGGTCTTATTATTTTTGAGGTGTAGGAGGTGGCGGGTGTGGTCACCTCATGGCTGCTGTTATCTTGCAATAGTTTTGGGGAGGGCTTATTTTAGTGCATGTGCTCCAAAGCCCGATTGGGTTTATTATCTGGGGAGGTCTTATGTTACAGGGTAGTCATAGGTTACTAATAAGCAATCAAATCTTACTAGGAAACAAATAAAACAATATAAAATTTAAAGATACAAGCAACGTGGCTATAGTCATAAGTGGAAAGAGATAGGTATTAGGAAGGAAGAGAAGAATAAGAATAATACAGTCTTAGTAGATAATTTGACGGTGTTGTGGGAATCAGTTGTTTAGCAGAGTGAAACTTCCATTGAGGACATTGTGCTGGTTTCAAGCAATGCTAAATTCAGCCATGAATGAGGATGTGGCCCTACTTAACTTGAATGGTGTGCCCTGTTTTTAAGACTTTCTGAACTCTTTTTGTAGGTGGGCTAGGCATCTTACTTCATTCATTATAAGGCTTATTCAGCCACTAAATATTCCTTGCTCTCTTTGCCACTTTACTTCTAGTACCCTTATAAATCCAAATTAGATTACAGGCTGCATGATAGTATTTCTGAGCTGCCAAAAATGCTGATTCTAAGAAGGAAGATACTTGATGGAAAGAGTTTAAGGGGAACAAATAACAACTTTCCTATTCTCTCTTTACTCCCCATTGTCCTGTCAGGCAGCTATAAGGATGGGGATTCTGAAATAATCTGGATTTCACTTTCTCCAGACAATCAAGAAAAAAAATAGAGATGGTGTGACACTGAAAATCACTCTGCTATCCTGTTTCTTGCCTTTTCGTACAACATAGGAAAAAGGTGAAGATGAGAGTTGATGATGTGAAAGATAAGTTTGAACCAGCAGTTCATTAGGCAGAGATATCAATAATGTTAATAACAAATAACCTCACTGTTTCAAGGCTGTGAAGCTCATGAAACCCATTGCAACATGGGAAATGTGGAAGAAAAATGCAGGATATGAGAATGATAACATACACATATTGATGGTACAAAAGCTATTTATGTGGCTTTACTAATTAATTATTTAGTAAATTAATAATAAAGAGGCTTCCCTTGTCATTCAATGTCAAATGACTGAATGACATCAACCGAATTCAACTTAGTAATGTTGTTATGCAATGTAAAGCTGGGGTAAATATTTTATAATCAAGTCCTGTCTTGGAGTGTTGGACAATCTGCTTTTCTACTACCTTAACTGTATTTTGGAAGAGTGAGTAAATGGAGCTGGGCAACTGCCCTACTTTTGATTGTGTTATGGTGCTTGTGCTACCTGGATAACTGGAAAGAAGGTACTTCAGAACAAATTCGGGACCTAATAATTTTTGAACAATGTACCTATGGAAGGTCCAATGGAAGTTAATTTGAATTGCATTTGCCTCTATAGATAATTGTTCGATACAAGTTCCACCTGATATATCTAACAAAATGACATTTTGCTAGATATGTCAGGTAGAGCTTGTTTTGCCCTATCTAACAAAATGAAATTCAATGTAGAAAAATGTAAAGTTTTACCCTTAGGCAAGAAAAATCAAATGTACAACTACAGATTACGTGCAACCTGGTTCAATAACAAAGTCTCTTCCAACTCAGTTATTCTGACAAGATCAAAACTGAGTTAAAGTGGATTTCAAAATGATACTTCACATGTCTCCATGTTAGAAGCACTGAAGCTCTTCCATGATGAAATGATCAGCTGGTGACATCACCGTTGCCTGGGGGATGCCCAGCTTTTTGCATGCCCCCATTAATAAGCCTATTGAAGTGGTACCTATTTATCCACACACATTTGCATGCTTTTGAACTGCTAGGCTGGCAGGAGTTGGAACAAATTATGGCAGCTCACTGGTCGCACAGCAGCACTCGGGCTTCAATCGTGGACTTACAAATTTTCAATCCAGCATCCTAACCACCTAAGTCACCACACTCGATTTTAAAATGGCACGGGGCCTAGTTACCTGCGTGACCGTCTGCTGCCCCATATGTCCCTACGTCCGATTCGCTCCCACAGAGAGGGGCTTCTCCGGGTGCCGTCAGCCAGGCAATGCCGGTTGGCGACCCACCAGGGGAAGGGCCTTCTCTGTGGCGGGCCCAGCCCTCTGGAACAACCTACCCCCTGAACTCCAAGTCATCTCTGACCTCCGCCTTTTACGCCAGCGCATAAAAACGCACTTTTTTCATCTAGCCGGCCTGGCATGAACTACCCGACTCTGAACTGGCTTTTAGTGATAAATGTTTTAATTTTGGGGGTTTTAATGAGGTTTTAGCGCAGGATGGGGTTTAATCCGCCCTGGGTCCTTTTTTAGGAGAAGGGCGGGGTATAAATTTAATAAAATAATAAAAATAATAATATAGTTTTAATAGGTTTTGTATTTTGTATATTTTGTATATTTGTATTTCTATGTTTTTAAATCTCCTGTGCGCCGCCCCGAGTCCCTTGCTGGGAGATGGGCGCGGGATACAAATACGAAAATAAATAAATAATAAATAAAAATAAAATAAAATGATAGACTACAAGAATGATATGGAAAAATATATAATACTGGACGTACAAAAAAAAAACCCTGACTGATGGCTTAATAATTAAAAGGATTATACAAAAAACAAACCAAGAAAGTGACCTTGATAATTTTCCTATAGTGGATTTATTAACATTTTGAAGGCGCTCCTGAGAAGTGACAAAGAAAAAATGTAAACAAACTTTATTTGAAGGGATTAAAAGTCAAGATTATTGGAAGTAAAAGCAAGGAATATGAATGTAGTTTATTTCCTCAAGTTTAAAATAGATATTATTATTTCTGATAACCCACAATGGACTTTTACAGACATCAAGAAAGAAATGATGAGATTAGGGATTTGCTTATAGATAAGAGAAGTAAAATGGGAAGAGGAGATAATTTGCTGTATTTTAAGAGAAGATAAGTTGCTAAAATTGTTTATATTTGTAGTAATGAAGATTGGAAGTAACTTTATGTGTTTCTTTTCTTTTTCTTTACTACATTCTTATTTTTGTTTCTTTTCTATTTCTCTATTTTTCTTTTTTCTTCTTTAGTGTGCCTTTTTTCTTGTTATTATTTTTATATTAGTTTTGTTTATTGTTCTAATTAATAAAATTATTATTATTAAATAAAGACTGGGGAGTACGTAGGTGTTGTTTCCTTGTTTTATTTCCAAAAGGAATCAAATTCTTATTCAGTCTTGGCATGTGACATTATAATGCTATACTACTGATTATTTGTGATGTCCTAAAGTATAATGTTCACCAATCCATGAGAAAGCCAGATAGCAATATATTTTCAGCAACTTTGTTTCAACACTAAGCATGCCATAATTCAATACACTCCAAACTGTCTCCTGTAATTCAAGATCACAGTTCCGACCTTGTGAGGTTTCCCTAACACAACCTCTAGCATATTTCAAAATGCTGTGAAATAACATGTCAAACATTGAGTACTCTACTGTCCAGATGTGCAGTAAGCTAGTATGGTGAATTACTATCTCAGGGAGACTTGTAAATCTGAATATTTCTGCCAGTTACATATAGTCTAACCCCAGTGGTTACAAATCATTGCTTTATATTTCTATTTCATAGAATATCTTACCTAAAAGAATCACTTCTCAACATTCCCAGTACAAAATTGCTGAAAACACTATTATAGCAGCATACAACATCAATAGTCCTAGTACCCCTGGTGATGTCACAATTAATATTTATTAAGATTATTTAAACTTTATTCACCTGGTTCTTTTTTAAGGAAATATATATATATATACCGGATCCATTTTTAAAAAAGAACAAGAGCACTTTTATTTTCATCAAGACATCTGAACAACTTTCGGTAAATAAGCAAACAGATAAGTAGATTGGCTCAAGATGAAGGCAAAATAGATGTGTAGAGTTTATTGGACTTTAGTGAAAAAATTAGCACATTGGTGTAGGGCAGGGATCTGCAAAGTCGGCTCTTTTAAGACTGGTGGACATAGCATAGCTGGCTGGGGAATTCTGGGACTTGAAGTCCACCAGTCTTAAAAGAGCCGACTTTGCAGACCCCTGGTGTAGGGGACTAATGTTCACTACAGTTGAACAGCCCTCCAAAAGAATAATAAACTTATATATATACTGTCCCTCCCTCCTTCCACCAAAAGTTCTGTTTTCAAGAAAGTCACAATCCAGAGCTCATACCACTGCAACCATAGTATACTTAGATACACTTTATTTAAAACACCAACAGTAAATAATTAGAATTGTCCGGTCCTGATATCAAATTGTATAAAACATTTCATTCAGTGTCATATAACTCAATACCTGAGCCAAACATTTAAAAAAAATAACAATTAAACTCAAAGGGGGGGAAAGAGTGTTTTCTTTCTGCAAAATTCTATGTCTTGAGTTGACCATATACCCCCTATTGTTATAACATTCTGGTTGTCTTTGTGAAGTAGAACACTAGGAAAATTCTATTTGGTATATTTTAAAGGTAATTACATTTTCAACTAAAATGAAAAGTTGAGTGGTCAAGTTTTAATTTAAGAAAAGGATAATAATATCGATATAAAACCTGTAGACGTATATCCAATGTCTGCTTATAATATACCAACTTTAATTGAACAAAGTATTAAACATGTAGAAACATTTTCCCCTCAGATCATCCTGAATTCAATATTTTGTTTCACATTTGAAATAGCATTCCTGACCTTACTGGATATTCTAGAAATTCTAGAAATGGACCATTCTAGAAGTTTCAGTTTAAAACAGCCACATTTAACTTAATAGTTCATTAAATTTGAAAAAAAAAAAGATTTAAACATTTTAAGTTAATTCTCAAAAGGTCAACATGCACAAATTTATGCTGTTTGTTTTGTTCTATTCTTGTAATATCTAAGTAGCAATGGGTCAGTTTCAATCAGTATTTCTGAACCTAATCAACTTGAAGATGTATAGACTTCAATTTCCAGAATCTCCCAGCTAGGCATTCTGGAGTTGAAGTCTACTTATCTTCAAGTTTCCAAGATTGAGAAACACTGTATGGACTCACAGACATTAATGTCATCTATACCTAATATAAAAATACTTGGTCTCATAGGTACATCCATTTAATATAAGCTGTTGACACCTTCTTGTTGTTATCTTGTTTTTTGATGTTAATATTTTTTTAAAATAAAGGCTAAATAGATTCATTATAGTATTTTGAAATAAATACATGTAAATGCTGATAAGATTAATTTTCTTTTGGGAGACTAGGCCAAATTCCCCCCCTCCCAAATAAAAATAACAACACTGCCCAATAAAATGTGGAAACCACTATTAACAAATAAATCGTGTAACAGAAATTTAAAGTGACTTTATAATAGGTTTCTCTGGCTTTGCAAAAGGCTATCTGAAGGAAAGGCTGGCATTTTTAGTAGACATTTAGTCTTGGCTGAACTAATGTGACAGAAAAATCCATCTGTTTGTTTGTACAATGGTTAGGTAACTTTTAGCTGGCTTGGAAAATAATTAAATTAAAGGTCTGAACTACCTTTTACAATAGCAATTATTTACAGTGTATTTATATAGAGTTCTTTGCCTCTTCCGTCGATCACTCAAGACGTATTTTTTCCATCAAGCCGGTCTAGCTTAGAGCCCAGACTCGACATAATTTTAGCAGATTAGATAATGGATTTTAAAATTTTATTAGCGCGAATATTTTAGCACAGGTCATTTAATTTAATCACTTTTTAACGATTGTCATTGTATTTATTGTTGTTTGTTTGTGTTATTTTTAATCTCCTGTGCACCGCCCTGAGTCCAATCGGATGGAGATAGGAGCGGTATATAAATGGAATAAAATTGAAATTGAAATCTAAAGAAAAAAATCCAAACATATTTGCTGAATTTCAGCCTGAAAAAAAAAAGGTCAAACGGAACTCAATTTTTCTATTGTGTTTATTCATTTGTATATATGCATTTGCATAAGTGTTGGTGCATGTGTTTGTCTCTGTGTGTATGTCAATATACATATATTTATATATGAATCATTTGATATTGTGTCATCAAGCTGGTGTCAGAATTCATTAATCAAACAGATAGATTCACCGGATGCTCCATCTTCTGTCCGGCCCTTCAGACTTTGCTTTAGACCAGGGGTCTCAAACTCAATTTACCTGGGGGCCGCTGGAGGCAGAGTCTAGGTGAGGCTGGGCCGCATAAGGGATTCCTTATATTAATATTAATACTAATATTAATACTAATATACTTTCATATCACGGTGGGGGCCAGAAGATACCGTCCTGCGGGCCGCAATTGGTTCGCGGGCCGCGAGAATGAGACCTCTGCTTTAGACGAAGTGCATTCAATCTTTTGCAGAATCATTGTCTTCTCTTTCTTTCCCTCTTTCAAGCAATATAGACTTCCTAAGAAAGCTAGGTCTTCTCATACATGTCTGAACAAGGATCATTTGAGTCTAGCTATTTGTGCCATAAGTAAGTTGATTTTTCTTTTCAATCATCCATGTGATTGTTTGCTTTTTTGTGACCATCCATGGTATTCTCAGGAGTCTTCTCTAAAGACAAAGTTCAAAAGCATAAATGCTTTTTCCTGGAGTATTGTTGGAAAGTTAAAAAATAAAATATGGCAGCTTCAGCCAATGACCACAAAACTATAGACACCATATCAGAATATCATTTTCAAAGGCTTTAATGTCTTACCAAATGTTAGCCTGTAACATATGGTATTTTTTGAATCTGGTAGTATATATTGATAATCAATCCTATCAGGCAGAATGTACCTACCACTTCAATATCTTCATTATCAATTTTGCTTGTCATAAAGTTTGTCATTTTTATGGGGAATCTTTATGTGGAATCTTAAATCCATTTTTCTCTGTGGGCTTTGTTTCATGGGTAGAGCATCTGGATCATTTGCCCTTTCAGTTATTGTATTTTTCAAATAGTGATGTCTAGAATTTTCATAATGAGTTTTTCTTAATACAAAATGATGATGATTTAGTGACCGATGTAGTAATTTAAGTTGTATTTCTTTCCTTTGTGACATTCTGCCCAAGAGATGATTAGAAAAGTAGTGGTTTTAGATGTATCTTTAAAAAAAAATGTTAAGGCATAATACCTAAATAAACCCATTTCATTTCAAAAGATTGGCTTATTATGTGTGCTTAGGAAACACACCATCTTTATCAAAGACACAAAACAAAAGAGAAAAAAACCCAATGTACATATTTTTGTGAGTGCAATTCAAAGAATGTATTTCATTTGTTTGCACAGCAAGGAAGAAGAAAATGGAGGAGAGGAGAAATAAAACAGGATAATCTCAACTTATTTCTCAGCAGAAAAAACTTCCAAAAGACAAAACCACATGAAACAGACAGATTTGAGACTGAGAGTCAGTGTTTACTGACAAAAATATATTGAAGCTTTATTATTTCAATGCAACTAGAACTGTTTTCATCTGTGGAGTCTTCACATTGCAGTTCTGCAAGAAATAGAAAATAACCAGCAAATTAAAATTGTATATGAATGTTATGTTCTTTCAAACAAGAACCAAAAATATTACAGGCAGTGGGTTGGCAGCTTTCTAAATTTGACAAAAACAACAATAACAGCATCCTGGATAAATTTAATACAGTCTGGTTTTCATACATTCATACATTTCATACATTCTAGTTTCCATTTAGAACAAAACTTTTCCTGTTTGTTTGTATGCATTTACGTATATATTCATGTGTTGGTTTGTGTGTGTTTTGTGTGTATATATTTGAGACTAGAAATAGTGAAAATTTAGAAATTTAATATTTAGAGATTGGAATGCTAACTTGCATAATAATAATAATAATAATAATAATAATAATAATAATAATAATAATAATAATAATAATAATAATAATAATAATAATAATAATAATAATAATAATAATAATAATAATAATAATAATTTATTTTATTTTAATCATATTTATATCCCGCCCTTCTCCACGAAGGACCCAGGGCAGCGCACAGGAATCTAAAAACATACAAAACAATAAATACAAAATTTAAAAACATATTAAATTATAATCCTATGCTAAAACCAAATAAAATCCCCAGTAAAATAGCCCCGACGGGAGGTTAGGCTAGGCCGGCTTGCTGGAAAAGATGTGTCTTTAGACACTGGCGGAAGAGGCGGAGGTCCGAGATGATACGCAGTTCAGGGGGTAGGTCGTTCCAAAGGGCAGGGCCTGCCACAGAGAAGACTCTTCCCCTGGGTATCGCCGGTTGGCATTGCCCGGCCGACGGCACCCTGAGGAGGCCCTCTCTGTGGGAGCGGAGCGGCCGTAGGGATATATGGAGCAGGAGACGGTCTCGCATATAACTAGGCCCCAGCCATGGAGCGCTTTAAAGATGGTTGTCAAAGCCTTGAAGATAATAACAATAATAATCATCATCATCATCATCATCATCATCATCATCATCATCATCATCATCATCATCATCATCTTATATTTTAAGAAGGTACTTGTTTGATACCTAGGATGCTGGCAGCAAACTGTATCAACCATTAGCGCCAGTCAATGGTATTTGTAATGCATTTTTAAATGTTCAGTTGGCTGAGTTTCATGTATAATGAACAAAGTAAATAATAATAACAATAACAATAACAACAATAACAACAAGGTAGCTTTCTCAATGTGATTGAAGCTGTCCATATGTTTGTATTAACACAGAGAAAGAGCAGCTGCAGTCATGCTGCCCTGACCATCAATTTACTTTACATACACACACACACACACACGCACCCATGGAAATATGTTCTTTTCTGTAATATTTTAAGTTATAATTTAATGTCAGGTTTCGGAGGAAGTTCATATCTTACCTCTTAGGATTTATGTGCAGCTCTCAACAGGCCTTGTGACAAGTCAGCTCTGAGTTTTGTGATGGGTCTTGTGATAAGGAGATTATCTGAGGTCAAGGTCATTTGTTGTTAACCTCTGTGGGGGGGGGGGTGAGTGGGGGGAGTTGATTGAAGGTTGGTACTGTCTCTGGTTGGCTGTGTGGTTGGTTTGGATTCTGAGGGGTTCGTAGGTTGGTTGTGTGTGTTAATGGAATTGCATGTGGCCTAGCATTCCATCACAAGATTGACTCATCCCAAGACCTGTCAAAAGACCCTCAGTTGACACACCCACACCTAAGAACTTATAAATAGAATACCAACACTGACATCCCCTAAACTCTGCTAAAGATGTTACCTAGCTTGATAATGAAACGTTTAGAAATCAGCCCACAGCTTGGAGAACGAACCTTTAGCCTCAAATAAAGAGAACTTTGGAAATTGTTTAGGCTGTGTTGGTCTTCCATTCATCTGCATGTTTTTCTATTTAATCCTACTAGCTGCAGTGATTTTACAGATGATGTTATAAATCTATAATGTGTGTTCATAATAGAGAATGACATGTTGCCACAGGCAACTGAATTAAATAGCAATGTGGGCAAATGTATCTGAAGGTTGTGAAGAGAAAGAAGATGGAAAGTGACAATAAAATGTAGGAAACACAATGATGCCTATGCGTTTTTTTATTCATATGGAAACTTTTTCTTTTGTGATTCTCTCTTCTCAGGGCCAGATCACATCTACAATACCATGAATCTGTGTTCCAGAAGATATTAATCCCAACATGATTTTATTTCATGAAATACTTTATCTTAAATTTTTCAGCCTCTTTCAGATTGAGAGATACTTATTGACTTCTTAGCAGACAGAATACACAAAAACATAACACAAAAGTCAGCATTTTGTCTCAAAACATAGATAACTCCTGGTGTTAGTAGAATGGGTGTGGCAGCCTGTATTAACTCTTCAAGTAGAAATGAAAATCATGTATATTAATATGATTTTCATTATAAAAGTTGCCTGAAGTTATAGGTTCCAGACCTTAATAGACATATTGTGTCTTTTGGTTTTCTTAATTAAATTGACATTGAGAAGAAAATCTAAAATGGCATTAGAAGAGAATGCAAAACAGGGGTGTCAAACTCGTGTTCTCATGGCAGTGTCACATGATGTATCAGGACTTTTTTTCTCTCTTCACTATACCACATGTGGGCGGAGCCAGCACATGATGCATCCTGCCCATGGGCCAGGAGTTTGACAGCCCTGATCTAAAATGTATGTAATGAGTTGTGTTTCCTTGTCTAATTATTAATACATTTTAGGATGATGTTTGTTTATTTGTGTCAGAAGGATTACAATTAAAATATATGATAAAGGTGAAGGAAACATAACAAATAATATATACACTAATAAATCCAAATTTAAGGTTTCAATTAAAAAGAGTTTATCTCTAAGAAAGTAATAATTCTGACCAATCCAATAGATTGAATAATCCAATAGATTATAAATCAATTCAGCATTAAATGAGAGTGATTTTTTTACAATTAAGGATGTTTATCACAATTATCAGATCTAATACATAAATGTTATAGTCAATATTATGGTCAATGTTTGTGATTGGTTTACTATTTCTATTACATTTTTCATTAATAGAAATAGGAGTTTTGCATACAAAGTGAAAACTTATCAGAAAAGATAGGTAGAAAAAAACCTGAAAGAAATAGAGTCCAGGGCCAAAGCCTTTAATAATTTCCGATGATTATTCAAGATCATAATAATTGAAATTTATTATAACAAAATAATTATTATTCAATACATAACAATTGAAGCATTTCACAATGTGAAATGTAATAAAGAGTAGCATCAATATACAGTGATCTGTCCATAATAATATTAACAATTCAATATACCCCAAATGAGACAATCAAACCATATGAATTAATATTCAAACTTCTAAGCTGCATTTCCAGCAGCAAAAAACACAAAAAAAACTTTTGACCAACCCTTATTAAACAGTGTTTGAGGCTTCCAATACATATGAAGCATTAAATCAACTTCCTATAAAAAGAAAAAGATTGTGGTGTTAGAAGCCATGATTCATTCCCCTAAAACTTCCAAACACAACAGAACTTTAGAAGAAGCAACAGTGTCTGGGGAAATACGCTAAATAACAAATTGGTTGAATGAACTGCCAGGAAGTATGCTGAGGTAAATCAAACTCTTAAAAACAACTCTGCAAAAGTTTTAAAAATGGCCTTTTTAAAACTGAGTTGGCCCCAAATAATAATGTCACAAGAGGCCTATAAATTCTGTTGTGTTAAAAGATGTTCTTTGTGATTCAGGAAAATCCCACTAAGCATTCTCGGTCCACTGCCTTTTGAATTAACTCCATTTGCAACCCGATGTGATAATGAGCATGTGAAATTCCATCTTCTTTCAAGGCAAACAGAGAGCAAAATTCTCTTCAGCTGTATCCTTGCTGCTATTATTAGCCATGCTTTAGTATCTTAGCCTGAGGAACCAATCTAAATTGAGACCATGCTATGTCACACACATTTATTTTATTAAGAAGAGTTTATTTTGCTTTTTAAAAGCAAGAAATCTTGCATCTTTTTTAACATAATGGACATTTAAAAATACTTTTCTAAGTATGTACCATACAGTGGTGGGTTTCTGCAGGCTCGCACCTACTCGCGAGACCCGGTTGGTGAATTTTAGAGAACCGGTGAGAGGGGGTTCCACCGGCATACCTGGAAGTAAATCTGGCCCGCCGCTGCCAGTGACCCAATGGGAAGGAAAGGAAAGAAAGGGAAAGGAAGGAAGAAAGGAAAGAAAGGAAAAAAAGGAAAGAAAGAAAGAAAGAAAGAAAGAAAGAAAGAAAGAAAGAAAGAAAGAAAGAAAGAAAGAAAGAAAGTTATCATAATTGAGTCCAAAACTTTGGTTGCTAGGCAAGAGCATTGTTAAATGAGTTTCACCACATTTTAAAAGGTGGCCACTCCCACCCTGTCACATGACTGCCAAGCCACGCCCACAAAATAGGCCACACCTACAGAGTAGGTTCTAAAAAATTTGAAACCCACCACTGGTACCGTACCTTTCTATGCCCATTTTTAAATGCTTTTTTAATTTTTCTTGCTTTAAAAGTAAGTATCCTAAAGGTTCAAAGATAAGGAAAGAGGAAGGGAACATGGAAGGAACTGACAGCAACATTACACTAATACATATGATTTTTTTTCATGCAGTGAAAGCTGGAAGCAGCATTTCAGAAGATATGTTCTTGCTTTTGGTTTGCACTTCCTTCATTTCCTAGATTATCTTGCTGAGGGTCCTTACCCTGCTATATTTGGGCAGTTACTATTTCTATCATATAGTTAGATATTAACTCCAAAATATGCAGTTCCAAGTATGCATTCCTTTCATAGATTACTATCTCCATTTCAAAGGCAATGCAATTGTAGGCAAGTTAGAACCCACCCCTCTCCTGGAAAATGAAATATTTTAGGAAATATTAAAAGGGAAGAATATTCCCCTAAAAAGGAGGCAGAAACTGAACCCACCCTCACCTTTGTCAATGAGCCATTAAGGCATGAGCCAGTCTATTCTACACAGCAAAGATCTACCCCCTTCATGCAGACCTATCTAGCAAACAGAAACGCAACACATAGCACTTGGAAAGATTACATCAGCCAGCAAGGCAAACCAATTTGGGTATCAGGACAGCTTACACCAGTGATGGTGAACTGCACGAGTGCCACACGTGGCACATGGAGCCATCTCTATGGGCACACGAGCCATTGCCCAGGTCAGTTCCACTGTGCATGTGCACGCGCCTCCTGCCAGCCAGCTGATTTTCAGCTGTCTGCTGGGAAAAGTGTGCACATGCGCAGGGGTGGGGTGGGGAGTCAAACGCACATGGGGGTGGGGGGCATGCATGCATGCCTGGTGGGTAGTGGGGTGCCCCCCATGCCCCACTTTTGGTTCCAGGGAGCTTCAGGGAAGCCTGCTAGCACTGAAACAGAGATGGGGGGTCACATGTGCATGCATGGGGAGCATTGGATTATGGGTGTCAGCACGCACGTTATCACATGCACTCATGTACTTTTGGCACCCAAGGGAAAAAAGGTTTGCCATCAGTGGCCTACACAGTTAGCTAAGACCCCTCCCTGCCTCCTGGGAGTTTGACAACCAATCAGAATACATTTCTTACAACCAATCAGAATACATTTCTTACAACCAATCAGAATACATTTCTTACAGGAAACAGAGAGGTGGGGCCCATCAGAGGGTGTAACTTCAGGCTTTCTCAGCATATTGCCCCCATTTTCGGCTCAGGAACTCAAACCACGTGATCCTGTCCACCATTAATGTCTTTCCAAACAGCCTTAATGTTTCCAGTGACTTTTTCCCTACTTGGAACTGAACCCAGATGGACATTTCTTCCAACACAATCTTATGTATTTTAAGTCTGTCAGGAGCAATTTCTACAAATGTGGGCAAATTCTGCTTTGGTGTATGTAAAATTAGCCAAAGTTTAATTGCCCACTGTTAATCCATCACCAATGGCAATATATTATTCTAGCTGTCTTTTGTTGGTATGTTTATTATTATATTGTTTTAATGCTTTTATTTGCTAGTCTGTGACCATAATAAAGATTGATTGACCAATTTCATTGTGATTTTAGTACAATGACAATAAAGATTATCATTATGATTGATTGATGGATTGATTGAAACATCTCCACAAATAGGAGAGCATAAATGCTCTGAATGATAGTGTTCTGACCCGGTTTACAAACATGAGAAGCATGTGGTTTTTTTAACTAAATGTTCCCTTTATTAGTAGAACCAGCAACCTGGCAAGAGTCTGTCTCAAAGTCTCTAAGTGCCTAAGCTTGCTTTCCTTCCCCTGAAATGGCTCCAATACACTAGGAATCTCTCTCTCTCTGTCTCTCTCTCTCTGTCTCTGTCTCTCTCTGTCTCTCTGTCTCTCTCTCTCTCTCTCTCTCTCTCTCTCTCAACACACTAGTAATAAAAGTTCTGAAAGGTGCACCCACTGTTTTTACAGCGCGGAGTCTTTCTCTCTCTCACACACACACACTGAAGACATGCCCAACTTTCAAGATTCCAAGAAAGGATTCCAATACGGTTCCAGACAGGATTCAGAAATTTGGACTCTCAGTGGCTGACTAACAGGGAGAAGAATAGTTGTCTGCAAACCTATTCATCTCTGCCCCCTGCCTTTTATCCCCAGAGCAAGGGTGAGGCTTAGCTAGCAGTGATGGCTCTTCCATCCTGAGAACCACCCTGGGTCCTCTCGGAGAAGGGCGGGATATAAATTGAATAAAATAAAATAAATAAAATAAATAACCAGCCCATAGATTTCCTCTGTTCTCCTTTCCTCTGCCTTCTGGGCATCCGTGAAGGACCCAGCTGCTGCTCTTCTTCCTCATCAGCCACCTCTGGACCTGGGGGCTGTTTACTCTCCATCTGGGAGCTAATGGATGGCCCAGGCTCCACCTCTGTCTCTATCTCTGACAGGTCCATTCCCTCATTCCCCTCAGAGCACTCAGATTGCCTTGACACTGGCCCTGACTCCCATTCCACCTCCTTATCTGATTCGGCTACTGGAAGCAGCAATGGCCGACAGGCCATAACAGTTGTTCCTCACACATAGAGGCCATAAAACAGTGGTCTCCATTGGGTTTCATTGGTAGGAGCAAAGGGAGATGACATATTTGCTCTCATCAGTGGCAAAGTCTTTGATAAGAACCCTAAGCCAGCTGCATTCTTTTTCTAATCACATTCAGTTTTTTTTTCAATTTCACCATTTTATGGGTATAAGAGACTTCTACAATTGAGTATAATTTGACCTTTGGTGACCTTTATCTTGTTTTTTGGATTCAAGAAATGTTAAACCAAGACTTAAGAATTTAAAGTAATATACAATTGGGGAAAAGCAAAAAAAAAAAAAGATTTTTAGAAAGTTTTAAACAGATTTGAAGATAGCGAGGTTTTCTGGATATTTTTACTGTATAATTTGAAAAACAAGTGTATAATTAAATAATATGGGAAACAAATGAAATGAAACTAAACCCACAACTGAGGCTTCATGACACTAGAGGGAACAAATAAACCAGGTTGAAAAGAGTTATGAGCTAAGTCAGCTGTAAAACATTCCTCATCTTGAGTTTTTTTTAATTATACTGCAGAAATAATAATAACTAAAATTTCCGAAAGAATATAGATTTTAATGGATACGTTTTTTTAGAACATAACCTTTACCTGACATAGACATTATAGAGTTGAAGACAAAAGATAACAAAACTGAGATTACCAAAGTGAAAATAGAAAAGACAAGTCAACAAAAGGATCCTGATATCAAACATTTGTGAAAAACAAATCTGGGTGATGACTCTTTATGGGAAGAAAAGGATCTGATATGGAACAACTGCAATAAGAAGGACTCTTTATGGGATTTATAAAATAGGCTAGTAAAACCTTGAAGATTCCTCTTGAATGCCAAAGACTGACGAAACATTAAATCTTGTGGACTCATCAGAATGGTTCCATCTGTAAAGAGCAAAAAGGAAAATTAGGATGTTTGACTCTTTGATGAGGGATTACTTGATTATTTCTGGTAATTGCCTAATGGATTTTTGCAAAACCAATATAAAAGGTAGAAAAAAAATGATGATTTTTGGATCCCAAGAGATCATGAGTTATATTCCTACCTCAGGCATAATAAAAAAACAGCTTGTCACTTGGTCTCAGGCCAACCAACCTCACAGGGTTGTTGCTGGGAACATTGTGAGGAGGAATAACTATTATATATGTATACTACCTTGAGTCATTTATAAACAATAATAAAGCTGGAATGAAATGGGATGGGATGGGGAAGAATGGAATAAAATGGAATGGAATGGAATGGAATAGAATAGAATAGAATGGAATGGAATGGAATGGAATGGAATGGAATGGAATGGAACGGAACGGAACGGAACAGCACAGCACAGCACAGAGTTATGTGTACCCTATCTGATCTGGTAGGATGAGTAGTTAGGAATAGACAGTCTGCCAATAATCTGTGCCATATAGGACTTTAAAGATAATAATCAGCACCTGAAACTGCATCTGAAAGGAAGCCAGAAGTCAGTATACCTCATTAGATGTTATCTGATTAACCTAGGGATGCACACCACTGCATATGCCACCTCATTCTGCTCCATTCTTCTGGGTTATCTTCAACAGCAGCTCCATTTACAGAATATTGCAGTAGTTCAAACAGGAAATGACCAAGGCATGAGTAATTATAAGCAAAGCCTGCAAGTCCAAGAAGGCTCATAATTGGTGCAAATCTGTGCAAAGCCCCCCCCCTTCCTCTGGGCACAGTTTCCACTTGCTTGAGCAGGAAGCAAATATCAACTCAATCCAGAAGAATGTTACCTCATCTAGAGACAAAGATGAAATATCTCTGGGGTTGAGGGACCAAAACTCCGGGGCCCTCCACCTTGCCAGAGTTGAACCAAAGCTAATTCTTCCCCAACCAGACCCTTACAACCTCCAAGCACTTCGTGTCAAATGTCCAACTAGGGATGTAGATGTAAAACTATGACCATACCAGAGGTGGGTTGCTCCTGGTTCAGCCCAGATCGGGCAAGCTGGTAATGGCAGTGGTTGGAGGCTCCGCCCAACATATGTGCATGAAGAAACCAGTAGTAAAAAAAATGGAAACCCACCACTGACCCATACTGATGAACTTCCAGTGGTTTCATATGGATGTTAAAAAAGAAAGGAAAATGATTCCCTACATTGTGCAGCATTAGACCTTGATCTCTCCTCACCCACCAGTACCAACTGGAACTGACCCTGGAGGAAGAGGAAACACTATAACACAGTGTGTCCCATATGGCTTCTTTAGCACCAGACTAATGTGATGGATTATTGATATGCATACCAGGTTTATTTTAATATTTTAATGAAATACTCAGCTTCAACCTCCAGTCAAGCTTTGCAGTAACTTAGAAATATATATTAATGGATACAAATTATCAGAAGTTTGTAAGTACATGCTACAGAAATAAGGCACATCTTGTTTTCATTATTATTTATAATTCTCATTTATTTATTTTCTCTTTAACTATTGTGCACATATCCTAGAAACCCATATGTTCACAATGCATAGCATAATAAGTCTTTTAAAGTGATATTTTCAAAATATCTATTAATAATTATTCCATAGACAATTGAATTAAGAAAAGATGGGCCTTCTCTCAGTTTTATTCTCTGTTCAGAAACATTTCAACCTTCCCCAAATACCTGATTTGACTTAACAAATGAAATGACAACAACCATTCCAAAAAGACCTTAGACATTGATATACAGTATTGGTTCTGGATTGAAACTTGAATTAGGGCATTATGGGTTAATATGGGTTTATCTATAGTGAAAATGCAGTAGAGTATGAATACATATGTTTAGCATGTTGCTATTTTTACACATCAAAAGTTTGAATCTAAAACCCTGACAAACTCAGGAACAAGCAGTGTTTCTATCCTTTCTGTATTTTCCCTATGATATAGTTTGAAGAAAGCTCCTGTTCCCTGTTTCTATCCTGAGGAAACTTCCAAAGATTTCTGTAGTTTGACATTTCTAACCTTAGAAAAAGCCAGTGGCAGAGATTGTGAGGAAAGTAGTAGAGAAGAACTGATGTAGATCAGAAAAAGTCAGAGTTTTCTCCTTGGAACAGTAGCAATAATGCAACTTCGATACTGTATATATTTATTCTAGGTAGAATTACTTAACATATTTTTCAGAGTATAAGATGCATTGGAGTATAAGACGCACCAAGATTTTGAAGAGGTAAATTAAAATAAAGTAAATTAAAATAAAGAGGTAAATTAAAATAAAGTAAATTAAAATAAAGTTCTACTTTTCTATAAAGTAGAAAATTGTGGGTTAGACAGCACCACCACCAAATGGATTCGTAACTGGCTGACCAACCGCACTCAACGTGTAGTCCTCAATGGAACTGCATCTACATGGAAGGAAGTATGCAGTGGAGTCCCCCAAGGCTCTGTTTTAGGCCCAGTACTCTTTAACATCTTCATCAACGATTTGGATGAGGGGATAAATGGGGAACTCATCAAATTCGCAGACGACACCAAGCTGGCAGGAATAGCCAACACTCCAGAAGATAGGCTTAAGATACAGAAGGATCTAGACAAACTTGAACATTGGGCACTGTCTAATAAAATGAAATTCAATTGTGAAAAAAGTAAGGTCCTACATATAGGCAAGAAAAACCAAATGCACAAGTACAGTATAGGTGGTACCTTGCTCAATAGTAGCAACTGTGAGAGGGATCTCGGAATCCTAGTGGACAACCATTTAAATATGAGCCAGCAGTGTGCAGCAGCTGCCAAAAAAGCCAACACAGTTCTAGGCTGCATCAACAGAGGGATAGAATCTAGATCGCGTGAAGTGTTAATGCCACTGTATAGTGCCTTGGTAAGGCCACACTTGGAATACTGCATACAGTTTTGGTCGCCACGATGTAGAAAAGACGTGGAGACTCTGGAAAGAGTGCAAAGAAGAGCAACCAAGATGATTAGAGGACTGGAGACTAAGACATATGAAGAACGGCTGCAGGAACTGGGTATGTCTAGTTTGATGAAGAGAAGGACCAGGGGAGACATGATAGCAGTGTTCCGATATCTCAGAGGGTGCCACAAAGAAGAGGGAGTCAAACTTTTCTCCAAGACACCTGGGGGCAGGACAAGGAGCAATGGGTGGAAACTAACCAAGGAGAGAAGCAACTTAGAACTAAGGAGAAATTTCCTAACAGTAAGAACAATTAACCTCTGGAACAGCTTGCCTCCAGCAGTTGTGAATGCCCCAACCCTGGAAGTCTTTAAAAAGATGTTAGACAGCCATTTGTCTGAAATGGTATAAGATTCCTGCCCATGCAGGGGGTTGGACTAGAAGACCTACAAGGTCCCTTCCAACTCTGCTATTGTATTGTATTGTATTGTAAAAAAAAATTCTGCACTCGGCCTGTTTTTCACGAAAATGGGCTTGTTTTTTGTCAAAAAAAGGGGCATGCATAGTCTTTAGGAGGCTTATAGAGTGTTCCTGGGGGCTGGGGGGGGAGCAAAAACAAGCAAAAAAAGGCCCATTTGTTGCTCGTTTTTTCTCTCCCTTGCCCCCAGAAACACTCTGGAAGCCTCTTAAAGGCTATGCACGGCCATTTTTGCAAGGGGTTGGTGGTTTTAGGAGGCCAAAAATGCTGTATTCTGTGTATAAAACACACCCAGATTTTCAACCTCTTTTTTGAGGGAAAAATTGCCTTACACTCCGAAAAGCACGACAATTGACCTCCAAAATATTTTCATCAGAATTGATGAAACTAAAGAAATATTTGCTACACCCTCCATTTCCATCTGTATCTTGCATCTATATCTGATTTCCATACATATAGTCTGAAGAACAAAAGCTATCATTATAGTAAAGCTATCACGATAAAATAATACATGGAACTTTGTGTTTGGTTTAGAGTTCCTTCCTTTCTTAGAAGGAATACTCTTTTTAGGCACAATATGCCACATACTCCACTAAACAATTTATTTTAGGATAACACTGAAGTCAGTTGTCTGCAGCATCGTGGTAAGCTTTGTTATTTGTTGTTGTTGTTGTTCTTACTGGAAATCAGCCAGAGAGATTGCAATTTGTGTATGAATTGCTAATTTAAACTTGTACTAGATATTCCTTGCAACTGTTTTTTTTCAAGATGAAAGGATTATTTTAATATGAAGTCAGGTTTTCTAATATCTCAATGAAATTTGCACCTGAAACAAAACAGCATGATTTGGTTTGCAAATGAAACACTCAAATGATTTCAAAATTGATCTCTCTCTCCTTCCCTCCCTCTCTCTTTCTCTCTCTCTCACACACACAGGCAATATGACAATACTTTGTGTATTATCAATAGCACCCCTTCCTCCTTGATTGCCCACAGCTCTCCCTGTGAAAAAAAAAATCCCATCTAGCTTTATTTTTAGATTTAAAAGTCAAGTGAGATGCATATACTTATCATGAGAGAATGAATTCTCTAATGCAGAGGTCTCCAACCTTTGCAACTTTAAGTCTGAAGGACTTCAGCTCCCAGAGTTCTCCAGACAGCTTTGCTGGCTGGAGAACTCTGCGAGCTGAAGTCCTTCAGACTTAAAGTTGCAAAGGTTGGAGACCCCTGCTCTAATGCATACATAGTCTTAGAAACCAGTTTGTGTATGCAAGAACCTGGCATAATCTGGTAGTTTCTACCTTGGAAAAAAGGCACTTTTTTCTGACAAATAGAATGAGAGTTATTTCCCCCCCTATGCACAACAGTTTTTCAGCCCAGCAGATGGAGGGATTTCTGCGTAAGCTCATAGCATTCTAGATGTACAGGATAAATCCAGCCCTCATTCAATTCAGTGAACACACAAACGTATCTTATGTTTCTTGTGCTGCTACAGCATACTGTTACATAGTGAAGCAAAGTACTTCCTCATAGGGATACGTGAAAAGATTTAAAACAAGCAACTTCCTGAAAGCCAAGGAGTGCCATAACTTACTAATATCTGCTTCACAGGAGTTACTACAAATAGTCCTCAATTTACAACTTCAATTGAACCCAAAATTTATTTTGCTAAGCAAGACAGTTGTTAAATACGTTTTGCTCCATTTTACAATTTTTCTTGCTATGGTTGTTAATACTGCAGTTGTTAGTTAATAACAGGTATTAAGTGAGTCGTGCTTTCCCATTGTCTTTGCTTGGGAGATGGTTGCAAAAGGGGTTCACATGACCCCAGGTCCCTGCAATCATCATAAATGATTGCATGTCAGTTGCCAAGTGTCTAAATTTTGATCACATGGCCATGGGGATACAGCAATAGCCCTAAGTATGAAAAAGAGTCATAAATCACTTTTTTCAGTACTGTTCAGTACTGTTGAATAGACATTAAACAGATAGTTGTAAGTGGAAGACTGCTTGTATAAGGTGTGCTTGAAGAAGGAATGAAAACTTTTTTCTAGCAATGAAGATAGCATCTCTCTACCTCTTCCACGTCTAATCTGTGCTTGTGATGGTAAACCATTAGCTCATGTATGCTGCATGTTGAGAGCTCTAATTCACCAAGAACAGTATCAGGCAATAGTACTACACCAGGGGTCTGCAAAGTTGGCTCTTTTAAGACTGGTGGACTTCAACTCCCAGAATTCCCCAGCCAGCCAAGCTGGCTGGGGAATTCTGGGAGTTGAAGTCCACCAGTCTTAAAAGAGCCAACTTTGCAGACCCCTGTACTACACCATGAAGTTCAGAGGCCAATTAAGTATTTTGTAATACACAAAATAATTCCTGGCTCTTTTGAATGTAATTAGTTATATCAAAAGCATATTTATTTATCTGTTTCTCTTAGAGCCTTTATGCCCTGTATAAGTGAAAAGACCCTAAGCGTGTTAAAATGTAAAAGAAGTAATAATAATACACATTGAATTGTATAAAAATAATAATAGGCATGAAGTCATTTGTAATTAAAAAACAAAACGAAATCCTCAATCCTCTCTCAAGATGGGTGTCAAAAAAAGAGTTAAGGCCCGGATCCTGAAAGATCTTATAAAGAAATAAGATAGAGTAAGCTTCATTGCAAGATCCATAATTTTTCATGTGTCAAAATGTAAACCTTTCTGTCTTTAGGTGTAAACTGATAAAGAATTAAATATTAAGGATCTTTCCTTTATTTTCTGGGTTCTTTTTTAAACCATAGAAAATGGATGAGAGTTCAACCACTTTCCTTTTCTAGAGAAATGACATTAAAATGGTAACACAATAGTTATGTCTGCTTCGCCCCTCCACTTTTTCTTCCTCTCTGCCTCTCCCTTCCTCTTTCTCCCCTCACTTTTTTTTCCATTCCCTTTTTTGTGTGTGTTTCTGGTCCAGCTGGAGTAAAGCAGTGATATTCACCACCCAAGATCCCTGGTAAACATGGCTCTACAAACCATAGACAATCTCTGTGGTCAAAGGAGAAGAAAGCGTTGAAATCTAGAGACACATGGGTAGAAAAGCCCTTTGTCCTTTCTGTATAGGTTGTTATAACAAGATTTAAGCTGCCTGCAATTTGTAGATAGTCCCCTACTTCATATATCCTATTTTATAGAGGATTATCTTTTATTTGAGGCACCAGCAGCTTTTGAGTCCAGTTTTGAGATAAGGAATTACAGGAAGAGACTGAAAACACATTTCAAACCATTTGTACTGGAGATAGAATGAGCTCAGCCTTTCCTGCCATGAAGACAATGGCTTCTTCCACCCCTTCTTAACTGGAAGGAGTGTTTCTAAATATTTATATAAAAGGACTGTGCAATGCAGTGCAAGTAAAAAGCTGCTGACCAATTTATCTCTAATATAGATTATTGGGATTATTATCACTTTGGGATAATATGGGAAATGGCCTTCAGATGGGAGTATGATAATCCTGTAGCACATTTCCATAGAGAAGATATTTCAGTTACTGTGTGTTATGTGTTTAATATATATATACCGTATATTTCGGAGTATAAGATGCACCGAAGTATAAGACGCACCAAGGTTTTCAAGAGGCTAATTTTAAAAAAAGTAGGTAGGTGGATAGAGGGAGAGAGAGGAGGAGAGAGAGAAATACTGTAAATAGGGAGAAAGAGAGAGTAGGTAGGTAGGTAGGTAGGTAGGTAGGTAGGTAGGTAGGTAGGGGGACAGAGATAGAAATACAGTAGATAGGTAGGGGGAGATAGAGAGAGATAAATACAATAGGTAGGTAGGTAGGTAGAGGGAGAGAGAAAGAGAGAGAAATACAGTAGTAGGTTGGTAGGTAGAGTGATAGAGAGAGGGGGGGGAAGAATTATAGTAGGTACCCGGTTTCCCTGAAAATAAGACCTCCCCGGATAATAAGCCCAACTGGGCTTTTGAGCACATGCACTAAAATAAGCCCTGCCCAAAAAATAAGCCCTGCCCCAAAATTTTGCAACACAGCAACAGTCATGAAGCAACCACACTCGTCACCTCCTGCATCTCAAAAATAATAAGACATCCCAAAAATAAAGTCAAACACTTATTTTGGGGATCAAAAGAAAATAAGACCCTGTCTTATTTTCAGGGAAACACGGTAGGTAGAGAGAGGGAGAGAGGGAGAGAGAGAGAGAGAGAGAGAGAGAGAGAGAGAGAGAGAGAGAGAGAGAGAGAGAAGGTAGGTATTTAGGTAGGTAGGTGGGTGGGTGGGTGGGGGTTGGAGGGAGGGAGGGAGGGAGAGAGAGAGAGAGAGAGAGAGAGAGAGAGAGAGAGAGAGAGAGAGAGAAGGTAGGTAGGTAGGTAGATGTTTCCATATGTACTTATCCATGTGCTGGAGAAAGAAATCACTGGCAATCTGTAGCACATAACTTTGTTCCTGCTGGCACAGCATTTGATCCATGTAATTCTCATCAATCAGTTAGAGCTTTCCAAAAGGGAAAAAAAACTTTTTGCACTCTGCAAACCTACCCAAAACAGCTCATTTTTCATGAAAATGAGCCTGTTTTTTTTTCCAAATAAAAGGCATGAATAACCTTGGGTGGGGCTTGCAGAGTGCAACCCCCCCCCATTTTTCACTAAAACTGGCCAGTTTGTTTGTCAAAAAAAATGCATGCATAGCCTTATAGAGGCTTATAGAATGCTGAGGGGGGCAGAAAACAGCCATTGTTTTGCTTGTTTCTGCTTTCCCCAGCCCCCAGGAATTCTCTGCAAAGCCTCCATAAGGCTATGCAGAGCCATTTTGGTGAAGGGGTGGGGTTTCAGGAGGCCAAAAATGCTGTATTCGATGTATAAGACGCACCCAGATTTTCAGCCTCTTTTTAGAGGGAAAAAAGGTGTGTTTTATACTCTGAAAAATATGGTAGTTGTGTTAAACCTTGCTAATCTGAAACTAACCTTTAGATGACCCTAACTGTTAACTGCTAAAGTGAAACTAACTTTTAGATGACCCTAATTGTTAGCTCCAACTCTTTTGGAGGGAAACTTAGAACATTCATATTTGGGCGGGGTTTTCATGTGTTATTGTTAGGGGTAAAAAAAAAACCGTTTGAAAATAAAGGCGGAATAGTGCAATATACCGGACAGCAAGATATACGTTGCTTTAAGCACACAATAACTATCAAACACTGATAGTAGAAAAAATAAATAGTCTTTACTTTTGTAGTAACTAAAATACTTCTTCCAAACAGTGATACTAACTCCTCCAACAATAAACAGTCATTCACCAAAACACAGTTATCTTACAGTCAAAACAATGATACTTCTTTCGTCTTCAGGTTCAGCTCCCCTTCAGTGGCAATCAGGAAGCAAAGGAAAGCAAAAGGGAATGAACTGTGTTTTCAGCTACCTTTTATGGTTGAGCTGAGAAGCCCAGCCAATCAGATTCCACATAGTCCTTAAAGTTACATATACTCTTTAAGAATCCTGGCTTATATATATTGTCAACCCAACATCAGGATGATTATCCTAACAGTTGTGATTATTTAAGGCCCTGTGGGTCCAGAGTATAAATTACAGGCATTTACCTGCTATTCCTCAGTTCCATTTTCGAGTCAATAAAAGCTGTTGCAGCTACTGAAGCCCACTACACAATAGTGTGGAATACAAACACTACAATGTGTCCCCTCCACCTTCTCTGTATTATGAAGAGGGTTCAGAATTCTGAAGGGTGTTTTATTTCAATAACATTTTGAAGAATGTGTCTTTCTTCAAGCAAACCATTGAACAACAAACTGCCCCACTTTAAGCAGTGGAATAGAAGGTTGCTTCAATTTCTCCCGCCTGGGTTACCTGTGGGACCGCCTCCTACCACATACCTCCCTTCGACCTGTCCGTTCCCACAGAGAGGGCCTCCTCAGGGTGCCGTCTGCCAGACAATGCCGGCTGGCGACCCCCAGAGGGAGAGCCTTCTCTGTGGCAGCCCCTGCCCTCTGGAATGACCTGCCCCCCGACCTTCGCACCATCACGGACCTACGCTTCTTCCGTCAGGCGCTTAAAACACATTTATTTCACATGGCCGACCTGGCATAGTTTTAATGATCTAATTTTAATATAATCGCTTTTAAATAGTTTTAAATCATTTTTAGCGCAGATTTACTAAATTTAGTTCTATTTTATATTGTGATTGTATGTATTGTGTTTTTATTTCTTCTGTGCACCGCCCTGAGTCCCAGCAGGGAGATAGGGTGGTATATAAATTTGATTTAAAAAAAAATTTGCTTGTAGTAATTCAGCATGGTATATTTAAAGCAGAGGTGGGAAATTCTGGGAGTTGAAGTCCACAAGTCTTAAAGTTGCCAAGGTTGGACAGCCTTTATTTAGATAATTATTTTGCTTTAATGTGAGCCAGTAAGTGGAAGGAAATCAACTTAACCTGAGCATCATGTAATGTTTCATGAGGGCCATGGTGCTTTTAATGGACTCTCAGGAGATAATCCCAATCTGTTCATTTTTCATGTTGTTAGAAAGACATGCAGTTTGTTGTTCAGAAAAGGAAAATAGTAGAGTGTTATCCCTAAGTAAAGTCTGCTTATGTCTAAATGTAAAAACTCCTTACATTGCCATGTTGCATTGAAAGAAAAAGGGGGCTGATTAATGAAATCTCTTGATCTGGCAAAAGGCATTTTGTTCTTATCAACTTGAAATCATATAACTGAATAGTTTTTAGTATATTTTTCTCTAATTAGGCAAGTTGTTATTAGAGAAAGCATGACTATGAATCATGATGAATATTTTATTAAATGGCTGCCCAAACGTTAATGAAAATGTGGTTAATTGTATCTGAAATGAAGTGAAATAAAATATGTATGTAATGTTCATTTTAAGAGCACAATCAGAATATGCTAGGATGTTCAGTCTTTAATCATAATAAAAACTCCATCAGGTGATGATAAATAAATGTGCTTTGAAATAATTTTAATGGGATTCTGGAAACTGGCTTGTCTCTTCAGTAGCACTTTATGAATCTATTAAAATATCCCAGTAGCATAAAACATAAAAATATAACATTAAAAAGTTTTACCAAGTGGCAAAAAATATGTTTGGTCCCAGTGAATCAGATATTCCAATCTGATCTTGCTTATTCAAGGAAGTATTAGCATAAGTACAGCATTCTAAAAGAAATCAAGATGATGCTGTTTATTACACATTAGCATAGCATACTATGGTATTCCCACATTGATATAGTCATCTGTAATCCTGCAAAATAGGGAATTTACAAACTGCAATTCCATACCTCTAAAGCAGGGGTCTCCAACCTTTGCAACTTTAAGTCTGAAGGACTTCAGCTCCCAGAATTCTCCAGCCAGCAAAGCTGGCTGGAGAATTCTGGGAGCTGAAGTCCTTCAGACTTAAAGTTGCAAAGGTTGGAGACCCCTGCTCTAAAGGACACCTGGTAGACAATTTAAGATAAACAATTGTGACACATTAATGCTTAAAAAATTAAGCACAAAAAGTGATACTGTTTTATTTGGTATCCTAATATGATTTATGTTGATTGCTTATTTAGTATCCCATGACTATCACTAAGTGTTGCATTTTATGATTTTTGATGAATGTATTCTTATGATGACTATGATCGTGATTTATCACTTATTGCTTTTATGTACATTGAGATCTTATACACCGGAGACAAATTCCTTGTTTGTCCAATCACACTTAGCCAATAAAGGATTCTCTTCTCTTCTCTTCTCTTCTCTTCTCTTCTCTTCTCTTCTCTTCTCTTCTCTTCTCTTCTCTTCTCTTCTCTTCTCTTCTCTTCTCTTCTCTTCTCTTCTCTTCTCTTCTCTTCTCTCTCTTCTCTTCTCTTCTCTCCTCTCCTCTCCTCTTCCCTTCCATTCCATTCCACTCCATTCCATTCATTATTTCTATATGTAAACTATAGAACAGAATATATCCCTATTATACGCACCTTAATCTACATATTTCTAAAACTCTCATTGTCATCACTTTTAACTGAGCAATTTTTGAACCAAGGTACCTCAAATGGACTAATGTACAGAATGTGACCAAAATGCAGTTCCCATGATACCAAGGAAATGAAATTTGGAGGTGTAGTCGCTGCTTCAGTGCTACTGACTGTTTTGGAGCTGCTGGACTACTATTACAGTCACATGACCTTCATTTTTAATGTTCTGTGACAGGTTCCCAACAAATCTCCCAATCCCATATTCCTTCCCCCACCTAGCAGAGGCCACTTACTTGCCTGCTAGGAAGGGCAGGGAAAGGCAGGGCAGGGCACGGAAGGGAAGGGAAGGGAAAAGAAGGGAGGAAAAGAGGAAAGTTGAATAAGGAAGAATGAACCCCAGTGTACCTTTTCTGGCCCATGCCCCATCCAGCACATTTCCCAGATTCATACTTCTGTGCACCTTCCCTGAAACATGTGCAGCATCCCTTGTGTCACATTTGCTTTCCTACCTTTGCCATTTCCTGACCCACACAACATCCTTTATTTGCATACATACACCCACACACTTCACAATCTATGCTCCTCCCTGTGTTCCTTCACTAACTCTTGCAGCAGCTCTCGGGTACCCCCTTCCCCCTTCCTGACCCTCTCATTCCCTGTGTACATTCCCTAATCCGCATAGGGCACATCTCCATGCACCTTTCCCAACTCATGTCCCTCCCACATGCAACATTCCTGATCTGCGTTGTACCTCTTGCATATTCCAAAGCACCCTTCCCTTCCTTTCCTTTCCCTCCATATGTGCCCTCCCTGACCTGCTCAGTACCTCTCACACAGCCCCATGATTTCATGTACCCTTCTTGACCTGTACCACTCTCTGCACACCCTACTCAGCTCACACAGCACCTCCCTGCAAACCTCACACAGTTTTTTTCAACCCATGTTGCCCTTACAAATGCTATCACACAGCATCTCTTGAACCTATCCACATGTCCTCCCTGATTAATGCAGCACTTCTCACTCACCCAACTTACAATTCCTGACCTGCACTCCAGCACATAACCTCATTTCCCTCCCCACTCAGTAGTAGCCATTTACCTTTCCCAATAAAGAAAATGGGCAAGGCAGCAGGAAAAGGGAGGGAGGAAGGAGGAAGGGGTGGTAGAGGAGGAGGAAGAGGAAGAAGAACCCATGAAGGAGGAAGGCCACACCCCATGTGTGGTCATTTAGTTTTTTGGTAGGTAAGGAAATATCTTTAAAACAGGGGTCCCCAACCCCTGGGCCGCGGACCGGTGCCGGTCCGTGGCTTGATAGGAACCGGGCTGCAGGGCCGGAGAGGAGGAGGAGGGGGCAGTCCCCTGGACAGAGCGCACGCAGGGGGCGGGAAAGCACAGGCGCGGCCGCTTGTGCTGTTGGGGGCCCTAGAGTGGCAAGTGAGCCGACTCACCCCCCCCGCATGCGCATGCGCCACCTGTTCCCCCTCCCCCCGCGCTCCCCCTCTACACCAGCCGGTCTGCAGAATTTTCTTTAAAATGAAACCGGTCCCTGGTGCAAAAAAGGTTGGGGACCCCTGCTTTAAAATGATCATCCAATGTAACATAGATTGTCTAGTAATATGCACTCTTAATAATAGTACTTTTACCATTTGTCACCTTTCCTCTCCTCCAATATATTCTGCTCAGGATTTTAACATATCAAGATAGCCTTGATAAAGAATTCTTCTTTCATTCAGAAATTGGATCCCTCTGGCATTAAATTACCTAAAGCTATTAATAATTTAGTTAGGGTTCTTTTAAGAGGCCTTATATATCACACCGAGGCCAAAATGTGGAGTCAAATTATATATAATGGGTTACTTGATTCACAGTATTGTGATGTTCATTCTGTTTGATTAAAGCTTGTTATAGGTGTACCAATTAAAATATGTTTCTGCGTATGCTATATGTGTGCCAATTAATCTAGAAATAACACAGTATATGTTTACCAACATTTGTAGGGATATGCATAAAGAGATAAGTAAAGATTTAAATAAATAAACATGTTTTGCATTTAGATATTGTACTAAAATGTATTTACTTGTTAAATCACAAGAGGGTTGAATCTGCTGATGAATTTGACATGCTTCTCTGCAAGTATTGAACTGGCATAGTAATCTGAGCAACCTGATGTCCTTGAACAGAGAAGTAACTTAAAAGAAAAATTGGCTGGCAGATATCTTAGTATCAGCCTCATAAAATAGTATTCAATGTAAGATTTAGGAACAGAACTGTCCATCTAGTCTTGTCTCTGTCTCTGTTATCAACCAGCAGGGAAGGCTTGATACTAAGGCATTAAAATTCTTCCTCAACTTGAAGAATTGATATCCTTGGTCTGAAATGCATCTGGCCAATTCCCCATTGACAAGGAAATGCTTGGTCAAGTCCATTTATTGTGGAAAGCAGTTCAGCCAATTCCTCTTCTGTTTTCAAATGGATTTGTGGACAATAAGAAAATATTGGCAAGGACAGCTGAGCAAATAATTCAGAGTGAAAAATTTACTTGGCCAATTGACCACCTTGCCTTGTTTGTGAAATGCTTACAAACAGCTAACAAATTTCCACAAAACACACTTGGCTTTATTTCTGGGTATGTCTACATACCCTGCATAATTTTGTTTACATCAAAACCATCGCATTGAAAATGGCAAACTAAAAGAGCATGCACATGGCACTATCTGCCAACTCTCACATGCATCCCAGGAAAAAGAACCAGGCTCCAAATCAATTGTGAGTGACTGGTTTTGCCATCATTTGTCACAACACAGATTTCCCACTGTTTCTGACACAAGAGGCTTAACGTGGCTACACTTGTATTGATGTTAATACACTAGTAGGGCCTGTGGCCTACTGCATTTTAGCTTCTTAGCCATTCACAGGCTAAGAAGTATTCCGAGATCATAGTCACTTCATCTGTGTCCTACTTGTGACATTTTAGCTGGACATAAATTTGATGATCTTGTTTCCTGAAATATTCCACCTACCCTCACTCAAACCCAGCACGAGCACATTAGGACCAGCAATTGGTAATTTTTCTCCCATCAACATATATTGCTTGGCAAGTATTGAAATGAAATCACAGGACACCAGGAATTGCTTTCTTTAATTTTTATTCCATTAAAATTATAAGATAACAATGAGTCTTCTAACTCATTAATATGATAACCTAAGACTTTGAAACATGGGCAAGTAAAATAATAATAATAATAATAATAATAATAATAATAATAATAATAATAATAATAATAATAATAATAATAATAATCATCATCATCATCATCATCATCATCATCATCATCATCATCATCACCATCATCTTTATTGTCATTGTAATAATATTACAATGAAATTGGTTTGAGCGTTGCGCTAACATTTGCATCAGGTGGAATATAGACAGCAGTGATAACTATAACAGAAATCTCTCTAGGTAAATAAAATGGCCAATAAATGACAGTTGAGAACTCCACGTCTGCAGAACAGTGTGTATAAGCAACTCTACTGTTAGTACACCAGTTATTATCCAGTAAAACCAACCTTTGCTTTTACAAGAGTTGTTGTTTCTGTCAAAGCGGTGTGTGGTGCGGTTAGTTAGCTCCACAGACACATCCGGTACAAGTGGATGAAGCCAGGTCTCTGTGATGATCATCACACAGCAGTCACGAATATTTGCTGCCATCCATAGCTCTAGTTCATCAGTTTTGTGGACAAAGGATCTAGAGTTGGTTAGGAAATGCTTGGTAATGCTGGTCTGTGAGGCTGCTTCTGTAATCGAACTAGCAAACCTGCTCTGCATCCCTGCTTCTCTTCACTGCCTCCTAGGCCAAACAACGATCCATGGAGAGCCTGGCAGTCTTACTATGTCACTCGGTATATTATGGGACTGCTGGAAGTCGCTGGTAATATCGAGTCGACTAGAAGATCCAATCTTTAATAATAACTTAATAACTCCCTGTGGGTATAGACTAGTTTTTGCCTAACTCTACTGCGACACCAGGAGCTCAAAGCCATAGCGCCTAAGCGTGCCGCCATCAAAATAGCACAATTGGTGTGAACTACTGGCATTTTCTGGTCTTATAATTCTGTAGGTGATTTTGTGTGTGTGTGTGTGTGTGTGAATGTGTATGTAAACTGTATTCCAATCAAAATCTTGCTTAGGGAATAATGGTTGCCTATGAGGGGTTAGCTAAGTAGATTCTGAAGAGCATCTCTATGCACTTCCTGAAAAAAATCTTATCAATTCAAAATAGTCCTAAAATTTGTAAGATAACTCAGAAGAATTGTGCCTGGTACATAAATATTCCAAGATCTCTGTAGTTTTAATTAATTAAAAATAAAAGTCACAATCACTTTACTTTGATTTTGCCTTGAAATTTGAAACAAAATTAACATACTGCATAAACAATTAACTTCTATTTTTTCTGTGAATCAATATTCAATTCTCTTTCAGTGGTTTATTATAACTACTAATGTTGCATTTGATTAATTAAATTGTGAGTTTGCATTACAGTTTAAATTAAATTAAATGATTTGTTCTCGTATGTCAAATTACTTTTTGCAAGGTGTCCTAACCCCATTTGTCAAGATCAAAAACAAACCAACAACATTCAATTGGTATTTTCATTATAGTTTAATAGTAAGCCTTTTCTTTTAAAACATTTCACAAAATTTGTATTCTTTTTATGATCAGCAGATGTGTTAATTTTGTTGCATGTTACTTGGATTTTTCTTGCATTCCCAGTGCAGATGTTCAAAGTAACAGAAGGTGATTGTTTGTGAGAAAGAGAAAGGAAGCTTTCTTTAAATATAAAAAGGATACACTGAGGAAAGCAGGCATCCCAGGTAATCATATCTGGTAGGTTTTCCAACTCAATTTTGAACATATTCATTCACTAACTGTCATAAGGCAAAAGTCAACCCTAATTCTTTTGTTAATTGTATTTGCTTAATTGTATTTGCTTAACTGCTGCCTAATTTCTATATATAAGAGATCTGTTCAATCCAAGAGTTGATAAAGTTTAACAGAACATCAAAGTACAGGAGAGAAGAGATTTTCCTCTGCTTTAATCAAAATTTAAACCAGAATTTCTCAACCTTGGCAACTTTAAGATGCATGGACTTCAATTTCCAGAATTCCTTAGCCTGGCTGGGAAATTCTGGGAGCTGAAGTCCACCCATATTTAAATTGTCAGAATTGAGAAACATTAATTTAACAATTTAGACTTGTGTATGACTTCAAAGTGCTTTACAGCCCTCTCTAAGCAGTTTACAGAGTCAGCATATTGCCCCCAACAATCTGGGTCCTCATTTTACCAACCTTGGAAGGATGGAAGATATGTCAACCTTGAGCACATCAGGATCAAACTGTTGGCAGTTGGCAGAATTAGCCTGCAATGCTGCATCTAACCATCTATGTTTAAATCAGAGGTGGGATTCTCTTACCTTCCCTACCGGTTCACAAATGTGAGTGTGTGCACTTTGTCTGCACATGCGCACCCGCTTTCTGCAAATGCACAATGCTTGCACATTATGTCAGGGTGGATGGACGGAGCCTCCTGCAGCCTCCACTACGGTTCATTCAAACCGGAGGGAACCAGCTGAATACCACCTCTGATTTAAACTGTAATGTTTAGTGCCTATCACATACTGTATAATATAGTTATTATGCTATTATTTAATTATCTACAGTTGCTAGATTTGAAGCATGACATTGCATTGATCTGTAACCAAAGAAATAGGACTTTTGTGTGAAGATGTGTTTTATATTCCACTTGGAATCATTTTATGGTTGCAATCAGAATCTAAACAAAAAGGAACTATCTAAAACCATGCCATCACTTTATATTTTATAAATTATGTAATTCAAAGAAATTACAGGTTTGTTCATAGCTTAGTCTCAGGAAACAACAATAAACAATTACCAAGAGTGGTAAAAAATCTTAAATGTCTGACTTTTCTATTATACTCTGACTATATTCTTCAAATGAGGGTATTGCAAATATGATCTATCTCAAACTTTTCAACAGTTTCCCTTATAAATCATTTTAAAAGAATTTTATTTTTCTCATTATAACCTATTATAATTACATTTCATGAAATGTGCTTACTATATAGAATCAGATATTTTATTTGAAGTTAGGTCTACAATCTATTCATATAAAAATTGCTCAAATCAGCTAGAAACAGTATAATAAAAAGTACTGCATAGAAGCCCAGATTTTAATCCAATGTTGTCCATCTGCCAATAGAATACGAGCTATGTTTCATTTTTCCCTCCTTCTTTCCTTCCTTCCTTCCTTCCTTCCTTCCTTCCTTCCTTCCTTCCTTCTCCTCCTCCTCCTCTATCTTCTCCTCCTGCTTCCTCCTTCCTCCTCCTTCCTGCCTCTTTCTTTCTTCACACATCTTTCCCACAGGTACAGGGTTTGTATTAATTGTGTTCTGCCATCTCTGTTTTCATTTTTGCTATCAATATTGAAGTGGTAGGTGATATAGGCAATAGTTTAGGCTGTATTCTCACTCTTCTATGTATGCGGTTAAAGATTTGGAAAGCCTAAAGAGAGATATTTCTCCATTAATGATTTATATTATTTATAGCATATTCATAGTATCATGCCATCATTTCAATTATAGAAACCCTGCCCTTATTATTGTTACCTTATTGCTGTTATTTTGACAAAATAAACTTTGCAGGAGAAATAACCTTTGAATGGGTAGGGTGATGGAGGCGGAAGAGGAGGAGGAGGATTTAACGAGAAAAGAATCATAAAACAAATGGCAAAACCATGAAGTGATAAACAAGATAAAAATAAAATGAACACATATGCTTCCTTTTTCTGCTTCTCTCTGAATTGTGGTTTGATTTTAGGTTTGGCATAGTCGTAGTAAAAATATGAATGCATTTGCTCGATATACCTAAACTGTAGGGCAATTTGCATGTCAATTCATAAATCCCATTATTCTTCATTAAAGTGACAGACAATTGACATTTTTAGCTTACAGAAAATAATTGCAAATTGCAGTTGCTCTCAGTTGCAATCATACTTTAAACTTACCCTACTATTTAGTACTCCAGTTACTAGACAATTTCCATTGGCAATTTGTATTTCAGAATAAATGCATCAATATGTAGTGTAAGCATACCATTTGAACAGATCCAAAATAAGAAAATACTCTGCAGATATTTTAGAAATAATATTTTGACTATTTATAATATGTCAGACTCATTTTTACTAATAGCAGTCCCAAAGTGGAACTGTTATAATAAAAATCATTCTATAGTTTTTAACGAAATTTTTAAAATACCTGGAATATGTTTATATAAAGAACAAATCACCTTTAGATTTAAGCCCTTTTAAATTAATATATTAGAACAATGAATGAATGAATGAATGAATGAATGAATGAATGAATGAATGAATGAATGAATGGTATTGCCTTATCTCCAAGATTTTTAACCTACCAGAAACCACTATTCTGTGTTCTCTTCATGAGAAGCATATGTACAGAAAACTTGTAGGCAATATTAAGTTCTCCCTTTGTCCAGGGAGGAATCAAAAAACCTGCCTACTTATCAGTTCTTCATTCACTGTGATAATTAGCTCCATTTTGCACAGAGCTGTCTTCAGTCTCTCATTTCTTTCTCTGGAACTCAGATTTTTCTTATCTGCCTTGACTGTGACTCTTCCTCCTATTTCTCAAGATTATTCCCACAGTTCAGAACAAGAGGTGAGAACACATGCCAGGCACTGCAATCTATTGAAGTAAAGTTGCTGCTCAAATGGAACAAAATTCCAGAGATTATCCATTTTATAGAGCTTAAATTTTGAATCAAATCTGGGAAACAGAGGTAACAGATATTTTCTTTAGTGTGTTGGGATAGGATAGAGGACAACATCAACCACTGCCACATGCAGAAGTGGTGAATGGCCCATACCGGCAATGCCAAGCAGAAAATATGGATATACCCTTTGAGTCTTTCACTATCTGAGAATGCATCTCCTATCTGGCATGGGATGAAAATGTATAAATGAATATAATTGTTATACTGGTGATACTCCACCTTTGCCATCAGATGCCTCTGGCTATGGCTTCATGTAGATATTACACAAGAGAAAGCCTGCGTACCTGACCACAATTTCATCACCAACAAACTAGAATTGCTCATTCAAGAAAGACAATAATTATTATAAATCAGTGTCCCCCACTGTCAACTCTAGTTTTAGGAGGACACCATAACTGATGCTATTGAAACATCAAAGAGGTTTATAGAAGGCTCAAATGGTTGCATTTTGAATAACCTACTCTGAGGCACAAGACTGATCAGTGTGGTCTCTGTGGAAGTACTAATACAAAATCATCAAATCCTATAAATTCCTTTTTTTAATATTTCTTTTTTCTCAGAAAAACAGTGAAAGGGCACTACATAGCACTACAATATATTATTGAATATCTTTCTTCCAAAGCATTGGTGAGTGCAAAACTATTATAAAACAATTAATCATGAGTGAAAGAGAGAGCTGTCAGTAGCAAGACTGCTAGATTCCCATTATCATGGGAAAGGGGAAAACATATCATTTTTCTATAGACATTCAGCCCCTCCAAGTTCTGAAATCAGTAATAAGGCTTTCTGAGTGTTTATACCCTGCTTCCCCTGAATAGTTTGATTGCTATAACCAGATCTTTCCAGACCAATTTGATTTGGTTCATAATTGGGGATTTGAACCAATAGATGGATGGAATTACTATAGATATCCTAATAATGTGTTTGTGTGTAATTCGTTTTAGTGAGACATGCATACAAGAATTGCTGATATGAACATTTCAAAGACTTTTAAAAAGCAAATTTATAGCAGTCCCCACCCAATGATCCACAGCCCACTACCAGGCCACAGCCTGTTTGAAACTGGGCCATGGGAGAGATGGGAAGCATGCGTGCATAAAGCTCTGCTCACGTCAGCAGAGGACACTTGGGCTTATGCGTGAAACTAAATTTGCATGAATGGAGCTTCCTGCGCAAGTGCCTTCTGCTCACACACGTGGAGCTTCACATGCGAGCACAAGCACTCTCTGCTCAGACGTACATTTCTATTCATGGGAGTGGAGGCAGCACATGCTCCCCCCCCCATGCTGCAAAGATTGGTAACTGCTGCTATAGAAGTCAGAAAAACTGAAATACAGGATTATGACTGACTTTTCTAATTCTTTTTTTTTCTGTCTTTTTTATTTATTCCACTCAAAACTTTGAAACTTGGAGCACTTCCATAATCCTATAATTATTTGTACACTCTATTGCGCATTTTAAAACTTAAATAAGGACCATATCTTATCTTTTTTTTGTCTCTGTTTTCCTTCCAACAAAAAGGACTGAAACACTTTGAAACTATTTAAACTATTTCTTACATCGTATCGCTCTTGGAAAAACAGTGGGCGGACATATATGAACAGATTTACTGGAAATATTGTTTAGAAACAAACTAACAGAGATAAGCTAACTGTTAACAAGATAATTGGAGCTACTTTTTCCTAGTTTGCGGATTCGCCAAAATGTCTACGCACATGGATATATACACTGCAGAAAATCAGGAGCTTTTGGCTGAAATCTTGAGGGAATTGAAAAAATTTCATGTAATACTCAACATTACACCAAGTGAAGAAATTAAACAGATTAGAGAAATTAAAGAAGAAAAGGGAAACGAGGCTGTTTGTGGACTGGATTTAACTGAAGACGAGGGAGAAGATCCAGGAGAGGAGATAAGATCAAGACCCCATCAGAAATTTGAATTTCAACCTGACTGGCAAAAGGAAGGAAAAAGAGAACAAAAGACAGAGGAAATCACATCAGAGATAGACTTGATATTTGAAAATAAATCAAATTTGAGGAAAAGAATTGGTCAGCACTATGATTGTACAGCTATACAGGATCACAATGTGCCAATGGAAGTTTATAAAGAACTTGGGAAGAGGAAAAAAAGCCGATGGAGAATGTGGACTTTAAAAGAGGCAAATTTAATTCATCCTTGGAGAGACAACGGCTGAAAAGAGGAACTTTTATCCCTTGATGAGTAATAATCAGGCTGGGTTTAAATTACTATCAAGGATTATTAATTAATTGATTGTTAGCAATAACTATAGATGCTTATAATAAGATTATGTTTGATAATGATATATATAGTTTATCTATAGATGGGGAATTGGGTTACTTAGATGGTTATAGAAAGATGATGTGTTAATGAATGATATATATCTGCTTATCTATAGATGGGGAATTATGCTACTAAGATGGTTATAGAATACTCTTGATAAATGTTTTTGTTAATGATATATATTTGTTTATCTATCGATGGGGAACTATGCTATTTAGATGGTTATAGAAAGATTATGTGTTAGTGAATGATATATATTTGCTTATCTATAGATGGGGAATTATGCGATTAAGATGGTTATAGAATACTATCACTCTTGGTAAATGATCAATCAATTAGCAGTTACATAAAATTTTAGATAATTATATGGAATCTATAGAGATATGAGGGGATTAAATAAGGGATATTAATAGTAAATAGGATTTAAAGATATTATTAAAGAAAAAATAGATTGAGGCTAGAATACTTGATAAGACTTGTGGATATTGATATTGAATCACAGGATAAATTGTTAGATTTAAAATTAATAAAATGAGATTACCCATGAATAATAACCACTCTTGGAAGGCACAGAATTTATGGATACCCGATTAGGTCTTCTTATATTTAAATTTATTTAAATTTATCTATACTGTTTTTGGTTCTTTTTTGTTTGGTTTTATAAATAGAACGTCGTAATACAATTAGGCTTTACTTGAAAGGGTATTAAAACAACTAGCAAGATTCGGGATTGAGATGTAAGAATTGTAATAATCGATATGAAAATTAAGCGATAAACCTTGAATCTGAAATTATAAATATCATCAACACAAAATAGAGCTGGCTCAGAGGCCGAAATACACCAAGTAAATGAGATGAAGAGTGTGGAGTAGAGGAGAGAGGTAAGGGAAGAAGAGAGAGAAAGGAGAGAGGGCAAAGAGGGGGAAGAGGAGGAGAGAAAGGAGGAGTGGAAAGGAGAGAGAGGAGAAGGAGAGAAGAAGGGGAAGTAGAGAAGGGGAGGGCGTCAGAGGGAAGAAAGGAGGTAGGGAGGAGGAGGAGAGAGGGGAAAGAAAATGATGGATAAGGCACAAATATGGTGTATGGAGAGCAGAAGAGCCCTCTGGGAGTTTTCTGGGAGTTGATGGTAAAATGAAATGATGGTAAAATGGAATGATGTAAACATTTAATAATATAATATGATGTTGGCTATGTAACAGTATATATGTTGTTATTTACTTTGAAAATCGAAAATAAAATAAAAATATCTTTAAAAAAAACTGAAATAGCTTTTTGCTATTCAAAAAGCAAAAGAAGAGTTTTATGTTTTGTTCCACTCACAGCATCCAACTGCAACACTTTGTAGCTTACATTTCATTTTTTTATTGTTCAAATCCAGTGCTTCTGAACATAGCTAATATTATACTTGAAATATTGTTTTCTAAATTATAAGAAAACAGACCCTTCCTTCTTGACAAAGCAGCAGTAATGCACTTTCTATTCTTTGCTAATCTCTGAATTCTAACACTGCTTAACTATCCTCTGGGAGATGCTTTCAAGCTGATTTCAAAATGGCTACATTTTCTTTGTAAGATGCATTAAGGTTCCATTGCTAGTTGGCCACATACAGAATATTGGTGGAGATATCAAGTTTCCTTCTAAGACTGCCATGTTTAATATTTTCCCCTGTCCTCTGTGTCCAATTATATTTGACATTTCATATAAAATTCACAGCTGGAATGTTACAATCTTTTGTGAGTTAATGTGATATGGTGTTAGGAATATGAATTACAAAATGGTTTTAATGGATATTACCTGCAATTCAGTTATCATTTTCCTCTCTATTTTTATGGTAGCAGCTTCCTGGAGGAAGAATATATAATGTATTTGTTTATTGCCTTAAGTTTGGTAAAGTTATGTATCAAAGACAGCAACATATTTTGGAAGTTTGTAGCTACAGCATGGGTTATGTGCAATTTTCCCTTTGGACTACTAGGAAAACCAACAGCAATGGCAAATGAAATAAGCTGCTCTTTTTTGCCCTCTCTCCATTATGTGTAGTTTTATGAATATCTTTACAAGTCATATATTTGTATATTCATGTCTGTACAGTTATGCAACATTATGGTGACATTTTGCAGATTCCAAGTGGCTTAGAAAACCACAGAATAAAATCAAACAGTATAATAAAAACAATCACAACTCAAACATCAACATCAGCAGGGGTAAACTTCATTCCATTCTTCTTTCCCCAAAGTTTCTTCAACATAACGTATCATGATGGAAATGTCCAATTTAGCCTCGGGGTAGAGTGGGACACACTGATTCACAGGAGACCTGTGCCACATATAAAGTTCATCGATTTCTCAACTAGTAGAGAGATTACTATACATACTAGATTAGATTCTACCTAAAAAGGCAAAAAGGCAAAAGATACCTGGGCTCAAAGCATTTAGAGTTTTAGAGTTTATAACCAACACCTTGACTTTGAAGTGGATCAGCAGTCAATGCAATATTAGAAAGCCAGGTTAGTGTAGTGATTAAGGGGCTGGGCTAAAAACTAGGAGACTGTAAATTCTACTCCTACCTTAGAACAACCAGCTGGGCCAATCACTTTTTTTCAGTCCTAGGAAGGAGGCAGGACAAACCACTTCTGAAATGGTGCCAAGAAAACTATAGGGACATACATGTGTACACACACCCAAAGAGCTCCTGAAACAAAGGTATCACTTTGTTGCATATATATAGTTGCATATAGCTAAACATAACTGGTTTTACCCATTATCAGATAAAAAGTTCATTCTCCCCCAGGATGAGTTTATGAATTATGAGTTTAAGAATAGAAATTTTCCTGATCCCTAGCCTTGTGTATCTATATTTTTATGTGTTATTAGAGCAGCTCACATACTTGCCTTCCCCCCAAAAAACAAGTATAAAAAGACTTGTAGATTCATGCACAATTCCAACTCAATAGAGAGTACCCTTCCTTCTATTCAGTCATTTATGAATACCTAAGACATACCCAAGTTACAGAATAAAGAAAAATATTTCAGCAACAGATAAATTAAGCCCCTTGGGCATTTAATTGGAGAAACTCAGGTTCTGCAAATTGCAAAAAATAAAAATGCACAGGGCTTTAAAAAACATCCTTTGCTGTGGCAGATATTCAGGTGAAGATCTAATACCTTCAAAGCTTTCTGCAGTTTTCTTTAAAAAAACTGCTTTTTCAAATTGATCATTTTTTAAAATATATATATATATATATTATTTGACTGATGCTTATAGGAATAAGCAACTTAACATTGTTATCACTTGTTCCTATGACCTTTTTCATATTTCAAATAATCTAACTCCTATAAACCAGGCTACAGCTATTTTTCATCATAAAGCAAAGGGCAACACAATGATTGGATTAATCTCCTTATAGTATTTGCTTATGTCTGTCATTCTTGCTGATTCCAGGTCTATCTCCCTCAGAGCTCTAAAAATAGTTACGTTGCTGTGTGGCTGTAATATTTAACTACCACAGGTAGGAAGTCTTAGGTTATCTCAGCAATGTGCATAGAATTGGACTCAATCACATGGTTAAATCAAGTGGACATTCTTTATACTGTACAGAAACTGTACAGTAATACAATACTAAAAAACATTTTCCAAAATTTTCTTTTCTCCAATGAAGGGTTTGGTTTAGTTTGGTTTGGTTTGGCTTTGATCTTAACATTTTCAACAAGCTCTATATATTTTTTTCAATTTATTTTTCTGGTTGGTTTTGAAACGAATTGTAATTGTAAGATGGCAGATGATACTGGGATGTAGGTTCTCTTCCATACATATCATTCTATGCTTTATAGCAAGGGTCTCCAACCTTTGCAACTTTAAGTCTGAAGGACTTCTGGGAGCTGAAGTCCTTCAGACTTAAAGTTGCAAAGGTTGGAGACCCCTGCTTTATAGCCTTCCAGGCTTCCATGTTTTCTGAACTGAATAAAAATCCCATGGGAAGGGTTACTTTCATGGCATCTTCAAAATCAGTGAAACAAGAAGACCGTGACTCACAAGAACGATACAGTAATCGTACAATGAAACCCTAACCCTTTGGTCACCCTGGAATGAAGGCAAATGGAAAACCCCTGTATGAGAATCTTGACATTAAAAAAAAATTCTGGAAAAAAAAAATCTATTGAACTAACTGGGACTTATTTCTTAGTAAACATTTACACAATTGCTCTGTTAGTATCATTTTTTCTTAGTGCCATCTGGAAACTGTTGGTGGGTTTGTATGGTGTCTTAATTATTGTTTCTTTCTGTTCCTTCTCTGACATCTATGAGAGCAGAATGTGACCTTTTCGTTATGAATTTTCAAACAATGTTTTCACAAGAATGCAAGTAACATTTGAAGCAATTCTGTTAGATACAGGGGAATAGAAATCTTATTGTACTAATTGACATTTCAAGTTAAATGTATAATGTGTCCAAATTGATTGTATATAACTATTTATGATGTGATAAAGTGTTCCTGAAATGGATCTTGAAATGACTAGTGTCAAGCATTCTAGAATTTAGGGCTATTTCTCTACACATTTAATTATCAGGTGAGGCACACAATCCTAGGCCTTGGTTACACAGGTTACAATTATAAAATAACTTGACCTTTGTTTTACATACATATGCACACACAGAGTCACACAAAGGGAAAGAGAGAGACACAGAGAGAGAGCTTAAGAAAAAAGTTATTCTCTTGCCCTCCCTGTAACACTGATGTTAACTAGTATGACAAAGGGGCATAGTGACTGAAAAAAGTGCATTATCCGAAAATCAAGAAAAACATAATATCAGATTGTTTCAACCTTCCAGGGCACCCATTACATATCTCCAAGTATCTATCTTGGAAAAAAGAGATTATGCCAGCATAAGAGAGTGAAGGTTTGTTGAATTCATATGCATAAAAAAGATAGCAAACATAATGGAATGTTTACATTTTGATTGATTATGTACTATGAAGTTATTATAAACTCTTAGTGTCAACATAGAGAATCTAACTCCCATCTAAGATGAATATTATATTCATCTTGCTTCTGGTCATTGTCCTCTTTCCTTTCTTTCCACCTTTCTCAGATTTATAGACTTCTACACAGAGCTCGGTTTTCTCTCTGTCCAGAGTATGGTCATTAGAGTCTGTGCTTGAGTGATAACTTTGGATAAATTTGATCAACGATCAATTTGTTTATTTTCTTAGTTATTCATATATTTTTTGTCATATTTATATCCAGCACCCATCTCCCACAGAGGGACCCGGGGCGGCGCACAGGAAATTAAAAATACAAATATACAAAAATACAAAAACTCTTAAAACTATATTAAACCCAACCCTGTGCTAAAACATAATTAAAACCCCCAAATTAAAACTTTGATCGGCTAATAATCAGTACAGTATTGGGTAGTTCATGCCAGGCTGGCTAGATGAAAAAAATGCGTTTTTAAGCGCTGGCGGAACAGGCGGAGGTCCGAGGTGACACGGCGTTCGGGAGGTAGGTCGTTCCAGAGGGTTGGGCCCACCACAGAGAAGGCCCTTCCCCTGGGCATCGCCAACCGGCATTGCCCGGCCGTCGGTACCCGAAGAAGACCCTCTCTGTGGGAGCGAATCGGTCGTAGGGACGTATGGGGCAGCAGACGGTCTCGAAGGTAACTAGGTCCCATGCCATGGAGCACCTTGAAGATGGTCATCAAAACCTTGTAATGCACCCGAAAGGTCACAGGTAGCCAGTGCAGCTCATGCAGGAGAGGTGTTATATGGGATTGCCTTGAGGCTCCCATGATCACCCGTACGGCCGCATTCTGAACTAACTGTAACCCTTGAGTGCATCTCAAGGGGAGCCCCATGTAGAGAGCATTACAGTAGTCTAGACGGGAAGTCACGAGTGCTTGAGTGACTGTGCGAAGGGCATCCCGGTCAAGTAAGGGGCGCAATTGGTGGACCAGGCGAACCTGGTAAAATGCCCCTCCTGGCCATGGCCATCACATGGTCCTCCAGGGACAGCCAGGAATCCAGGAGTACTCCTAAATTACACGCCCTCTCCATGTGGGCCAATAATTCGCCCCCCATGGCCAGTGATGGAATCATCTGGCTAAACTGGGACGCCGGGAACCACAGCCACTCGGTCTTGGACGGGTTGAGTTTGAGTTTATTACTGCCCATCCAGATCCGTACAGCCTCCAAACACCGGGACATCACTTCAACGGCATTGTTGGGGTGGTTTGGGGTAGAGATGTACAGCTGAGTGTCATCAGCGTACAGATGGTACTCTACCCCAAAACCACGGATGATCTCACCCAGGGCTTCATATATGTGTTGAACAGGAGTGGCGAGAGGACTGACCCCTGCAGCACCCCACATGTGAGGGGCCTTGAAGTCGACCTCTGCCCTCCTGTCAACACAAATTGCGACCGACCGGAGAGGTAGGAGGAGAACCACCGCAATACAGTGCCTCCCACCCCCAACCCCCCCAGTCAGCGCAATAGGATACCATGGTCGATGGTATCAAAAGCCGCTGAGAGATCTAACAGGACCAGGATAGAGGAACAATCTCTATGCAAGTAGAAAAATAGAGACGGCCTTTGGTGGGAAGGTAACAGTGTTCTGTGCGCTTTTGGCATTTAGTCATGCAGGCCACATGATCCAGGGCCCCTGCGGTCGCGTAATTCCAGGTGACCATCAGGTCCTCAGTCGAGTCACGGGTCAAGGTCTCCGGTATTGGCCCAAGCTCCATCTGGAACCTCTCAGGGTCCATCAGGCGCCTGGGGTGGAACCATCTCATCGCGTCCGGTTCCGCCTCCCCGCGGTGGGGTGTAGCGGTTGGAAAGTCCAGCCAAAGGAGAGAGTGATCTGACCATGACAGGGGCTCGATGACTATATCCCCTAAACCAAGATCACTCAACCACTGGCCCGAGACAAAAACTAGGTCTAGCATGTGTGTCCCCCAGTGTGAGTGGGGCCATGAAATAAACAAAATAATTGATTGGTTGGTTGGTTGGTTGGTTAGTTGATTGATTGATTGATTTTGCATTTCCAGTTAATTGTGCAGGTTTTACCATGAATCATCTGCAATTTTGCTTAATCCCCGAAATGCTGCTTAAATGTGTGTGTGTGTGTGTGTGTGTTTTCAGAGTAGCATGCAGATGCTTGTTTAAGACTGCCAAGAACTGCTTCCCATTTGGAGAAGGTTGAAACAGTGGTGAATAATTTAGTCTGAACTCAGCACTAAACTTACTGGGTCACTGCAGCAGCAGGTAGAATGCCAGGAGCTGCAGGAGCTCTTCTTCTGTTTTTGGTCTCCCCCTCCCCTATCTCAAACAGAAGCAGAGCACAATCTTTGTGTATGAATTCATAGCCTGGGGATTATCTTAACATCAGCCAAGGAACTAAGAAAACACAAGCAAGTCAGAATAATCCATGCTGTTATGGCAAATTTCTGCAGAAATCAGAAAGAGGTATGGCAAACATTTACTTTCACATCAAAATTACAACTATATAATCATGATTTGATTGTTAAGCCTAATTAGAATATTAAGTCATTTCCTCTCCTCTTCCTCATGGCTACTGCAAGATTTCACACACTAACACTACATTGAACCATCAAGAATATTTTAAATAAAACTCTATATGGCATTGAATTGTCTATTATATTTCCTTTCTACCTTTGTCTTCACAATAGTTAGATAAGTTGTCATCAGCGTCTACTTTGAAATGTTTTTGATGAGACGAGTTGGTTCTATTCAAAAACATGAGCAGTACAAGCTATCAATTTTCTACTGATATTGAGCAAACTGACTCTAAATTGTTCTTTTAATAACTTCTTGAGGGACAGTGCTTTGGCCTTTCAGTCAAGGATATTTCTAATTCTGTTGGATTTACTTGACATTTTCCTAGGATTTTGGGAATTATGAGAAAACTAACTTTGACAGTAAAGTTAAGTTTTTGACATTAACATGGTCTCTGATGAAACAAAGTAATGTTATTCAAGAACAATTTTGTTGAGATTCACATGCCTTCTGCAGGAGTGAGAAAAATGAAGACCTGAAATTCATAGTCCATTGTTATCTAGTCTCCATATCGTGCAAAATAGCAGTTTTCCTAGAAGATGGTGAATCCTTTCTGCCATGCCTAAGGCTACCATATCTAGATTGTTAGAGTCAGTCAACCATTAAATGACAACCAAGAGATTCAGAAAACTGTAGCTCATTTGAGACCTCTTGTGCTAATTCAGAAGATTGGAATTAATAGGAACTACCCTAACTATGGAAGTATAGGAATTCTGTTTTTTCCCATGACTTTCTCAAACCTTGAATGCATTTTTGTATATTTATAATGTTTTATACTTATTTAGTTGATGTTGTTCTTTTTCATCATGTATATCTTCCTGTTTTGCTAGACAATCATAACATAATCCATGTTACTTGCCTTAAATTTGTTATCAGGTAGGACTCAGGAAGTGCTCTTTCCCATAATTTCCCAAGCTTTGTGGAAAACCAGCAGATCCCACTCTTCCATTCTATTAATTCCTGCATGTCATTCATTTCTACCTTAATCAATTAATAATCTATTTCTTGCTGTTACTGTTGCACTTGACCTGATATGGAAACCAAAGGTTCTTGCTTATGTGCATGTTCTTGAAATATCACTGTGAGCCTTGTGTTCAAAAACATTTTTTACATGTACTTGCCATCTGCAGAAATCAGAGGGCAGAAGGAAGGAAGGAAGAACTCTGCAGTGACTTTTACTTTAATGAAGTTAAACAATACTAACCACAAAGAAGCAGCTGTTTCACTAACAATGTGTGTTTCTGGTAGATTGGATTACCTTAAAGGTTTGCAAAGCTTGAACTTGGCTTGTATGATATGAAACACAGCATAAGGCCAAGCACATTTATTTTTTATTCCTTCACAAGATATGTCTTTGCTCTGACCCAACCTGATTCTAGGCCATCAAAACAAACAAACATGAAATTGTTCTCAGCATGATTGCAGCATCCATTTGGTTTTTGCACTGTGTTTGCCTAATTCTTATATAAAGGTATTAATGCATTTATTAATTTGGAAAGTTTATTGACTAGCTTCCTGCAGATCTTGACACTAAGTGAGGTCCAAGCAGTGGTGGGTTCCTACCAGTTTGCACCGGTTTGGTGGAACCGGTAATGGAAATGGCAACTGGGTCACTGTACCGGTAGGGACAGCATGTTCAGCACGCCCCAGAAACAGTTCCCCGGTAACTGCAACATCTTTTAAAAATCTTTTTAATGTCCTGCACATGTGCAGACCTTTCTACAGGCCACTGGCACATGCACATGCAAATCATGTACACACCTAACCAGCAGTAATGCCGGCAAAAATTCCTGGGTCCAAAGTCACTTAACTAGCTCCCCTGCCTAACAAGGAACTAGAAATTAAGTCTCATTCTACTCCAGAACCTTATTGTAAACAACAAACTACTATGAGCAAATCCTATAAAAACTTAGTATTTGACTTTCAAATGAAGCTTACAACAAAAAGACAGATGTATACCAATGTGCAATGCTCCTATATTGGCAAATATATTGTTCTCTTAATTCACACTTACCGTTGTGAAGACAGTGCTTTAAAACTTCCCTTAGGAAATTATAAGGTAACTATTCTGAAATTTATATCTGGATTATTACCCATTATATTGCATAGATATGTGCTAGAAATTTTCACACTCTTACACCCTGCAGTTAAATTTTATAGTTGATATCTACAAACAGAGTGCAGCAGAGTAACAAACATATTTCTCCCGTTCATGTAATTTTGTTTGTCTTTGACATGGTAACTATAAGAAGCACAAGATACAACCAAACAATTGTCACTTTTAATTCAAAGATGGAATTGAAGCCAGATGTGGTTGCTATTGATTCAATTATCTCTGAAACTATTGACAAAACAATTTCCATTTGAGCTTTTCTGTGCCTATTGTTTATTCAGCAAAGTAGAAAACCTTCCTTTATCTCTTCAATTCATTGCCTCCTTCTTGAAAACAACAAAAATATTTATAGCTAAAATCTACTTATCACCCCAAAGTAAAAGAAAAATAAAGTGTCACGTCTCACATGGAACTCATCAATAACTTTATTTATAGGAGGAAAACAATCTTCAGGTTATACCCTCAAAGTGCTTAGTCTGGAATACAATGTTGACACAGTTCTTGTGATATTACATTGTCTTATTTTTTTCTTAATATAGGTAATTTTTGTTTCCATAATCCCAATCTTAAATAGCACATATTCCTCTTTCTTGCTCCTTCAGATATGATGAAGTTGATTGTAAAAGGAATCTTCATGGAACATTTAGGATTATTTTCAAGCTGATCTTGAATTACCTGAGAAGTCCTTACTACTCAGAAGGAACAGTGTTGTTTTCATAAAGTATGGCAAAAGCAGCCCTTTATTACACTTCAGTCAGAGTTGAAGAAGCTTCTTGGATGAGAAGCGAAAAAGCAGAAAATCTAGTTGCCTCTCGAAGAAGGACCTTTGGAGCACTGGCTCTAGATTTGCCTAGAGCAGGGGTCTCCAACCTTTGCAACTTTAAGTCTGAAGGACTTCAGCTCCCAGAATTCTCCAGCCAGTCTGTGAGCTGAAGTCCTTCAGACTTAAAGTTGCAAAGGTTGGAGACCCCTGGCCTAGAGGAGATAGATTGCATCTTGGCCTATTGACTGTTAAAATCATCCAGCTGATTCCTAGAGAGGAACAGATGAACAGTGTTCCACTTGAAAGTATTTTTCAAGCTAAGTTGAAAAAATTAAAACCTAATGTAAAACAATAGTGTAAAAATGTCCAGATGATATATATATATATATATATATATATATATATATATATATATATATATATATATATATATATATATATATATATATATATATATATATAAAAAACCAAAAAGTCAACCATCCTCAAAATTTATTTACAGACCAAGAACAAGTACATGTTAAAAGTAAGAAAGTTTCAATACTACGACAATTACTTGGACAAAGGCAATTTTTATTATTTTAAATAGTTTTCCCAACTGAATCATTCTGGAAATCTTATATAACAAGATTTCTCTACCCTTAGGCTGCATGGCCAATAAATAGAAAAGTATAGAATAACAGAGTTAGAAGAGACCTTGGAGGTCTTCTAGTCCAATCCCCTGCTTAGGCAGGAAAACCTACACTACTTCAAACAAATGGTTATCCAACATCTTCTTAAATACATCTAGTGTCGGAGCATACACAACTTCTGGGAGCAAGTTGTTCCACTGATTAATTGTTCTAACTGTCGGGCAATTTTCCTTAGTTCTAACTTGCTTCTCTCTTTGATTAGTTTCTAACCATTGCTTCTCAGGGGCTTTGGAGAATAGTTTGACTCCCTCTTCTTTGTGGCAACCCCAGAGATATTGGAGATATGGGTGGATGGGTATTCAAAGTGTAAAGTTGATAAAACTACAATATTACCTTGTAATATATATTTTTTTAAAATACAATTGCATTTGCTCAATTCCACCCAATGCTAGATACACTCTTTATTCTATTTCCCAAATATAATAATATATTTTCAAATTTCAATGCATTAGCTCAATGTCATTGAAATTATTTAGGTTTACACATTTAAATTTGTGAATTTGTATTGTACCTTATTGTAGATAAATACTTGACTAAAATATGCAAACTTTTAAAAATATGAGATTTAATTGTGAAAAAAATAGCACAGGTTCCTCTATGACAGGGGTCTGCAAAGTCGGCTCTTTTAAGACTGGTGGACTTCAACTCCCAGAGTTCTGGGAGTTGAAGTCCACCAGTCTTAAAAGAGCCGACTTTGCAGACCCCTGCTCTATGATCATGGTTCAGATAGCCATATTATTCCCCTCCCCCACTCTTTTTCCTTAACTTATAATTTTATTACTTGAAGAGATATTGGAAATTCTTGAAAATTTATATCTGTTTATTTTATTTTATGAATTACTCTGAGTAATGTTTCTTTCTATCATAAAATAACTATTTGTTTCAATTGCAATCATTGAACTATTTCTCTGGGCTTCATTGCAGGCATCCCATCAATGTAGCAATGTAGGAGTGTACCAGGGGTGGGTTTCAACCGGTACGGACTGGTACAGCTATACTGGATGGTGAAATTTAGCATGCCTTCCTGTACCTGTTGGTCCCGGAGGCCCTATACCAGAACGCTCCCTCCCCTGGCCTGCCCTCCCTTGCTCACTTCCCCCTGCCTGCCCAGTTGCTGCTCGCTCACTCCCCCTACCCACCTGCCCAGTCGCTGCTCCCTCGCTTGCACCGCCTGTCAGCACCAGGCTTGCCCCCTGCCCATCCACTTCCTTTGCCAGAGTAGAAGATTGGGAGAAGCCCACATGGCATGCGCTCCCTTCTCTTTGACAGCCACCTAATTTCCTATGGGGTGGAGAAATCCATGCATTTTTCCTCCCTCTGAGTGGATTTTTTACACCAATTGGAAATGAGATGGCTGTCAAAGAGAAGGGAGCAGCGCACGCCATGTGGGCTTGTCCTACAGCTGAATCCTTGTCTCCTGTTCTTTCTTTGGCTGTTGGACAAGCCCATGTGATGTGCGCTGCTTCCTTCTCTTTGACAGCTGACTTGTTTCCAATGGGGGGGGGGAATCCATGCAGAGGGAGAAGAAACGCATGGATCCCCCCCCATTTGAAAGGAGGCAGTTGCCTGTCTCTCTCTCTTTCTCTTTCTCTCTCCCCCTCTCTCTCTCTCTCTCTCCCTCTCTCACACACACACACCCTGCATGGATCCACTGGGAGGCTGGCAAAAAAGAAGCCTCTGTTTCTCTGCTGCCACAGCTTGCAGAGGAAGGAGGCAGGGAAGTGATCCCCAGGCCTCATCTCTGCCTCCTTACTCGAGAGCAAGGCTCGAATCCACCCACAGCAACTCCCTCACACCCATGGCCAATGCAGCGGGGAAAGGGAGGAGAAGGAGCCCAGCTGAGAAAAGGTGGGCGAGCATCTCTCACCTTTGCAACCTGAAGGCTGGCATTTCATCTCTGCGGTGCAAATTGGGCCTTGAGCCGTGGCCCGCCGCCCTTCCCTTTGTGCCTCTTGCCACAAGAGTGTCAGCTGCTCAGGGAAGACGGGAAGCTTTGGCTGGCCAACTTGTGTAAGACAAGACAGGTAGGCTGGCGGGCCTGTGACTGCCCAGGAAAACATAGGCAACGTTTGGCTCACGCGGAACCTAGTCTGTTCAACCAGAAAGTCACAGTTCGTCTTTTAGTGCAGATTACAGCCATTGGAGAACCAGCCAGCCAGCCGCCGCTATACAAGCTGAGCCGCCGCGTTAAGGCCAATTTTCTGCGCTTATCTCTGTTCCGATCAGCACTTGAATCAGCTGCAGCTGATTGATAATTACCAGCCGCGGTGTGAGGCAATTGAATTTGTAACAATATGGGAGATATTGATACAAAGTCAATCACCTCACGGCACAGAAAATTGGCCTACAGCCGCCTCAATCCTTTCAATTTAGTAAGCCAATCAATGAATTTAAAATATCCAATATCTCCCCGTGACTTTTCCTTCAGCTGGAAGGAGGAGGAGAGAGAAACTGGTTTGGCCACTCTCTTCCAGAAGCCCCTTTTGGCCAGGAAGAGATCAGCTGCGGACATGGAACTGCGGAGTCTTTTCAAGTGCATAAGCTGAGCAGAAGAAATGGCCCTTCCCCAAACAAGGTCAGTGCTACTCCTGCCTTCCCAGTGTCCGAGCTGCAGCAAGTGAAGTGCCACAAGCAGCAGTGAAAATGAAGCTTCTTTGCCAGCCTCCCAGCTGGCAAAACAGAAATTATTCCCAATTGGAAGGTATGTGTGTGTGAGAGAGGAAGGGAGAGCGCGAAAAAGAAAGAGTAAGAGAGAAAGGAAGGAAGGAAGGGAGAGAGAGAGAGAGAGAAAAGAGAGACACAAAGATAGAGAGAGAGAGAGAGAGAGAGAGAGAGAGAGAGAGAGAGAGAAAGAAAGAAAGAAAGAAAGAAAGAAAGAAAGAAAGAAAGAAAGAAAGAAAGAAAGAAAGAAAAAAGAAAGAAAGAAAAAGAGGGAATGAGAAAGAAATAAAGTTGGAGAGAAAGACACAAAAAGGAAGGAAGGAAGGAAGGAAGGAAGGAAGGAAGGGGGAGAGAGACATAAGAAAGAAAGAAAGAAAGAAAGAAAGAAGGAAGGAAGGAAGGAAGGAAGGAAGGAAGGGGAAGAGAAAGGAAGGAAGGAAAGAGGGAGAGAGAGAGACACAAGAAAGCAAGGAAGAAGGGAGGGAGGGAGGGAGGGAGGGAGGGAGGGAGGAAGGAAGGAAGGAAGGAAGGAAGGAAGGAAAAAGAAAGAGAAATGATCACAATTGAGCCCAAAATTTGGGTTGCTAAGCAAGAGCGTTGTTAAATGAGTTTTACCACATTTTGCAAGTTGGTCACTCCCACCCATTCACATGACAGCCAACCACACCCACAAAAAAGGTTCTATAAATTTTTGAAACCCACCACTGGAGAGTACGAGCATTTCAAGCTGTCACACATGGAAAGAGAACTGGCTGAGACTGATTTTCAAAGGAGTATTTAGCCTACAGAGCAGCATTTAGTATCAGTATGTGTGTACGATTGCTTTATTGACTTAGAAGTTAAACCAACAATAATAAAAGAGATCTCGTTAGCCTCAGGCTCTCTGTTTTATCAATACAAGAATGCCACATGGTACGTGCAGTAGGTTACAATAGGAAAAGGGGAGAGGAAAACCCAAGATAGAGCAATAAATAAAACAGGAGATGGAATATATAAAGAGTCCTAAAGAGCTGCAATTCTCAGGTAACACTGCTGAATCTAGATAAAGTTTAAGCAGAGTTTTGATATTTATATTCTGTCCATGTGTTATACAGCCAAAGAGAGTGAACAGAAAATAGCAATTTTCTTCAAAGTACCTGAGCAGGCAACAGTTGGTGCTTTTAATGGCATTCCACTTACTTAAAAAGAAAAGAAGAATGGTGAAACTGTCCAGCAAAACTTTGTGGAGGACTGCATATTAAAACAAGTGAGAGATTCGAGAGATTTCAGTTTCAGTTGAGAGTTTGAAAGGAGAATGAATTTCTGGAAAAATTTATCAAAAATTCCAAACTTAATTATAGCTATTAAGGCTGGAATACAATTCTGGCCAATTCACTGAATCTCTATTTTTTTTAAAAATGTGCAAAATTGTACAAAGGAAAACAGACACAAAATTGGGGGGAAAATGGCTTTGAGGAACTTTAACTTGAGTTTGGACAAAGCAATAGAGGGCTATAAATAAAGAAGACTCATGTTATTGAAAACTGAAACATCCTCTGCAGGATAGATATACAGTATGCAATCCAACCAATGTAATCATTAATAAGGAAGCTGTAGATGGAAATTTTTCAAATTGTCTACCTGTGGTGGATACGCAACCCAAGAGTGATAAACTCCACCGAACATGGCCTACTCAACAGCATAGACACTCTTCTGTTCTTGTATTGCACATAATGCAATCATTTTGCACAAAAGAAGCTTTCAGTTTGAAAAACACCAAGTAAAGAGACAAAGCACTTTAAAGATGATGATAATGCAGATGAGTTCTACATAAACATGTGGCTGCTGGAGGCATATTGGAATGAGTGAATGAATGAATGAATGAATGAATGAATGAATGAATGAATGAATGAATGAATGAATATATATAGCTCATAAAACTAACATATATGTGTGTGTGTGTGTGTGTGTGTGTGTGTGTGTGTGTGTGTGTGTTAGATTTTTAAGGGCTGAAAATAAAGAGACCAGGATGGATCCATTTCAGGCTTATTAGCCTTCTTCAGCTGGCCATACTCTTTCTACTGGGATTTGAACCGGTGCTTTCCAGCATATGAGGCAAGCCTTTCTATGCCTTGAGCTATCCGGTATCCCTGATACATCAGCCAATTTACAGGACTTATTAATGAGAGAATATTTTCACATCTCCTATTCAAGGGTCCCTTTAAGGGGAGGAGACTTAACGACATCCCTCTCTGCCCTTCGACTCAACCTAGAGATCATCCAGACAGAGAATCAAATTTTTTAGATATGTGTTAGATTTTTAAGGGCTGAAAATAAAGAGACCAGGATGGATCCATTTCAGGCTTATTAGCCTTCTTCAGCTGGCCATACTCTTTCTACTGGGAGTTGAACTGGTGCTTTCCAGCATATGAGGCAAGCCTTTCTATGCCTTGATATATATATATATATATATATATGTTAGATTTTTGTTTTTTTTTAAGGGCTGAAAATATCAGTAGATATTCAAATCCCAGTAGAAGGAGTATGGCCAGCTGAACAAGGCTAATAAGCCTGAAATGGATCCATCCTGGTCTCTTTATTTTCACAGTAATCTAATTTGGTTCTCTGTGTGGATGACTCTGGGTTGAGTCGAAGGGCAGAGAGTGATGACATTGAGTCTCCTCCCCCTTAAAGGGACCTCTGAACAGGAGCTGTGGTAATTATTCTTCATATATATATATATATATATATATATATATATATATATATATATATATATATATATATATATATATATATATATATATATATATATATATATATATATATATATATATATATATGAAGAATAATTACCATATATATATGAAGAATACTTCTCACAGCTCCTGTTCAGGGTCCCTTTAAGGGGAGGAGACTTAATGTCTTCCCTCTCTGCCCTTCGACTCAACCCAGAGTCATCCACACAGAGAACCAAATTAGATTACTGCTGTGTGACATTTTTTAGATATACGTTAGATTTTTTTATCTAAAAAATGTCACACAGCAGTAATCTAATTTGGTTCTCTGTCTGGATGACTCTGGGTTGAGTCGAAGGGTAGAGAGGGAAGACATTAAGTCTCCTCCCCTTAAAGGGACCCTGAACAGGAGCTGTGAGAAGTATTCTTCATTTAAGAGTCCTGTAAATTGGCTGATATATCAGGGATACCAGATAGCTCAAGGCACAGAGAGCTTGCCCCAAGTGCTGGAAAGCCCTGGTTCAAATCCCAGTAGAAGGAGTATGGCCAGCTGAAGAAGGCTAATAAGCCTGAAATGGATCCATCCTGGTCTCTTTATTTTCAGCCCTTAAAAAAAATCTAACATATATATATATATATATAACATATATATATATGAAGCACCCACCGCCGCCACCGCCCCTCGGCAAGTTCCCGGAGTTTGGAAAGAGCCAGGAAGTGGGGAAAGGGGGGAAGCCCCTCGACCTTGCTCTACCTGCCAGCGGAGAAGGAGGCGCCCGCCGCGGGGAAGAGCTCCGTGCCTCCGGGGCCATCATCTCCTCCTCCTCCTTCTCCTCCTCCTCCTGCTGCTGCTGCTGCTGGAACCGGCGGCCGGGAAGCGCAGGGCCAGGAATTCCTGCGCTTTCCTCCAGCGACGAGAAGCGACGAGTGGCGCTGGGGCAGAGCCAGGCTGCTGCCCGGAGATTAGCCAGAGAGGGTGTGGGCTGCTGGCGGAGAAGAGGCATGCCTGAACAGTCATTCATTCACGCGGTCCTTGGCCAGCGGGCTGCCGGGTCACTCCATCCCAAGCCAGGGAAAAAGAAGACAGCGCAGCCACCTTGCTTGCTTTCCTGCCTGCCCGCCAGAGAGAGAGAGAGAAAGAGAGAGAGAGAGAGAGAGAGGGAGGTAGGGAGGGAGGGAGGGAGGAAGGAAGGGAATCAGAATCTGACAGACACAGAGAGAATGACAGAGAGAGACAAGAAGGGAGGGGATAGCGATTTCTGAGTAAACTTTTGTAAAAACCATATCCAAGTTTCTTTGTTAAAACAGTTGCTTTTACTGTCCTTTTACATTATTTACCTTATAAGTGGTAATAATATTAATAAAAAAAAGTTCTGAGCTACCCTTATTTTGCTTCAAAGTTCTTTATTTGAAATTTAAATTTTTTTCCTGAAATTTCCCTCTTAAAATGAAGGTGCGTGTTATACGCCGATAAATACGGTAGGTAATTGTGTCTCAATAAATAAATTACTTTAATTTATTGATCAGCTCATAAAACTAACACACACACACACACACACACACACATATATATATTGATCAGCTCAAAAATGTAACATATATATATATTTGTGTCACAACACCCTGTTAGAGCCCCAATTAAGGAAGGAAGCATACTGCTTTCCTTTTCTGCCTTTCAGCTCATCACCAGAGACCATCTAGACAGAAAGCTATTAGTTCCGTTGTGTAATTTTTTTATATGTGTGTTACGTTTTTGAGCTGATCAATAAATAAGTCAGGGAGACTAGTATAGATATATTTTGAGCTTTTTAGCTCTCATCAGCTAGCCATACCCTTACTGGGATTCAAATGTATATATTTGTTTTCGTATGCTGGTCTTGTTGTATCCGGGTGTGTCACAACACCCTGGTAAGTCCCATTTAAAGGAGGGAGCAGAACTGCTTTCCTTTTCTGTCTTTCTGCTCACCACAGGAGACCATTCAGGCAGAAAGCTATTTTTCCGTTGCCTTTGTTATATTTGTGATACATTTTTGTTTGCTGATAAATAAATTATCAGCACAAAATATTTATTTATTTATTTATCAGCACAAAAATGTATCATAGATAGATGATAGATAGATAGATAGATAGATAGATAGATAGATAGATAGATAGATAGATAGATAGATAGATAGATAGATAGATAGATAAAGAGAATTTATGGTTGAGCAGTTACATCAGCCTTTTGAACAAAGGTTTAGACTGTAAGCTTATAATAGCTAAGTGATTCTCACTAAAGGAGTTTTCCACCTGAAGTAACAGTGATTATCCAGAGATATTCACTTTTGGTTTAGCCTTGGGGATTTCCTCCCTTATTTGGGTTCAAAAGTTGTCAGCAGTTCAGTTTTATGTAAAGGTCTATTTGGGTCAATGAAGAATTGCAAAGCCACCTCAGGTCTAGAAAAGAATATCAGCAAAATGTCTCACCTAATGATACAGAGTGACTAGAACAGTGACAGTTAATCTTTTTGGCACCGAGTGCCGAAACTGATGTGTGTGTGTGTGTGTGTGTGTGTGTGCCACAGTGCTGGAACCAGGAACATCATGCATATGCATGCCAAACATCTGGTCTGGAAAGCGTGTGCATTGGCCAGCTGCTCTCTTCTGGGATCTGGCTGGTGCACATGCATGATGGAACCCAGAAGAGAGAAGCTGGCAGGTGTGCATGCACACTGGACCAGCTGGATGGCATGCATGTGCACAACAGAATCCGAAAGAGCAGCTGGCGATGGCGTGTGTGCCCACAGAGATGGCTCTGCATGCCACCTCTGGCATGCGTGCCATAGGTTTGCCATCACGGGACCAGAAGTATTCCTATGTAGCTCCATGGAAACCCAAGTCACTGAACAATAAAGATGACATGTGTGAAGGATGGAGATAGGCAGATACATTTGTGTGTGTTTCTTTGTCAAATGCTTTTTATTTTGTAAATAAAGGAAGATGTCAGAATAATGCTATCACATTAAGAATTCTTTTGTAGTTATATGGTAAGAAAACTGGATATAACTGGTTTGCAATGCAGTAATTAGTTTGCAAAGCAGCATTTTTTAGTCCCAATATGTGTGAATGCTCCATCATCTTAGAAGTTAAATCAGCCACAAAAAAAGAGTTGCTGTTAGCTTCCAGCTGTCTTTTTTGTCAATACAAGGAAAGCAAGACCTGATTTGTGTTTGTTTTGGAGCTCAGTAAACAGCATTTGAATAAAAAGTAACCATTTTGGAGATTTCTTCTTGTTACACAATAAGAAAGAATGCTGCTAAGCAGCTAAGGCAAGCGGTTCTAGTTTATTATTTTTAGTAATTTGTAGCTTGCTCAATTTTGTTGTGGGTGGCTAAAACCAAAGCTTTCTAAAACCTGAAGTGATTGGTCAGCAATTCTTAAGTGTCTTACAAAAAAACTACTCTTTAAAAAAAGAGGAAGTTAAGAAGATAGATGAGCAAATTATTAGAGATGTATTTGAAAAAAATCTTTAAATAAAATACAGGAGTTCATAGAATAGCTATGCTAAAATGTTAAAAAGGCGACTCAAAGATGCAAATATGTGTCAAAAGTTACCCAACCACAGGCAATTTCACAAGTAGCTGACAATGCAGAGGAATCAACTCTAATTTTGGAACATATAAACCTGACATCATTTTTTTTTAAAGGACATGCTTGGGACTTTTTCATTATGGATATTAAAATGGTTGAGAAATCCTTGAGAAAAAGAGAAGAAAAATATTTTATTGCATGAAGACAAGCTGGAAGGAGTGACTTCAATTGAATAGGTCAATTGAAATTAGGATTGATTTTCATTGCCTTAATATTTATACAAGCAGAACCAGGTTTGCCTGATTTACCAGTTCCTAGATCGGGATGCCCTACGCACAGTCACTCACGCCCTTGTCTCTTCCTGTCTGGACTACTGCAATGCTCTCTACATGGGGCTCCCCTTGAAGAGCACCCGGAGGCTTCAACTGGTCCAGAATGCGGCCGCATGAGTAATTATGGGGGCGACGGGATGCTCCCATGTAACACCCCTCCTGCGTGAGCTGCACTGGCTTCCGGTGGTTTTCCGGGTGCGATTCAAGGTGTTGGTTACTATCTTTAAAGCGCTCCATGGCTTAGGACCTGGGTACTTATGAGATCGCCTTCTGCCACCAAGAGCCTCCCACCGGCCAGTACGCTCCCATAGGGAGGGTCTCCTCATGGTGCCGTCAGCTAGCCAATGTCGACTGGCGACACCCAGGGGGAGAGCCTTCTCCATGGGAGCACCTGTCCTCTGGAATGAATTGGCCCCAGAATTAAGAACTATCCCTGACTTACGCACCTTCCACCGTGGTCTCAAAACCTTTCTCTTTCAACAAGCCGGGCTGGCATAAAACAGAATTTTAAATTTAAATTTTTATTATTTTAATCAGGGTTAGTTTGGTTTTTTTCCACATTTCGGCCAATATTTTAATTATGTCTTTTAAAAGCTTTCTTTTAACTTTTATATATTTGTTTTTATTTTGGCTGTACACCGCCCTGAGTCCTTCGGGAGTAGGGCGATATAAAAAACCAATAAACTAAACTAAACCCAAATGTGGCAGCAGAATCAAGGTTTAAATCCATGGGAAGAATCATGATGGCTGAACAAATGCATGACAAGAAGCACATGAGTTGTTCCCCGTGTTGCTTACTCCCCACATGCAAGCCTAAACAGCCACTGACTAGTACAACTCATCAGGAGGGATGAGTCTGCCTCTGACCTCCATTGTGCCTGTCTCCTCTCAGTCTGGTGTGTTCACAGATCAGGTGGCGTAGGACATTCTTCCTCATCTCCACTGGCCAAGCAGCATCCACCCACCTTCTCCCCATGGGTTCTCTGAGCTGTCCAGCTGCCACTATACCTCTTCTCTTCATTGCTTAGCAAGCTGTTCATCCAGTTACCCATCCTGTGATCTCTTCATTGTACCTCGTCTTTCTCCTCTTGGCTTGGATGCTTAAATAACCTCTTGGCATTTCTCTACATCAGGGATGTCCAAACTTGGGAACTTTAAGACTTGTGGACTTCAACTCCCAGAATTCCCCAGCCAGCATAGCTGGCTGGGGAATTCTGGGAATTGAAGTCCACAAGTCTTAAAGTTCCCAAGTTTGGACATCCCTGCTCTACATCCTTCTCTAACCACCCCAGGGTTGACTCTTCCTCCTTATCTGAGCTGGCATCCAGGGAAGCCACCATAACTTGCTGGGTTTATGTACTTCCTCCAGAAGCTCAGGGAAATCATTGGTAATTGGTAATTAAAAAAAAAAATCATGTTCATCCACATAATAGGGATCCTGGTGGAGTGATTAAGTTATCATGATAAAACTGCATTGTCCTATGTTCAGGTTTACTCTTGGCATTGAAGCTTACTGTATGTCTTTGGATTAGCATACAATACTTCACACTCATTTTTTTCAGTATGCAATGTATTTGAATGGGATAAAACTGATTTATAAATGCCGAACTAGTAGCATTTTTGTAGTGTTCTGAAATTAAAAAGCTAGATATTATGTATTCAGATCCTTCCTTCAAAAACAAAGTACAACTGTGAACAGGAGGAATCTGGTGAGCTAAAATGAGACCAATTTAAGCTGGTTGCCACTTGTAACAGTCATTTTACACAGGAACAAGTTGTTCTTATAAAAAAAAATAATTTGAAAAGAGCATCCATACATTTTAAAAACTACTAACAATTCTGTCTCAGAGAAATTGCAGAAATAAAAGTGAAAGAAAAACAGAAGAATCCTAGGGGGAAATCAGTAGTTAAAATATAGTACATGTACTAAATTAATTTCTCCAAGTGCTTTATAATTAAGTTGGGTTTGAAGAAGTAATAAAGTCCATTTGGCAACTACTTAAGGCAATGCATCATTCAATTTTTCAAACTAAAAATATTGGATTTCCTGGAGATTCTTCCCTCATTCTCTGAAGCTCCATAAAATAAAGATACTCTTAAGTTTAGTTTGATTTCTAATGCCTAATGGGACCCTGTCATATGGTTTTCTTGGCAATAATACTAGCATGATTTGCCATCTTTTGGGAGGTTTTTTTTTTAATCCTCTAATTTGGATTACAGTGTTGTCTGTCCTTAATATGTCCTAGTCAAATATTTAAGAGATTTGACTCTCTGAATCCACAGAAAGTCAGTACAATGTTACCAGATGCTAAATTCCATCTATAACCCCTCAAAAGCTTTCTTCCCAACCTGGTTCAAGATTGTGCAGTTTCCTATTTTGAGCTTCTCTCTGGCATGTATTGTTTTTGAAAAATTTAGTGTTGCTGTTGAGACTCTCCCCTTCTCCAAGTGCACATTTCATCATATCGCATGCTCTATGACAGGGGTCCCCAACCCCCGGGCCGCGGACCGGTGCCGGTCCGTGGCTTGATAGGAACCGGGCCGCAGGGCTGGAGAGGAGGAGGAGGGAGGAGGGGGCAGCCCCCTGGACAGAGCGCGCACCGGGGGCAGGAGAGCGCAGGCGCGGCCGCTTGCGCCATTGGAGGCCGAGAGGGGCAAGTGAGCCTACTCAACCCCCCCCCCCGTGCACGCATGCGCCGCCTGTTCCCCTCCCCCCCGCTCCCCCTCTACGCCAGCCGAGCCATGCCCACCGGTCCGCAGAATTTTCTTTAAAATGAAACCGGTCCCTGGTGCCAAAAAGGTTGGGGACCTCTGTTCTATGAGATGTCAGACATATCACCAATACTTTCTAAAATACCTTAGTGGGAGCCTATCCAGCTGAAACATTTTGAGGAGGTTGGAGGCTGAGTTTCAGCCTTCTAATTCCATCTTATGATGCTTACCAAGGAGAAGAGCTGCCTCAAAAGAATGCTTACCTTTCGTTTTAACATATAAAAGCTGAAAATGCAGCTGAGCTGAGCCTGTGCTCCTGTGGATAAGGGGCCTTGAAACTACAGCTCATCCTGCTACATTGCTTCTTCTATAAGGACTCACGGACTCAATTTATAACACCACACTTAATAAAATATCTGGGAAATACTGATCTCCTTTATGTACAACAATGGTAATCCGATCAGTACAAAATAGTTTCTCTGAAAACTTTGCTCTATGCAAAATTAGGCAGACTCTGCCTCTGAACCCATCACTGATTGTAATATATTATTTTGTCTGTCTTTTATTTTTATTTTTAATTAATGTTGTTGATTTTAATGCTTCTATTTTAATGCTGGTCTATGACCATAATTTTAAAAAAAAATGAATTTGAGAGGACAGCATCAGAAATGGTTCTCAGATCAAATAGTGCTTTCCTAGAATTCATTATTTTTATTAATAGAGTCATTGCTCATTTGAATGTACTTATTGGACAAAACTAGCAACAGTCTATCCCAAATGTAGAAAAGACGTGGAGACTCTGGAAAGAGTGCAGAGAAGAGCAACCAAGATGATTAGGGGACTGGAGACTAAAACATATGAAGAACGGTTGCAGGAACTGGGTATGTCTAGTTTAGTGAAAAGGACTAGGGGAGAAATGATACCAGTGTTCCAATATCTCAGGGATTGCCATAAAGAAGAGGGAGTCAAGCTATTCACCAAGGCACTTGAGGATAGAACAAGAAGCAATGGGTGAAAACTAATCAAGGAGAGAAGCAAATTAGAACTGAGGAGAAATTTCCTGACAGTTAGAACAATTAGTCAGTGGAACAGCTTGCCTCCAGAAGTTGTAAATGCCCCAACCCTGGAAGTCTTTAAGAAGATGTTGGATAACCATTTGTCTGAAATGGTATAGGGCTTCCTGCCTACGCAGGGGGTTGGACTAGAAGACCTACAAGGTCCCTTCCAACTCTGCTATTGTATTGTATTGTATTGTATTGTATTGTATTGTATTGTATTGTATTGTATTGTATTGTATTGTATTGTATTGTATTGTATTGTATTGTATTGTAAATATCTCAAATTTGCATCGTCACAGCATTGTTACGTGATGTATCACTTTCTTCCTCTTCACTAAATTGAACATGAATGTAGCCAGTGCATAACGTATCTGGCAGGCAGCCGTGAGTTTGACACCCCTGATCTATCCCAATCAGAAGCCAAAATAAAGATACTGTATTTTCAAAAACATATACAGCATACTATAGGCCTAAATATTTGGTAACTAGTACAAACTCCATATTTAGTACTAGCCTTTCCCAGCCACGCATTGCTGTGGCCCAGTCTGGTTAAATGGCCAACCAATCTGTGCGTAGATCTACACCTGCACACACAAACACGTACACACAACTACCGTATAACCCCCAACCTACCTACCTACTCCCTTTCTCCCTCTCTCCCTCTACCTACCTACCTACTGTATTTCTCTCTCTTTCTCTCTATCCCTCTACCTACCTACCTACCTACCTACCTACCTACCTACCTACTGTATTTCTCTCTCTTTCTCTCTATCCCTCTACCTAACTACCTAACTACCTACCTACCTAACTACCTACTGTATTTCTCCCTCTCTCTATCCATCTACCTACCTACTGTATTTCTCCCTCTCTATCCACCTACCTAGCTACTTACCTACCTACTGTATTTCTCCCTCTCTCTATCCCTCTACCTACCTATCTACCTACTGCATTTCTCCTCCCTCTCTCTATCCCTATAGCTGCCTACCTACCTACCTACTGCAATGCTCTCTACATGGGGCTTCCCTTGAGGTGCACCCGGAGGCTCCAGTTAGTGCAGAACGCGGCCGCCGGGGGATCTTGGGAGCTGCACTGGCTGTCTGTGGCCTTCCGGGTGCGCTTCAAGGTTTTGGTGACTATCTTTAAAGCGCTCCATGGCATGGGTCCTGGTTATTTACAGAACCGCCTCCTGCCACATACCTCCATCCGACCTGTCCGCTCCCACAGGGAGGGCCTCCTCAGGGTGCCGTCCGCTGGACAATGCTGGCTGGTGACTCCCAGGGGAAGGGCCTTCTCTGCGGCGGGTCCAGCCCTCTGAAACGACCTGCCTCCTGACCTTCGTACTATCACGGACCTTCGCCTCTTCTGTCGAGCATTAAAGACCTACTTTTTTCATGCGGCTGGCCTGGCATAGTTTGTTTTTACCACCGTTTTAATACGGTTTTTAAATATTTTAGCACGGTTTAAATTTATTTAATTTAATTTTAAATTCATCTAATTTATTTATTTTTTTATTTTAATCATATTTATATCTCACCCTTCTCCGCAGAGGACCCAGGGTGGCGATTGATTGTATTTATATGTATTTTATATTTTTATTATCCCTGTGCACCGCCCTGAGTCCCAAACGGGAGAGAGGGCGGTATACAAATTAAATTAATAATAAAATAATAATAATTTCTCCTTGAATCTTATGGACAGAGTATTTTATGTCATAAAGGTTGACATAATGGCCCACTGCTCTCTCTGTATCGATCTACCTATCTTTTTAAACAATTTTTTACATTTCCGTTGCGTGTACTTGGCACAGGTGTGACATCTACACAATCTCTATATCTATCATTGGTGCCATATTTGTAAGGAATGTTGTGTGAAAATGTGGAAGCGATCGGTGCAGTACTTTCGGAGATTACCTGTTTTGAACAAACTCATAGTTACATTTTTATTTACATAGATATCGCATATATAGTAATGGCTACAAGGCATGTTGCTTGATGTTTGACAGAGTGAAGACAAAAATACAATAAAATAAAAAGATGGCTATTCTACATGTTCTAAGCACACCAGAATGTCTACCTGTGTTAATTAAAATTATGGGAATTACAAAGTGGTGTTAAGCATTTACCCAATAGGAGGTTGCTGAAGTTTCCCCAATCAATTTTAAAATTTATTTTAATTAAACTCCAGAATTTTGCATACGGGCTAGAAATTAAAGTGGAAACTGGGACTTAAATGAGGGCTTTATTTTATAAGTGATTGTTTGCGTAAAGAGCCTGAATTGCATTTTCTCTGCCAAGCTTCTCTTGGATTCCTTTTGCTATAGAATGGTAAAAATATACATCACCTAAGTGAAAAATCACGCTGCGACTTCTTTTTTATATTGCATATGAAGAAGGACATCGATAAAAGTTTTGTTTTGTTTTATATTTTAATTTGAACATGATTCTCTTCTAATTTGTTAAGATTCTACACCAGGGGTGGGCAAATTTGCAACTTTAAGTCTGAAGGACTTCAGCTCCGAGACTTCTCCAACCAGCTTTGCTTTGCTCGCTGGAGAATTCTGGGAGCTGAAGTCCTTCAGACTTAAAGTTGCAAAGTTTGCCCACCCCTGGTCTAGACCTAGAAAAAGAAAAACTTTTGTATACAGTATATACAATACAATACAATAGCAGAATTGGAAGGGACCTTGTAGGTCTTCTAGTCCAACCCCCTGCGTGGGCAGGAACCTTATACCCTTTCAGACAAATGGCTATCTAACATCTTCTTAAAGACTTCCAGGATTGGGGCATTCACAACTTCTGGAGGCAAGCTGTTCCAGAGGTTAATTGTTCTAACTGTCAGGAAATTTCTCCTTAGTTCTAAGTTGCTTCTCTCCTTGATTAGTTTCTACCCACTGCTTCTTGTTCTGCCCTCAGATGCTTTGGAGAATAGTTTGACTCCCTCTTCTTTGTGGCACCCTCTGAGATATCGGAACACTGCTATCATGTCTCCCCTGGTCCTTCTCTTCATCAAACTAGACATACCCAGCTCCTGCAGCCGTTCTTCATATGTTTTAGTCTCCAGTTCCCTAATCATCTTGGTTGCTCTTCTCTGCACTCTTTCCAGAGTCTCCACGTCTTTTCTACATCGTGGCGACCAAAACTGTATGCAGTATTCCAAGTGTGGCCTTACCAAGGCACTATACAGTGGCATTAACACTTCACGTGATCTAGATTCTATCCCTCTGTTTATGCAGCCTAGAACTGGTATAGGTAAACTAGAGATAAGTGTGTGTGTTCAACTGCTTTAAGCTTGGCTATACACTGAACATTCCTGTACTGAGAACATCAAGTCCCACTAGCATTCTGTTTTAGAACAGGAGAAGTGTCATACTTTGTCCTGCCAAAACCCTGGCACTGCACTCATTTCCTCAAAATCTTCAACCAGGGTGATATGATATTATCAGGATGAGAAGCCTAAATATCAGTTGCTTCTGAATTTCCAACAAGCACTGAATTGATGAAAGCAACAGAAAAGGTTACGTTTCCTGGCCTTTGAGCTAATCCTTTGTAGGATCTCTTTTATATAAGGCAGCTTCTTGATGTCTGGAGTGTTTTATAATTGTTATAACCTAATATTCTTTCACAGTACCTCATCCTTCAAATATTGCTATATACCTATTTTGTTGTTTATGCAATCCTTCATATATTGCTGTTTACTTCTCCATTTGTTTTAAACCTGCCTCCTCCCTGTCGACTTCATATTAAACAGCAAGAAAAGAGACACTTAAAATTAGTGTGACCTTCTCATGGCATGACATGCTCTTTTTAAAAGGGCAGTTCAGAATTGTTGCCAAAGTCATTTATAGCCACAGAGCTGCCTTGGCTTTGACATCAGAATCTGTGCACAGCCTGAGAAAATGTTTCAGCATCTGCTATGTGGAAACCTTCCATGCAACTGATTTTTAATATGACTGTTTTTCCTCAGAAGAGCCTTTTCATTTTTTTAAAATATTAAATAGAGACTGTGATAGGTTTCAGAACTTACTCTGTTTATTTTCTTAAAATAATTTTATTAAGGTTTATAATTATGCAGATTAAAATATATAAATGAAATTAGAAAATCCAGGAAAAGAAACATATAAAAGGAAGAATAAGAAAAAAGGAAATAACAAAGAAAATAACTTTCCCTTTATAACAAATAAAAAGCAATTTTAATAAGTTGTCACTATTTAACATGCAGCAAATAGTCTCTTCAACTCATATCACATCTCTTATCTATAGAGAAATCCTTAAAAACTCATCCCATTAAAATATTAATCTATATCTATTTTAATTTGTTTAATCGGATAAACCAACTTTATATTCATTCATTTTAGTTTTAGCAATCTAAAATTCTGGAACTTCATCTTTTTTTGTATCATTTTTGTACACAGTTTTAAACCCATGTCTACATTTGTTTTTATCTTATCCTGTAAAATTTGTTCCTTTTTCATGACACTGGTATACATATACAATTTATCTGTGATAACAGACATTCTCAACATTAACATTTGACTCCATTGTTCACAAATATCTTTCATTACATCCAATAATAAAACATTTTCTCTGTTCTGTATTAACATAGCTAATAGTTGTTCTCTTTTAATTATAATATTCTGGCATGTCTCATGCCCAACTTTCAACATTCCATCCTATCATATTATTTCTTTTCTGTAATTCAAAATATCAGCTGTTTTACATTGAAAGGATTCTTTCAATGAATTTAAAATCCCATTTCAAGTCCATCTATTTCAGTGGCCCCCCAACCTTTGGACATCAAGGATGAGTGCCATGGAGGACAGTTTGTCGTGAATTGGCAGGCATGGTTTCACACACTGCCTGGATCTTCTGTGTATGCAGATGTGGCTTGGCTCACTTGTGTGGCCCAGTTCCTGGAGAGCCATGGATTGGTGCCAATCTGTGGCCCAGGAGTTGGGGACCCCTGATCCACACTATTCATCTGTTCATAATTTTCCAAAAATGAACACTCTAATCACCCTTTTGGAAAATGTTGTATCTGCTTCTTCCAGAATGTCTAGTTCAGGGGTCTGCAAAGTCGGCTCTTTTAAGACTGGTGGACTTCAACTCCCAGAGTTCTGGGAGTTGAAGTTCACCAGTCTTAAAAGAGCCGACTTTGCAGACCCCTGGTCTAGTTCATCACATCCTCATCAGAAGTCTGTGTTCTGCTTTATCAAAAGCATGCTTGGTTATTCTTCTAAGGTGAGTTTTCAATAAAGTTCTTTTTCTATTTTATGATACTATTACTTTTTCTAAATGTTAAACCTAAACCGACCAACAGGCTTATTGTGCAAGTTCCTCAGAGAGAAACCCTATATTTATGTACCCCTGCAATTTTTAAGTATATAAATTGGTATATTGATAACTACTAAGGAATTCCCATTTAGGCTTTTGGAAGTTTTTAAAATACTCTTTAACTCCTTCACCGCATTGGTAGCATGGCTGAAAGTACAAGTGCTTAAAAGACCTATGGAGACTATTTGCCTTAAGGGAGAACTTCACAGAAGTAGGCACCATGATTCTTTTTATCAAGTCAGCTTGATTTGCCTTGAAGATCCTTTGTATCACCTCAGGGTCTTCCTGCTGTCTTTTTTTAACCTGGTTACTTCCAAAATCCAGAAGAGGCTTCTTTTCTCTGTTCTCACACTTTTATAGCACTTGCAAGAACTGAATATCTTTGGCTTTTATAAGAACTAAAAATGCTGAAAAAGGAGCATTCCTTTGTAGGTCTTTGCAGAGTCTCCAGCATTTGAAAATTGGAGATTTCAGCACTCTCAAAAGCCAGACAATGCAAAGGCTTATGCAGAAGCCTTTTCCAGTTTACAAAGTGCCAAAGGATACTGAAGACCAAAGAAGAGCATTGTGTGATGTCATGTTTCAAAAAGTGGTTTCAAAGATGTGTGTCACTCAAATCTTGAAGTCCTTGTACAGCTTATGCATTTGCTGTTTCAGCAAAAGGCACCACCAAACCATCTGTCCAGGCTTAAAAGCTTAGCAGATAGAGTGTTGTCAGCACTACAATGGAATACAGGGCTGTAGACTGGACTGGGAAATTAAGAAATGTCTCAGGAAAGACAACGTAAACCACTTCCATATTGTTGCCAAGAAAATTGGCACAAATCGCAAAGCCACCAAGAATTGAAGTCAACTAGAAGATTTTGCCTTTAATGCTGAAGCATATTTTTCTGCCTTTGTCCTCATTGTTACCTACTTTTTATTTATATGCGCCTACAATGTAACATATTTTTATTTGTCTGGAATGCATTTCTGAAACTATGGGAGGCAGCAGATATTGCTGTCCAAAGAAAATTCTGATTTCATTAAAATATTTCTAAATTCCTTTGAAGCTCCATATTTTAGACAGGTGGTAAATTCATCCACAAGATCTATAGGAACACAAGCCTACTGAATAGTCCAAATCAGTTTTTTGAGTAACCTATGCCAATTTTGGAACAGATTACAATGGATTTGGATTTATTAAATTAAATTACTGAACTTCCTTCCAGTAATTAAATGAAAATATATTTAAAAAGACAATAAAAACAAAATAAAATGAAGAGGACAGATAAGCAGAAATAGTATTCTTCTTATTGTCTATGGAGATTCTTAGCCATCCAGTTCATGGTTGTCCCAAAGGTATTATTATAAGAGGCAACTGGTCTTTCTGGTTTTGTTGAAGACCTTTCGCTTCTCATCCAAGAAGCTTCTTCAGCTCTGACTGGATGCTGGCGAATGGAAGGATTGTAGACAGCTGCTCCTTTGCATTCTTTTAGTGATTCATTAAAGTCATCTGGAGTTTTATCTGTGTCATCAGGGTCACCTGAGCAGTGCATATGGGTTTGGAGCCTTCTTGGAATTGTTGAAAGGACTGTGTTGTAGACTGGAGATATATGATGTTATACACCTCCCCCCCACTCTTTTGAGAGAAGCTGTTCAATTTTGACATACCTCTTTGACCCCTTGGGCCCCTCTTTCAAAACAGCGGGCCCCTCTGTCCAAAATGTGGACTGTCTTCAAAAGAGTGGCCTGTGTCTTTTAAATGCAGATGGACTGCTGAAACTAGTCCTGATATGTTTGTTCCTCTTTGTTGTGCATTCATTCTTTGACTTGCTGCTTTTTTCTGGCAGAATATTTATCCTGGAATTCTTCACAATACAATTTAGGGTTGTCATTCCCCCCTCCCAATACAAAATTGAGTCTCTCATTGCTTTCTTTATGGAACTAGTTTCTTTATTTTTGATTATCTTTGTTGTTAACATTTAATTTACTGTAATGATGACAATGAATGTTATATTTTGCAAGTTGCTTTGTATATTTTTAAAAGAAGAATATTTATTAAACCAAGCACTGCATTTGCCCTAAAATATTTATTATTATCAATTAACAATATAAAGAAAGAGAATTCCACAGGGAATTATTTTCTAAGGACAAATACAAAAATATCTATCATAAATACAACAAAAATCAGGAAATAAATGTTTGCCTAGGACACTTATGTGATCCGTTGGAAGTTCTGTAGATTTAAAAGAATCAAAATGGGGAAAAAGTACAGAAATTAACTGAAAGTCAGACTTTACCAATAGATTTTGAATTTCAGGGATATCTTTTTCAGGCTTTTTTACTAGACTCTAATAAAATGAATGATTGGCTAAGCATTTAGCAAAGCAAACATCGGAGCATCATGATCTCTATTCCAAAAAAGCATCTTGATTTATTTTATTTTATTTATTTATTTATTTATTAGATTTATATAAACCACGCCATTCTCCCCTAAGGGACTCGGGGCGGTGCACAGGGAAATAGAATAAAATATACAACATCATAATAAATAAGTACTAAAAACCAATTAAATATATAATACCCTGTGCTAAAATCCCCTAAAAATTAACCCTTAAAATCCAATAAAACAATTTAGTATTCAGTCTTCAACTTGGTTGTGTGCATTAGGCCAGGCCGGCAAGGTGAAAAAAGTATGTTTTGAGATGTTGGCGGAAGGAGCGGAGGTCTGTGATCGTTCTAAGTTCGGGGGGGTAGGTCGTTCCAGAGGGTCGGGCCCACCACAGAGAAAGCCCTTCCCCTGGGCGTCGCCAACCGGCATTGCCTGGTGGATGGCACCCGGAGAAGTCCCTCTCTGTGGGAGCGGATCGGGCAGAGGGATGTATGGGGCAGGATACGGTCCCGCAAATAACTAGGCCCCATGCCATGGAGCGCTTTAAAGATGGTAATCAACACCTTGAAGCACACCCGAAAGGCCACAGGCAGCCAATGCAGCTCGCGCAGGAGCGGTGTTACGTGGGAGTGCCTCGAGGCTCCCAAAATACCCCGCGCGGCTGCATCCTGAACTAGCTGTAGTCTTCGGGTGCACCTCAAGGGGAGCCCCATTTTTGAAGGTGTTTTCTGAGCAGTATTTACTCTCTTCTGCTTTGTTGCATTGAAGTTGAAGAGCTATTTGGTTGTTTGTAAAAATAAATAAATAAATAAATAAAGCAGAATAAAACTCTGCTTTATGTAGGTGCTCTGGTGTAGATAAATAAATGGTCAAGCTGTATGACAACACACCCCAGTCTTGCTGTTCCTGGCTATTAAATTAATCTCTTTTTACTCTTTAACCTGATTTGGATTCATCTCCTGGACTGGGGCCATAGCATTGTCCCACAGGTTGTCAGATTATTAGTGTTTTATCACTATTTTCGTGCATGCATGACATTTATTTGCACACTATTGAAATACAGGTAAACTTTGACTTATGACCACGATTGAGCTCAAACCTTCTATTGCTAAGCAAGACAGTTGTTAAGTGAGTTTTTGCCATGTTATGATCTTTCTTGCCACACAGTTGTTAAGTGAATCACTGAAGTTGATAAGTTAGTAACATAGCTATTAAGTCAGGGGTCTCCAACCTTTGCAACTTTAAGTCTAAAGGACTTCAGCTCCCAGAATTCTCCAGCCAGCTTTGCTGGCTGGAGAAGTCTGGGAGCTGAAGTCCTTCAGACTTAAAGTTGCAAAGGTTGGAGACCCCTGGGTTAGACCACAACTTCCACCATCCCTATGGCTCCGTTCTTTGGCTCCCAGCAGCGGTCCAACTTTAGCTGAACAGCACCAAATTGGGAAAGGCTCTGGACCTCAATGAGGCGGTTAACCTTCTCACCAATGGGGGGAGGGGAGAGAGTGGGGGGAGAGTTTTTTCTTCCTGTCTTTCATCCACACCCTCCTAAACCACCTTCTCCCGCCATCCGCACCCTTGCAAGTGCCGCCGCGATCTCTTCCCGACCCTATCAAGTGCTACCACCCTGCGCCCCAAGGAACAAAGTCACGTGCTTATTCGCTGCCAGCCTTGAGTCTTGCCAAGGTATGCGGATGCGTCTGCACCCCAGGCGCGTTTGAAACATTCAGACAGCCTGACAACCTGACCCCTAGTTCAGAAAAATTGGGGAACAATTTACAATAATACAATAGCTGAAGTCCTTCAGACTTAAAGTTGCAAAGGTTGGAGACCCCTGTATTAAGTGAACCTGGGTTCCTCATTGATTTCGCCTGTCAGAAAGTCGCAAAAGGGCCAGGAACGCTGCAAACATCATAAATGTTTGCCAAGCATCCAAATTTTGATCATGAAACTACGATGATGCTGTAACAGTTTAAATGTGATTCAGTCAAGTCTCTTTTTTTCAGTTCTGTTGTAATTTTGAACAGTTTCTAAATGAACTGGCTGTAAATTGAGGACTACCTGTACTAATTTTTATCCTTTGGATAGCTCTCCTCATTTGTTCAGGATTGTTGCTTATGATTAAAGTTGTAATCAGTTAAATGTTATTCCTGTTTATTTAAACAACACTTTCCCATTCAGAAAATCAAAATTTGATAGTTTGACTGCAAGAAGATAGAAGGAAAAAACCCTTTTCTATTCCTGCTTTTTAGTGTGTTCGTAACATATAAGAGGATTGACCCATGGGAAATATAGTTGCTATTGAAGGCAATAGAAGTATATTCTGCCTTTGGCTTGTCTTAGAAATTAGCTATTTCTGGCTGTGAAACTAGATTGTATTATTCTTGAAGGTGAGCCTAGGAAAAACTATCAAAACAGTTCATTTGAACTTATATTTTTCTAGTAAATCTTGCACTTTTTTAACTGTATCAAACCAGATTATGTTGTTATATATTTTTTGATATTTTATCAGTTCATTTTGACTGTTTTCCCTGTTTCCTACAAGACTGCAGAAATATTGATTGAATCAAAGAGCTTCTTCATTGCCCACCACATTATTAAACTTAGAAATGTCAGACAAGTATACCTGTCGAGTCATTTTGAATAATGTCTCATTTGAAGAATTACAGAATTTATGATGCCAACCAGTAAAAAGATGTTTATTTGTATATTTGATTGTTTCTTTATATAACTATATCTTTTTCTATCTCTCATTATTAAATAAGCAAATAAGCAAAAAGACTATTTGGGGATTCTCTAATTCTACTTTTGATATTCACTTGTCAACTTACAAGATATATATCACAATAATTCGTAAACCACAGTAAATTCCTGATTCAAAAATCTCCCTTCACTAACAAAAACAATGGAGATTGCCTTAGGCAAACTGTCACATGATTCTGTAGGAAATACTGTGGTTATTTTATTATAAATTCAGTCCAAAATTCATGAAGATTGATGAATGCCATTTGAGCACTTACTGTAAATGCTTCTTAGTTGTCCAAGATTACAATTCTATAAACATTTACTTGACGTTAATGTGATAAAACTGAATATGGATTTTGTGCTATTCAAAAGAGGATTATACTGCTAACAAGCTAACTTTTAAGTATTTTCAATAAGTATGCCAAAACAAGTTTAACAAAAGCAGAATGTGGCCCAAGGTTGTGAATATATCCTTTTACACAAGCCAAAATCTATTATGGTGACAGAACATAACATATGCATACTATATCTACGATTCAAGGCCAAGACTGTTGTGCTATCCATTTCTTTAAAGGAAAATGTCCCAACGAAATGAACACAGCATTCATCTTAAAAATGGATATGATAGTGAGCCAGGGAGTGTTTCAGCAAGAGCTGTAGTAACAACTGCCTATTTACATGAAAACAAATGAATCAGTTGGGTATTTAGCCTAAGAGAGAATGTACCATTCCTTCATATCCTCAGTAAAAAACCATCACTTAATCTGAGCTAATATACTTAGATGACCCATTGAGTATATAAATTGTATTTGCATTTACTATAAATAACTCATGGCAAGGTTTAAACACATTTGAGTTTGTTTGAAGTACTCTTTCATTGGCACTAATCTTCTACAGTAGCAGCTATTGATTTCTATAGGATTTTGGAGAATCTGGAAAATGATATTGCTACTTTGAAAAAAAATACACTACATTATTTTAGATATTTTCTTAGAAGCAAGTCCCAAAATAAATATCCATGCAAAATTTGTCTCAATATGGCAAGAAGAAGTTCTGACAATCCCCAGCAGATACCAGGGCACCAATTCCCTATTTTCTTTCAATATAAACATCTCAGCAACATTCCCCTGCATATGGTAGGAAGGCTGCTGCTACTACAGAAATAATCAAATCCCCCAATTTATTTTTTTATGGAATAGAAGAAAGAAGAAAGGTATGCAGAGCATGTAGTATGCTTGCTAGTACAGAAATGAAAGCAGTTTGTATATTTCAATATCAACAAAAACTGAAAAGACAGAAGAGCAATCTGATTCAAAATGACCTCTAATACCTCTACAGTTTATTTTGTCAGCAATATTGCTCATATTGTTTCCAAGTTATTAATTTTTGTTAGATGAAGGAAGAATGTGAAGAAGTAAAGTACACACAGCACAGCCACATACACAGACGTTTCTGTTTAACCGTGTAGTTGACAAAGAATGTGGTCTTAAGGCTCGTTCCTGAAACTGACTTTGTATACAAAGCTGAGTCTGACACCTGAAAAGAATAAAGTTGCTTTGTAACTACATCCCTTGCAAAAAGGTAAAGTACTTCTAACCCTTTTTCCAAACTGCTAGAGATATAATGGAAAGAAGTAGGATTTATTTTCCACAATGTGGTCCCAACTGAGAGATATATAAAATTTGTTCCAGCTAGGCCTATGTGATCCAATTTGGATTATATCCGTCACATATTTTCTAGGAAAAGTATTGTTAAATACTGCGGCATATTGGATTCACTTTGAAGGAATTATATTTGTAGTTTAGCAGTCTCCTTGAATACAATAGCTCTCAAGATGTCCCTAGCAGTTTCAGTGATAAAAAAGCCCCTGCATCTACAGTCTCTTCAGCTGGTCTGTCAAGTACTGTTTCTACATTGGAATAGCCAATATATTGGAATGTACTGTAGGTAATAACCCAATAACCTCACAACTTCACAATTAGTGTACATGAGGTTTTTTTTCCTGATCGTCAAACAGCTGATATTGAATGAACCTGCAAGGTTTTAAATAAGACACTAAATAAGATCACCCATCATTGATGTTTGAAAGCATTGTACTGGAAAGTTACTGGGCTTAATTCAAGGAGTTGATTCTAGTGACCAAAGCACTCAATAATGTAAGAATGAAGTATCTATAACAGGAGTGTCAAACTCACGGTGGTGTCACATGATGTATCAGGACTTTTCACCCTTCTCTAAACCGGGTGGGGGCAGGACCAGCATGTGAGGCATCTGGAACACGGCCCTCGAGTTTGACACCCCTGATCTATAAGGACCCCAGTGTCAAAGGACTTAGAAACTGAAATTAACTATCAATGATTTCCTTATTTTCCTGGACTTTGATTGAAAATGATTTTTTTCCCTTTAAAACCAATATACAGTAGTAGGACATTAGTTAAAGTGCTGTCCAGAAACAGCAATAAGTCCATTGTTAACTATGGAAACATAAACTAGTCATTCACTCTCAGTTCAATGTGTCTCACTGTACTGCATTTGTGGTATGAAATGAAAGGATATCCCACCTAAGATATCCCAGAAAAAGATATCCCATCTAATTGGAATTCTGAAAGGAATATGGAATATAAATCTAAAATTTTAAATTAATGTCATAATATCAAATGTCATGAATAAAATAAATAGCATTTCTGCTAGGTGCACAAAAGGCTACCATGCATGCTATTCCTGAAATTTCTAACATTGAATCCATTAGAAATTATCTCTGATCAGAAATGCAACAAGGTGGTATCTCATATTGGAATTCAATATAATACAAACACAAGGAATAAAATATAATCCGTGTCCCTCACTTTAAAAAAGCTGATTATAACAAAATCAAGAAAAATCTCATGGATGAAAATCCTAAAGGGGAAAACAACTCAAGAAGAATGGGAAACACTGAAAAATATGATCATAAATGTTCAGTCCAACACAATACCACTGAAAATGAAAAAAAACAAGAAATCCAAGAGGAAATGTTGCACAAAGATCTCTCTGATAAACTGAAAGGATAAGTTAAAAAATGGAAAGAAGTACACATAACTAAGGCAGAATACAGCAGATAGCCCAAATCTGCAAAGATGAAGTCAGGAAAGCAAAGGCTCAGAATGAACAAAGACTTGCAACAAAAGTCAAAGAAAAATTTAAGAAAGTTTATTTCAACAAGAAAAAAGTCAAGGAAATGGTGCACTAAAGAGATAAGATGGCAAGAAAGTAACAGGAGAGAAAGCAGAGCCGCTTAACTCATTCTTTGCATCTGGCTTCACGCAAAAAGAACCTATAGCCCAATCTACCAAAAACATAACTGTAAAAGACTGGCTAGAAATAAACATTAAAATAAGCAAGAAAATAGTAAGAGAAGATCTGTCTGATTTGATGAGTATAAATCACTGAGACTGGATGGATTATATCCCAGTGTTCTAAGTGAGCTGGCAAATATTATCTTAGAATGATTGTACTACATATATCTTTAAAAAATCCTGGAGCACCAAGGAACTACCAGAGGATTGGAAAAGTGCTGATGTGGTTCCCATCTTCAAAATGGGGGGGGGGGGGGACCCAGACCCATGGAAACTACAGAGCAATCAGCCAAGACAAGGAACAATGGTTGGAAACTAAACAAGGAGAGAAACAACTTGGAATTAAGGAGGAACTTCCTAACAAAGAGGACAATTAAACAGTTTGCCTTCAGAAGTTGTAGGGGCTTCATCACTGGAGGTTTTGAAGAAAAGACTGGACAGCCACCTATCTGAAATGGTGTAGGGTGTCCTGCTTTAGCAGGAGGTTGAACCAGAGGTCCCTTTCAACTCTCTATTGTGATTGATAAATTGGTAGAGTTACTATGAACTGCATGTTTCTTCAGTAAGAAGCAGTCATATGTCCTGGAGTATCATAAGCACATGGATTTCCTCTGAATTGGTCAGTGTTTGTCCCTTTGGCAATTAGGGACTTACCATATTTTTCAGAGTATAAGATGCATTTTTCCCCTAAAAAAAGAGCCTGAAAATCTGGATGCATCTTATTCACTGAATACAGCATTTTTTGCCTCCCAAATTCCCACCCCTTCACCAAAATGACCCCGCATAGCCTTCAGGAGGCTTATAGAGTGCTCCTGGGGGCTGGGGAGGGCAAAAATGAGTGAAAAACAGACCGATTGTTGCCCCCCCCCCCATTCCCCAGGAACACTCTACAAGCCTCCTAAAGGCTTTCAAAATCTTGGTTCGTCTTATACTCCAGTGTGTGTCTTATACTCCAAAAAATACGGTAGCTCCACCAAGGGGCTGTCCTTAGAGATGTTACAAATGCTGAATCCTGACCTTCAATTCATTTCCAGTCCTCTCACTTTACCAGTGTCTTATATAATGCAGTATTGTAGCTAAACACCTAGAAGGATCATATATAAGAAACCTTTGCTTTTTTATAGCCAGCCATGTATTTCATTCATGACAGAAAATAGGCTGATTTTGCAAAGGCAGTTTCCAACTGATGCATTGTTATCAAAAGTATAAAGATATGGTGTGTTATATCAGGGACTCATTACATAGCTCACTTGGAGTGCTCTAACTGGATAAAATGCTAAAGCGGCTGTTCTTACGCAGACTGTCCTCTGGCTTTATCCTTGTAAATTGCCATTCAACAGTGCTCAGCTATCTAGTTGCAGCATTGTGCAGGGTCTTGTGGTTCACTTTAATTAAAGCTAATCTCAGCGAGCAAAGCCATTTTGGCAGTGCAGATGATAGCTGTTTTATACAAAAGATTCCCTACAAGCACATGAGCAATCTCTGCACCATAATGGCAGAAACAGAACTAAAGTGCAATGATGCAGTACAGACTTTTGAAGTTAATGCCAATTGACTAAGCTTTGGCATATAGTCTGCACAGCTTTCCAGAAATGGGTAAACGTTACAATGGTTTGCTGTGCACAATGAACTAAAATGTCAGTTGTTCTGCCTGACTGTACATGAGTGAAGAAGGAAAGGATTTAGACATATAATTAAGCAGGGGCTGTGCAACTTAAGTGTTCCTTCATTAAGAAATCCACTTCCTCAATAAGCTGCTTAAAATATAGAATAATAGAGTTGGAAGGGACCTTGGAGGTCTTCTAGTCAAATCCCTTGCTCAAGAAGGAAACCCTATACCATTTCAGACAAGTGGATGTCCAGTATCTTCTTAACAGTTCCAGTGGTGAAACACCCACAATTTCTTTTTTTATAAAATATATCTTTATTAATATTTGCCATATAAAACCACATAATTAAGGGTAAGGGTAACTGGAAAGACATACATAAACATACCGGGGAAATGTCTAGTCCCCTGGATTGAGAATTGAGTTTATCCCAGTCTAACTTATCAGTTATTATTTATAATTATACAAATATTTCTCTCTCTCAAATTTACTATCCTCTTGTCTTATTTATTCCTCACATTGGTTTCTTAGATAGTCTATTTAGTTGGTTTCTTTGGTATCCATTACTCTCCTGTTGTACCATGCATACTATTTATTCCAACATTTGTAAAAGGTTGAGTCTTGTCTATCTTTTAAGATATATGTTAATTAATCCGATTCTGCACAGTTGAAAATTTTGGCTATAATTAGGTGCTCTGGTGGTAGGTTAGTGTCTTTCCAATGTTGCGCAATAGCCATCCTGGTCGCTGTTATTATGTGCGAGAAGAGATACCAATCTTGACACCCACAATTTCTGAAGGCAAGCCATTTCACTGGTTAATGAACATCACCAGAAGTTAGGGACTTCTGGTGAAGATGCCAACTGAATATACACCCAATGAGGGATCACTGGAGGAACAGGCATTCCTTCAGTTTATATGACTAGGGAAAGTCTTAGAATTATCCCTCAAGATCCTTCTCTGTGGCAGGGCCATCCCTCTGGAACGACCTACCCCCCGAACGTCGTACTATCACAAACCTTCCCCTCTTTCACCGCTCACTTAAGACATATCTTTTCCAGCAAGCCGGTCTAGCTTAGAGCTAGAGCTCAGCCGCGACACAATCTGAGCCAATAAGTAAATGGATTTTAGAATTTTAATGGGAATATTTTAGCACAGGTTCTAAGTTTAATTGTATTTTAGTTGTTACTACTGTATATATTGTTATTTATTGCTGTTTTTTAACTCCCTGTGCACCGCCCTGAGTCCATCTTTGGAGAAGGAGCGGTATATAAATCAAATAAAACTAAACTAAACTAAACTCCAATAAAGTTGATGTGTGCAAGTTTTAACGTATTTTATGTTTTATACTATTGGTTTTTATCATTGCCTGTGCACCGCCCTGAGTCCCGAAAGGGAGAAGGGCGGTATAAAAATCTAAATAAAAATAAAATAAATAAATAAAATAAAGTTAGTTCAGGAAGTGCTCTTTGAAGCAACTGCATGCTGGAAGCTAGGCAAATGGGCAACAATCTGTTCATTGTTAAAGAAGCAGCCGTTTTCAAATTTCAAATGGACAGTAAGTTGTGCCTTTCATTTCTTCATCATCTTTAAGGACTCATAATCTTTACTGTTAAAAAAGGCTCAGTTTAGTCACAACTTGTTACTCCTTTTTGAAAATCTGCACTATTTTGGTGTTAAGCAACATCTTCATTGTTAAGCAACAAGGAAGAAGGCTGGTAAGGCAAGCCAAAATAAGGAACTATGGAGGAAAAAAAAAAAAAGCTGACAGAGAAACATAAAGGCAAGAAGTTGTGATTTTAGTTTATTATTTATAATAATTTGCAGCTTGGCCTGCTTTGCTGTGAGTGGCTAAAACTTTCTGGATTTTATCATTTCTGAATGGCTAGCAATTTCTAAGTGAAAAAAAGCTATTCTTTCACCAAAGAGGGAATAAAGATGGAGGAGCAAATTGCTAGAGATGTATTTGAAAATTTTCTAAATAAAAGCCATCAATTTGTAGATCAGCTGTGCTCAGAGGATGATAAAAAAACTTCTCAAACTACTTTAGAGATGCAACCATGTGTAGAAAGTTACCAAACTACTGAGGCATCTTCACAAGCAGCTGACAATGCAGAGAAGATATCTTCAATTTTGGAATACAAACCTGACACCAACTCTTATTATGATGATTTAAATATTAATTTTCTCAACACAATTGAAAGTAGTGTTTCAAGAAAATCTGCAACTTTGAAAAGTACAAGTTTGGGACTTTTTCTTTTTCTTTAAGGACATTAACAAGGTTGAGAAATCCTTGAGAAAAAGGGAAGCTTATAACTATTTGATAAACTTTCCAGAGAAGAAAAGGGTTTTACTCCATGGAGGCATGTCTGTGTGTTTACACATGTATATACATATATACATATACACACACATACACCCCCCACACACACATATATATACTAAGGAATTCATAAATTATGCAAAATGTTATTGAAAATATATTTGAGAATATCTGTTAAAGAGAAAGTTAAAGAAAATGAAAAAAAATAGACTTTTTGGAAAGGATGGTAAAAAAAAGAATCCAAAAAGGTAACATATGCAAAAGAAAAAAATATTATTCTATGAGGGTAGCTTGGAGGGAGTGACCTAAATTTAATACTGAATTTAAAAGCATGTATGTAAGAAGTTAAAAACACATTGTATTGAAAGTTTTGATTTTAAAAATGTGTTTAAAGAAAAGTTTAACATTTTAAAAAGGATGAAAAAAAGAGTACTGGTATTTTTCCCTGTAAGGTCAATGAAAATGAAAGAATATAGTGAACTTTGTTAATAGAAATGGGGATAGTTTGCAAAGATTATTAGGTGCAAATAGAAATATAGATTATTTTCACAGCAAGGGAGATAAAGCAAAATTAGTTAAATTGATTATTTTATTCAAAGAGGAGAATATATTTAAGTGTGTTTTTCATTTGGATATCACTTCTGAATTTTCTGCTTGTGATGAAAAAAGTGAAACTTTGATTCATTCAAAGTTTATTTATTCTATTCATGATTAGATAGATTTGTCATTATTGAAATGGCTAGTTATGTGCTTTTACGAATGTGGAAAAGCAAAAATTTGAGGCTGAGTGGTTTTATCTTGTATTGTGCCAAAAAGAATCAGAAGTCAACAAATTTTATTTTTCCTTGTACCTTACATTTTCTTTTTTCCTCTCTTTTTCCTTCCCTTAATTTTCCATTTCTATTTCTCTTTGTATTTTATATATAGATAAAACAATAAAAGCCACGGGATTTTTTAAAAAAAGTTCTCACTGTTAGGAAATTTCTCCATAGCTCTAGGTTGCTTCTCTCTTTGATTAGTTTGCATTCATTATTTCTTGTCCTGCCTTCCACTGCTTTGGAGAATAGCTTAACTCCCTTTTCTCTGTGGCGACCCCTCAAATATTGGAACACTGCTATCATGTCATCCCTAGTCCTTCTTTTCTGTAGACTAGCCATACCCAATTCCTGCAACTGTTTCTCATATGTTTTAATCTCCAGGCACCTAATCTTCTTGGTTGCTCTTTTCTGCACTCTTTCCAAAATCTCAATATCTTTTTTATAATGTGGTAACCAAAACTGGATGCAGTATTCCAAATGTGGTTATATAATATGCCCTCCAACTTACATTTTATAGGTATTTTGCTTGTCTTATCTCCATACAGCTAAACTATAGAATTAAATTATAGTAAACATTTCAATTATGATAACTGTACAAAAGGTATACTACTACTTTGTTCTTCTTTTAAAACAGATATTACAGCTTTTTCCCAATGGCTGTTCATTTTGTGGAATTTACATACCACCATATTCCAGGTGTCAGTTATTTATTATTTTTTTAAATGCAAAGGTTTTCATCGCAACAATATTAATTCTTTAGATAAAAACTGAGATTTTGGGATCAAACATACAGAGCGATGTTCTTTCTTATTTGCTGCAGAGCTTTGTAATCTACTCTGAATAGCCTCTGTTTCTAAGAAGATGACATACGTATGTAGCATTTTGTCTCCTGATGCAGCATGAAGAGACATCTATTGAAGAGATAGAACAGCTAAAAAGAGCCTCATCTGTGATGCTGCCTAGAACACTAGATAGCATAGCTTTAATCAGTAGTTTCTCAACAAAGTAAATCTCCAGATTCATGAAAACTTTTTCTCAAAGAAGGTGAAACTGACAGGTATTCATTTTTTTCCCCTAGGCAGAGGGTGACTTCGGCCTCTAAATTATGTGCTTGGTACTTATTTCAAAAAGCCGATGGAATCAGGACAAAAAGATAAATTTTTCATACACAGATAGTGCAGTAATTTTCTAGGGATTTAATATTCTTTTCCATTCCATTACTTAATAAATTGCATTGGGCTGACAGTCTTTGAAGAGGCTTCAGTAAGCTGCATGTGGCCCTGGACTTTTGGTTTTCCATCTTTACCTTTCAATAAAGGCAGAAAGAAGTAACCAAAATTGATAGTACTATGGCCACAAAAATAGATAGATAGAACATCAGATAGAAACGATGTTTTTTTAAAGAAAGTACTGACAATATATTGCTTATGTTTTGTAACTTAAAAAAAGGATAAATGTAACATCCACTAATTGAATGCTCTGAACTAAATACAAAGATTGATGAAAATCTTTATATAAATAATAAACAATATCCATGTTTTTGTCAGTTAATCGTAGCTAAGATTAATTATACACATGTATATTTCTACATAGCAATATGTTAATCTCTAGGGGCTATGTATGTTTCTAATTTTCTCAACCTAATATTCAGAAAAGAGATAAGTATTTTATGTTGCCTTTCAGAATTACTGCTGCCTCTTGAAAACTAATATCAAGTTAATAAGATGAAAGGCATTGGAACTGTTATTATTCTCAGTGGGGATACTGAAAAGAATGAATAGGATTAGATTCTTTCTGCCTCCTTTCATTATTTACATTGTGCATTGGCTAGCAATGATCAGCTGCTATGTCTTTTTTATTATATTACCTAACATAAATAGAACACATTCTGTGTTTACAGTAATAGAGTAGATTAGTTGATGCCAAGAGAAAAAAATGAAAACATTTGTAATGGAAAGCATATCAGAATATTTGAGGAATTCGCCTATCTCCTCCTTTTTCCCACCCAACAAGATCAGATAGCATTGGTATGCTATATGTCCTGTCCATTTTACAATGCCACCGTGTGACTTCTCTACTGCTACCCCTACTCTGTGGGATTTTCATCCCTTCTCTCCCCAAGATCTGGAGAGCTGAGAGCCTGCTAGCCGTGAGAATGCACCTGAAGACCTCTGTGGAGATTCTAGTCATCCAGGTCATAGTTGCCTAAGGTGCTTTTTCAAAAGGCAACTGGACTGTGGTGATTCTTTGCTTTTAGAAATAAGGTGACCATATTCATATACTTGATATACTGTATCACATAATTGGTGCTCTGCACAGATCTTATCTAAACCAGGATATTTCAGTTTAAGGGAGCAGATTACAAAATCACCATGGATGCTAACAATCAAGTGAAACATATATAGGAAATGGAAGATGTCTCTTATCTTCAAGGAACCATACTAGCAAGTATATCTATTTCAGACTAGCTGTACCTGCCACGCGTTGCTGTGGCCAAGTTTGGTTAAATGAAAAAGTTTCCCCTCATAGACCCCTTCCTTCTCTGCCTTGGTTTCCCTCTCTCTCCCTCCCCTCCCTCTCTTACTCTACCTACCCACCTACCTACCTACCTACCTACCTACCTACCTACCTACCTACCTACCAACCAACTGTATTACTCCCCCACTCTCTCTATCCCTCTACCTAACTACCTACCTTCTGTATTTCTCCCTCTCTCTCTCTCTCCCTCTCCCTCTACCTACCTACCTACTGTATTTCTCCCTCTCCCTCTCTATCCCCCTACCTACCTACCTACTACTTTATTCCCTCTCCCTCTCTATCCCTCTACCTACCTACATACCTACCTAGAGAGAGAGGAGAGAGAGGCCGCTGACTTGGCAGCGGCCTTGTGGGGGGGAGTTGGCGGAGGGCGTGGCGACGGCGACATTGTCAGAGGTGAGGTGGGAGGGGCAGAAGGAGGGGGGCGAGTGAGCGAGTGAGGAAAGCACACAGAAGAGCTGCAGTTTTACATTTGTGTGACATGCACCTGGCACAGGTGTGCCATCCACACAATCTGTACGTATCATTGGTACTGCACTTGTAAGGAACGTGAAAATTTGGTGGTGATTGGGGCAGTAGTTTCTGAGGTTAGTGGTTTTGAATAAACTCATAGTTAACTTTTTATTTATATAGATTTTAGTATGCGCGATTATTGTCTCTGTTTTCATGTTAAAACATGGAAACAGAAACTTAAAAGCACATGTGATTTGCATGTTTTTTTCTTTTTAAAAAATATTGGAAACATTTTAGTTCAGAATGCTTCTAAACAAGAGTAAGCTGGTAAACCATGACATTGGCTGTTCTTTGTATCATTCTGTTGGAAATGATTTTTAAACCCTCTTTGGTACTAGCAGTTTTAAAGAAATATTTTCTGTGACAGCTATCGTGCTCAGAATGGAAGATTTGCATCGTCTTCTTAATTAAAATGAAGCCTTGTTATTTTGTTCTGACTCTCAAGGGAGGGGAACAGATTTTCCCCTGGCACACACCTCAAGTTCATGAAGAGTTAATGGAGATGATATAGTTTTTATTAACTATAGTGTTTATTTCATTCTTGGATTTTTTTTGTCATTTGTCCAACATGCCAACATTAAATAAGAGAATATGCCATACACGTGTAGGTGGTAGCAATATGAATATACAAAGCAGGTGCACCAAGGCAGAAAACTGGACCAGTGTGAATAAAATCCAGATGATTCCTGGGAGGTGAGAACTGAGATCTTTCACTTTTCTCCTACATGTTTGACTTTTGACATTAAAACTTCAGAAAAACATTTGATAGGCCTGCCATGAATCCTAGTACAGAAGGTATAAAATAGTGGGTTAGCCACTGCTGCCACTATATGAATACAGGGGTGGGAGGGAATTGAACAATTGTATCCAATTAGGGTAAATCAATGGCTTTGCATCAAACTGAGAGGAGATAAAAAGTGATCTAACTCAGGAGTTTGTTCTAAGCTAGTTTGTTTGTTTGTTCTTTTGTTAAATGTATATGCCACCCATCTCACTTAGCAAAGAGACTCTTGGGTGAAGTTCAACATCTTTATAAATGATATAGATAAGAGATTGAAGAAACATGATTATCAGATTACAGACAGCATAAACCTAGGGGAAATGGCAAACTTCTTTGAGGACAATATCAAGATTTAAGAGACTGTTGGTAGATAAGAATATTATGAAAAACCAGCAAAATGAATTTCAATAACAAAATATCAAATGCAGGAATATCATGGGATTCAAACCTATTAGGTGGTAGTACAGGTGAAAAGCAATGTTGTCTTGCTAAATCACAAACAGAATGTGAGGCAACAGGGTGGTACAAAACAAAAATCAAAGCCAAAAAAATCAAAGCCAAAAATACAACCACAACCAATGCAATTATAGGCTCTATAAACAGAAATATAAAGTCAAGAGAAGTCTGTTATTCTCTGTTCTGTTTTGCTCAGACCGCTTCTATTGTATTGCATACATTTAGATAAGACTTTGACAAAATGAGAAAAACAAACATAATGTTAAGGTCCTGAAAGAAGGAGAACCTTAATATTGGATCTGCATAACCTGTAGAAGAAAAGCCTGCAGGGAGCTACAATCACTGTCATTAGGTATCTAAAGAGTTCTCAAAGGGCTTAAATTACTTAGAACAAATTTCTGCTGAACATCAGGGGGAAAAAATCCTAATTAAGGGAATAGATAGCTTCAGAAAGATAGCCCCTTCTCCATTAGAAATATTTAAATGTTTGTTGGAGATATTGTAGAAATGGTTCCTGTAGAAAGTGGTAGCTAATCTCTAAGGTCCCTACCAACTTCCTTTTTCCCCTCAAGTTGAATCTTTTTTCATTATTATGTTCTTTATCTCCTAGGAATATTCCTTACAAGATTAACTTTTTTCCTTTTCTTCTTTTTCCTTATCTATTATGCTTATTTATTTTCTCCCCTGCACGTATCACTTCAAACTTGCTGTATAGCTAAATTACAATACAATACAATACAATACAATACAATACAATACAATACAATACAATACAATAGCAGAGTTGGAAGGGACCTTGGAGGTCATCTAGTCCAACTCCCTGCCCAGGCAGGAAGCCCTATACCATTTCAGACAAATGGCTATCCAACATCTTCTTGAAGACTTCCAGGGTTGGGGCATTCACAACTTCTGGAGGCAAGTTGTTCCATTGATTAATTGTTCTAACTGTAAGGAAATTTCTCCTCAGTTCTAAGTTGCTTCTCTCCTTGATTAGTTTCCACCCATTGCTTCTTGTTCTACCCTCAGGTGCCTTGGAGAATAGTTTGACTCCCTCTTCTTTGTGGCAACCCCTGAGATATTGGAACACTGCCATCATGTCTCCCCTAGTCCTTTTTATTAAACTAGACGTACCTAGTTCCTGCAACTGTTCTATATATGTTTTAGTCTCCAGTCCTCTAATCATCTTTGTTGCTCTTCTCTGCATTCTTTCCAAAATGACTTTTCCATGACTTTTATACATCTTGTAGACAATTAACTACATTTAATTTCCTTACTGTTTCCAAGCTGCCTGCTTCTTATGTTTCCTATTTAATTTCTATCTTCCTAATTTTACCAGTTGTTTTTATTTCCCCAATTCTACTTCTTCAAGACTAGATCCTTGACACATACTTTTTTTTTTAATTTTTAGTTCCTACCATTTTGCAACACTTAAACAACTTTATTTCTTTATTTAAAAGATGTAATTATATTTTAATCAATATGAAGTATTGCTTTAAAAACAATGAATAAAAGGACAAAGATGGCCTGGTATGATGCTGCTTCTATATTTCAACAATCTGAATATTTCTTATTTCCAATGTGTATTTGATTTTGTTGCTCTGCTTATACCGTAGAAAGAGTGCTCACTGGTGCAGGGGTCTGCAAAGTTGGCTCTTTGAAGACTGGTGGACTTCAACTCCCAGAATTCCCCAGCCAGCTATGCTGGTGGACTATGCTGGAGCTATGCTGGCTGGGGAATTCTGGGAGTTGAAGTCTATTGGACTATGCTGGAGCTATGCTGGCTGGGGAATTCTGGGAGTTGAAGTCCACCAGTCTTCAAAGAGCCAACTTTGCAGACCCCTGGTGTAATGTAATAGTTTATATACTTGTATATCAATTAACATAACATAGCATAGTACTATATATAACATATAATCATATAATTTATAATATAAATATAAAAATTCAGAATATAGATCTTAAAAATCATTTTGACTCTAATTTGTTTTTATTGCAATTCTGATAAATTAAAAAAAACTTCATATCATATTCATATTATGTCTATTTTATAATGGTAAATTAAATTAAATGCACTCATCCTAGTGGATAAATTTCAGTTCAAGAATTTTAAAACTCAGGGCAGCAAGCTCCACTTCACCGTAACCTCTGCTCCTTGGTTTAAGATTTTGATTTCTGTTTACAAGGGATTCCAGTCCTTAAGTTTTGATTGAAGGATATTTATCTGTGAAATACTAATGATATTATAATCAGTAAAAAGAAAATGTACAGGCAATATGGCTATACTATGGAAATATTATATCAATATTTAAATTTTTAATTTAAGTTTTTCAGATCAAATATTGTTCTCTAAGGCTGCTAAACAACCTTAGATAATGGTTGATTTTTGCCTGGCCAGGGTGACAGTCTAAAGGTTAATAACCTACCTGAATTGCAGTCTCTACTATCATAACAGGCTACATTCAATTAAACAGATGCTATTTTGGCTTGAGCTTCAATCTTTTATCTATTATAATAAAGTATCTTTCTCTTTTGAACCCTACTCAAAGATGCATTAGGAATCAGTGTTGCCAGCCTGTTGCTATCATCGCCCTCACTTTCAGAGCTGAGTATGTTTTTTGCCCTTTTGTACCCATTCCAAACTCACTGAGTACTGGCTATAGCTACTACACCAAAACTACTTGAAGGATCTCCAAGGTCTAAGAATTTTTCTAAACTTCAGTTAAGCATCTTTTATATGGATGAACAAAATACTCCAAAAATGGAATGTAAAAAAGATTTTTTAAACTGCTGAACTAGTACAACAGATGTTTATTCTTCTTCAATTTTATTCATTTTATTTATATCCCACATTGCTAATTCATTTGAATAAACAAGGGGACTAAAGTTAAGGAATGAATTTTTTTTAAACATGCAAGATGTTAAACTAGCATTCTTTGGTTCTTCCACAGCAACCTTATAAACAATGATCATATTGTATAAAACCACAGAATTTTTTTTCTGGGATATAGTGTCAATAATGAGTACTGAGGAAAAAACACTAACAGGAAATGAGAGAAAGTAGGATTTTGCTATGTATTTACAGATACATTGATCTTTTTTAAAAAATTCATTCTCCTTTTTTCCCCTTACCTGAAAAACTCAGACAACTTCTATTTGGAGTTATGTAATGAATTGTTTAAGTTATATAATGTACAAAACACATTGTTCCAATGGATAAAATAACAGAATTTGACATTAAGATTAATATATAATAGCATTCACATAATGTTAGTACTTATTCACTGAGTTGAGAAGGGCCAGATGAATGCTATGAATTCTTTTGGAATTCAAATTGAATTATCCCTGTTGAATAGATGGCTGTCCATACTTCACTTGAACATATCCTGATAAAGAAAACTATTGTAATTAGTTACACTTTTGAACGTCTCTCAGGGTTATAAACATTTCTTTAACATTAAAGCAAAATATGTCTAGTTCCAACTTAATCCATTGTGCCATGTAATTTAGTCTGGAATGGAGATCATATTCTCATGTTCTTCCCCATGACATCCTTCCAGGAATTTCTTTATGCATGATGTATGGAATTGAATACAAGGGCTTGGGCAAATAAGAAAGTTTGCTTTCAATATTTGCCCATCTTAACATCTCCCCTCACACCCATAAACACACACACAGAGATAAATGTTTATGTTTAAAAGGAAAGTTGTTAGGATATTTATCCTTATGTTGGGTTGACAATATATATAAGCCAGTATTCTTAAAGAGTATATGTAGCTTTAAGAACTATGTTGAATTCTGATTGGCTGTGCTTCTCAGTTCTATCATAAAGGGAAGCTCAGGAACACAGTTCATTCCCTTTTTGATTCCTTTTGATTCCTGTGCTTACTGTTTGCCATTGAGGAGCTGGAGCTGAAGCTGAAGACTGAAGAAAGAAGAAGTATTTGTTTTGCATCACTGTAAGATAACTCTGTGTTTTGGTGAAGGACTGTTATTGTTTGAGAAGTTAGTATAACTCAGTGCTTCTCAATTATTTTCTGTCATGCCCCCCCTAGGAAGAAGAAAACATTTCGCGCCCCCCGCGCGACTGTAAATAGTATCATTTGTCTATAAAATTGTTATAAGTACACCTCTGCATAACACTGTATCCTTATTAACGTATAAGAGAATAAAAAAAGAAAGAAATGTGGATCAATTTACAACAAAGAATAGCTTTATTAACTGTAGCAGAAAAGATTTAAAGTGCATTAGAAATTTAAAAAAAATTAAATCCTTTGCCGAGGTCAAACGCGCCCCCCCTTTACGGAGCCTCGCACCCCCCCTGGGGGGCCCGCCCCACTATTTGAGAAGCACTGGTATAACTGGTCGGAAGAAGTATTTTAGTTGCTATAAAGTAAAGACTATTTATTTTCTTACTATCAATGTTTTAGAGTTTGTGTGTGGTTAAAGCAACGTATCTCTTTACTGTCTGGTGTATTACACTATTCCGCATTCATTTTCCAATGGGGGTGTTTGTTACCCCTAACACTGGTTACGGGACCAGAGTTTTAACACTGGTTCTGAACCCAGAGTTGCTAACAAAAGTGTTGAAATCCAGTAATAGTTTCATTTTGGGCAGAATGGGTTGAAAAAGGCAAGGATGCCAATTTCTGTCATAGATATTAACTCTGCCAAGTTCTACCTGCACATCTTCAAGAATTATAGGAAACCCACATCACTGATTTTGGCAGAAGATCAAGCTGGGTAAAAACCGTTAGCAAAGCCTAAACTCTTCTAGGAGAAACACAGAGAAATGATGGTTTGCTTACTGCTGTACAACGGCATAATTTTACTCTAACCAAACAGCAAATAAATTTTTGAATGCTAGGAGATGTGACATTGCTGGTTAGAAAATGTGGGTGCAATTGGCAGCAGTTGTACCCTGAAACCTAAGTTTTAAATCAGGTCTTTTCAATGTTAATCTGTCACCCATACAATAATTTTCATGAGATTTAAACATGAAGATTTTAAAAATAAGAACATTTTAGACTATTGTCACCTGACCTTAGCTCCCAATTGGGCTGGCCACTAATAAAATTAACAAAATTCACTAATGAAACTAACATACTTTTGGTTGTTATTCACTTTATTGACTCTCAGTTTATTTCATGTAGCCATTTACAAGTGAAAATCTCATTAGTGATTTCTTTTACTTGTAGATGGCCACATGAAATAAGCTGCAAATATTTTTTTTAAAAAGTGAATAAAGACCAAATATATGTTAGTATGGTCAATTCAAAGATTAATGAAAGGCAAAAATTATATGTAAGTGGTTTACATATAAGGAAGTTTAGTTTTAGCATAGCATATTATTTATAACAAGTAAATTAAAAGAAAAGAAAAGAAAAACCAAGAAAGAAGAAAAATAACCATCATTAACCTGTAAAAGGTATGGTCAATCAATCAGAATAGAGCTGGAAGGGACTTTGGAGGTCTTCTAGTCCAATCTCTGCTCAACCGATTTCAGACAAGTGTTTGTCGAGTCTCTTTTTAAAAATCTCCAGTGATGAAGCACCCACAACTTCTGACAGCAAGCTGTTCCATTGGTTAATTGTCTCCAATGTTAGGAAAGTTTCTCCTTAGTTCCAGGTTGCTTCTCTCCTTGATTGGTTTCCATCCATTGTATCTGGTCCTGCCCTCTGGTGCTTTGTAAAATAAGGTGACTCTCTCCTCTTTGTGGCAGCCTCTCAAATATGGAATACTGCTATCATGTGCCCTCTAGTCCAGGGGTTCCCAAACTTGGCAACATTAAGACTTGTGGACTTCAGCTCCCAGAATTCTCCAGCAAGCTATGCTGGCTGGAGAATTCTGGGAGTTGAAGTCCACAAGTCTTAAAGTTGCCAAGTTTGGGAACCCTTGCTCTAATCTTTCTATGAAAAGGCTATGACAGTGATGGCGAACCTATGGCACGGGTGCCACAGGTGGCACGTGGAACCATTTCTTAGGGCACGCGAGGCGTTGTCCTGTCAGCTCCAGCACGCATGTGTGCGCTGGCCAGCTGATTTAGGCCTTATTTTGAGGCTGTTTTTCGCCCTCTGGAGGCTTCAGGGAAGCCCCTGAAGCCTCTGGAGGTGGGATGGGGAGGCTGTTTTCACCCTCCCCAGGCTCCTAGAAAGCCTCTGGAGCCAGGGGAGAGTGAAAAAAGCATGCCAAAAGCAGGGGGTCATGCACATAGCATTATCTGTGTGTCATGCCCACACACGACACCCCTGTGCCCCCCCCCACTTTTGGCACGCGAGCCAAAAAAGGTTAGCCATCACTGGGCTATGAAATACTTTGGTATCCCTTGATTGAATGATTAATTGAAGCTTCATCAAATCAATGTACCCATTCAAAGATCTGAACAGTGCTAGAATACAGTTCTCAGGGTAGACCCTGATTCATGCTCATTAAAGTGTAACTATTACTACCTGTGAAACTAAAATTTCATTGCATTTACCTTTTTAATCAGTAACTAATTCCTATTGTTGAGTCATAGAGTTTTCAATCAGTTATTATTTGAAGATCTTTTATGTGCATATTTTATCAAGTGTGGCATTTTTATATATAGAATTAAGTCTTTTCATTTTCATTTTGGTCGCCACGATGTAGAAAAGACATGGAGACTCTGGAAAGAGTGCAGAGAAGAGCAACCAAGATGATTAGAGAACTGGAGACTAAAACATATGAAGAACGGTTGCAGGAGCTGGGTATGTCTAGTTTGATGAAGAGAAGGACCAGGGGAGACATGATAGCAGTGTTCCGATATCTCAGAGGGTGCCACAAAGAACAGGGAGCCAAACTATTCTCCAAGGCACCTGGGGGCAGGACAAGAAGCAATGGGTGGAAACTAATCAAGGAGAGAAGCAACTTAGAACTAAGGAGAAATTTCCTGACAGTTAGAACAATTAACCTTTGGAACAGCTTGCCTCCAGAAGTTGTGAATGCCCCAACCCTGGAAGTCTTTAAAAAGATGTTAGATAGCCATTTGTCTGAAATGGTATAAGGCTCCTGCCCATGCAGGGGGTTGGACTAGAAGACCTACAAGGTCATTTCCAACTCTGCTATTGTATTGTATTGTATTAGAATTCGTTAAATTTAATTGTGTTTTCAAGCCATTTCTTTGTTCTTTTGCTATTATTTTGAAAAGTTTTTCCTGACTTCAATGGTCTTAGCACTCCACCTCATTTTGTCTCAAGCGACAAATCTGACAGTCAATCTGTCAAACTCTTTTTCACTCAAGATTAAAAATGTTAAAAAGTACACAGCATAAAACAAGATAGCTCTCTCCGGTTCCATGAATAATTATTTATTCATGTATTTATTAAATTCGTACAACATTCCATCTCAATTAGATGATTCTGGGTGGATAACAATGATGGAAAACAAAATTAAACTTTATAACAAACAAATAACATAAATGGAAGTCAAGAAGCAAAAAGATAAAAAAAATAAACATCCAAGACAACAATTAGGATAACCGTAATGCTAGTTCAACCATACACTTAGGGCCCTATTCTCAATTTTAAAAAGCCATGTCTTTAGCTTACAGAAGGACAATAGAATTGGGGCAAGTCTAATATCTGTAGAAATGATGTTATAGAGCAGGGATCTCCAACCTTTGCAACTTTAAGTCTGAAGGACTTCAGCTCCCAGAATTCTCCAGCCAGCAAAGCTGGCTGGAGAATTCTGGGAGCTGAAGTCCTTCAGACTTAAAGTTGCAAAGGTTGGAGACCCCTGTTATAGAGGGCAGGCACCATGATAGAAATTGCTTTTTTTGGCAGCCCCTCTCCCGAGTGCTTGCAGACTCTCATATCTCTTGCTGGGGAAAAGAGCTGCTGAAGAAGCTACACCTGCTAGGCTTCAGGGGGGATGATTTGGGAAACTATGGCCTTAAGGATGCCCAATTTAGAGTAGTCCAACGACTTGTGGACATTGATCTACAATATTTACCAAAGCCAATAAAACTTGCTCCCCCCTGACCTTCAATCAATTCAATAATTACGGACCGAGGATGGCTTCCTATTTCTATACTTTAACCATCCCTAAGTATAGAAGAGCTTTCTCCCTAGCTCGCTTTAATGTCTTGTCCTCAACACTTTTGGATGGTCACTTCAAGAGGCTCCCGATTAACGAGCAGCTATGCACTTGCGACAGAGCCGAGGTTGAAACTGCGGAGCATGTCCTTCTATCTTGCCCCATGTATAACGCAGACAGATCTAAGTTACTGTCTCTCCTTGAAACCATCCCTTCTAGACTCAATGGTTGTAACTTGATGGCCCACTGCCTAGGAGATGGCTCTCCATATATCACTTTTCAGGTCTCAAAATTCTTCTTAAGAGCTGTAACCATTAGTGGAGAACGCTGTAACCTTCCTTAGTTAAGCTATTGGCGATCCATTGTTATGATATTATGATATTATGATAATTATGATTGTGATTGTGATTATTATTATTATTATGATAATTATGATTGTGATTGTGATTATTATTATTATTATTATTATTATTATTATTATTATTATTATTATTATTATTATTATTATTATTAACATTTCTTCCTGTAGTATATATATATATATATATATATATATATATATATATATATATATATATATATATATATATATATATATATATATATATATATATATATATATATATAAATTGCAGTTTGCTGTTGAGTCCTGGTTGAGAAGCCTGACTGAGATTGTTGTACAGCAGTACAAACCAAACTTGACTTATCAAGGTACACAATACATAAAAAGACATTTTGGTTTCTAGATTCTGTGATTCCACATATTCTTCAATGTCATCATTCCATCACCACTTGATTGGACAGAGTGGTTTGTTTTTCACACCATATAAGCACTTTTTATCTGCCTGAGTAGTATCATTTTTTTTATATTTGATTGATAGAACATTTGTTATTACTTAGAAAGAAACCATACCAAGAAACCATGATAGAAAAAAAATTAAGCATAAATTTAAAATAAATGGCACTTATACGATAGGTCTTTATACATGACACTCCCATATTACACTAATCCTGCGTGAGCTGCACTGGCTTCCTGTGGTCTTTCAGGTGCGCTTCAAGGTTTTGACGACCATCTTCAAAGCGCTCCATGGCTCGGGACCTAGTTATATGTGAGACCGTCTCCTGCCCCATACATCCCTCAGACCGATACGCTCCCACAGAGAGGGCCTTCTCAGGGTGCCGTCAGCCGGACAATGCTGACTGGCGACACCCAGGGGAAGGGCCTTCTCTGTGGCGGGCCCTACCCTATGGAACGACCTACCCCCAGAACTCCGTACCATCACTGACCTCCGCCTCTTCCGCCAGTGTTTAAAAACACATCTTTTTGATCAAGCCGGCCTAACATAACCTCCGCTGGGACTAATGTAGATAGTTTTAATTGGGGATTTTAATTGGTTTTAGCACAGAACTGATATTTAATAGGTTTTTTAAATTTTTTGTATTATTTTGTATGTATTTTAAATTCCTGTGCGCCGCCCTGGGTCCTTTTGGAGAAGGGCGGGATATAAATCAAATAAATCAAATAAATAAATAAATAATGACAAGCTGCAATGAAAAGATTTTGTTTCACAGTTTGAAAATTTTTTTTAATGTGTTTTAGAATCCATTCAGGCAAAACCAAAATTAGCAGAAGTGCTGGAGAGTTGAAAATTGCATCTCAATACATCTATCTGACTGTATAAGCCATTAAAATAATACTTCAGAGTCTCATCGGTATGACAAAAATCTAAAAATAAGAGCAGGAACATAAAAATGAATTACTAACTATATTTTTGCTTCTTACTGAAACTAGGGTAGATGGAAAAAGATAATTAATAAAACAGGTCAAGCTGCACTATTTTCTGCCAAAATGCTATAATTATAACAGAATTATAGCTTTGTCAGAAAAGTTTTTTTTATTTGATACCTCGAATAAATATTTATAATGTTTTCAGATTTTACTGAATCCATTTAGCACAAATAAAATTCATCTGAGAATACTGAGAACGGTAGATGAGTTCCTCATGTACTATATCTTTTTCTATATTCTATTAGTAACTTGAGTTCATTTTGAACTATGTCTTGATTAACTAACATAGTCTTTTCCAACATAGTTACAGCACCTTGCTGACCATGGTTGATTCTAAAATACTAAACAAAGTCAAAGCCAGTTAAAACTTCAATTTTTGACCATCTGAAAATGTCAGATTTGTGTGGAAAGTTAAAAAAAATAGCAAACCATTTATATGCATGAAATTTCCAGAAGCTCAACACAGCTCAAATGAGATTGGGCCTTTTTATATGACTTGTGATTGAAATTTCCAGAATTTTCAAGCAAGTGCAACTCTAAGATGTCTGGCAATTATAAAAAGGAGAAAGCTGTGTTAGAATGAAAGACAACTGTAAAATACTTTCAATTTTTAAAAAGGATCAGAACAATATTGGGAGGGAAGGACTTTATGTTTGGCTTTCATATCTTCCAAAAAGTACACAGGAAGAGGGGCAATGCATTTAATAATTTAATATAATTATTTTTTTAAAAATTACCTCTTAAAACTAGCTAGACATTAGACAGCTGTCAGTTTTTAAGTCTTAAACACTGGATACAAATCAGAATGAAAAATAGAATATAAATTATGAAATTACAGAATTTTGGAAAGTCATACAATTGTACTTATACAATTAATCTTCAAATACCTTCCTGAAAACCACATTTTCACCTTTTTTAACAAGTCTACAAGGGTGGAGACCAGTGGTGGGTTTCTGCAGGTTCGCACCTACTCGCGAGAGCCGGTTGGTGAAATTTAGAGAACCGGTGAGAGGGGGTTCCACCGGTGTACCTGGAAGTAAATCTGGCCCGCCACTGCCAGTGACCCAACAGAAAGGAAAGGAAAGGAAGAAAGGAAAGTAAAGGAAAGTAAAGGAAAGAAAGAAAGAAAGAAAGAAAGAAAGAAAGAAAGAAAGAAAGAAAGAAAGAAAGAAAGAAAGAAAGAAAGAAAGAAAGAAAGAATTTATCATCACAATTGAGTCCAAAATTTTGGTTGCTAAGCAAGAGTGTTGTTAAATGAATTTCACCACATTTTAAAAGGTGGCCGCTCCCACCCTGTCACATGACTGCCAAGCCACGCTCACAAAATAGGCCACACCTACAAAGTAGGTTCTAAAAAATTTGAAACCCACCACTGGTGGAGACCATCCAGACTTCAAGGGGCCAACCATTCCAGAGGAGGGAAGATTTTAAATTTCAACTTCATGCAAATTACATAGGTTTAAATTCAGATGTATATGATTGTCTTTAATATTATTATATTCCATTGTATTCTACCATTTTGTTAAAATAAACTGTAGTGGTGGTAGCAATTTTTAGGAGATTCACAGTCTTAGATGGTCTTCAGGTCCACTAGCCGTGCCTTTCTGTGGTAACCATTAGTCAAAATTATTGCAAATGAATGGCACTGAAGCTTTTTTGGAACAGAGATTTGCATGAATAAAAGATGTCATATGGATTAGTTACCCATTCTTAGTCTATTACAAGCCAGTTGTTCCCCATACAATCTAAGGAGCTTATAATCATTTTCTCACTCTGCTTGCCATGTTATTAACCTCACAAAAGGGAAGGAATAGGGGAAGAGCATATTGGTCCCTACTCTCTCCCTCCGTCACCTTATGAATAATTTCATCTCTCAAAAATTAAGATAAATTGGATCTCCCTTCAATAGCTTCCAGCCACCTCAGGAAATGCCAGTCTCAAGTTCAGTGTAGGCTAGGTACATCCTAATGCTGACAAGGAAAAATCTCTGTATGTAACCCGCATTTTTAATAAAAAGAATAGTATGGCAGTGACAGGAAACACAATGATTCCTCTGACATTTTGGTTTCAGGTGTTTTCTGTCAAATGAGATGAAGAAATGGAATGGGGAGAAATGATTATTTCTTCTTGACTAACCAGGGGAGGTTGTGTTGTTAAGTCACAGCCACAACTTTAAAGCTTCTGTAGAATAAAAACCAACTTCCCAGCTTCCTCTCTCCCTTCTCTTTTCGACCAGCGTCTTTTTTATATCTCACAGTGACACAAGAGTGCTTCTTCAGTCCCTAAGGAAATCATTCAGCTGTTATCTTGACAGTTTCTGAGGGTAGGGAAAAGAAGAACAATTACAGAGCTTTTTATCATATACATTTCAAAATAGATCTCTACAAAATTCAATCATGCAAGTCTCTGATAAACACAAGGTGGCTTAGGACCCTCTGACTGTATCAAATTCCCTGTTTGGAATCAGAGTTATTATTTCCGGTGATTTCAAAAGTATGATTTATTTATGCATCCTAAATTTTAATACTTCTTTTAATTGTTACATTATATTATATATTTCATCATTATTTTAGCCATTGTCTGTCCACTGCAGAATAAAGGCCTCCTCCACATGTTTCCAATGTATATGGTCCTGAGCTTTCTTTTGCCAATTGGGCCACCAATACTTGCTGATCTTGTTTTAGGTCTCTTTCGTGGATACTTTTTATCAAGTGAGATCCATTCTATGACTGCCTTGGTCCACCTGCCATCAGTTCTTGTTATGTGACCAGTCCATTTCCATTCCAATTCTTTTACTCTCTTGATGATATACATATTTTCGTTTGTTCTCTAATCCATGTGCAGGTTCTTCTATTTTGTCTTGTAATACCAAGCATGTATCTTTCCATGGCTCTTTGCACCACTCTTAGCTTTTGTATCGATTGTGAGGTTAGTGTCCATGTTTCACCAGCATATGTTAGAGCAAGTAGCTCACACTGATCGAAAACTTTTCACTTCAGGCATGGGGGCAGATTGTTCTTGAAACGTATGCTTAACTTCAGTGGTGGGTTCCAGATCCCGTCACAACTGATATGCTGCAACAGGGTCGGGAGTCCACCATATGCACATTTGCGGTGCACGCATGCGCACCACCACCCTGTGATGCTCCAGCTGCTTGGTGGAGCATCGTGCAGGTGCCGTATGCTGTGTGCATGTGCACAAATGCCCCGGTCAGCTCAAAGAGCAATAAGGAATGTGAGTGGATGGGTCCTCTGCAGCACCATACCAGAACAGTGCCTGTGGTTCCCAGCAGGCACTGGTACACCTGTACTGGGGCATACTGGCCAGAAGCCACCACTGCTTTGCTTGCCAAATGCCTGCCAATCACATTTAACATGCCATTCAATTCCCTTTATTGTATTACATTCCATTGAAATCCATTGGCCAAGGTATATATAATGATCTTCTATTTCTAGTTCTTCTCTAGATATTTTTTCTTTCTTTGTTGAATATAATAAACATAGCCTGACCTTTTTTTTGCAGTTCTTGTATGTGTCTTTGTAACTCTTCTGGGTCTTGTAAGAAGAGAATATCATTAATCTCTATTAATCATTTTGTTTTCTTCAATTGCCTTTTTCACAAGGTTCATGTTTCTTCTTAGATATGTTTTCTTATCTTCTTGCAAAGTTCAACATGCTCTAGTTTATTAGTGAAACTTCTCATATTCTTCATTGTCATTTTTCATTAAATCAAAAGTTTCATCAGACTTCCGGCTGAGCTGCAGTTGCTGTCGGCAGGCTTTTTTCAAGCCTGCCATCCCACTCGCCTGTTGAGGCGTTTTTTATATCATCAAAACGCCTCGGAAACTCCAAGCTCCTAACGAGCTTGTGAGAGAGTTTATGCTCTCTCACAAGGGGCGCAGTTGGCGCATCAGGCGTACCTGATGAAATGCCCCCCTGGCCACGGCCACCACATGGTCCTCCAAGGACAGCCGGGAATCCAGGAGGACACCCAAATTGCGTGCCCTCTCCACGGGGGCCAGTGTTTCGCCCCCAATGGCCAGAGTTGGAGTGATCTGGCTGAACCGGGGTGCCGGAAACCACAGCCACTCAGTCTTGGCAGGGTTGAGCTTGAGGCTTTGAATTTGGAAACCAAAATGAAAGAAATTAATCTGAAATTTGTGGAAATGGAGGGGAATATGCACAGGTTGGATAATGAGATTATTATGATACAATTTAGGGCTATGGAGTACGCCATTAGACTGAGAGGTTTAAGAGAAAACCCTGGAGAGAATTTAAGAAAAGTTTGTGCCGATGCTTTGGCTACGTTATTAAAAGTGGATGATCCTGACGTGATTTCTGCTAAAATTGATAAAATCTACAGAGCAAATTCACGCATAGCATTACAAAGGCAATTACCAAGAGATGTTGTGATATATTTTACTGAGAGAAACTTCAGAAATGATATTTTGCAGGTCTTTTTACTCTTCTCTTCATATAGATGGGAATTTGATTGGTGTTTTCAAGGAACTACCACCAGCGATGTTAAAGTTTAGAAGGGATTTTGGATTTTTGGTAGCGGAGCTGAAGAAAAGAGAGATACAGTATAGGTGGGATGCTCCAATGGGTGTTATATTCAGATATGAAGGGGTGAGGTATCGTTTGAATACTATAGACAAGGCAAGAGATTTCTATTATGAAATACTGAAGGCAAGTGCAATGCCCCCACGTACATCTACACCAACACCAGCAGATTTGGATGTTTTAGAGCAGAGGCTGTTTGAGAAAGAGACAGAAGAACAGATAAAGCAGACGCAAAAAGAGAAGGAAGCCCAGGGTGCTGCAGGTGGATTCCAAGTGGATTCTTCAGGATTTCTTTTAAGTTCTTCCTTGGAAGAACCGTCCAAGACCCTCATTGAAATGCCATTACTTAAGCCAGTGGAACAACGTGTTACTAGATCTACGACTAGACAAATGCAAGAATCTCAGAAGCAGGGGAAGCCCCAAGTACAATGTGTTAAGAGTGACAAAGGCAAGAAGCAAATTGAAGCTATGGGAGGAGCAAGGCCGAAAATTAGTCTTGTGGAGAGAGATCTTCAGCAAATGCTCTCAACGCTTCAGACTAGGCCAAAAGATGTTTAAATTATTATCTTGGAATGTGAATGGATTGAATTTGGTACTCTGGTCCTATCAAGTTCAACTAAATTGTCAAGTTTTCATAGTTCGAATGTTGACTGTTGACTATGTCCAAAGACCAAAGGCAGCCTGATTTAACCCAGTGATTCTGTCTTTGGGCAGATCTTCCCACTGCCATTGGTGGTTGCTCTAGGGCCTCTGAAAAATGAGGTGCATTTTTGCAGTTATATTAGTATGTGGAACGAATAGGTCATAATCTGCCACGCTGGTCCAATATGGGATGGTAGATGTGATTGGTGTTAGTCTCAGCTGTTCACCTTGGGAAACCTTCTGGACATATACATGTACGATGATTTGGTTCATGATTTCATTTACCCACACAATCCCCTTCACCTCGTCAAGACCCCAATCATAGAAGGAGTCATATTATTTTCTTATATTCTACTTTTGATCAGTAGAATGCCAAAAATATTTCCTTGGCAGTAAGAGAATGGTCATTCTGGAAGCAGCCCTTAAAAATATTTTCAGAAGTAAGTAACATTCATCATCCATATCACAACTTTTAAATAAACTAGCAAACATATACCTAGATATTGAAACTCTAGACATTAGTCTGCTCAAGCTTTCTTGCCATGTATTGGGCAGTAAAACAAGACTGCCTTTACCCTAATATGAGAAGATACCTACCTAACTACCTACACACACACACACACACACACACACACACACATATATATGTATATATGTATATATGTATATGCATATGCATATGTATGTATGCATGTATGTTATTTGTATATGTTCAAGAATGAGAAAACATTCATATTGAGAAGATTCAGAAGAATGTATTATGAATCAGTCATTACACAAGCTAATTTCAGAGAGAATAAATAAACTTGCTTATAGATTTGCTTCTGTTTACCTTTATGTTCAGCCAAGTATGTATGCCAATTTTTGCATGACTTTCTAAATGGAACCATGAATACATAAGGTTGTCATAGTATGGCAATGAATTTCCACTTCTGGCATTCAGAAATGATTGCACTTGGATATCTGTTTTCATGAGTTTCAGAGTGATAAATATTCTGCAGTAAAACACAACTAGGCCATTTATTAATGAATACTTAAAATGTTAGACCTTATGTTGGCAGAGATAAAAAGGAGAGTAGATAAAAATAGTTATATGGCAAACAGAATTTTAGAAGGCAGAATTAATCAGTACAAAATGTATTTTGGGAAACTGCAATTTCCAAAGAAAAGAAGCACCTAAAAACCTTATGGATTATCATTTTCCTAGTTTCACACAATTTAAAGGACATTGTCAGGCCTGCTTCTTCGTTGGCTTAGGAAAGACCACACTTAGACATTGTTTTGAAATGAATAAGGCTCCTTTTACTAAGTAACAATAGCTTACAGACCAAATAAAGCTGAGAGTGAATAGTTTAGGCGCGAACAGAAAGTATTAAGCCCATCCCAATCCTCAAACCCCCCCCTTTGCATTGTCCAATATGCTTTCGTCTCCACCATCAGGTGGGCAGGTCTTCACCATCCTGGAATGCAGGTCCGTTAACCAAGAGATAACACCAACCATCAACATTGTCCACCAGCAGAACATACTCATCCCAACGCCCCCCCCTCCCCGTTTCCATGGCAGCTAAGCAGAAACTAGTGAGGCTGACATCCGGACCTCCTCCAGGAACAGCGGGAAATCCGGGACATCATGCGAAATACGAAAGGCTACACCTGAAAGACAAATAAGGAAAGACAAAACAACAGATAGGAGAGGGGAAAAAGGTCAGGGTTTGTGTCGATACTTGGCATAAAACTGGCGTACCAGTTTAGGAGCTTTGAGATGCTCTTTATCCACCCATTCGTTGTGAGAAGGGGGGAAATCTTTCCACATGACTAGGAACTGAGTCTTATTTCTGCGGACTCTGGAGTCCAAAATATCACGGACTTCATAATGTTGGTGACCGTCCACCATGGTAGGTGCAGGGGTATCAGGCAAAGGTTTGCGGAGATGCGAGGTGCGTGCAGGTTTCAGCAAGTGAACATGGAACACTGGGTACAAGCGCCGGTATGTCTTTGGGAGATCCAAACGGACCGACACAGAGCTGATGATTTTGGTAATTGTGAAAGGACCAACAAACTTGGGACCCAGCTTCCTGCATTTCTGGGGGCTATCCAAATGCTTTGTAGACACATAAACTTGATCACCAACTTTGTAGGGTGGGGGGATCGCCCGTTTTCTGTCAGCATACAATTTGTGCGAATCATGGGCATCGTTCAAAGTCTTTCGGATAACAGGCCAGACAGAAGACAATCTAGAGGACCATTCGGCTAACGAGGGAACTGTTGGCGAGTCCTGAGGCAATTTGGGGATGGGTACAAAGTCTTGACCGTAGATGACTTTAAAGGGGGTCATATTCGTACTGGAGTGAACGGAGTTATTATATGCCACCTCGGCATGTATCAGGAGATCAGCCCAATCATCCTGTTGAAAATTAATAAAGCAACGCAAGTATTGTTCCAAAACGGAATTAACCCTTTCACAAGAGCCATTCGTCTGAGGGTGGTAGGCGGAGCTTAGGCTCTGGGCGGAGCCAATCAGTCTCAAAAATTCTTTCCAAAAAAGAGATGTAAATTGAGTGCCCCTATCAGAAATGATGCATTGTGGGACTCCATGAAAACGATAAATATGAGAAACGAACAAACGGGCCAGAGATTTTGAAGAGGGAATTTTTGCACAGGGACAAAATGAACTTGTTTGGAGAAAAGATAACGACCCAAATAACGGTATAGCCCTGACTAGGCGGAAGGTCAACTATAAAGTCCATTGAAATTTCCTTCCAAGGCATCTCTGGCGTCGCTACGGACTGGAGGAGTCCACGTGGCTTCCCCGGCGCACGTTTGGAGGCCGCACAAACAGGGCAACTGGCAATATATGATTCAACATCTTTCTTCAGCGAGGGCCACCAGAACTGTCTTTTGACAAGATGTACAGTTTTAACGAAACCGAAATGGCCAGCCAGACGTGAGTCGTGTGCGCGTTGCAAGACAAAAGGACGTAATGTACCAGGTACATAAATCTTTGAGCCAATCCAGGGAAGATCGTCCCTAATAGTACAGTCACCAGAATGTGCGGAATACCAATCATCAGTAAGTAGTTCATCCTTAATACGAGCAATCAGGTCTGCAGGTGGAGTAGTTTGGACTGTAGCATGGCTTCTGGTAGATACAGGAGAAGCAGGTAAAATGAGTGGCATGATGGGCTGTACAATAGTGAGTTTAGAAACATCATATTGTGGTAATCTGGAAAGAGCATCAGCCATGAAATTCTTGCCACCAGGAATATATTTAAGATGGAAATTGAAACGATGGAAGTAGTGAGCCCAGCGAAGTTGTCTGGGGGACAATTTTCGAGAGGAGGTAAGAGCTTCCAAATTTTTATGGTCCGTCCAGACCTCAAATGGATGGGGAGCACCCTCAAGAAAATGACGCCAAGTCATGAGAGCCCAACGGACAGCAAAAGCTTCTTTTTCCCAAATCGCCAATCCATGTTCGGACGTAGTGAGTTTCCGAGATGTGTAGGCACAGGGTTGTAATTGACCCTGGTGGTTGAGTTGTAATAAGACCGCTCCCACAGCGACATCACTGGCATCCGCTTGAATTACAAACGGGGAATTCACATCGGGGTGTTTAAGAACAGGTTCAGCCGCAAACAAACGTTTAAGCTTCTCGAAAGCGGCTTGACATTCCATGGTCCATTTAAGTGGGGATCCTGGACGAGGTTTACCTTCTCCTTTTGTTTTTAATAGGTTTGTAATGGGTAAAGCAATGTTCGCGAATGACGGAATAAATTGGCGGTAAAAGTTTGCAAATCCCAAAAAGCTCTGTAGTTGTTTACGAGTTCGGGGAGGAGCCCACTCCGTCACCGCCTTGACTTTAGCAGGATCCATTTCAATCCCCTCAGAAGAGATGCGGTAGCCCAAATAGTCAATTGTTTCCTGGTGAAACTCACATTTAGAGAGCTTGGCGTAAAGTTCAGCGGAACGTAGTTTGTTTAATACAGAACGCACCAGTTTAACATGCTCGTCATGTGTTTGTGAGTAAACAACTATGTCATCAATATAGACAATAACTCCCTTGTAAAGGTGCTCGTGGAGAACCTCATTTATTAGTTGCATAAACACAGAAGGGGCACCTTGAAGACCAAAAGGGAGGACTTTAAATTGAAAACATCCAAGCGGGCAGTTAAAAGCGGTTTTCCATTCGTCCCCCTCTTTAATTCTGACCCTGTAATAAGCCTCACGTAAGTCCAGTTTAGTAAAGATTTTTCCGGTAGCCAGGTGAGCAAGCATGTCCTTCATAAGCGGAAGGGGGTAGATATTGTGTTCACAAATGGTGTTGAGATAGGAGTAGTCTTGTACTAATCTCAGAGTGCCATCTTTTTTTTCTCTAAACATAACTGGCGCAGCCACACGTGGCCTAGCTGGTTCAATGAAACCCCTTTGAAGGTTCTTATCGATGAATTTACGTAATTCCTCCATCTCCCGTGGGGTCATGGAGTATAAACGAGGTTTAGGTAATTGAACTCCAGGGAGGAAATCAATTGAACAATCAGTAGCTCTATGAGGAGGAAGGGAATCACAAGATCTCTCACTGAAAACATCCTTTAGGTCCCAATATTCTTTGGGAATTTTCTCCTCGCCTGGTATGACTTCAGGTGACGGAAAATCTAACAAAGGTGCAGCAGATTCAATTAAAAGAGGTGGGTTACTGGGTGGGGGGTGATTAGCTTCTGATGGTAGAGAGGTATGTTCAGGTAAGGATAAAGGTATGCGTACCCAACCTTCCTTCCAGTTTATTAGAGGATTCCATTTCCGAAGCCAATTAACCCCCAAAATTACAGCATTTTCGGCAATGGCAGTTACAATAAAATTGATGGTCTCAGTATGACCAGTGCCAATAGAAACCTGAATTGGTTCGGTGATAAAAGATGCTGGGGTTCCCCCTGCTACAGAACCATCCATTTGGCAAAAGGCTATGGGAGTTTTTAGGGTCTTTAAGTGAAAACCCATAGAGGACACTGTCTCTTGGCTTATGAGGCATTTTGAACAGCCAGAATCAATGAGGGCCTGCACATTGCACGTACGACCAGTAGATGGAGCCAAAAGCTTTAAATTAATATAAAGGGGCCCGGAGCGGTGACTCACCAGATTGTCGTCAGAGGAGTCTGAAGACGCCTCCCAGTCATCAGGATGGGTGCTGGGCTGGTCAGTAGAGAGATTGAGAGGCTCCACCCCACTCATGGCCGGTTTAGTGCGCACGGTTGGTGTCTTTGGATGCTTCCGGTCCGAAGAAGGGGGCGGGCGTGGAGGTTGCCTTGATCTGCATTTGTCAGCCCAGTGCCCCTCCTTTCCACAGCGATAACAACTGCCTGAGCGAGGTTGAGTTGTTCCCCCCCCCCTTTGCAAGTGGGCATCCTTCTCAAGGGAGTGAGATTTGGGGCTGTCTTTCTGTGGTTTTTTCTCAGGACGGACTGGATCCTGCAAGTGGGCTTGATCCAACTCAACATCTGAAGCGAGATCTATCCATTCATTTAAAGTTTCGGGGCGAAATCTGTTCACACAAGTTTGATAAATGTCCTTATTTAGCCCTTCAACATAAATGTCCATCAAAGCTTGGTCACTATATCCAGTCATAAACACCGATAACTCCTGGAAAATTTGCGTGTACGCCTGGACACTCATGCTCCCCTGTTGTAAGGTTTTCATTTTCATTTTAGCTTTCCTTTCAACACGGGGGTCTTCAAAACGCCTTCTAAGAGCATTCATAAAACGATCGAAATCCCGCAGCGCGGGTGAGCGGCAATTATGCAGTGAAACCAGCCACCCAGAAGCTTGATCTTCTAAAGTCATAGAAACAATTCTGATTTTGATTTCATCATCCAAATCAGCTGCGTAAAACTGCATGAAATTATCGACGTGAATTAGAAAAAACGCCAGTTTGTCGGCACTACCGTCGTATTTTACACCCAAGGGAGGAAGTTTTGCAAGTCGGCGGGGGGAAGTGGGATTGACCTCTCTCCGCAATTCCCTGCTGGCCCGGGGAGGGGGTGGTGGTGTTGAACTCCTGCTTTGGCTGGCAGCGGCTGAATGTGATTCTTTTAACTGTTTGCGTTCCGCCTCCCTCCCCCAGAGTTTATCCAGGGCCTCCCGCTTCTCGTCTGCCTGGCGGAGCAAATCTTGGGCCATTTCTTTCAACTCCCTTTCTTCTCTTAAGAGCTCCGGAATGATCTTCTTTGGGGAAAGACGACGCCTGGAGACGGTTACCCCAGTCATTCCTACCCCTTCGGACCAACGTTTTGGTTTGACTGAATCTTCGGCTGGCAGATTAAAATCTAGGCCAGCCAAACAGTCCATCACTGACCTGGTATCTTCAGATTGAACAGGAGGGTGCGATGCTTCTGCTCCCATAGTAGTTTCAGGCAGGACTTCCACCAACGGAAGCTCCTCTTGTGCAGGGTCCGACATCAGGTAACGGTTTTTGTGACTCTCAGCTTTCTGTCAGGCCTGCTTCTTCGTTGGCTTAGGAAAGACCACACTTAGACATTGTTTTGAAATGAATAAGGCTCCTTTTACTAAGTAACAATGGCTTACAGACCAAATAAAGCTGAGAGTGAATAGTTTAGGCGCGAACAGAAAGTATTAAGCTTAAGCCCATCCCAATCCTCAAACCCCCCCCTTTGCATTGTCCAATATGCTTTCGTCTCCACCATCAGGTGGGCAGGTCTTCACCATCCTGGAATGCAGGTCCGTTAACCAAGAGATAACACCAACCATCAACATTGTCCACCAGCAGAACATACTCATCCCAACGCCCCCCCACCCTCCCCGTTTCCATGGCAGCTAAGCAGAAACTAGCGAGGCTGACAGACATGAAAAAGGAAATTCTGTTTTATTCATACAAAAAGAAAGGAGAGTGATATGTCAAGGACATATTAGTTTACATGATCTTGGAGGTGGCAGGCAGTGTGTGTGTGTGTGTGTGTGCGTGTGTGTGTGTTTGTGTATTTGTAAAGGAGAGTGACAGAGAGGGGAGAGGGGAGAGAGAGACAGAGAGCATGTGTGTGTGCGGATAGATAAATAGTGTTGAAAATAGAGATCAAAAATCTCATATATCTTTTTCATTATAAAGGTATTAACCTTAAGAAAGCTAATTAATAAAACATCATTTAATTAAACATCATTTTCAATATTATTTTCCTAGAAAGAAAAAAATGAGAATGCAAAAATAGAGCTTTTTCCATAACCAATTATTAAAACTATTGTTTTTTTGCATTTTTTGTTTTGTTTTACTTCTATATTCAAAGAGAAGTACTTCCATTGTTCACATAAAAACAAAGCAGTCAGCTTTTCTCAGAAATGCTGTTAGTTGAACTTTTTTGTTTTCCCAATACAGCAATGAATATGCATAAAGGAGCAAAACAACCCAAAACAAGCAACTTGCTCAATGCTAATTAAAACTGTGGAATCTATGGCTGGAATATTGCAAAGCCTTCAGGGAGTGTAATATGTCATTATGAGGTGTTTTGTTTTGTTTTATGCACACTGCATATACTTTCTCTAAAAAATATAGAACAAAGAGGGGGAAAAAGCTAAAAGGTATCATTGCAGTGGTGGGTTTCTGCCGGCTCGCACCTACTCGCAAGAGCCGGATGGTGAAATTTAGAGAGCCAGTGAGAGGGGGTTCCACTGGTGGACCTAGAAGTAAGTCTGGCCTGCCGCTTTCGGTAACCGAATGGGAAGGAAAGGAAAGGAAGGCAGAAAGTAAGAAAGGAAAGGAAAGGAAAGGAAAGGAAAGGAAAGAAAGAAAGAAAGAAAGAAAGAAAGAAAGAAAGAAAGAAAGAAAGAAAGAAAGAAAGAAAGAAAGAAAGAAAGAAAGAAAGAAAGAAAGAAAGAAAGAATTTATCATCACAACTGAGTCCAAAATTTTGGTTGCTAAGCAAGAGAGTTGTTAAATGAATTCCACCACATTTTACAAGTTGGCCACTCCCACCCTGTCACATGACTGCCAAGCCACACCCACAAAATAGGCCACACTTAGAGAGTAGGTTCTAAAAAAAATTGAAACCCACCACTGTATCATTGGCACGTTTTATGGCCCCAAATTCTTAGATGGAGAATTCCTATAAATTCACTAATGGTGGAAATAGTATTACAATGGTGCAAAACTGAGAGACCGCACACCTCTTTAATCTCTAACCTCAAATTTCATCAACTTCTCTGTCATAATCTGAAATTTTAATCCTTATCCTCCTGCTTCCTTGTCCACAGCTTATGGTAACAATTCATATTTCCATTGGATTTTCAAATTTTGGCTGTTGCTCTAACAAAGATTGTGGGGAAAGAATTTAATAAGCTGAACTTTGCTGCAGAAATAGGAATTAATGATATCATATTCTTGCTGTTTCTGCTGATGCCAACCATTTCAGCTTGCCTGTTCATAAATAACACTCTGTCTATTGGCTATCCACTTCTGTTGGGATCTATCAATCTTTTTTCTATTACTTTTTTATTAGGTATTTTCCAAATCTCTTCAAAAGAAATCATCCTCTCTATATAGTCTGAATTTTATCCTTTATATTGGTCCTTCTAATCTCTCATTTAAATTGTGTCATATTGTGACTGACATTGTAATTTGTATTCTTCAGTATACCTTGGAGCTTGACCTTTTCTTAAGGTTTGCTTTCTTCCACTTCCACTTCCATGGGTAGATCTTCAAATATTTCATTTATTCAGATCTGAAAACTCATAATGTCAAAAGCTTATCTTGGGAATGATAGAATGCTGATTCTCTGAACGTTCATTCCATTTCGAAGCTTCAATTGCAAATTAATTTTGGTGTCTTATGTTTTTCACTTATTGAACTATCTTTAAGACAACCATTTTTTTTAAATTCGGTAATTCTCTTATTACTCCTATGGGCAGCAAGAAACATTTTTGAAATGGAATTTTCCAAAATGAGCAATGAAAAAAATATATATTTAAAATGCTTTAAAAATCACCATATGATTTTCTTTGTGATCTCAACACATTTCTACCATAAAATAAAAGTGACAAAACTTTTATGGAGATCAAGTGAACATAAGAATATGAAGAAATATTCATCCCAAAGCATTATATGGCCGGATGATTGTATTTTAATTGAATCGTATGAACCATAATCTACTAATCTTGCTAAATAGAAGCTTTTCAACTTACCAGTCTAGAGCTAACAGGAAGTGTTTTTGTGACTAAGTAAACTAGAATCTTGGTCTTCTTTGTATATATATATATATTTATATATATTTATATATGTATTAAATTTCTATCCCGCCCTATCTCCCAAAAAAGGGACTCAGGGCGGCGCACAGGAACTTAAAATCCAACAATACAAATAATGCAAATTCTACAAAATTTAAAACTACTATTAAACAATTTAACCCGTGCTGAAAAGGAGACAGTTAATTTAAAACCCAGATCTAATAAAACATGGTTGTAGCAGCTATGCCAGGCCGGCCATATGGAAGGAATAGGTTTTTAAAGTCTGGCGGAAGAGGCGAAGGTCGGTGATAGTCCGGAGGTCTGGGGGGAGGTCATTCCAAAGGGCGGGACCTGCCACAGAGAAGGTGCTTCCCCTGGGTGTCGCCAGCTGGCATTGTCCAGCCGACAGCACCCTAAGGAGGCCCTCCCTGTGGGAGCGGACAGGTCGAGTGGATGTATATGGTAGTAGGCGGTCCTGCAGATAACCAGGACCACTGCCATGGAGCGCTTTAAAGATTATCACTAAAACCTTGAAACACACCCGGAAGGCTACCGGCAGCCAGTGCAGCTCGCGCAGGAGAGGTGTTACATGGGAGTATTTTGAAACTCCCAAAATCCCCCACGCGGCCACATTCTGCACCAACTGGAGCCTCCGGGTGCATCTCAAGGGGAGCCCCATGTAGAGAGCATTACAGTAGTCCAGGCGGACTACTTTGTCTTAGTCCAGTATTCCAGCATCTTAACCAATGCATCATACTCACTTTCTCTCATTCTTTCTTTCTTTCTCTTCAGCTGCAGAGCAGCATTCCATTCCTCCATGCCAAACTTTTAAAGTTTATTCACAATATAGCTAAAATTTGTCTATACATTGAAATAAGAAAGAATAAAAATATAATTAGTGGCTTCATCTTTTGGGAAGCACTTTTAAGAGCAAGAATGAGGACAAGACAGCAAAGCAGCCTCAAATTGTCTATAGACAATTCAAAATTAAGTCTGGACCAGAGAATACATGCTAGACTGTACAGCTTTGATCCTATTTTGAGTGTGCTAAGAGCTATATTGGGTTCTCAAAGGCATTGGAAAACCAAAACATCAAGGTTATGTTGCATAAATAAGGCCTTTTGTTTGATCCCCCTTAAACAAACTGAGAGATGAACATCATTGAAGCCAAAGCAATATTGGTCTTGCATCACTATATAGCTATTAGAAATAAAGATTTTAATGAAATGAAAAAGTTAAAAATCAGTTACTTTTGTAAAGACAAAGAAATCATCATACCACTCAATTCTCATTTTACTTTATATATAGAAGAGAAGTTGCATAATTTTGCATTGTCTTTAACAACTCCAGAATAGCAGAAAAGTCATTGACTCTGTTGTGTTTTGCAAGACTGCAAAGCATTTTACAACCATCTGTTTTGGTCTGTGACATCAAGTCAAATCTCTGCTTTAATTAGAAAGTCTACTTTTATAGGCTGTTTTGACTGACATTCCATTGCATTGATGTACTCTTTCAGAGATTAACAAATCCCTAATGCATACACTTCTGAACTCCACAAACAGCACAGATTTTAAGGGTCCTATTTTGTGCAAGAGTTCTTTGATGCGTTTGCAATCCAACTGAGTCTATTAATGATGACAGTTTCAATTGGTATGAGTATTGAAAATAAAATAAACATTTCTTGTACCTAAATCCAACTGAGTCTATTAATATTTATTCATTCAAATAAATAATTTCAACACTAACATTTTATGGCATGATTTTCATCAGAAAGAATCATATCATTTTATACAACAAAATATTTTGATTTTTATTGCTGTTTAAAAGCACATATTTTGAGAAAAGGAATAATTCAGAATGTTTAATAGAGGGTAGTATTTTCTACAAAAATTCTTTTTAAAAAGAATTTGACCTTAACTATGAATGCAAGACACAATTAAATTGTTATTGAATTGACAGTTTCCTCCTAAAGGAAATTCAGTCTAAGTTCTTAAATAACTCAAAATGTACACCTTATTTCACCTAGCACTTAAATTAAAATTGATTAATTTAAATTAATTTAATTTAAACCTTGAAAATTTTCTATCTTAGTCATTGATCTCTAGGCAGTCATCAAGATCCATCCAAAAGTAAGGAAAAGTAAAAGGTGATGGTTCCCTTCACACATATGTGTTAGTCATTCCCGACTCTAGGGAACAACTCGTTCCCATGCTCATCTCCATTTCAAAGCCGAAGAGCCAGTGCTATCTGAAGATGTCTCTGTGGTCATGTGGCTGGCATGACTAAACACCGAAAGCACATGGAATGCTGTTACCTTCCCACCAAAGGTGGTCCCTATTTTTCTATTTGCATTTTTACATGCTTTCAAACTAGTAGGTTGGCAGAAACTGGGACAAGTAATGGGAGCTCACTCCATTATGAGATGCTAGGAATTTCAACCACCGAACTGCCAACCTTTCTGATTGACAAGCTCAGCATCTTAACCACTGAGCCACTGCATTCCCATCCAAAAGTACTGCGGTTTAAAATCCTCTAAGACATACATTCAGACAAGTTCAATATTGCCTCTCAGAAAACAAAGGTCTAGTAAGAGGACACTTTGTAGAGTAGTCAGAGGATGACTGCTGTGAAGAGTAAGGAAGATGAGCTTGGCAGAGATATGCAAGTTCCATTACTATAGATTGAGGTCAACTCCACCAAATAGACCAGACTAGGAAATCAACTTCACAAACAAACTGGAGATACAGCTAAAATATTGTTCTTCCTGCATCACTCAAAAGACTACTTCCCCAAGCTGTTCATTCTTCAGTGAGTATGCATTCAACCACCATGTCTTTCTGGTCACTTTACAACACATGGCCATTACTTTTCAGGCATGATGGGGTCATTAAAATGGTACAATATATATAATTTTAAGATCCAATTGTTTTTCAGAAATAATTTGTGGAATAATTTCCCAGCAATCTGTTGCGCAATTTCATAAGGTGCCCACTAAAACCCTAGAATACAGAGGTGACAAGATGCTTGACAGAATTAGGCAGCCTCTTCTTAATGTCAATCAAGGACTGCTCCTTGCATTCCTGATGAATTTTGGAAAATAAAATTCCTGAAGAGGTGACTTAAAAGATGGAGGAAAATACAGAATACAGTTGTCTGGTCATCAGTGTGACCTCAGGTTCAAGTTTACACTGTGAGGGTAAGGGCAGTGAAGTATCAATATTTCTCCATTTTTAATGCATATGCAGAAAGTTGTCCAGTGCTTAATATAACCTGTTTCTTGGTTGGAACGGCTAGACTACTTTGATAAGTATTTTGAGAAAAAAAATACCCATAATCATTTGAAGTCATAATTTATATGTGTAGAATGTGATGTGATGTAATATTTTGTAAGATAATCAAGCCTGGGAGACTGGATAACAACTGAGGACAGAGATCTTGGTGGAATGAGATCTACAACATATAAATTCTGTCCATGTTCCTGCTGATTGCTATGTAAGCTACCAGAGAAAGGATAAGGAATTGACTTGGAAGATGATAAAACATCCTTGACAGAGAGTTTCATGCTAAAAGTCTTGAAAGACATGGTATTTATGCTTCTCAGAAAACCCATAACATGACCATTTGCACAAGATAACCAAATTCTCTTTTTTAAGGGTAAGATGTAGAGAAGATATTTGTGCAACAACTACAGAAGCCTTTGAACAAATATGATTGCCTGGATGCCTTCCAATCAGGGTTCAGGCCTAAGCATGGGATAGAAATGGTAATAGCTATCTATGCAGAAAAGATATGGATGAGGGGATGACTGCTTCCTGCCCTATGAAATGATTGGGTGATATTCAAGATCATTGCCTGGATATCCTGCAGATTTCCAGAGATGGGATGGGGTTGCAAGACACTGTTCTGATGTGGTTGTTTAAATTATTGTTTATGGAGGAGGTTGAGTCCATGGATATTTCAATGCGGCTTCCTCCAGAGCTTATTCTTTTCACAAGTATTTTTTAAATCCACATGAAGTGACTGGAAGAGCTTATTTAAAGTTTTAGGATATGGTGTAATCAACATGTTTAAAAAATAAGATATGCAATTTAAATCTGGCATTCTCCCTTCTTTTTAAACAACAATGATATCATAATTATATGATAATATAAAAATATTTTAAACAATGTTTTACTAATTCACTGTTAAAATATAAGCAGAGAGTCAAAATGAACTTAACTTCAAATTACCTTCTAGTCAGTAGCTCATGGTGATCTCCTATTCCAGTCTACATGTATTTAATAAATAGTTATTATTTATAATTAGAGAAATTAGAATACAATTATTTCTAATGGGATTCATTGGTTATTTATAGAAAAAAAACATTTGAACATGTTGTAAGAACATTGGATAATTAATAATATATCTTTAACAACTCATTACCCAAAAAGGATTTGATCTAAAGGTCTAATTAAGCAGCATTACATTTGACTTTGGTCACAGGAAAGAAACATTAAATATCAAGAGTGTTGGTAGAAAGGAGATGCTAAGGAAACAATAATGTCATATTTTAATGAACTTAACAAAAATAAAATTAATACATTAAAGTAATTAGTCTCAAACCATTACAGTATTTCCTTCAATACTGGTGGCATTTTCATGCTTTAATTTTGCATAGTTCATAGAGTTTTTCTAACTTACATGGTACTAATTTCAGACAATTGTAATTACTGAGTCCGGTGAGAAGGGAACCAGTGATTTTAAGACTAGAGAGACCTGTTGTATAAAACATGGACATCAGGAAAGAATCAGTATTGCTCCAACTGAGTATGAGAGTGAGTTTTGATAAGTGCAGGGTGGAATGGGGTTACTAGTAAGTAGAAGAAATACAAATATTTCCTCAATGGGTATAAGACTGGTGGGTTATAAACCTGAATTTTCCATCCCAAGCTGGAGAGCACTGTTATATAAACATGTTATTTTCAAAGGACAGCAAATAACCTACAAAATATTTCTTAGTTTGGATATTCTAGAGGAAGGAGATGTATGTGTGTTAAATATCTAAAATGTATACATTAACCATGATTATTGAATCCAATCCAACTTTGATCATGTTTAAATTAAGTCATAACTAGCTTTTCCACGAGTGGAATACTGTGCCCAAGATGCCAAATCACGATCAAGTGAACCAAGACCGAGAAGAATTGAAGTCTACCAGCATCCATTTTGGGGCCTTCAATCCCACTAGAATGGGTGTAGACAAAATATTTGCCTCTAGATTTTTTGGGGGGAGGGTGCTTGGGGATGAGTGGGCAAGTGTAATTGTTTGTTTAACATTTACTGTATTTAAAGTGTAGAGCAGTGTTTCTCAATTTTAAGAGGTCTGGAATACTGTCTAGGCAATTTGAGAAGTTAAAGTCCACAAGATCTTAAAATTGCTGGGGTTAAAAACACCGGTAAAAGGGTTTCTTAGAACTTACATATGTTTAGTGCAATTCTTACTCTATATGACTGATCTTTACTGGACACAGATCACTCAACACTGGTTGAAGAGGGTTATAGTACCACTATAAAGGAAATTGGTACCTTTTTGTTTGTTTTTAAAGTTCATTGTGTATAGTTTATTGCTTTCACTAGATATTTTGATTTACTTACAAACTCAAACTGAGTCTCAGTTATAGTCCAAGATTGTTCGAAGAACTACAAATATGGGGTTTGGGTAGGGATGCATGAGGCCCTGAGATGATGTACACATTCTAGGAAATGAAAGGAAAAGATTCAGCATGCAATATCATGCCTATATCAACAGATCATGCCAGACTAATCTTATTGCATTCTTTGACAAAGTGACAAAATTAGTGGACCATAGGAATGCCATCGATATAGTTTACTTGGACTTCAGTAAGGCATTTGATAAGGTAGACCATAGCCTACTACTAGATAAAGTAGAAGAATGTGGCTTAGACAACATCATCACCAGATGGATTCGTAACTGGCTGACCAACCACACTCAACATGTAGTCCTCAATGGAACTGCATGTACATGGAGGGAAGTATGCAGTGGAATCCCCCAAGGCTCTGTTTAAGGCCCAGTACTCTTCAGCATCTTCATCAATGATTTGGATGAGGGAATAAATGGGGAACTCAGCAAATTTGCAGATGACACCAAGCTGGCAGGAATAGCCAACACTCCAGAAGATAGGCTTAAGCTACAGACGGATCTTGACAAACCTGAATATTGGGGAGTATCTAATAAAATGAAATTCAATAGTGAAAAGTAAGGTTCTACATTTAGGCACGAAAAAATGCACAGTATAGGTGGTACCTTGCTCAATAGTAGTAATTGTGAGAGGGATCTTGAAGTCCTATTGGACAACCATTTAAATATGAGCCAGCCGTGTGCAGCAGCTGCCAAAAAAGCCAACCCAGTTCTAGGCAACATAAACAGAGGGATAGAATCTAGATCAGGTAAAGTGTTAATACCACTTTATAATGCCTTGGTAAGGCCACACTGGGAATACTGCACCCAGTTTTGATTGCCACGATGTAGAAAATATGTGGAGACTCTAGAAAGAGTGCAGAGAAGAGCAACAAAGATGAGACTGGAGACTAAAACATAAGTAGAACAGTTGCAGGAACTGGGTACGTCTAGTTTAATGAAAAGAAGGACTAGGGGAGACATGACAGCAGTGTTCCATTATCTCAGGGGTTGCCACAAAGAAATGGGAGTCAAACTATTCTCCAAGGCACCTGAGGATAGAACAAGAAGCAATGGGTGGAAACTAATCAAGGAGAGAAACAACTTAGAACTGAGGAGAAATTTCCTCACAGTTAGAACAATTAATCAGTGGAACAGTGTGCCTCCAGAAGTTGTGAATTTCCCACACTGGAAGTCTACAAGAAGATGTCAGATAGTCATTTGTTTGAAACAGTATAGGGTTTTCTGCCTAGGCAGGGGGTTGGACTAGAAGACCTCCAAGGTCCCTTCCAACTCTGCTATTGTATTTGTATTTATCACTGATGCATTCCACCATAATATATAAGCCAATAAACATCTAGGGATAGGAGATATTGTGTCCAAATTTTAGAATGTTTGGTTTACTTTTGTTAACATTTTATTTGTTAACTAGCTGTACCTGGCCATGCGTTGCTGTGGCCCAGTCTGATTAAATGGGCAACCAATCTGTGTGTAGATGTACACCTGCACACACAAACATGTACACACAACCATATAACCCACAACCTACCTACCTCCTGTATTTCTCCCTCTCTCTCTATCCCTCTACCTACGTACTGTATTTTCCCTCTCCCTCTCTTTATCCATCTACCTACCTACCTACCTACCTACCTACCTACCTACATACATACATACATACATACATACTGTATTTTCCCTCTCTCTCTCTTTATTCCTCTACCTACCTACCTACCTACTACATTTTCCCTATCTCTCTCTATCCCACTACCTACCTACCTACTTACCTACCTACCTACTGTATTTCTCCCTCTCTCTCTCTTTATCCCTCTACCTACCTACCTACTGTATTTTTCCTCGCTCTATCTTTATCCCTCTACCTACCTACCTACTTACCTACCTACTTACCTTAATAGCACGGGACCCCACACATCCCTTCGACCAGTTCGCTCCCACAGAGAGGGACTTCTCCGGGTGCCGTCCACTAGGCAATGCCAGCGGGCGACGCCCAGGGGAAGGGCCTTCTCTGTGGTGGGCCCAACTCTCTGGAACGACCTACCCCCTGAGTTAAGAACAACTTCGGACCTCCGCTCCTTCCGACAAAAGCTCAAGACTTATCTTTTCCAACAGGCTGGCCTGGCCTGATCTACCGTTCCAGCCTTAGTCTGAATATGTAAATTTGTTTTAACTGGGTTTTAAGGGTTTTTTTAAGGATCTTAGGTTTTTAGCACAGGAATACAGTTGGTTTAATTTGATTTTAGATATTTATAAATGTTTCTATGTTTGTATGCTTTTTAATTTCCTGTGCCCTGCCCTGAGTCCCTTTGGGGAGAGGGTGTGGTTTACAAATTAAATTTGATTTGATTTTGATTTGATACCTACCTACCTACTGTATTTTCCCTCTCTCTATCTTTATCCCTTTACCTACCTACCTAACTACCTACCTACCTACCTACTGTATTTTCCCCCTCTCTCTCTATCCCTCTACCTATCTATCATGCAGCCTCTTGGGACCAAAACTGGGCCACCTGGGAGTGTGCTACCCCCCATGCCTAGGTTTGGGCCTAGTAGGCATCCATACAACCTCCTGGGACCAAAAATGAGCCACCTGGGAGTATGCTACCCCCCCATGCCTAGTTTTGGGCCTAGTAGGCGTCCATGCAGTGTGGGAACATTGGAGGCTTATTCGGTTGCTGAGCAAACGACCATTGGATATGTGAGGGGAGTGTGCGTGATGCATCATAAGAAGCAGCCAGGAGGAAGGTGCTACAGGGAGGTGAAAACCTGAGAAGTGTGTACCTTTTACGTTTGTGCTGCTTGCACATGACACACGTGTGCCAGCCACACAAAATGTACATATGATTGCATCGGAAATCCTTGGGAACATTGTGTGAAAATTTGGTGCCAATCAGTGCAGTACTTTCTGAGAATAGCAGCTTTGCACAACCTATTTTACATTTTTATTTATATAGATGCATCAATACATTCCTTAACATCTACAACGCAGGGGTAAATGAGAAGGAAAAGTCACAGCAAATACTATACATTCCATTTTTAAAATCCTTCTAGGAATAGCAAAGCCAGGACAAAACAGGCCCACAAAAGAATAAGGAATGGAATGAGATGAAAAATTACTAAAGTGGTCTGTTTAGTGATTGGAAAAAATAAGGCACAGTGTGCATAGTAAAAGATGAAGATGCTGTGAATTTTTATGAAGAGTGTCTATGGTTGGATATTAATTGACACACTACTAACTGGAAAATCTTTATAAATATAATTATTTTACTGCCTGAAAGAACTTAAAAGTTTTCTATAGCAAACTTTAAAAACTTATTAGTAGAAAGTACCAATGATTCAGTTTTTTGAGACTGATGATTCTTGACATGAAATATACAGGGGGAACCAGATTTATAGTAACTAAATAAGCTTATTTATTAATATTAGTTCAATATTCAGTTTACTGACATTGTCAGCTCTACAACTATATTTTGTCAAAAATAGATTTCTGATTCTGAGTTTCTCTGCTCCAGAAATTTATGGGTGGGGAGTGGGAGAGAGGAGAAGGGGGAGGTAATAAGAAGGAGATTCCGGCTTTTATAGTCTGCCTTTAGGTTTTCCATTTAGTCTTCCACTTCAGCTCTGAAAAGATACTAGCCCAGATGAATCCTAGCTTAATCCCTCAGGATTATACACTGCAATATGGGGTCTTCTAGATAAGCATAATATAAGCACTCATGGATGCCACATTAGTGTGGGATAATTGCATCTCACATCCTTCCTTTAAAGTGCATACATTCTTCCTTTTTCAGCAGCTTTGACTTTAGCAAAGCAAATTATAAGGAGGTTTTAATAGTTCCAAATCCTCATATATCTTCTTTGAATTTGGACCTTATTTCTGCCCAGATAATTTAGTTATCACCAAAGAAATGGATCATATACTATTTTATTTTATTTATATCTACAGGAAGTCTGTAGGACCTACATATTTAATTTTAAATAAAAAACTGGCAATCTCAAAAGACATTCTCTAGATTTGCCTTTTGTATAAAAAATATGTTCTTAAAAAATTAGTGATACTTTTTATCAAAAGCTTTCTTTATATTTAATACTTATTTTGCTCTGTAATTTTGCTATATAATTAAAAACCACTGTTTAACTCCACTATTTCTGCATGAGAGTGGTAATACCATTTTAAGGTTTAAGGGATTTTATTTTGCAGATTATTAAGATTTTTGGCATATAATATTGTAATTTATGTATGCTAAAAAGCCCACAAAGTTATTCTTTTACTTATTGTAGGTAGTTATTAAAAAGAAAGAGGCGCATTAGCTCATGTAACAGTGGAACATTTGAGTAACAGAGCTACATAAGAATGAATCCATTAATAACTTGAAACCTATTTCATATTAATATCATTCTATCATTTCTATCATTTTCAAAATAGTATTCCATTATTTTTAAACTAACCAAGACATACTATTTTGGCTACACTATTACAGACATGAGGTCATAATGACCTCAGTAGCAAAAAGACACTCAATGTTTTCATGGTTGGATTTAAAAATTGATGTATAGAGCAGTAAAGCAAAATCTCTATCAAAGCCACATCACTTTTTGTTTCTCCACACCTGAACATCAATCTTCCTTCTCTAATTTTTACATTGGTCCACTGAATGATGGTGCTAAAAATTTCTTTAAAAAATAATAATTTCAAAATCTTTAGGGGAGTAGGTGAATTTCCAAGATGCCTAGCTGCTGGCCAAAAATTGTGACTAGTGGTTCTGGGTCTATTGCTTCTAAAAGGTTGCAGAAGACAATTTGAATTTGCTCTTGCCATATAAATTATTGCATGACGTAGATTGTACCTGGTCAACAATTTCATTGGGAGCTTCATCATCGCTGACATCAGAATCAGCGGTGGGTTCCTCATCATCTGTTTATTGTGTTAATTGGGTTCTTAAGGGGTTTAGTTTTTAGTATTCTGGGTTTTTAGCGCAGGGATAAATTGTTTAATCTGATTTTATATATATTTATGATGTATTTATGTTTGTATGTTTTTTAATTCCCCTGTGCACCACTCCGAGTCCCTTCGGGGAGAGGGAGCGGTCTACAAATTAAATTTATTATTATTATTATTATTATTATTATTATTATTATTATTATTATTATTATTATTATTATTATTATTATCCATTACAAAAATTTTGTCACAATCCAATTCCACTTCACTCTGATCACCCTTGGCTTCTCCATACCATTTTAGAACAGTTTGTTTGAAGTTTGGACCACCAAATTGCACTCCCCAACACTGGCCCCAACATTATATATAAAAAAATATGTTAACAAAAATCTGCAATCAAAATGACCGAAACTCAAATTCAAACACCAAATAACTGATGCAAGGACAATGCTGCATACACTCTTACTCAGGGGTCTCCAACCTTTGCAACTTTAAGTCTGAAGGACTTCAGCTCCCAGCAAAGCTGGCTGGAGAATTCTGGGAGCTGAAGTCCTTCAGACTTAAAGTTGCAAAGGTTGGAGACCCCTGCTCTTACTGATGGGAAAACAAAAGCTATTTGCAACCAGAATGATCCATTTCTAAAAATAGGGGTGTTCCGAACATTTTGAAAAACTGTTGTTTGCAGCTATGATCACAGGCCTGTGGTTATGGGCTAATATGTTTCATCTGATTTGTACCACAATAGGTGAAACACAACGGACAATATATGCTTAAGAATGAAAACAATATTTCATATATATGAATGACTAATCTTTAGCATATTCTATTGGAAAAAACACCACAAATAAACCTTGGGTGAACGATGGATAGTAGAAGACTTCTCCCACTTCTATATTTAGACAAACTGTATATGTTATTTTCTGAGACATCATAGAATTAAAATCTCTTCTGTAATGTATTCTATTTGAAAAATATCACCATGGTGTATAGCAAATAGAATTCTATTGCTATTACTTAGTCATTTTAGCCCATTCCCTAGATTACTACATAGACACCCCTAGTTTGAAAAGATATATTTATATACACAGTGCATTTCACACAGATATTTCCAAATAGTGAAGAATTTCATATATAAGTCATCTCAGCTGTGTGGCAAGTCTATCGTAGATGAATGGGTGCATGATCTTCATCACCCTTTATTGAAGCTTATTAGTACCTGGTCTAATGTTGTAAGACAATGACCAGCCCAACGTCATTCAGTTGGTCTTCTCTCCAATACTTCAACACCTCAAATATACCATGGCTCTTGTATGTATTTGTATGAATGAGACAGGGAGAGTTATATACAAAAACTCAAGAATGAATGAAAATAATGATTGTTTGGTGAATATTGGTGATGGGGAAGTTTCTTTGAATATGTAGTTTAGGTATTACTCTACTCATGCAAACACAGAAGAAAAATATAAATGTGTAAGGATAATTCTTTGTTCATTGATTATTTGGAGAAAACTGAAATGAGGAGATGCTGAAAGGTGTGTTTTAAATAAAGACTATAGTAATATGTTGAAGAATGGATGTGAAAATAATGTTATAACTGTTAATAACCAAGAAAAAGGCAGTTATAGAGTAAATACTGTAATGATTATAATGGTAAGACTGCAGCTTCTGTATAGAATTATATCCAAAACAAGAACTAGTGAACAACTTGAGAAGATGGAGACCATTAAACTTGTGGTTTGATGGAGGAAAGTATATTAGCAAAAGAGAAGGGCTTAAAAAATACTAATGCTTGAAGCAGTGAACAGTTATAATAAACACATGAATGGTTACAAGGACAGAATAATATAGAGAATTATAATGAATAGTGATTGAGTAAATTACATTTAGCATGTCCACTTATCTCTAAATGATGTAAACAAGAAGAGATGGTTTACATACTTGAATCAATCATTTCCTATCTTCTTAAGCACAATCTTTCCCAGAACAAATAGATCACATATGTGTCATCAAATCATCATTGTTATCAAAATGTCATCACCAAACAATATTTTGCAGAATAGGTTACATGTCTATTTATTTTATATGCTCCTTTCTCTATGTGTATCTCAACATTTCCTTTATTGCACTTTTTCTTTTAACAAGCTTGACATTGATAAGTCAAGATAAATTTCAGCAGACCAACAGGGTGTAACAAGCTAATACAGCAGAGTATTCTGCCAATTCTTAATTAATCAATCCAATTGTCATATTCACTAGTGGGATCTGTGTCTTAAAGAAAGTTGCAATTGATTTATAAGCTATAAATGGACTCTAAAAGAAGTCAGCTTGCAGTCTTCAATTAAAGGAATAGGTGATTCAGGCAATTAATTGAAGACTGCAAAAAGAATGCAGGCATGGATGTGAGTTAGCTTATGGGCATTCACAGTCTTTGACCAGTTCCTGAGCCATGTGAGTTCCCAAGTTACAGGAAGACAGCTCTACTTAAAAGATGGTCACCTGTAATTTGAATGTAAGGTTGGATAGTGTGTTTTAATATATAGTAATATAAATATTAATATATATGGGCAAAATTAACCTACATTCTCTGGCACCCATCCACACTTCAATTAAAATTAGGTGCATGAGGACCACACTGTCATTGTTTGCAGTAGTATATTTATTAGAGAAGAAGCTAAATGCTTTATAAGTCTTTCCAGCATAAATATTTTGCCAGTTGCTACTTCAACTGCTAATATTCATACAACCAGAAAATAAATTACAGGTTGGCCTTGTGTGATTTAAATGCAGCATGAGATCTGCCACAAACAAAAGAAATGTTTCTCTGTTGGATTTCTTTCTGCATCATTTACTCCCTGCCGTTTAGAGCAGATTAATGTGCTTATAGACTGATTGCCATAATTACTCTGCCCTGCTGCTCCACTATATTATGCAAACAAATGCTCAAGATAGGTCAGAAGAGAGAAGACTCCAGACTGGCACTATTTAGCTTGTCTTTGTGAACTCTTATACCAGGGGGGAAAAATCTTCAGGCACCACTTGAGAGAAGTCATAGCATTTTAACATCTCTTTTTTATGGAATTAAAAGTTGGGCTCAGCACTGTAGTATACAAATTGAATACAATTATATTCAGTTTAGGGAGAAGAGAAACAAGACACACACTGTTTCTATGAGAAAATGACTTCCATCAGCCTAATGGGGAAGGAGGAGTAATTCTCCCACTTCGTTGCAGTTTTCCACATGTTCCCAACCTTGACTCTGGAGAGCTGAAGACTCACAGCAACAGATTTGTGAGTGTTCTGGGGGCTATAAAGAAGGGATAAATGTAGAGGAAAGTCCTATTGTGGAAGCAGACATCTGCTGGTATGACACTGAATTTTGTTCTTCTATAATAGATCTGTTCCCAAATAGTGGAGGAAATGAAATCTGAAGTAAAGACTTAGAAAGATGAATGACATGATCATAAGAACAGAGATGTGTGCAAATAATTTAATTACTTCTTCAGGAAGAAATAGTTTCCCACCACTTTTATCTAAGCACTGCCATCCAGCATCTTTTGTTATTGTGTTTAGAGAAATTAACCTTGCCCTGATCCAGTATCTTGCTTTAGGCAGTTAGACAGCTGTTTTCTATTTCCATTAGCTACAGTTTAAATAAGTCTGGTTAGGCTAATGATAACAATTAGGAGGCATGGACTGTCATGTTCTGTTCTTAACTTTATGTACATTTTAACATTGAAAAATAATTAAGGAAAATGTAAAATTCAACTGTTCAGTGTTAAAACGTAAACAAAACTAAGAGTAAATCACACTTTTTTCTACTCAGTTAACTGACAATCATGTTTTGTTATTTTATCATATTGCAATTGAAATGAGTGTATACACTATTCAGAACAGTACACTACGGTACTGAATATGGAGTTTGTTAGAGTTCTGACAGATGCCCTAATTAAATCATGAGCCTCAAGCCAAACTTCAGAATGAATCCAGTCATATTCTTTTGCAGTAACAGCAGAGCCACCAACAGCAGAAACTGAACAGTACTGGAAGGACATATGGGAGCAAGAGAAGACATATAACACCAGTGCAAAGGGGCTGCAGGACCTGAGAGAAAACAGCAATCTCCCTGAACAAAACCCAGTCACCATCACAGTAGCAAACATTCAGTAGTAGGTTAAGTACACTAAGAGCTGGACAGCACCCAGCTCAGACATGATTCAAACCTACTGACTAAAGAAATTAACAGTGTGTATGAATATAGAGAAGCACAGATGAACCAGCTACTAGTAGCAGACTCCCATTCACATTGGAAACTCATGGCAGAACAGTGCTGATAATGAAAGACCCCCAAAGGGAGCAGCACCAGCCAATTAGCACCGGCTCTCTACATGGAGCTCCCCTTGAGGTGCACTCGAAAGCTGCAGTTAGTGCAGAATGCGGCCGCGCGGGTGGTTATGGGTGCCTCAAGGCAAGCCCACGTAACACCTCTCCTGCGCGAGCTGCACTGGCTGCCTGTGGCCTTTCGAGTGCGCTTCAAGGTGTTGACCACCATCTTTAAATCGCTCCATGGCTCAGGGCCTAGCTATATACGAGACCGCCTCCTGCCCCATACATCCCTTCGTCCAGTCCGCTCCCACAGAGTGGGCCTACTCCGGGTGCTGTCGGCCGGGCAATGCCGGCTGGCGACACCCAGGGGAAGAGCCTTCTCTGTGGCGGGCCCGGCCCTCTGGAACGACCTACCCCCCGACCTTCGCACTACCTCGGACCTCCGCCTCTTCCGCCAACGTCTTAAGACGTACTTATTCCAACAAGCCGGCCTAGGATAGCCCCCCGCGTCTGACTTTTAAATATAAATTATAATTTGGTTACGGTTTTAATAACGGGTTTTAGCACGGGTGAATTAATTTAATATATTTTTAATTGATGTATATTGTATTTATGGTTTTATATAATGCCTGTGCGCCGCCCTGGGTCCTAACAAGGAGAAGGGTGGGGTATAAATTTAATAAAATAAAATAAAAAAATAATATATCTGTCTCCCCACAATATGAAAAATCGCACAAGGCATCATAGCGACCAAGCTACAAGACCATGTGTGTGTGTGTATGTATGCATGCATGCATGCATGCATACATATATACATACATACAGATAGATAGATATATATGAAAGATATATATGAAAGATATATATGTGTGTGTGTGTGTGTGTTAGTTTTATGAGCTGATCAATAAATTAAATTAGACAGAGACCAGGATAGATCTATTTCGAGCTTATTAGCTCTCATCAGCTGGCCATAACCCCTTACTGGGATTCGAACCGGGGCTATGTTGCATGCAAGGCAAGAAGCCTTGTTACTTAAGTATGTAACCATACTTAAGTAACCAAGCCAAGTATGTCTCCTCTCTTAATTGGGACCTAATAATAACAGGTTGTTGTGAAACAATTACATATATATATGTGTGTGTGTGTGTGTGTGTGTGTGTGTGTGTATGTTTTCGTAGATTTTCACAGGTGTAGGTATGCTGGCATTGCTGGCCTCGGGGATTTTCCCATGTATAAGGCATAGAAATGTTATTGCAACATTTCGACAAGATCTCACTTGTCATCATCAGGCAGGCTTCTGTCTGTGACTGTCACAGTCACAGACAGAAGCCTACCTGATGATGACAAGTGAGATCTTGTCAAAACGTTGCAATAACATTTCTATGCCTTATACACGGGAAAATCCCCGAGGCCAGCAATGCCAGCATATATATATATATATATACATACATACATACATACACACACACACACACACACACACACACACACACTGGTCTTGTATTCAGGTGTTTTCCCGTTGTTTTTGCAACGTTTCGGCAAAAAACAATCTCCTTCTTACACGGGAAAACACATGAATACAACAAGACCAGCATACCTACGCGTGAAAATCTACAAATATATATATATATGTTTTCGTAGATTTTCACGGGTATAGGTATATAGGTTTTGGTTTATTCGGGTCTTTTCCCGTGTAAAATTAAGAGTGTTTTTGCAATGTTTCGATGGGATCGCACCCATCATCATCAGGCTGGAGCCTTTGTTTTCTTGTGAGTGAGCTGTGATCGAAGTGGCAGTTTTTCTATAAGTGGAGGTGGGTGGGGTTGGAATGTTGGCTCTGCTGCTTTAAACGGATTGGCTGATTTGATCATCCTGATTGGTAGATGGAGTTGATGTTAGTTGAGAATGATTGATGATGGTATCAGTGTTTGTGGCTGGGACTCGTTTAATGGCCAGAGCTAGCCAGACATCTGAAAAACTGCCACTTCGATCACAGTGTACTCACAAGAAAACAAAGGCTCCAGCCTGATGATGATGGGTGTGATCCCATTGAAACATTGCAAAAACACTCTTAATTTTACACAGGAAAAGAGAATGATGAGCCGAAAGGCAGAAAAGGAAACAGTATGTCTCCTCCCTTAATTGGGGCCCTAACAGGGTGTTGTGGAACAATTATGGATACTAATCCTCCTGTCTCAGCTGATGCAATGGGAGAGCCTGGCTGGCTGAATGGTTAAAGGCTCTTGCAATACAGCCCCGGTTCGAATCCCAGTAAGAGTATGGCTAGCTGATGAGAGCTAAAAAGCTCGAAATAGATCTATACTAGTCTCCCTGACTTATTTATTGGGATATATATCATTGTTCCACAACACCCTGTTAGGGCCCCAATTAAGGAAGGAGACATACTGTTTCCTTTTCTGCTTTCGGCTCATCACCAAAGACCATCTAGACAGAAAGCCATGAGTTCTGTTGTGTGATTTTTTTAATATGTGTGTTAGTTTTATGAGCTGATCAATAAATAAATCAGGGAGACTAGTATAGATCTATTTTGAGCTTTTTAGCTCTCATCAGCTAGCCATACCCTTACTGGAATTCGAACCGGGGCTGTATTGCATATCAGGCAAGAGCAGAAAAGGAAACAGTATGTCTCCTCCCTTAATTGGGGCCCTAACAGGGTGTTGTGGAACAATTATAGATACTAATCCTCCTGTCTCAGCTGATGCAATAAGAGAACCTGGCTGGCTGAATGGCTAAAGGCTCTTGCCTGATATGCAATACAGCCCCGGTTCGAATCTCAGTAAGGGTATGGCTAGCTGATGAGAGCTAAAAAGCTCAAAATAGATCTATACTAGTCTCCCTGATTTATTTATTGATCAGCTCATAAAACTAACACACACACAGAGACACACACACACACACACACATATATATTTGTTAGTTTTTTATTGATCAGCTTATAAAATACTAACACACATATTTAAAAAATTCACACAACGGAATTCATGGCTTTCTGTCTAGATGTTTGATTAGATTGATTGGATTGTTTTTGGTCTCCATTTAAGGATCTTTTTTCTTTCCTAAGTTTGGAACATAAAGAAGATATAAAAAGAAATATAAAGAGGGTTATAACAACAGGAGGAAAAGTAGTAACACTGCCACTTAGACACTGGAGGCTGGAAACATTGTTTTTACTTTTTTCCTCTTTGATCATTCGATACTCAAGGTTTTTTCAGTTTGTTCACTGAGAGTGATAGTAGGAAGAGCACAAATTGTTTATACAGGTGCTCTTCAGCGGTTCTAGGTACTGGAGGGAAGACAAAGCCTTGACTTGAAAAATAATAATGAACTTGTTTGAAATTTAATAAAAAGCCTTAAATCCTATCGTGACAGTGTCTGCAAAATTGGAAGAATGGCGCAACAAGAAAAAGAAAAAGAAATTGTAACATTGCAAATGATTATGTTTGAAATTCAAAAACTATTAGTTGTAACAGAGAAAATTGAAGAGATTGGAGGATATGGAATACAAAACAGAAAAATGTGATGTAAAAACTGAGGATTGTTGATCAAATGAAGAAAGTGGAGGACAGAGTTCAAAAATGGAAGAAAAAAATGAGCAAAGAGATAAGAAAATTGTGGATACTGACAACAAAGTGAGCATGGTTGGTAATGGAATATGGAAAGGGGAGATAGATGGATTGGAACTCTACCCCAGACTTCAAAGTATAGAAGAAGAAAAGAGCGAAAAATGGATGGAGATAATGAGAGAAATCTTGACAGAAGCACCAGTGATAACCAAAGATAAACTGACGGAAAGAGCAGATGGTGGATTTCAAGCTTTTATGAGATACAAAAGGAACACCATGCTGCAAAGTGAAGTCCATACAAGATCTACCAATAAAGTAACTAGAACATTAATGCTACAAATGGCAAGAGATATAAGACTGCACTATTACTGGAAAGATACAGGTTGATACAATGAAAATCTATATAAATAAAAAGTTAACTATGAGTTTGTTCAAAACCGCTAATCTCAAAAACTACTGCACCAATCACCACAAAATTTTCATACAACATTCCTTACAAGTGCAGCACCAATGATACATAGAGATTGTGTGGATATGGCACCTGTGCCAGGTGCACACCACACAATGTACAACTGCAGCTCTTCTCACTCACTCACTCGCCCCCCTCCCCTGCGCGGCCCCTCCCACCCAGCTGCATTTTAGCTCACATCACTTGCAAACGTGGTCTGCATCATATCTGTGACGATCACCTCCTCAGTGGCCTCTCTCTCCTCCTTTCATTTAACCAAACTTGGCCACAGCAACGCGTGGCAGGTACAGCTAGTGTATAATAAAAACTAAGCTAAATTTAGTTATTAGTAGTATGTACAAAATGAAGTGATAATAGCTATAGTTAAATAATAATAATAATAATAATAATAATAATAATAATAATAATAATAATAATAATAATAATAATAATAATAATAATAATAATAATAATGCATATAGATATATTAGTTGATAATATGAAACTATATATAAACTACAAATGGAGATTATGAGATGGGGTTTAAAAGCTTGGTTATTAAATATAAGCAATCTTTATCTTTTATTTTTTTATCTAGAATATGTTATAAAGATGTATTGTTATTGGATGGTTTTAGGAAGATCTAATAGAATGCCATTATATAATCTTATTCTAGATTTTGAATATTACATATAAAAGGATGTAAAAACAATTATAGTCAAATTAAGGTTGAGATATAATAATCATAATATATATATAAATATATTTGAATTAAAAATATGTGATTTGATATGAAAAGCAGGTGATGACTATGGAAGAGATGCATAGAAATTTTGTAACCAACCGACACACTTTCTATAATTTGTAATGGAAGATGGTTTTTTATGATTTTTTCTTGTTTTTTGTTATGTTTGTGTTTGTCTAAATATAAATAAAAATGTTTTTTTTTAAAAAAGGAATGCATGAACACATGTAGATTAAAATAACAGCTCACTGACTGCCTGTACATCTTGAAATTCTCAGATTGAAGAATCAGGGTTAACATATTTGTTATTAAAGTTCTGGTCTCTTTGCTTACAGCTAATGTTTCCCACTTCTTTATTTCATTTCCCTATACAATATATTGTTATCAAATTGACTGCACAATGGGCATGAACTGCAAAGGCCACACGCCAATTCATTATTTCTCTCTTTCAGGTTAGATGCTATGAATATACTCTTCACACATGGTAAATGCCAGAAATAATCCTTGTGTTAAATCTATCTCCTGTTTTATTCATAGTCTCTGGTTTTGCATTTATGAGGGTAGAGGAATAAACACTGCTGCTCATCCAAAATACTTTAATGTCTTTTATTAAGAATTATATTTCTTGAATTATATAATTCAATTAATTATGAAAGATTTATGCTTAGAATAAATTAGTGCATTTTAAAAGCAAAGCATATATTCCTTAAATTTATATTAAGTTATTCAGGCTACATTTCCCCCCAGGCACACATGCATAGCACATAAGGCAATCATATATCCTGAGAGAAAGTTGCAAGTTTTACCTGTATCCCATAAGTTACTCTGAAGTTACTCTGTTACAGTTACTGCTCAGATTAGAGACTTTCTATGAGGAATACTCACCACGCCCAAATACAGCAACGCTTCAATAATTCCCAGAATTTCCCAGTCCATAAGTGAGCTGAAGTCGAGAGGGAAGGGGTACTTCCATATAATATACCTATTTAAAATTGAAATGAGTTTCAGGAATAGCTATCCTATATTTATTTTATTTATTTTATTTATTTTATTGTATTAAATTTATACCCCGCCCTTCTCCTTGTAAGGACCCAGGGCTGCGCACAGGCAATATAAAACCATACAAACTACATTTTTAAAAAACTATTAAATTAATCCCATGCTAAAAACCCTTTAAAACCATGAGAATTAAAATTTGTTCAGATAAAAGTCAGAAACGGGGGGTTATGCTAGACCAGCTTGTTGGAATAAATACGTCATGAGATGCTGGCGGAAGAGGTGGAGGTCCGAGGTGGTGCGTAGGTCGGGGGGTAGGTCGTTCCAGAGGGCTGGGCCCACCACAGAGAAGGCCCTTCCCCTGGGTGTTGCCAACCGGCATTGCCCGGCCGACGGTACCCGGAGAAGACCCTCTCTGTGGGAGCGGATCGGACGAAGGGATGTATATATACACGTGAAGTGCCAAGAGAACTGAATTCAATGTCCAGCCTTTTATGAATCTCCAAGCAAGTAGAAAAGGGGTAGGAGATAATAGTTTGTCAGGTCTCACCAGGAAATGTCTATGGAGATTCTTAGTCCTCCAGGTCATACTTGTCCCAAACATGCTCTTTCAAGAGACAACTGGATTTTCTGGGTTTTTTTTTTAAAGATGTTTCACTTCTCATCCAAGAAGATTCTTCAACTCTAACTGGATGGTGGGGAATAGAAGGATTTATACTCCTTGCAAAACAGCTGGTCATTTGCATTCTTTTAGCAGATTGTTAGGGACACAGTGGCTTAGTGACTAAGATGCTGAGCTTGTCGATCAGAAACATCAGCAGTTCAGCGGTTTGAATCCCTAGTGCCACGTAAAGGAGTGAGCTCCCATTACTTGTCCCAGCATCTGCCAACCTAGCACTTCAAAAGCATGTAAAAATGCAAGTAGAAAAATAGGGACCACTTTGGTGGGAAGGCAAGAGCATTCTGTGTGCCTTCGGTGTTTAGTCATACTGGCCACATGACCACAGAGATGTCTTTGAACAGTGCTGGCTGTTTGGCTTTCAAACAGAGATGAGCACCGCCCCCTAGAGTTGGGAACAACTAGCACATATGTGCTTTACCTAATGGGTTGTTAAAGACACCTGGAGGTTTAGCTGCATCATCAGGGTCACCTGGGTGCTGCAAATGCGTGTAGAGCCTTCTTGGAACTGTTGAAAGGACTGTGTTGTAGACTGGAGATAGATGATGTCGTATCAAAGAAAACATTGTATCAAAGATGTCTTCAAAGAAAAAAAAACAGAAAGTCCATTCGCCTCTTGAAAAAGTTTGAGATTGACCAGGAAAGAAAAAAGGACTTCATGATACTAGGATGGCAAGAAATATTAGACAACTTTCCAATAAGATGTTCCCATGTAACTACCTGTTTGGATTTAGCCCAGGGGTCTCCAACCTTTGCAACTTTAAGTCTGAAGGACTTCAGCTCCCAGACTTAAGTCTGGGAGCTGAAGTCCTTCAGACTTAAAGTTGCAAAGGTTGGAGACCCCTGATTTAGCCAACTAACTAATGTATACATGACATAGGCTAATATGATATTATGTGTTGAATTGAGATTTCCTGGTTTATTCATATTTTAAGAATGAAGGGGTTGTGTTTGTGTGTGTCTTTTAGAAATGTTTATTTTCATTAGACAGAGAAAGTTAATAATAGGGAGCCCTGGTGCAGGAAAGTAAAGCACAAAGAAAAAATAATAATAATAATAATCTTTAGGTTTTATTTGATTTATTCGATTTATATACCGCTCCTATCTCCCCATTGGACTCAGGGCGATGCACAGGAAATTAAAAAATGACACAACAAACAACAATAAATACAGTTGCAACATTAAAATAGCATTAAATTGAAATAGCCTGTGCTAAAATATAGACTAAAATGTTAAAATCCACTACCTAATCAATCAAAATTATATCTAATCTAACTCTAAGCTAGGCCGGCTAGGTGGAAGAAGTGCGTTTTGAGTGATTGGCGAAAGAGGCGAAGGTCTGTGATGGTACGAAATTCGGGGGGTAGGTCGTTCCAGAGGGCTGGACCTGCCACAGAGAAGGCCCTACCCCTGGGTGCCGCCAGCCGGCATTGACTGACAGACGGCACTTTATTGTCATTGTAATAATATTGCAATAAAATTACAATGAAATTGGTTTGAGCGCCGTGCCAACACCTGCACCAGGTGGAATACAGACAGCAGTGACAGCCACAACAGGAATCTCTCCAGGCAAACAAAAAGGCCGACAAATGACAGAAGCGAGTTAGAAATAGCTTTGATGCATAAAAGCAAGGTCTGTTTCAATTTCTTCTCTATTCCTATGCATATACCATTTTCATATCACGAGTGAAGAGAGTTATTCATATTACACTGAATATCTTCTGACATCCACACAATGGGGCATTTTCTAACCTTTAACCAGAATTTGATTGGGTGGTCCCAGCCAAGGTATCAAGGGAATGGCTCATCGGCAAGAAAATTGCATTCTGGAATTTTGGTGTTTTTTCCTCTTTTAGTTCCATAACCTGGTAAACTAATCAAATCTGTATGCATTTTAACAGAAATCAAGAAAGAGTGAAATCAAAAGAAAGATGAAATACAAAAATAGTCATGACTTGCCAATAATCTCCCTCTGCATCTGCTGTCAAAATAGTTCTCATTTAGTTTTGTGAAACCCCTGAATTACTCAATACAACTTTTCTCTTTAAAAAAAGGATCTAAACTAACAGAAAGTAGGAATGTCCATAGGAAAAAATAGGAAACTGACAATAAAATACAAATTAGAGAAGAAAGTGAAGTTGATTTGCTGTCTTTGCACCTGTGGTCTTGTTTGGGAATATTGTGTTTTCCTTAATTAGCATGCCATTATCTGGTGATAATTATGGTGATTAAATGTTGATTCCTGCTTATTTGGGAAATGGTTAAAATCAGAGGTAGAATGTACTCAGGGACGCATAGAAATAGCCCCCATTTATAAACCATTCATAAGGAACACTAAAGATCAAAGAAAGAGGTAAACAGCTCTGAGTAGGTACAGCAGGATAGTAGCACTACCATCTCTCCAGCAACAACTTTACAGAACTTCCCCAGGACAAAGGACTGTGGTTGTTTTCTTGACTGATGACTTGGGAAGGAAAGGCAACGACCAAGATGTCAAAGTCAGGTCCTTTACAGAAAGTCACCAATGAGTTTGCATCCATAAGTATAAGATACACATAGCACTGCTGATTTGAACAATGTACTGAAGCATGTGCAGAAGTCTTTCTTTAGAGTCATTATGAAAGACCTTAAAATAGATTGCACAGCTTTAATTTAATTGGCCTATCTGAGCAAAAGCGGTGCTCAGCATTGTAGATGTCTGGCAATTTGGCCTGGCAGCTTTTCCCTTACCATCTGCAACAGCCTCTGCTCTGCTGTAACAGAAACACAATCCACCTAGTGAGGACATTTTCTTCTTCTTCTTCATGCCTTCTGCTACTTCTGGAGCGCATAATGGATGACCAGACTCCCCTTGGATTGACAGTTTTGTAATTCTTAATAATATTTTGCAGTTCATTTTCTGAAGCATGAACAAAAATATGGCTATCTAAATAATGCTGAGCCTTACTATCAAGCTGCCCGTGATGAACAGAATATAACTGCCAAAAATGACAATATTGCAAGGAAAAGGGCAATGGAGAACATACAAAACACCTTTTCTGACATCAGAGGCTACCAATCCAAATTCAGAAAATAGGTTACTATATAACCTGCGGGATCGGATCCTGCCCCATACATCCTCACGGCCGATTCGCTCCCACAGAGAGGGACTTCTCCGGGTGCCGTCCACTAGACTTTGTCAGCGGGCGACGCCCAGGGGAAGGGCCTTCTCTGTGGCGGGCCCAGCCCTCTGGAATGACCTTCCCCCCGATATCAGGACAACCACGGACCTCCGCTCCTTCCGCTTAAAATTAAAGACGCACTTTTTTCGTCTGGCCGGCCTTGGGTAGTCTCTTTTTAGGTCAGGGTTTTTTAGGGGTAATTTTTAGTTTAGTTATGGGTTTTAGCGCAGGATTTATTTAATCTATTTTTAACTTTGTATTTTGTATTTGTTTGTGGTCTATTTGTATTTTTAATTGCCTGTGCCCCGCCTCGAGTCCCCTTGGGGAGAGAGAGCGGGATAGAAATTAAAATTATTATTATTATTATTATTATAACCTCAAACCTAACAATGTTCCTTCCAGGTTTGACTCACAGTTTGTTGGCTATTATGTGGTTTCGAGAACTTCAGAGTATGCCTATATATTCTCTTTATGTGTGCATGTGCATGTGTATGTATTGAATATATTTGTGAATATATATACACAAGGGTGTTGTAACACAAGCATATACAAATATAATTATGTATACAAATATAGTACTACCTGAATAAATGTTAGCCTTTATGGTATACAGGATTTTGTCACTGTTCTGAAGTTTTGTTCAAATAGTGATTTCACGGTGTGATGTTACTACTTTTATTACTGACCTTTTGGCATCCTTATGACAATACCCTGCAGTCCCACTGTAAGCTGCTTCTAGTCTAAACTACCCAGATGCATTCAACTCAGGGTCTGCTGCAAAAGCAGTCCAAATGAAACAATAATGCCTACCATATATTAGGCCTGTGCAAAATGTTTTAAGCTCAGCTCATTTTAAATTCAAAACACCCCATCTGGAATTCACAAGCAGCTGTTTCCCAGTTGAACACAATTACTTTCCATGACTGTTTCGCTGTTTCTGGAAGTGCTTCAGGCTCCGAATAAAGCTGTTCCATACTCAAAAGAGCTCTTGTAGAATTGGAACAGTAGTCTTGATTTGAAATGGGAAATTTCAAATTCAAACCAGATCACATTTGAAATATTTTGGATGCCAAAATATTGGCATGTCAATTTATTCATAACACCTCAGGAGGGAAGGACCCTTTCTTTATACTGCACTTGCACTGATGAGATTGAGCAAAGTATTTAGTTAATTTTATGGGACATGAATGAACTGAAAGCCTCTTGCCGTATGTACCATGTGATGGTATATACATATATATGTGTTGACACCGTTATGTAGCCATGCCCACCTTCACCCCAGATCATTTTGCTTATATAACCAACTTACTAGCTTCTACTTAATTTAATACACAAAAAATTGATATCACATCAAATATGTGTATATTTATTGTTTTATTTGCCCTGTGCACCGCTCCGAGTCCCTTCGGGGAGAGGGAGCGGTCAACAAATTAAATTTATTATTATTTATTATTATTAAAGCTCTTTTAAAGGTTTTTTATCCTTTTATAAGTCAGCAAAGATACCTAATACTCCTTCCTCTTCTCTTGTTCCCCAAAACAATAACCATGAAAAATGAGTTGGACTGAGAGAGTTACTGGCCCAAAGTCAACCAGCTGACTTTCATGTTTAAGGTGGGACTAGAATTCACCATTTCCTGGGTCCTAGCCTGGTGCTTTAATCAGTAGACCAAACTGACTGTCAACCAGCTTTCAAATTGGTTTTTTTAAAAATGTAGAATCTTTGATTCCCCTAGGTTTGAGCAACTGGGGAAAGTAAAAATTCAACATTATCTGGACAGAGATAAATCTCCCACATAATCACTAGGCACATGATAGACTTCCTTATACTACTCATGGGTAGAAAAAGCAATTGTTTTCTGACAAGCACAAAGTCCACTGAATGACCAAATATTAAAATATATTAAATATATATTTAAGTCTTATTAAAGACTTAAAATATATTTAAGTCTTTAATAAGACTTATTATATAATTAGTAATCAGTAATAATTAGTATCAGTGGAGGCATAAGCATTAGTGGCTAATGGTGAAATGTGAGTTATGGCAGAAACTTTTTCTCTTTTATGCTTCCATGGTAACATTGCACTAAAATGTTTAAGGCCAATTCTTGCAGCACAATGTCAAGAAGCACATGTCATTATTTTGGTGAAATCTTGGCAAATCCCTCTAGTAACTCTTTAGGACAATGCAGCCAAATGAAATGCTTGATGTTGTAAATTTTAGGACTAATACCAAACCGATAGTATTACTTTAAAATGACAGTTTTCCTATATAAAGTCACAGAATCAAGTCAAGATTAACATACTTTGAATTCATTGAGCATAACCATTGAAAATTGATATTAAGGTTAAATACATATTGTAGTGATTACATATAACCTCCATTTGTACCTACCTTTGACAAACATTCAGAATAGAAATAAAGTTGAAAAAGTAAATTTAGAAGCCAGCTATCACTCTAGATCAGGGGTCTCCAACCTTTGCAACTTTAAGTCTGAAGGACTTCAGCTCCCAGACTTCTCCAGCCAGCTTTGCTGCCTGGAGAACTCTGGGAGCTGAAGTCCTTCAGACTTAAATTATTATTATTAAATTTATACCCCGCCCTTCTCCTTGTTAGGACCCAGGGCCTTTAAAGTTGCAAAGGTGGGAGACCCCTGCTGTAGATAATTGATTCTCAGAAGGTTTATCTTCAAATGTTTGGGGGAAGGATCCAGCTTCTTTGTGATCTCATTCAAATCCCATTGAAGGTGGTGAAATTTCAAAATAAAGTTTTCATCAGAGTTTTGACTCTTTTTTCTTTTTTAGAAAGAGACCTTAGAAATCTGAAAGAGGGAATGACAAAATATAATTTTGAGTGATTAGATTTATATGAGATTAAAAATAAAGATACATTCAAGGACATAGTAGTATTAAATGTAACATGAGGTGAAGATCTTGTACTCATGGTGGAGAAACAATTGTAATACCTTTTCTCAGTGGGAACAGGTACATTCACTTTCCCCCCCACATTTCCCCATGTTGTTGGTTGCAGATTTCCCAACACCCCCAAAACCAATCCTATTTCTAACAACTACAGTTTAGCTGTAGTTACAATGCAAGTTTTATATTCATGGTATCTATTTTTCTTACTACTGGTATTACTAGTAGAAATACCTTTGCAACCTAAATCCCCAGAATCCCAGCCAGCCTGCTGAATGGGAATTTCTGGGAACTGAAATCCACATATCTAAAAGTTGCCAAATTTGAAAAATATTGCACTATATCTTTTAATATTCAGCAGGTTATAACTATGAAAAAGCTAGTGTTTAACTGACTTTGCTACTCAGTTCTGTCACTCGTTTGCATTTCATTCTGCTTTATACTGTACATTTGTGAAGAATGCAGATTTTAAAAAAAATGTTTTATTCCCCACCCATACTATGTACAATTTTGCTTCCTTGCTCTTTTATAAGTTACCAGTTTTTCCTGGAAAACAAAACAATAGTTCTTCAATCAATTTCATCATGTTGAAATTTAAACTTTGATGATATACTTTGCTGAATTAGCTGCAATACTAAATCTGAATTTAACGAAAGGCATGTTGGCTTCCAAAATACAAAAGTGTGCTCACAAAAAATATATATCCAAAATGTTCGTATTTACTCTGAACAATATGGTCTGTGACACGGTTTGGAGCAAAGTCCAAATATATAGTAATTATTTGAAAGAAACTATATATATTGAAACCAACATTTTTAAATTTAAAAACAATATTTAGAAATATGTGTCTATGTGGTTTAAAATGCATTAATCTAAAATTTAGTTATATTCTACAAAAGTTGCATTTGATAAAAACTCTTGAACATAAAAATAGTAATTTACCAGTTGCTATATAATTCCATTGATGTTGGCCTGGATTCGGCAAAAGAATAATAGTTTCAGTGCATTTTTGATAGAATTTCTCTTCCAGTCTCTTCCACTGAAAAGTTGAAATGAACCCCAGTTAGAAATCTCATTTAAGAAGCTCTGTAAAGTCCTTCAGTCCATCTCCATTAGGCTAAGAGTTCAGGAATCCTACTGATTTACTGCGATAGTAGCAGGGATACAAAGGAATAAGAAGCAATCCATTTACTTGTAACATTTTCAACAGAATAAAGCACAATCTAAACTAAATAGAATTGTCAATTAAATAGAATACAAATAAAAACTTTTCCTATTGCTCTATAAAGTATTTCAATAGTAGTTTTGCTTTCAGCACCATTTTCTCACTTTGAGTCCTAATACACATCCAAAGATTTAATATTTCCTTTAATTAGATAATATTAATAGCGGTATATAAATTGATTCAATAAATACACCGCTGCAATCTCCTATAGACTTAGAAGATTTAACTTACCAATTGATAAGAAAGTATTACCAGAGCACTCCATTTCAAGGGGAAGATTTGATTTGATTCTGCTTTAAGGGGAGAGAAGCAAATATATTCCAATACAGTATTACTCAGTTTGACAATTCTTTCGAAGATCACATTCCTATTATTAACCCTTTATAAGAGAACTTCATTCAAGAATAGCATTCTTAACATCCTTGCATTTTCATTTGCATTCCAGGAATGCATTAACACACACACACCCAATATTCTCACTGTTGGGAAATCTCTCTTTAGTTCTAGGTTACTTCTTTCCTTGATTGGTTTCTACTCATTAATTTCTGCTCATTGTTTCTTCTCTTGCTTTCTAATGCTTTGGAAAATAGTTCTATCCCCCTTTTCTTTTTGGCAGCCCTTCAAATATTGAAATATTGCTATCATGTCTTCCTTTGTCCTTCTTTTCACTAGTAGACCTATTCTACTAGAGTAGATATATTTAATTCCTCAATTCCTGTAACAGTTCTTCATAAGTTTTACTCTCAAGCCCCCTAGTCATCCTTGTGGATCTTCTCCACACTCTTTTTAGTATCTCAACATCTTTTTTTTTAATATTGTGAAAAATATTGTGGTAAAATTGCCTGTTTGATTACATAATAATCTTATTGAGTTAATTAGTAAGATCAAGGGAAAGTGAGAGGAAACAATAGGCAAACAACCAATATTACTGAGAACCCCCTGAAAATGGGAGATGATTTTGAACACTGAGAAAGGTTTTTGAAATAATTGAATTGTTTTGACTTAGGTTTCTACACTCTGGCTCTAAACCTGCTTCTATCACCTTCCTGCTTTTAAGACATCCATATTTTAAAATTTTATCACCAAGTAAGAGTACTAGCAAACTCTGTTATTATGAAATGCAATGGCTTATTAGCTTTGCTTTGAAATTCAGCAATATCATATATTTCAAGCTGGTGTTATCTATTGCCTTAAGAATATATTGTCTTCTGCTCACCTATGTACTAATAAACATATTTCCTGAATGAACACTTTTTGGGGGAATTAATGGTTTTAGATTATTATAAAGTTTTATTCATTAAACATGAAACTCAGTCAACTGAACATTTAAAAATGTATCACAAATATCATTGATTACAGCCAGCATCCTAAGTATCAACCAAATATCTTCTTAAAATGTATGTTGTTCTGATCAGTGCAGTCATTTGCAGTTCTGCTGGTGTTATTGCAGGAAGCTGCAATTTCTTGATGTACTTTGTAAAATTCTTGGACCTGGTGCCAAGTGCCCTGATGACAATGGGTATCATTATTACATGTTTCATCCATAATTGCATAGTTTTGATGGCCAGGTCATGGTATTTTGTGATTTTTTCCAGTTCTTTTTCTTTCACTCTGGCATCTCCTGGTACCACAATGTCAATAAATTGTACATTTCAATTTTCGACAACTGTGATATCTGTTGTTTGTGTTCCAAATGATGATCCATCTGTATTTGAAAGTCCCACAAGTTCTTTACCTTCTCATTTTCGATAATTTATTCCACTTTATGTTCCCATCATTTTCTGGATACAAGTAAATCATATTTTTTACATAATGACCAGTGGATTAATTTAGCAACTCGATCACGTCAACTTTGTAATCAATTTGTGCAATTTTGCTGCGTTTACATATTAAATGTGAAACAGTTTCGACTTTGTCGTTGCAAATTTGGTAGTTTGGATTGTTGGTGGATTTTTTTATCTTTGCTTTCATGACATTAGTTTGTAGTGGTTATTCTTGAGCAGCGAGTATTAAACCTTCTGTTTCTTTCTTGATAGTTCCCATCTTAAGCATGCCCATGTAAGGTTATCATCACATTTTCCTTCAATGTTTTTCCAGTGTTGTCCATGCAAAGCTTTGGTTTTCCATCTATTTAATCTTTCATCCAGCTCTTTTTCCTTATATTCTGTTTTTCTTTCTGTTGTTTTTAGAATTTACTCCATTTTCACAGCCTGCAGCAATTTTTCTGTACTTTGGTTCACATAATCATTCAAACTTTGTTTTTCTTCTTCTACAGTATGATGGATTTGCAATATCCCCCTGCCCCCTATTTTTCTTGGCAGGTACAAACTGTAAATGTCACTTTGTGGATGTGAAGCATGGTACATATTCAAAGGTTTGTGCATTTTCCAGACCAGGTTTTCCAGTTTTGCCAAAGTCCAGTTGATGATTTCATCTGAAAAGTGTATCACTGGAACTGCCCATGTATTAATGGCTTTAATTATATTTCCAGCATTCAGCTTTGATTTTAATATTTTGCGTTGATTCTTTGGCAGATGTTTCCAGCATTTCCAGCATTCAGCTTTGATATATTTATTTTGCGTTGATTCTTTGGCAGATGTTATCTGCTTCCAATATGCCTAGGTACTTGTAACCATCATCCTTTGCTAATGTTTTCACTATGTTTACATTTCCCACTTCAATTTCTTCTGCTTTTTTCCATTTTTCCTTGCCATATGGATAATATAGCACATTTTTCAAGTCCAAAGTTCATTTCGATGTTGCTGCTGAACAGTTGAACTGTGTTGAGTATTGATTTAAGTTCAGTAGGGCTTTTTGCATACATTTTAAAGTCATCCATATATAGTAGATGATTTATCTGACTATATTGGCTTGAGATTTGGTATCCCAGTTTTGTGTTTTGTAAGATTATTGTCAGTGGAATTAATGTGATGTTGAGCAGTAGTGGTGAAATTGAGTCCCCCTGGAAGATTCCTTATCTGATGTTGATTTCACCAACGTTCTCCCCATTTGCTGTAAGAATTGTTTTCCATTTTTCCATAATTGATTTCAAAAATATACAAATATTTTTGCTGATTCCAAAGTTTTCCAGACAGGTGTTAATCCAGCTGTGAGGTAATGAGTCAAATGCATTCTTGTAATCAATCCATGCCATATTCAAATTTGTTTTTCTTCATTTTGCATGTTTAGTACCATTTTGTCAATGAGCAGCTGATCTTTTGTTCCTTTTGATTTTTCTATAATTTCCTTTTTGTTCTAATGGATACAAACTGTTTTCCATCAGATGATTTAATATTGAATTGAATATTGAATATTGAAACGTTGTTGGCAGACAAGTTGTTGTTGTTATTGTTATTGTTGTTGTTGTTGCTGTAGTGTTGTCTGTCATGGGTAACACAAATACAAATACAGCTGATTTAAGAAATCTCCCCTGTATTTTAAGCCCAATGATGGTGGAATGACTTGCCTGGTTTTAATTTATCTTCTTTCTGCTGGTTGGATATCCCTGTTCCCCTCCTTTTCTTGTAAAAATGACAAGGCAAGAAAAAAGACAGGGGAAGACCACAGCTTTGCCATTTCCCCTTGCACTTAAGCTAGAAAGGGAAAGTGGCAGAACTTTTATCAATTTCACTTTTCTTATAGTCTAGCACTGTTTCAATACACTGTACATATTTTTTTTTAAAAATGCACATTTTAAACCTTCCAATAGTCAACTTTTTAAAAACATACAGGATAACAATCAGTGAAAGAGTGAAAAGGCATTCCTTCTCAGTATGCAATAGCCACAGAGCTGGAGTGCCTACAATGAAACGAAATACAGCAGCTAAACAGGCCAACATCACTTGAAATGACACAGGTCAGAAAACACAATTTTCAATGCATAGCAGAAAAATACAGTTAAAGGCTAAATTCCAGGTAGGTTAGGTGCAGATATAAGACAACATCACAAATTCCTTCCTTGAAAAAATAGTCAGTGTTCTGGATTCATGCTGGGGCAAGATAGCCATTTAGATCTTCCGAAAACAAAAAAACACCAAAAAGAATAATTTTATTTTTGCACCTGTATTAACTATTTCCTCTGAGAAAGTGTTTCCAATTTTCGCAGTGCTTTCTAAAATTCACCCTCTTTTGTGAACTGTTTAGAACAGAAATTCTCAAAGAGTAAAGAGTTGTTTAGGATTCCTTCAGGGACAATATATTCTTTGCATGCATGGGTCAGTATTTTGTTGATTTCCACACGTTTTTAGTTTTTAATATGAATATGCATTATAGATGAATTCAGAAAACCATAATATTGTATACACAGCATTTTCTTCCAATTACATTTTTCTCTTTTTATTGGCAAGCACAAAACATACTAAATTTAAGTATTTGCATAATTTCATTTGGGAATTACAGAAATAGAAAGGATTCAAACTATTTTGTTGACAGAAAGCAAATACAATGCAAGATACAAACAAAACAGTAAATTGCAAATAGAATATATCAACTCCCAAACTAAGCATTATTTTCATAAACATCCATGGGGTGAAGGGAAAATGGGAGAAATGACAAAGCATTCTTTTTAGAAGCTTGTTTTCTGTTGTTAAGTAATGCAGGCCAAAAATTAAACAAAGTGCATTAAAAAAAAATAACAACACATTTTTGTTTCAATGGAATTGACTTTGAAAGATGGCGGTAGATCCAATTTGGAGGAAGAAAAGAACATTCATGATTACCTTTGCAAAGGAACTTGTTGAATCAATCTAGAGAGTTGCTGGAGAACAGAAATGACTTGGATCTAAACATCAGAATAAAATACCGTATTTTTCAGAGTATAAGACGCACCCAAGTTGAAGAGGCAAATTTAAAAAAAATAGGTAGGTAGATAGAGGGACAGAGAGGGAGAGAAAGAGAGAGAAATATAGTAGGTAGGTAGGGAGAGAGAGAGAAAGTAGGTAGGTAGGCAGGTAGGTAGGTAGATAAAGGGAGAAAGAGAGAGAGATAAATACGGTAGGTAGGTAGGGAGAGAGTATAGATAGGTAGGTAGGGAGAAGGATAGAGAGAAATAGAGAGCTATATAGAGAGGGAAATACAGTAGATAGGTAGGGAGAGAGTAGGTATGTAGGTATATAGGTAGATAGAGGGAGAGAGAGAGAGAGAAATACAGTAGGTAGGGAGGGAGAAAGAAAGAGTAGGTAGGTAGGTAGATGTTTCCAGGTGTATTTATCCATGTGCTAGAGAAGAAAATTGCTGACAACTTGTAGCACCTAAAACTTTGTTTCTGCTGGCACAGCACTTGATTAATGTAATTCTCATCCATCCCACTAACTAAACAGCTTTCCAAAAGTGGGAAAATGTTTTTGCACTCTGCAAACCTCTCCAAAATGGCCTGGTTTTTTGCAAAAAAACGGGCCCATTTCCCCCCCCCCCCAAAGGCATGAATAGCCGGGGGGGCTTGCAGAGTGCTTGCAGAGTGAGGGGGCCAAAAATGAGCAAAAATAGTCCATTTTTTTTAAAACGGGCAATTTTTGTCAAAAGAATTGCATGCATAGCCTTATGGAGGCTTATAGAGTGCCCTGGGGGCTGGTGGGGGTAAAATTGAGCAAAAAACGGCCCATTTTTTGCTCATTTGTACCCTCCCCAGGCCCCGGGAGCTCTCTGAAAGCCTCTATAAGGCTATGCATGACCATTTTAGTGAAGGGGCGGGGCTTCAGGAGGCAAAAAATGCTGTACTAGGTGTATAAGACGCACCCAGATTTTCAGCCTCTTTTTAGAAGAAAAAAGGTGCGTCTTATATTCTGAAAAATACGGTAAATGATTGAAATGAAGATAACTATACACTCCTACAAAGATCTGGGATCCATTTTCTTGTCGTTCCTTAACTATGATATCACTGCTATGATAACATGCATTTGGGATTAGCCTATCAGAAACTGCTTCTTAGGTCTCTGCCAGCAGCCAAGCTTATTTCTCTGGGCAATAAGTAGAGGTTTAGTGTGTTGAAGCAACAAATAACTGTGGCTTGGTCAGTCTTCCTGCAAACATTGGCAGAAATTCCAGGACACTTGACTTGCTATGGCTCATCTTGATTCTTAGTCTTGAACTTGGCTAGAGGCTTCCAAACAGTTGATTATCAGAGCAAATGTGCAAAGTTCCTCTTAAACCCACAGCAATTCATTGCCTTTTCTCTATTTGTCTTTTTATTGGATTATTTTGCTTTTCATTTCATAAAGGTTAGCTATTGTTTGTGTAACTGGCTTCTCACCTTGGGAATTGCACAGAGAGTCTTCTCCCATCTTGACTATATATTCTATTCTCAGGAAGAGAATATATTTCTCATTTTCAACTGGAGTTGGGGAGACTCCCACCATTTCTCTGAGCAAGAAATAGGTATGTTTCTTCCATTCCTTTTTTGTCCAGAGTTGATGAAAACCACAGTTTTAGAATTCATTCTGTTTCAGATGGGTCAGTCTTTGTGTCTTTCTCCTTGGTACCATCACCTTATCCTTATCCTTTATCCTTCTCAGTGAAATATTTATTTTCAGAGTCCAAATTATTGGCAAGTATAATTTATAGTGAGTCAGTTTGCATTTGCAATGGTATTGCAAGAAAATTAGGGAAGGAAAGTGTATGAATCAGTGGTGGGATTCAAATAATTTAAGAACCGGTTCTTTGCCCTAATAACCAACTGGGTAGGCATGGCTCAGTGGTCATGTGACTGTGTGGGCGTGGCCAACTCAACATCACTCATGTTGATGGACGTGGCCAACTCAACATTGGCATGGCCAACTCAACATCACTCATGTTGATGGATACTTCGCCTTAGCTGTTACAATCTAATCAGAGAGGCAGTTTCTGTAAGCAGGACAATAGAGATTAGACTAGAAACAACACCAAAATGTTTCCTTCCTGCCTTCCTGACAGGATTAGCCCTGTAAAGTGGAAAAAAAACAAAATGAGATTTCTTCCAACAACCGGTTCCCCGAACTGCTTAGAAAGTTAACAACAGGTTCTCCCAAATAGGTGCGAACTGGCTGAATCCCACCACTGGTATGTATGCTTATTATATGCTGCCTTCCAAGAATCTGTTGAGTCAAGTACTCCTCACTGTTCATATATCCATTGAGGTTACCATATGACTACTTATTGCTATCCCCAAACATCCAAACAAGCAGATTCAATGGAGGAGGAGTCATTGAAGGAATAACTTCAAGGGAGTCATTAAGCAAGACAATTGCAGACGATTCACTTAACAACTATGGTGGATGTGAGGTTGCAGTCACACAATATCTAACTTAATGATCATGTCACTTAGAGTTGCTAGTCAATTTGTGGTTTTTAAATGAGAACTACATGCCAGAACAACCTCTTTAAACTTAAATTGTAAATTGTTCTAAACTTGACTGTAAAAAATATAATTTCTTTAAAAGAGTTGTCAAAGTCTGGAATGCCCAACCTGATTCAGTTGTCTCAGCTACAAATTTTCACAGTTTAACTCACAAATGGACTTCCGTGGACCTTACTTCACACTTAATGTGCCCATCGTCCCTGTCATTGTATTTTTATTCTCTTATTCTTGTTCTTGTTTTTGTTTGACAAATTCCAATAAATAAATAAACTACCTGTACTGGAAGTAGAACTAAATCTTTACTGTTTGTTCCATGTTCTATATAATATCATTCCTGCCTCTTGGACACTTTATGACAGTGATGGCTAACCTATGGCACGGGTGCCACAGGTGGCACGCGGAACCATTTCTTAGGGCACACGAGGCGTTGCCCTGTCAGCTCCAGCACGCTTGTGTGCGCTGGCCAGCTGATTGAGGCCTTCTTTTGAGGCCGTTTTTCACCCTCTGGAGGCTTCAGGGAAGCTCCTGAAGCCTCTGGAGGTGAGTGGGAGGCTGTTTTCACCCTCCCCAGTCTCCTAGAAAGCCTCTGGAGCCTGGGGAGGGTGAAAAAAGCACGCCAAAAGTAGGGGGTTGTGCACATAGCATTATGGGTGTGGCATGCCCACACACGACTACCCTGCGCTCCCCCCGCTTTTGGCACGCGAGCCAAAAAAGGTTCGCCATCACTGCTTTATGATGTCACTTCCCAATTGTAAGTGAAGAAAGAATCCATACAAGAATTCATCCTGAAGTCTCAGTACAGGACATGCAGATTAGTTACAGTACCTCTAGTAACTAATTCACTAGAAGGACAAAAAGGACTTTTTCCATCCTTGCTCCACTTGAGTAGATTCTGCTATACGCTTCATGTCTTAAAGGCAAAACATTTTTTGATTCCTATAGAACTGATTCCTCAGGTCTATGGCCTGGGGCTTTTCTGTCTAAAGTGTAATTTCTTACAATTTCTTTGGTAAGCTTAGAGAAGAAGAAATGAAAGGTTGGGGTCATAGACACTCACTTCTGTTTGGATATGGGTTGTCCAAAGAGATTGTGGGTGAAGGGCATCCTGCTGGTCTGGAACAATGGAGCTTGTCAGGAGGAAACAAATATATTTTGGCTGACTTTTGAAAAAATAAAAAAACCTTTACTCATTTATTTATAGAGAACAGAAAAGGGAAAAAAAGAAAACAATACTAAAAAAACAAGTGAGAGGAAGAGTATGCTCACACGAAACAGCAACAGAAGATCTGCAGATCTGTCAGCAAAGGAAACTTGATTGGTTTTATTCTACCAAATCAAAAGTTTAATGTATGACAAAGCAGGATAATAATTATGTAAAATAGTTTGCCTTGAAGATCAGAGGTATCGATAAAGCTCATGGGATGAAGCAGAATAGCTATCTGGTACCTGGAATTAAACTTACTTTACTTGAGAATTTGGCAAATAATTATTTATTTCCCAGAACCCCAAAAAAATATATTCTTTTTGTATGAATGTATTTGATATTTTGAATGTAATTTTGTATGGAAAAAAACCCCATTCCTACAATTTATAGAAAGTGTATCATTTGTCCCTCAGATCTCCATATTGAATATTCTGGCTAGAAAGAGAATATTCAACAATACAACCAAATTAGAAAAGTGTACAGTATTCATGCTGTATACCAACTTTTTTCCCTTCTCAGTCATTTCTGTTGTATGTAGAATTCAGAGTGACCATTTGACCTTCTGAGATCTGGTCCTGAATGTCACTGCATCACTACATTAAACAAACAGCTTCCTGCTATCAGAATAGCAAAACTAGACCTCTGATATTTTTCTTTATCTAATCATCTTCAAAGGTCATTCTCAGAATATAAGTAGTTCAGCTAGAAATAAATACATTTTCTTCACTGAATGAAGAAAAGGGATTTGGTGATTTCATGATACTTACTTTGATGATCCTTGACTATTCTAGGGTTCATTATTAATAACAAACAAAATGTTTTAATTAAACATAAAATGGAATGCTTGAAAATGTTGCTGAAATTATTTAAATGTCCTTAGAATTCTTAAACTTCTTCAATACATATACCAAGTTGTTTGAAGCAGGATCACACAGATTCCCTCCCCCACCACCCAGTATATTACAAAAGTTATAAACTAAAGGTATTCCAGGTTCAGATAAAGCACAATTGAAATAAATACCGTATTTTTCAGAGTATAAAACACACCTTTTTTCCTCTAAAAAGAGGCTGAAAATCAGGCTGCGTCTTATACATCGAATACAGCATTTTTTGCCTCCTGAAACCCCACCCCATTCACCAAAATGGCTGTGCCTAGCCTTATGGAGGCTTCCAGAGAGCTCCTGGGGGTGGGGAGGGCAGAAATTAGCCTAAATCAGGTGTTTTTGCCCCCCCCCAGCCCCCAGCAGCACTCTATAAGCCTCCATAGAGCTATGCATTCAATTTATTTGACACAAAAATGGCCTGTTTTCACGATAAATGGGCGGGTTTTTGCTCATTTTTCATCCCCCCAATCCCCCAGGAGCACTCTGCAAGGCCCCCCCCCCCCCCCAAGGCTAGTCATGCTTTTTATTTGAAGAAAAACAGCCACATTTGTGCAGAGAAAGAGCAGTTTGGGGGAGGTATGCAAAGTGCAAAAAAACCTCTTTTTTTCCCTTTCAGAAGGCTGTTTAGTTACTTGGCAACTTTAAGACTTTGGACTTCAACTCCCAGAATTCTCCAGCCAACATAGCTTGTGGACATAGCTGGCTGGAGAATTCTGGGAATTGAAGTCCACAAGTCTTAAAGTTGCCATGTTTGGGAACCCCTGAGTTAGAACACTTTCGGAAAGCTCTTTTGGAAGGCTCTTTAATGGTTTCGTGCCAGGAGAAACAAAGTTTTAAGGTTTGTCAGCGATTTCCTTCTCCAGGACATGGATAAATACACCTGGAAACATCAATCTACCTACATGCCCTCTCTCTCTCCCTCCCTCCCTCCCTACTGTATTTCTCTATTTCTGTCTCTCTATCCTTCTATCTACCTATCTACACACACACTCTCTCTCCCTACCTACCTACTGTATTTCTCTCTCACTCTCTCTCTATTTCTCTCTATCCTTCTACCTACCTACCTACCCACACACACACTCTCTCCCTACCTACCTACTGTATTTCTCTCTCTCTCTTTCTATTTCTCTCTGTATCCTTCTACCTACCTATCTATCTACACACACTCTCTCTCTCTCTTTCTCTCTCTACCTACCTAGTGTATTTCTCTCTCTTTTTTCTCTATCTTTCTATCCCTTTATCTACCTCCTACTCTCTCTCTCTCTCTCTCTCTCTCTCTCTCTCTCTCTCTCCCTACCTACCTACCTACCTACCTACCTACCTACCTACCTACCTACCTACTGTATTTCTCTTTCTTTCTCTCCCTTTCTCTCCCTCTATCTATCTACCTACTTACTTTTTTTGGTAATTTGCCTCTTCAAAACCTTGGTGCGTCTTATACTCCGGTGTGTCTTATACTCCGAAAAATACGGTAGACTGAAGATAAGGGTAAGACAGTCAATATCAGTATAAGGCAGACCCACATGATCATTTTTTTCTCTTATTGCTCTATGTATTTAACTGAAAGCAAACTACAAGTTCAGCATTTGATGCTTTATATTTCAAATACTTTTATACATATTTTATCTCTAAATAAGATGGTATCTGAAATTTTTCTGTAAGGCTGGAAAGAGGTTTGTTATGCTCTGCCATCTGTCACCCAATCCAATCAAGTGCTTTTTCTGCCAGATCACATTATCATTCATGCAAAATACATTTCTATAATCATTGTTACATTATTCATATCCCACTTTCAGACTTTGGACAGATTACCCTAGTCAACATTAAATCCTACCTTTGATTTTGGGAATATATATGAAACAGTCCAACATGGCTTGTTATGTCAGTCACCTGATACAATTAACTCACTATGATTCTGGCATATGTAATGTGGGCATATAATTTTAGATTGATACTTAAAATAATAAAATTTAACAGACTAATAAAAATAGAAATAAGGGTGTGTTTGTGTGTGCCTTTGCGTATATATTTGAATACGTTTATAGAAGCAAATGAAAAAAAAACTAAGTTTATTTATTGAATTTATTGTAGTGTGTGTGTATCTAACCAAAGTTCTTGTGCACATAATCTTTAACTAGGTGAAAAAGTGCAACAAAGGGCATTTTTTTTTAAATTCAGGTGTTCAGATGGCTCATTTGCAGAATGCATCCAAAATTCAAGGGCAATGACTTGTGTTGGATTAAAATTTGGCAAATTAGTGGTATGCTGAGTGATATTTTGCTACCTAAAAGTTCATTAGACCTCCAGTGGCTGAGTAAACTGTGGCTATGTTCATCTGATCAAGGTTTAAAAAGTTCATTTGTTTTCTCTGGTAATCTTTAAAGGATTTTGCTGATCATGACTGAAATGAAAGGGGACAGAAGGAATTTGTTGTGTTTTAAGACAAGGTGATAATTTACTAAAATAATTTATATTTGAAAAGACCATTTCTTTATATGGTTTTCTTTTTCTTTACTGTATTCTGACTTTATTCTTTGCTGTACTTTCTATTTTTTAATCTGTTGTTTATTTATTTTGTATTACTTTTTTATTGTTAATTGTAATCTTTAATAAAATTATGAAAAATGCATGTGTCCCTGTACATGTATGAAATCAACCCTTTAAAATCTTGCAACTGTCACTGCAGAAGTGTAACAACAAAATATTTTTGCTGCTTTATACTAACTTCTAGGTTTCACCTGTTCAATTTGAAGGTGTTATTGAGCAACAAGAAAGTGGAATTCACACTTCAGCTGCTACTTCAGTTTAATTCATTTGCTTGAGTGAATAGAATAGTCAGAAAGTGGGATATTTGTGTGAACAGCAAAAGCAGTTTGTTATTTGTGACAGTGTTCTTTTCTTTTTTGAAAGAATGTTGAAATTATCCAATCAAACCTCTTCATATTTTGAAAAATAAGAAATGTTTTTATTTTGCGGAACTGTTTATCTGCTATGTAGTCACTTTGTCAGCTCCAAGTGTATTATGATGATCTTCAATGACACTCACACCTCAGAAATATTCATTGCAACACTACAATGATCTCTTCTGCTCATATTAGATGACAATTATAATCTCAAGTGAATGCATTAGTAAGTATCACACTTCTCTTTCAGTGAGGCACATGTTCTGCCGAAAGCTACATGCTATTCATGATTATTTTAGTTTCTAAAAGATGGGGTTCTACTTTTTTCAATTCCTTCCAATCCAAAGATGTTAAACTGTAAGGTTTTCCTGGTAATAATGGGATCTCACCATCCTTCCATCCTTCATCTTTTAAAGTTTTACATTAAAAGCATATTTAATGCCATATCTAATCTGTGTTTCCTTAGACCAGTGTTTCTCAACCTTGGCGACTTTAAGTCCTGTGGACTTCAACTCCCAGAATTCCCCCAGCCAGCTGTGCTGGCTGGGGGATTCTGGGAGTTGAAGTCCACAGGACTTAAAGTCGCCAAGGTTGAGAAACACTGCCTAGACCAAGACCTGCAAACAATTAAAATCTTGTACTCATTTCAAGAATAACTTTGGGTTTTTTTTGCATCTTCTAGTCTGGCAGGACAGGATTAATTTCTGTTTAGCTAGCTTATGGGTAAATTTGGCAACCCTGGTCTTGCTGGTCAAAGTAGGCGCAGGACGTTCCCTTCATAAGGAAGTGTTCAGGGATTACTGCTTACTTCCCCTTTTCTATCTTGTCACTTCCTGTCGTACAAGCATTGATGAGAGAAGGGAAATGAGGCCATTCCAGCCTCCATCTTCCATCCAGAGAAACTACTCACAATTTTTCAGCTACATTCTTGATTCATCTGGGGGTATTGCAGGTGAGCAAAGTATCCTTACACACCTTTAGGCAGTTTAGGCCTGGGGGGATGCTGGTCTGGGTGGGGATGTAGGTTATAGTTTTGGCCTAGATAGTAAGTAGTTATAGTAGTTATGTTATACTTAGGAGAACATGGTCTCTTTTATGGAGCATGGCTACTAGCTGTTATTTGTCCTGCAATTATATACAATTGCTTATCATTAATCCCATTGGAACTGAAGTGTACCTAACATAGATACCAAATGGGTAAATGCTGTGTGAATGAGGATTTTAAAGTATTTTTAAAAAATCGTCATTGATATATATACTACCTGTTGGAAATGTATGGAAACAACACAAATTAAAATGTTTAGCTCTGTCTTTGAAATGCTATCATACCACCTTTTTATTCACTTGGGCATTTGAAAGTACTGTACTGAAATGTATAATTTATATTGCAATTTTCATGTTAATATTATTCTAGATTTGTTTGTTTGTTTATAATAAATTTAATGAACTGTCTTGTGGTATAGTGTTTTTTCATCTCCGTACCCTACTTGTGTCTTAGGTGAAGAATAAGATGAAAACAGTTGCAATCAATAAGACATTTTAAAAGCTTGGCAGAGATTTTGTTTGTTCATTCGTTTTACTAGATGGCAGGCATTTATAAATAATATCCCACAATTGCACTTTGAAATGATCTACTCTATCATCTTATGAAGACTTACAGAGATTGTGTGAGATATGTTCATGGCAACTATAGTAATATTCCACTTTAAAATAAACACAAAATGTGGGACATAAACTAAAAAGAATAACTTCCATGTCTTGTCTTTAATAAAAGTTCTGCAAATGCCGGTCCAACGAGAATTCTCGGCCCTATTTTTCTTTCTCTTACTTCTATACTTAGAGTGTATAGTTTGGTGATACAACTCTTGACCAGAGTAGCAATTTCAGAATGTGTCCTTTGTGTCTTTCCCTTTGCAATTGTACCTCTCAGGAATTGAAGCTATTGTGCTAGGTTCTCCAAAAATAATTGGTTAAATGTCAGATGCTGAAATCATGCTATTAAGCTGAACATCTATCTTCTTCTTTCTACAGTCTTTGCTCTTGGTTTTATTAGATGCCAGCCCACACTTTGGAAATAATTTCAGGGTACTTGTCTCTTCTTTTTCCATTTAACAAATGTACCTTCCATCCATCAGAGTTTGTCTACAAAAGCTTCTTAAATTCAGAGAGCTCTTCCTTTACTGTTTTTATTTGTTTGGTGTTGAAAAAAAATACTTTATTTTCTTTGGAAGTGGAAGCGCTCAATCTGATTATTAGGATTTATGAAAAACGAAACAATAGCTAAGAAGTAAACCAGGGATCTCAAAATCAGCAAACTTATTATCTGCCTAAGGGAACAGTCCAGGCTCTCAGCTGCAATTGAAATTTATGAGAATATATAGATTTAACTATTGATTTGAAAATTCAATTCAACTTTTTCTCTGTCTCCCACTTCACCCTTCCAGCTTCTCACTCTTGTTTGAAACTATATGTCTTGCGGGTTTTACAACAAACTTCTTTTATAATTTTCTATGGCCACAAAATATTTGATAAACAAATAATCAGATTCTAATTGAAAGAATTATCTTGCATATGTGATGTGTGAAGGAGTGGCAAAAGATAAACATCAAGCAATGCTGTTTATTTCTCTTCATTAAACCCATTAATTGTAAGTCAATGCAAATTATTTTATTTTATTGCTATTATTTTAATAGCATTAATAAACATTGAGTTTAGAGATTTTGAAAAAAAATGTATGTTTCAGAGATGTATACTAGAATTTTGAATCTTGATGTTTCTTTTTTATCATTGGTGCAAAATGTGCTAATTCGGTATGATTTTAAATATTTATCATATTTACACAGATGTAGAAAAGTTAACAGTTGAACCTGGTTAAACACCAATCTTTTTATCTACAATTGCTGTCATCAGATGTAGTTTCTTTGAAGGTAGCTACATTTTATTATACTGTCCACAAAATTAAGCAGACTTTGCCCATCCATCACTAATTGTAATATATTATCACCTTTTTTATTATTATTTTTTAATGCTGCTTATTTGTAATGCTGATCAGTGACCATAATAAAAATTATTAGCATTATTTATCATTTGGTTTTAATTGCAAACATCTGAACTTCAAGAAATGCCATGAATAAAATAATGATCTAAAAGTATTTATTCTCTCTGTCTTTATGAACAAAAAATGAGCAATAGAAATTTGTGGGCTTCCTTGGTTTCTAGTAATCCCAAAATGAGTAATCATAATATGTGGTCATCTTGAAGATGTTATAATTCTGCAAGTGTTTGATTGGATAACTGGCAACATGATGTAAAGCGTCATCTTTGTTATCTGAAAATAAATAAATGCTTTTAAAAGTTACTAAAGCAGAAGAATTACAAATATTAAAATTAAAACATTTCATGGATTGGATTGTTCTGATCAAATATAAAGCCTAAAAATCAGATTATTTTTTGTACAATATGTGCTTGTCTTTAGAACTATGGACTTGCATCCTCCACGTAATTCACACAGCTAAATCTGGAGCTCTCAGTTATTCCAATGGTTGTGAACTTTGTGGATGCCAGTGGGAATTTAATTCCACAACAGCAGTGGTGGTTTTGAGGGCTGTTTGTCCAGTGGGGCATGTCACATTTTCTGCCTCAGCTATCTGTATAAATCTGTCAGAGAAAGGCATCCCAATTGAAACAGGTAAAGTTCGCACACTTCTATGAATGAGTGATTTGCTACTCAAAGAGCTGGCGGATTTTTATTTTATTTTTTTATTTAGCTGTTGGCAACTCTTCTGGTCTGGAATCATTCTTTCACAGATGGATTTATCCATATTTGAAGCTGAGTATTTTTATTCATGCAGGGTAAACTCTAAAGAAATAAAGCACAGAGAAAAATTGATATGTATAAAAGTACATTGATTTCATTTTTTTAAAAAAATATATAATGTAAGCCAGATTTATGTTTTCAGTTTTGTTTTCAGTGCCATTATATGCATTTGTACGTTTGAACAATCAGGCTGTCAGGCTTGGAAGCCATCTTTGTATTGGGCCTTTAAGCCTGCCACATATTCAAACACATTCTACTGCGGGGAACTGGGAGGAGAGATGGCATGGAGCATGAGAGGCATGTAGCCAAAATAACATTCCTTCTCAGAGACTCAATGTCATCTTCTCCTGCACCTGGACTGACATGACTGGAATGAATCTTCCTTCATGACAGTGACGGATTGGGCCATGTGATGGACATGTGGGTGCTGGGGAAGGGTCCTGAACTTTCAACTGGGTGGGGGAAAACCTGGAAGCTTTCAAATTCAGGTTTTCCCAGATGTCCCAGCATGGTCTCTCTAATAAATTGGAACTTTGGTCTCAGAGTCTTATTTGATTGAGAATGCTGTCTGGAACCCTGACATTAACCCGAATCTGAAAGCTTCCAGGTTTCAATCCATTTTTATCAATCAAATAAATTTTATTATTGGAATTTCAGTTCTTTCTGAAAGACATGAAATCATATGGTTTAGGCTTCCTTTTTGCCTAAGCCTAAAGAAAATAACAGTGGTACCTCAGGGCTCATTGTTAATTGGTTCCGGGAGGCATGATGAGCGTGAGCTGCACTGGCTGCCTGTGGTCTTTTGGATGCGCTTCAAAGTGTTGATCACCATCTTTAAAGCGCTCCATGGCACAGGACCTAGTTATTTGCGGGATCGTATCCTGCCCCATACATTCCTTTGGCCGATTCGCTCCCACAGAGAGGGACTTCTCCGGGTGCCATCCACTAGGTAATGCCAGCGGGCGATGCCCAGGGGAAGGGCCTTCTCTGTGATGGGCCCGACCCTCTGGAACGACCTGCCCCCCGATATTAGAACTACCACGGACCTCCGCTCCTTCCGCCAAAAAGTCAAAACTTATCTGTTCCATCAGGCCAGCTTGGCCTAATTTATGCTCCTCGCCCCAGTTTGTAATTTAAATTGTTTATTTGGTTTTAATGGGATACAAGTTTTAATGTTTACAAATTTTAGTACAGGGTTATTTAATTCGGTTTTAATTATGTATGTATTGTTATGTTTTTAGATGTTTTTTAATTTTTCCTGTACACCGCCCCGAGTCCCTTCGGGGAGAGGGGGTGGTCTATAAATTTAATAAATTATTATTATTAATTATTGTTATTATGAGTACCAAAAACAATGTTTAACAAACATTTTTTTTCTTAGAAGGAATAATATAGTGAGCCGCAAGGCAGCCAACACTGAGAAGTTTTAGCTTGTGGGTTGAGTACAAACAAACAATGACAACAGGGAAAAACTTCCACATCAAATGTGAAAGTGCCAAATGTGATGAGCTTCAAAGCAATTGAGTACCAAGGTACCCCTGTATATTAGAGTAAGTAAATAAAAAGTATTTACGAATAGTGTCTAAATAAATGTATTCAAAGACTATGACAACATGTTTATATAAAGCATGTTTTTTTTCTGTATTATCACATTTTTCTGTATTTGTATGACATGATAAACCATAATGCAACTATAATAGAATGTACCAATAGAAGAGAATATTTGTAGCTGTGGAGTCTTTGGTGCTTTGTGATCTTAGCTGTTTTCTTGCAAATCTTTCATTTCCAAACTAGGTAATATCATCAGTGATATTGTTGTTACTTAATTTGGTAATGAAACATCTGCAAGAAAACAACAAAGTTCAGAAAGCACAAAAGAACCCTATATGGACTGTAACACACAAAAGCCTAAAATGTGATTTGTATAAACTGATAATCATGAATTAACCCAAAACCTGTTCATAATAAATTAGGATTCTGTCCTAATAATTATTTAGTATATCTATAAAGATTAAATAAAATGCAAAACCATCTCCAAGGCCATTTTCATTGTCAGTTTCTATAGCAACAAGTTTAGAGTTACCATTGTTTCAAAATCCCAACAAGGATCCCGTTCTATTTAACCAATACTTATAGCCTTATTCCCAATCTTTCTTTTTTATTTGATGAAGGTGCCTTATTTCCTTTCCTTTTATTCTCAAGTCATTACAGTTCACAGAAAATCACACTTCAGCAGCGGTATTGAGAAATGTAGCTCAAAGATGCCAGAGGTTCCTTTAGATCTGATATTGGTGTGATGATTTTCTTGCCCTTTTTAAAAGTTGTCATTACGATGCCCAATCTAAACTTTAAAAGAACAGCATATAAAGAGGCAAGTCCAGCCTAATTATCAATAGAATCATGATTTTATTGATTTTTTAATTCTTAAAGTTGACTCTTTTCCTAATTCACTGACTGTCACTTGGGCTGGGGCAGGGCATATTAATATCTTGTTCCTTTTATTTTTCAATGAACAACATATCCATTATATTTGACATTTATACGGTAATTCAGGATAGATAAGCTGCTAAAATAGCAAAAGGAATGTTGAGCCAGACTGTTTTGTTTCTAGCAGCATACATAATTGGAATATGATTTAACAAGGTTTTAACAGATTTTAGCACAAGGATTAATAATTGATAGTTATAATAATAGGTAATTACCTTGTAATATACCCAGATTATCACAACTCCGATTAGCTGAAAATAAATTCATACGTGTTTGTTGATCTTATAAAGATCTACCCAAATTTGGAAAGGAGCAGAAGAATTTGGTGCAAGCAACAAAGTGACAGTATAAGGACAAGGGGAAAGCAAAATCCTTAACCAAGTAAAGGTATGCTAATTTAAAGTAATGGCCAACTCTTAAGGAGCAATCAAAGGCAGAGCAGTAATTGTTCTCTGGCAGATTTTTCTAATCAGATGAAGTGAGTCAGTGGTGGGTTTCAAATTTTTTTAGAACCTACTCTGTAGGTGTGGCCTATTTTGTGGGCGTGGCTTGGCAGTCAGTGACAGGGTGGGAGTGGCCACCTTTTAAAATGTGGTGAAACTCATTTAACAATGCTCTTTCTTAGCAACCAAAATTTTGGACTCAATTGTGGTGATAAATTCTTTCTTTCTTTCTTTCTTTCTTTCTTTCTTTCTTTCTTTCTTTCTTTCTTTCTTTCTTTCTTTCTTTCTTTTTTTCTTTCTTTCTTTCTTTCTTTATTTCTTTCCTTTCTTTCTTTCTTTCTTTCTTTCTTTCTTTCTTTCTTCCTTCCTTCCTTCCTTTCTTCCTTTCCTTTCCTTCTTGTTGGGTCACCTGCAGTGGCAGGGCAGACTTACTTCCAGGTCCGCTGGTGGAACCTCCTCTCACCGGTTCTCTAAATTTCACCAACCGGCTCTCGCGAGTAGGTGCAAGCCTGCAGAAACCCACCGCTGAAGTGAGTCAATCTGAAGGAACAAGAAACGTCACCCAAGTCTTTAGCTTTGAAACTGGAAGGAGCTGAGACACTTGTGTAGAAGGGTATGTGAGTTGTCCACGTCCCCTTTTAATTGCAATATGCTACCCCCACAGAATGACATCAAAATTCTTAAAATAGTTTATGATTCAAAAAGTCATTTTGTACAAAGGCTCAAGGAACTAAATATCAGGAAGAATAAAAATATTTTGAAACTACGTGTATAATTAGCTTTAACAAAATTACCTTTGTTAAAATGACAAAAGATATTAAATTTCCAGGTTTCATATGAGGCTATGGACTTTTGTGATGCATTGAATTCAGAAAACCTCTGTCAAATTGATAGGTTTGCTTGAAAATAACTCATGAGGAAGATGCTCTCTAGTAATTCTCCACTGATTGTCTCTGATCTCTCTAGGACAGTGGTGGCTAACCTTTTTTGGCTCACATGCCAAAAATGGGAGGAGCGCAGGGGAGTCGTCCATGGGCGTGCCACACCCATAATGCTATGTGCGCGACCCCCTGCTTTTGGCATGCTTTTTTCACCCTTCCCAGGCTCCAGAGGCTTTCTAGGACCCTGGGGAGGGTGAAAACAGCCTTCCCCCCACCTCCAGAGGCTTCATGAGCTTCTCTGAAGCCTCCAGAGGGAATAAAACAGCCTCAAAAGAAGGCCTAAATCAGCTGGCCAGCGCACACAAGCACGCTGGGGCTGACAGGGCAACGCCTTGCGTGCCCTCAGAAATGGTTCCCCGTGCCACCTGTGGCACCCGTGCCATAGGTTCGCCATCACTGCCCTAGGAGTTGTAATCCACAATTGAAAAATGTCACCATATGTGTCAAGTCAATGGTGTTGCTGCTCCAAAGCATTTCTCGTTTCCAGTCATATTCAGAGCTAAAATCAATCACTTGGTAAATCTGTAATAGTACAGTTTAACATTTCCTCCTATTTTTAAATTGTATGGATAATGAAAATACCCATGCCTTTTTAAAGCATACACTTGTACCTCTTGAATAGTAGCCTTGAGTGTTTACACATAACAGCACATCAATCCAACCTTTTTCCTTTCTTCTGCTCAGTCATATCCAATTCTCAGAAAATGCCTGGAGATGTCCTACAGTTTATTTTGCAAGGTTTTTTCCAAAGTGGTTTGCCATTGCCTCCTTCCTGGGGTTGAGAAAAAACAACTGGCACAAGGCCACCCATCTGGCTTTATGCCTTAGGCAGGACTTTTAAACACTAGACCAAACTGTCACTCAGTCTTTCGAAAATATCTATCTTAGGGTGACACTCATAACTGAAATAGGCATCTCAAGTATTGAATGTTTGGAAAAAATAATATGCTTAATAGGTTCCCAGGTGCTTAAGAACAGTTTGTTCAATCCATTTATTCTGGCAGCAGGCAAAGCAGTTAACTCAGATCAGGATTTCTTATGGTAGAATAAGTTATAATTTGCAATGAATAACCATTTCATAAAACTGTTTTCACTCATTCTGTTTCAGCTCCAGCTCCACGGCTTCTATGGTTTTTGCTTGAGAGAGAAACAAAATGGATGCTGGGCTAGGATTGAGCAATAAATAAATAAAATGTTGTGGCATTTTATATGGCATGACTATTAGTCTCTGTTTCTGATTGTAATATGTTAGTGAGTAGGGAACTTGTGCTTTCCAGGATTCATTTATAATGATCCACTTTATAAGGCCTTGGGAAGGCCACACTTGGAATACTGCATACAGTTTTGGTCGCCACGATGTAGAAAAGACATGGATACTCTGGAAAGAGTGCAGAGAAGAGCAACCAAGATGATTAGGGGACTGGAGGCTAAAACATATGAAGAACGGTTGCAGGAACTGGGTATGTCTAGTTTGATGAAGAGAAGGACCAGGGGAGACATGATAGCAGTGTTCCGGTATCTCAGAGGGTGCCACAAAGAAGAGGGAGTCAAACTATTCTCCAAGGCACCTGGAGGCAGGACAAGAAGCAATGGGTGGAAACTAATCAAGGAGAGAAGCAACTTAGAACTAAGGAGAAATTTCCTGACAGTTAGAACAATTAACCGCTGGAACAGCTTGCCTCCAGAAGTTGTGAATGCCCCAACCCTGGAAGTCTTTAAGAATATTTTAGATAGCCATTTGTCTGAAATGGTATAAGGTTCCTGCCTATGCAGGGGGTTGGACTAGAAGACCTACAAGGTCCCTCCCAACTCTGCTATTGTATTATTGTATTATTGTATTTGTGATTCTGAAATAGTTAAACCTCTTAAAATACCTCGGAACTTCATGAATATTCTGTGCAAAGTGAAAATGCTAGTCTTATTAAAATAATTGGCGTTGTACTATTTTTAAGCCCTAGCAAATATTTTACATTTTCTGTCTTAGATACCTGGTCTCTTGCAAACAGTTCTTGATTGTCAGCATTAAAGAAGTAGCATTTCTTTCTTACACTGTTTTCAGAGTATAGTAGAGAACAGCATAAACAAAAGAAGCAAAAAACCATAACCCAATTGACTGCTTCACTGTGATTCTTGCGATAGAAACAATAACCTTGAAGCATGCAAAATAATTTAAAATTAGGGCTTAAAAGGTTGTGTCCAGTTTCGTTGAGAATTCACAAAGTTGAAGTACACTCTGAATTTTGAGTACAGGTAGTCTTCAACTTACAACAGTTCATTTAGTGTCCATTCAAAAGTACAACAGCACTGAAAAAAGCGACTTATGACCATTTTCACACTTAGAACTGTTCCACCATCCCTTAGTTACTATTATTATTATTATTATTATTATTATTTACACTTATATACCGCCCTATCTCCCAAAAGGGACTCAGGGCGGTGCACAGAGGAATAAAAAGTAGTAAAACACAATGACAATATAAAAATTAAAAATAGATTAAATACTAGATCTGTGCTAAAAACTTATGGTTAAAAGCAAATAAAAATTATAAAATTGTTATAAAATTAGGACTATATTGTTAAAAACTATGCTAGTTCAGCTGCATGAAATTGATATGTTTTTAAGGTTCGGCGGAAGAGGAATAGGTCTGTGATGGTATGAAGGTCGGGGGGCAGGTCGTTCCAGAGGGCAGGGCCTGCCACAGAGAGGCAAATAGTCATGTGATCAAAATTCAGACACTTGGCAACTGGGTCATATGTGCGATGGTTGCACTGTCTTGGGATCACCTTTTGTGACCTTCTGACAAGCAAAGTCAATGAGGAAACCAGATTCACTGAACAGCCACATCGCTAACTTAACAATTGCAATGATTTATGTAACTACATGGGGCTTCCCTTGAGGTGCACTCGAAAGCTACAGCTAGTCCAGAATGCGGCCGCGCGGGTGATTATGCGAGCCTCCAGGTACTCCCACAAAACACCTCTCCTGCGTGAGCTGCACTGGCTGCCTGTGGCCTTTCGGGTACGCTTCAAGGTTTTGACGACCATCTTCAAAGCGCTCCATGGCTCGGGGCCTAGTTATATGCGAGACCATCTTCTGCCCCATACATCCCTTCGTCCGATCCGCTCCCACAGAGTCTCAGGGTGCCGTCGGCCAGGCAATGCCGGTTGGCAACATCCGGGGGAAGGGCCTTCTCTGTGGCGGGCCCTACCCTCTGGAACGACTTACCCTCCGAACTACGCACCATCTCAGACCTCCGCCTCTTCCACCAGCGTCTTAAGATACACCTTTTCCAACAAGCCGGCCTAGCATAACCTCCCGTTTTGACTGTTTTTAGATAGATTTTAATTTGGGGAATTTTATACTATTTTAGCACAGGGTATGATTTAATTGCTTTTTAAAATTTTGTACTTTTGTGATATTTGTTATGTTTTTAAATTTCCTGTGCACCGCCCTGGGTCCTTTTTGGAGAAGGTGCGGGGTATAAATTTGAATTTAAAAAAAACAACTGTGGCAAGAAAGGTTGTAAAGCTTACTTAACAAATGTTTCATTTAGCAACATTTTCATTTTGGGTTCAATTGTACTTGTTATTCAAGGACTACCTGTATTTGCATTCCTACAATTTGTACATTCACAACTTCTGGAGGCAAGCTGTTCCACTGATTAATTGTCCTAACTGTCAGGAAATTTCTCCTCAGCTCTAAGTTGCTTATCTCAAGGAGAGAAGCAACCAACACTGCAAGTCTTCAAGAAGATGTTGGATAGCCATTTGTCTGAAATGGTATAGGGTTTCCTGCCTAGGCAGGGAGTTGGACTAGATGACCTCCAAGATCCCTTCCAACTCTGCTATTGTATAAAGTGTACATCATAATAGCTTGCAGGAGTAGAATTGGGAGGGAGTCAAAAATAGTTAAGATAATGATCATAACCATGCCATTGAAGTCTCACACATATACATAGAGAGAGAGAGAGAGAGGAGACAGACAGACAGACATATGGAGGGAGAGATTTTTAACATTGGGGCTTTGCATGGTCATGGTGCCATTTTATTTTATTTTATACTTCGTTGAAGATACCTTCGGCTGCTTGATTATTCATAATGAAAGTTTATAGAGAGTAAGATTCTCCAGGAATTCTTAAGTTGGAGGAAGATGAAAGTTATAAAGCATCAACTATATCTCCAAATATTTGTTGAAGTTTAAATTTGTTTATTTTTTTTAAAGCCTTATTGAAAAAAATAGCATTCTTATGTTTTTCTTCCACAAAATATGGCATTAATCTAAATTCAAGAGTACAGCTTTCGTGCTGTGACATTTTTTCCCAAGAATCAGTCATCCACTTTTAGTTGAGAATCAAAGGAAATAGCAACAATATTGAATAGACAATTATGGTAATATTCCAGACACAACAAAGCAAAAAATGTAATTTTGTAACTATTTCACACTTTGATTTATGAAACCTATACTGTTTTTTAAAAAAAATGTTTGAAAGCATTAAGTCTCTCTCTCTCTCTCTCTCTCTCTCTCTCTCTCTCTCTCTCTCTCGCTCTCGCTCTGTAATCTAATCAGTTTCTTTAGCTGTAACTAGTTTTACTTTACCTTCTCAATATTATAAACATCTGTAATAGAACAAGGACCGAAAATAGCTTCTGTTATAACCCCCAAGCGTGATTGAAACAAAATGTAAGATTTATACTGACAAATGGAATGCAAGATTTATAATGTCATTTTCTTTTGTTGGGACATTTCTCATGCTGAGAAATGAGAGCCTACTTTTAAAATAGCAGTGGGTGCCTGATTCCTCCCCTACTGTAATGGATCTACCCACCTGTGAATAATTGTTCATGAGAGGGAGGGACTGTGTAATAAATCAGCTATTCTCCTGAGTCAGTTGTATTAAAGTCTCTGTGTTGTAATGAGTACAATCGAGAGCAAAAGTAGAAGGGAAATTTCAGCCAGCCACTAACAATTTTCTCTGCACAATCTTTGCAAACAAGGGAGATAGAAATGTCCCCTGATTGTGGACTTTAATGGGTTAGCAGAGCTGAAGTGCTTCATGCAGTATGCCACCTGAACCGCCATTAGGTTGATATCGTGAGTTGTCGGTGATAACAAGAGGCCAGAGAGAATATGTTAATAAATATTGCCTAGACTGGGTACATTTGAAATAGATTCATTGAGGCTAATCGCTTGTAAGAGTTTCAAATTACAATCTTTGAACAAAGAAGATCAATTTCAATTTAAAACAAAACATTAAGGAGATGAAGTCAGAGCCAAGAACTGACATTCGCATTCTGAATCAAACATTCAACACCATGAATTTGCTTAACTCAAAATTACTGTTTAACTTTCCTTTCTTTAATGCCAGGTTATTAACAGATGGAATTGTGTTTGCAATAAGAACAGCATGTTACATAGAGGGACAAAATATTCCATTATCTGTGCTTTTTGGTAAGCATGGTCACTGTTTGCTAAGGTTTAAATTCCTAATGCTTTACAAGACAATGTGTTATCCTGTGTTTTAGCATTGTAATGGATCAAGTTAGTTATAAATTCTTAAACCTGAATTATTATCCTGAGTAAGGGCTGAAGTCACATTACTTGATGCCTTTTCCAGCCTTTTCATTGTGCTTGTCTCCAACCTTTGCAACTTTAAGTCTGAAGGACTTCAGCTCCCAGAATTTAAGTCCTTCAGACTTAAAGTTGCAAAGGTTGGAGACCCCTGTTGTAGAGCATGCTGAACCAAAATCTCTTATTTTAGCCTAGCAAATCTGCAAAACCAGCTCTGGGTTATGAAAATCATATGAACCCAGTAATTTGATTCATTCAGTAAATCATGGCTAAGTTAACATGCATAAATGTTTTGTGTTGCTTTGCAAGTATCAGATATACATTCTAGGATTAAGGGATGCTCAGAACTGCTCGCATTGTTCTTTTCATGGTAAAATCAAAAGATGATATGTTGTTGATATCACATCACAACTTTACCTTATAAGTAAAAATTAAAACAATTGAAGAGGCGCAAACCGTTTTCTTTTTCAAAAAAATAATATGCCTCAATCCTGGAGGAAGAAAATGGGGGAACGGGAGGGGCCATGGCACCACCCACTGGTGGGAGGGAGGATGAGGATACAATATTTACAAGACTCAGATTACAAAAATGATTTCCTTTAATATACTGTAACTTTTTCTTTCGGATGTTTTGTAGAAACAATTTATTGAATGCATGAATTTTATCAAACGATACATATGTAACTCCTGCCACCTTAAATAGAAAAATAATTAATCTTTGTATGAAGCTTTGGAGGCGGCCTGCACCTCCGATATGGATGCCTCTAAAATGTTTCCTTTTATATCCTATATACCTTTTCCCTGTAAAAAATTGTTAAAACCAATAAAACTTTTTTTGCATTAAAAAAAAAACTTTACCTTATAAACATGTTATTTTGACCAAGGGAAATCAAAGTGAAATGATGGATGTGATATACTAGATATACATACGAGTGATCCAAATATTGGAATTCATAATTATTCACCAACACACTTTTATACTAGTAATATTTGTAATATTCCATTAAAGATTTTATTATTAAAGTAAGATAAAGGAAATTAAGAAAATACTTAAGGTATTTTGTGCATGATCTGCTTTTCTTCTTTTTGAATAATTAAGTATTATAGTTGTTAAAATAAAAGCTAAAACAAACTACAAAACTAATGGGAATAGAAAACAAAAGTAAAAAAAAATGCAGACCAGACTCCTTTAGATTATTCATAGTTATTATTTATAAACAATTGAAGAGCTACATGCTTCATTTATAAATGTATGGCCTTTCCATAAAAAGATAACCTGAGGCTTTATCTTGAGTGTTTGGGGACCCATAGAGGCTCTTAGGAATAATATCACTAATGTACCTTCTCATAAATCAGTGCTTCATAACTCGGGATTGGTCATGCCCATTGTAATATCTATATTGTGTGCAGGCATGGACCCATAGCAACCATATTCTTTGACCAAATATGACATGCTCTCAAAATGTCAAATGTGTCCATGACTCACAAAGTTGGGGATATGTCACATATTAAGGTTATGAGCAAAGTAATTTATCAAATCTCTTGGCAGTGCTTTGGATTTTATTTGGAAGAAATAGTTTGGAATGCACAAGATTATATAACATCCATGCTGAGTATGCAATTTATGAAAGTAGCTGTTTTTGGGATCATGCAACTATTGAAAATAGTCACAGATTTTCACAGTCACAGGAGCAAACATTTTGTAAATTCCAGACTATAGTTGTCCTTTTGTATGCATGGAAGTATCTTTTCCAAAACAAATCAAACATATTTTATATTTCATTAAATCTAGTTTAATGAAAAGAAGGACTAGGGGAGACATGATAGCAGTGTTCCAATATCTCAGGTGTTGCCACAAAGAAGACGGAGTCAAACTATTCTCCAAAGCACCTGAGGGTAGAACAAGAAGCAATGGGTTGAAACTAATCAAGGACAGAAGCAACTTAGAACTAAGGAGAAATTTCCTGACAGTTAGAACAATTAATCAGTGGAACAGAAGTTGCTGTTTCTCGATGAGCGCTGCCTGATCCCATCCTCGTCGCCAGTGTTATGACTTTGGTCAAAGAGTGGGTCCACATCAGGTTTGCTCAAAAACATAGCTTTTATTAGCTAGGCACAGCTTACAAAGGAAGATAGGTTCAGTAAAAGAAAATGTGCGGTAGACAGGGGCTCCCGCGCTTTGACAGCTCTTTATATTTGGAGCTGTCAAAGGGGGAGCCAATCAGGCTGCAGCAAGGGCCAGGCGCGCCTCAGCCAATCAGGCGCGCCTGTCGGTTGGCCGCCTTGCTACAGCCTGTTGCCAAGGCTCCAAGAGGCAGCCTGGAAGACCTGCGGCCGGTCGTAACTCGAGACCGGTCGCAGGTCGAGGACACAACACTGAATGCCCCAACACTGCAAGTCTTTAAGAAGATGTTGGACAGCCATTTGTCTGAAATGGTATTAGGTTCCTGCCTAGGCAGGGAGTGTGACTAGAGGACCTCCAAGGTCCCTTCCAACTCTTGTTAGTGTATATTGTACAGCTCTGTTTTATGATATGTCAAACATTTCGGAAGTCTGCACTGAGGATGCTATCTTCAAATAGATTGAAATTTAGCCCTTGTGTACTCCTAAACTCCTATCTTAGGACACTAGTGATTTTTAGAATGTATCATGTATTTGGATATTCAGAAGGACGTCATATCAAATTCAATGGGAATTCTTTGCAATAAAATACATAGAATATTATATCCTGAATTCTCTAAAGGGGGTCGTGCTAGGTTAACACAATCTGGAATGCATTAAAAAATCAGAACTTTGCCAACACTGTCCTTTTAAATTTCCCCGTGTCATTTATAAGCAAAGAAATGGGATCATTTTACAGGACCTTTTTCAGAAAGAAAACTTTATATCAGTTGTTTAAACACAGAGAAAGATTTCTTTTTTTCCTCTCTCTTTTTTTTAAAACAAAGATTTTGTTATTGTCTGCTGCTATTTGTACAAATAGCATCAGCAACATCTCTGTTGGTAACCTGGCCACCATGGTGAAGATTACTTCACTATGGTGAAGATTACTTAGGGAAAAAAAATTACAGAGTGTTCATGTTGTAAGAAAGTAGGAAAAAGAAAAATTTGGGTCACTTTTTTGCGTCCTTTTGATTTCTCCGTAGTGCAAATAGAAAAACAAGGAATACATATCTATATTATGGTACTAAACTGCAGTAATGCAAAGAAATTGACTAAGCTTAGACAAATAATATATTTTGCATACATCACATTCAGTGTATAAGATTGAACATATTAAAAGATGTACTAAGGACATCTACTCATCTATTGAATGGAAAAGTGAAAAAAAACCCCTCCTATTCTGATTTTATCAAATGCTGGGTCAAGTAATAAAAAATATTTTTTTAAAAAGTAATGTGTTGGGACTTCCTCTGAAGTCTGCCTGTTATTATTTGAGCCAATGTGGCTATTCCCTCATTTGCTAGACCTCTAAACCTGCCAGAGACCACTGTTTTGCAGTTTTCTTATCTGGACCATTTATGGGCAATCTCAAATCAAAGCTGATTTACTCGCTGTCTCCCCCTTGTACCGTGGTCGTTGGTTTCTAACCAAGCCATTTTTAAAAAAATTTATAACCCGCTCTCTCTCCCCGAAGGGACTCGAGGCGGGGCACAGGGAATTTAAAATACATATAAAACCACAGACATGGTACAATATTAAAATGAAATTAAACTAACCCTGCGCTAAAATCCCATATTAAAACTAAAAGTAAGTCGCTAAAAACCCTAAAAACAGTTGATTACCCCAGGCCGGCCAAGCAGAAATAGTGTGTTTTTAATTTTTGACAGAAGGAGCGGAGGTCCGTAGTTGTTCTAATTTCGGGGGGAAGGTCGTTCCAGAGGGTCGGGCCCGCCACAGAGAAGGCCCTTCCCCTGGGCATCGCCCGCTGGCACAGCCTAGTGGACGGCACCCGGAGAAGTCCCTCTCTGTGGGAGCGAATCGGCCGCAGGGATGTATGGGGCAGGATGCGATCCCGCAGATAGCTAGGTCCCGTGCCATGGAGCGCTTTAAAGATGATAACCAGCACCTTGAAGCGCACCCGAAAGACGACAGGCAGCCAATGCAGCTCGCTCAGGAGCGGTGTTACATGGGAAAACCTAGAGGTTCCCATAACTGCCCGCGCGGCTGCATTCTGGACAAGCTGAAGCCTTCGGGTGCACCTCAAGGGGAGCCCCATGTAGAGAGCATTGCAGTAGTCCAGTTGGGATGTCACGAGAGCATGAGTGACTGTGGAAAGGGCACCCCTTTCCAATAGGGGACGCAACTGGCGGACCAGGCGAACCTGGTAAAACGCCCTCCTGGCTACGGCCGTCATTTTCAGTTTGCCATTTCTTTCCAGGAAGTCCCAATACATTTAAATTATTAGTTGATATGATACTTACTATCTGTTACACAAATAGCTTGAGTCCACCTAACAGACTTATTTCCCTGATGCTTTACCACTCCACGATCTGAACCCAATTTAAATCATACATCACCCCCGTCATTTCATGCAACTGATGACATGAACTGTAGTCCACAAAAGTACATGACTTTTAGCAACATATATTCCTTAGAATGGGTGCTACATTTGGGTTTTTGGCTACCATGGACTATCACAGTCCTGTAGTTTCTAGAAGTGGAACTGAAAAGTCACCAAGACATTATTGCTCTCTTACATTCGAATGTTCGAAAAATGAATATCCCACAAACTGCAAAGTTTTGCAAAGCTTCAGCATTTCAGAAATATTGCTTTACAGTAGCACAACAACTGGATATAATGGATCTTAGCACAGGAAACAGCACAAGAACACAAAGGTTCAAAATCAAATTCCTAATATTTTAATGTCCCAGTTTGGAAAGTGTTCTGTGGCTAGTTTGTCTCAAATTAAATTCATGTTTCTGATTTGGTTATACTAAGAAACAAGAATAGTTTTTAAATTTTACCTATGGATGTAAATATGACAAAATGTAGATATTTGATTCATGCAGGAAAAATACCAATTACTTCCTCCCCCTTCCTGGCATTCGTTCATATCTCATTAATAACCCAACTTTTAGGTACATATCTCCAAGACTAATTTAATTTTTCTAAGCCTCTCTAGAGTCACTATTATTTTTCTGGCTGTGTGTATTACAATCACCTATGTGTAATTTATTTGTCCACATACGCAATTTAACATTTGTTAAAGCAAAGCAGAGTGAATTTTAAAGGTGCTTGTGATTAATGATATTAATATATAAAGTGCATGAGACGAAAAAAATCTACTCCTTAAAATAATTACATTCAAATTGGTTAGAAAAAGGAAATGGCACTTTAAAAAAAACACCCCAGCAAACCCTAAAATTAACCCGGTGGTTTACATATTGCAATATACAGGGCTCTATTCAGTTTTGAATTCATCTTTAATTTATATGCTTTATTTAAAGAACGTTGCTAGTGACCGGCTCTTTATCAAAGCAATGGCACTATGCATGTCTGCAGGATGGTCCCAAGACATGAAAAATGGGGAGAGTTGAGATAAAACTTGGCAGATATGCCACATTTGTTTTTATGGAAAGGCTATCAAATAATGATTCTTTTATTTATTTATTTTATTTTATTTTATTAAATTTATATAACCGCGCCTATCTCCCCGAAGGGACTCAGGGCGGTGCACAGGAGATTAAAACAGGAAATACAAAACATAGCAATAATAAATATAATTTAAATCATCCAATTAAATGATACCAAAATGTACCTAATAGACCAGGGGTCTCCAACCTTTGCAACTTTAAGTCTGAAGGACTTCAGCTCCCAGAATTCTCCAGCCAGCTTTGCTGGCTGGAGAAGTCTGGGAGCTGAAGTCCTTCAGACTTAAAGTTGCAAAGGTTGGAGACCCCTGTAATAGACGACCAGGGAAGAGCAAGGATCTGCAGTGAAAACTAAAGGCAACAGGAGCAAATCCAGAAGGAATCTTAGCTGCTAATGCAGCTATTGGTGAATAAGGATTTGCATTGTAAGAAGACACGTCAGATAGCAATGTGGAAAGTCCAAGGAATCAGCCAGGGTTAACTGGATATCAAGAAGGAGGTGACCAGATTGAAAATCAACTTCTTCGGTATCCATGAACTACACTGAATAGTAAATGGCTATTTCCAGTCTCAGGAATTCACTATCAGTTGAATCATGAGACCAGAAAAATAATGGAGTGGCATTAAACACAAGCAATAAACCTACTGAACCTTCTTGACAGTTAATTATAGCATTATGATTATCTGTTTTTGTGCCAGTCCTCTCAAAATCCCAATGGTCATAGTGTACACCCCAATAATTGATATAACAGAGATTTAAATAAAGAGTTTGTAGCTCAGCATTGTAAATGCTCTGAAGCAAGTGCCAAAAAAGATATTGTTTACATACCAGATTACTTCAATGTGACATTTGGCAGTCAAGCAGAAACAAGAATTACTGGTATCTTTGGATTTGGGGAGAGGAATGATGCAGGTGACTATTTGGTTCAATTTTTCCATGAAAATCTATGGAAAAATCATGAATACCTGATTCAAACAGCACAAAAATTGTTTATACACTTGAACCTCATCATATAAACACACCATGATCATATTGATTATGCCCCATGTAACCATCAATGGCCCAGATCAGTCATTGCTGTCAAGACATATCCAAGTCCATTGTTCAGTTGTTTGTTTAGTGATATGATTAGAAACTGTCTGACTCCTAATAATTCTGGGTGGCATACATTAAAAAAACAGAAACAGAAAAAATGAGGACTTTAATAAAAAAACATTTAGGAATTGTATTCATAATTTGCATGTGCATTTATTTCCCTATGTGAAATATTTCCATTTTCTTATATTTTATTCCCTATATTTTTGTGTGTGCTTGTGTGTTTATTTCTGAAGAATCTTGTTTCTAAAAGCCAACAATTCAAAACAACTTAATAATGATCTATGTTCTTAAAAAAGACATTTTGAGAATTTAGTGAGAGCCAGAATGATGTAGATGTTGAAATGTCAAGCTATTATTTGAACTGTGGCTGTCACCAGTCTGTTCAGACATGATGTTTTAACTTCCAGTCCTAACCCTGCTTCTTGAGTTATGGCAAAGATATATCAGGGAAAGGGAAGCTGAGGAGCTCATGTCTTTATCCGTGACCCTATGGCTTGTGTCAGTCTTACTAGTGACCAGAGGAGGAATCAATACCATAGCTGGCTCCTTTTTTCTAAGATAGACTGCATCAACACAGGGGTAGAATCAAGATCATGCAAAGTATTGATACCACTTTATAATGCCTTGATAAGATCAAACTTGGAGTACTGTATTCAGTTTTGGTTGCTATGATGAAAAAAATGTTGAGACTCTAAAACAGGACTGTCAAACTCCTGTCCCATGGACCAAATGTGTCATACACTGGCAATGCCCATGCCTGATTTAGTGAAGGGGGAAAAGTCCCAATACATCACGTGATGCCACTGCAATGACATGGGTTCAACACCCTTGGTCTAAAAAGAGTGCAGAGAAGAGCAGCAAAAATGATTAGGATACTGGAGGCTAAAACACGAAGAACTGTTGCAGGAGCTGGGATGTCTAGTTTAATAATAATAATAATAATAATAATAATAATAATAATAATTTTATTTATAACCCGCTCTTTCTCCCCGAAGGGACTCGAGGCGGGGCACAGGGAATTAAAACAATTAAAACAGACAGAATACAAAATTAAAAACAAATTAAACTGGCCCTGCGCTAAAAACCCCTATAAAACTGAAACTATCCCTAAAAAACCCTAAAACAATTTTAAAATTTAAATTACCCTAGGCCAGCCAAGCAGAAGAAGTGCGTTTTTAGTTTCTGTCGGAAGGAGTGAAGGTCCGTGGTTGTTCTGATTTCGGGGGGGAGGTCGTTCCAGAGGGTCGGGCCCGCCACAGAGAAGGCCCTTCCCCTGGGCGTCGCCCGCTGGCATAGCCTAGTGGACGGCACCCGGAGAAGTCCCTCTCTGTGGGAGCGGATCGGCCGCAGGGATGTATGGGGCAGGATGCGATCCCGCAGTTTAATGAAAAGAAGGACTAGGGGAGACATGATAGAAGTTTTAATATCTCAGGGGCTGCAACAAAGAAGAGGGAGTCAAGCTATTCTCCAAAGCACTTAAAGGAAGGACAAGGAGCAATGAATGAGAACTAATCAAGGAGAGAAGTAACCTAAAACTAAGTGAGAAATTTCCTGACAGAACAATTAATGAGTGGAACAACTTGCTTCCAGAAGCTATGAATGCTCAAACACTGGAAGTTTTAAAGAAGCAATTGGACATCCATTTGTCTGAAATGGTACAGGGTTTTCTGCCTGAGCAGGGGGTTGGAATAGAGGAATAGAGGACCTCCAAGGTCCCTTCCGACTCTGTTATTCTGTTAGATAACAGAGTTTTGCCATTCTGTTTGTGGTGTGCTTCCCCTCCTTTTTAACTCATATGAATTAGAGAAATGCCTGCCTAAGCTTACATAAATTTTCCATTTATTAAATCCAACTCTGCTTTGGATTTCAATCCATATTCTTGTCCTTGACAGATCTGCCCTATCTATATCAATAACATTTTCTTTATTCTACTTTGTGTTTCAGAGATCCCATCTCAAGCTGGGCATATTTTCTGTACAGGTAATTTTTGAGTTATGGCCATTCATTCAGCAACTGTTCAAAATTGCAACATTGCTAAGAAGGGGGACTTCTTCAAAGTTTACAAAGCTAAGTCCACCACAGTCTCACACAGTCACATGATTACAATTTGAATATTTGAGTACCTGGCTCCTGATTACAACAACGCAGGCACTCAGGGTCATCTGATTGTCATTTGCAATCTTCCTTGCCAAAGAAGGTCATAAGTCACTCTCGTATGTCACTCCTGCTGCTTTTTCTCCTGAAAAGTCATGTTGCAGAATACGAGTTCCTTGGGTTTTCATATTGCATGGCATCTCTGGTGAAACTGAACTCTTGCCCACCAGCCTCCATGTTCTCTGTAGTGCCCCTTTGTCGTATCCCTTTTAACCCCTAGCCTCCATGCTCTTTGCCTGCAACTCTTGCTTCTTCCAGTTAATGACCTGTGCAGTCCTGAAATTATGTTTGCAATTGAGACTGCCGGTATTGTGGCTGATAAATGATGTATTTCTGTGACAATGTGCTTTATGACTACATCACTTAGGAAGTAAATTCCAGTCCCAACTGCAATTGCAAACCAAGAACTACCTATATAGTATATTTTCCTCCCTTTGAATATGGGAGTAGGAATGACTTGGTTGGTCAGGAACAGAAGGGCTATAGAAACTGTATGTTTTCCCAGTAATGAGGTACTTGATGTTGCATAGTTATTCAAGGAAACACCATGAACATGTTTGGGAGAACACTGGGACAGTTCTACAGCCACGGACAAGATCTATGGCCACCTCATACATTCAAAACAATATATTAGATTTGTTTAGAAATAAAATATGAATGCTAGCTAGACTTTGTATCTGACAATGTTTTCACTGTCATGGATTCAACAAGATTTGCATTTTACATGGCCATTTCCTCAGCTTGGTCTGCAGTAGAGTTCTTCCACATTCATAGAGCATAATACATTCCTTGAGATTCAATAACTTTCCATAATGTCATATTCTTACCATGGTTTATTGAACCAATATCTGCTGCTGAATGTAACATTTAAAAGCTGTAAGACAACTGATCATAAACTTGCCATAGGATATTTTTCAACAAAGAAAGCATTATTTTTCACTCCCTAAGTAGCATTACAAGAAATATTTCCCATGAACTATCAAACACTAGGTCCTATAAAATATGAAATGAGGTGGAATCAGAAATCATTCTTGACTTCACATGTTCTTTAAACCAATGTACAGAAATATCTTCTAGTATAGATAGGACAGGGAGGGAAAGTTTAGCATTCTCGAGATATTATTAAACACAAATTCCCATCATCACTATCAGATAACAATCTTGGTCAAGAAGGATGGGAGTTGTAATCAATAGCAGATATGGTAAAGATTCAACAATACAGTGCATTAAATATGATTTTAACTACATCCAGGACATTACTTTTAAAGAAAATGAAAAAATACTATAATGAGACTAGGGCATTTAATCTGGAGACTTAATTATTGAGTTGATTTAACAATACTTTAAAATCAAAGCTATTATTAAATTAAGGAGCAGGGATTCTTTGATAAATTCACAGTCAACAAACATGGTTAAAAAGGGGGTTAGGTTTTAAAAAGTCATGAACACTGAAATGAAGCAATCAACAAAGAAAAGTTTCGGTCTTACTGGTGTCTCAAGTAAGAAACAAGGAAAAACAAAACAAGAAGAGAAAAAGTTAGTGAATTTTCACAGCATTCAGTGATCCAAATAATTACAGCACCCTTAAATCAGCAATTATACTTACCATATTTTTTGGAGTATAAGATGTACTCTGGAGTACCAGAGTATGAGATGCACCAAGATTTTGAAGAGATAAATTTTTTAAAAAAAGTTTTTGCACTGCGCAGACCTCCCAAACCCTCTGCATGCCTAATTTTTTGTGAAAAAATGGGGCATGCAGAGGGTTTAAGAGGCCTGCAAAATGGTCCTGGGGGCTGGGGTGGGTGAAGTAAAAAAACAGCCCGTTTTTTGTGAAAACAGCCCCATTTTTTTTCCAGAAAAGTGTATGGATAGTCTTTAGAAGGCTTGTAGAGTGCTCCTGGGAGTTGGGGAGGCAAAAATGAGCAAAAAACAGCCTGTTTTTCACTCATTTGTGGCCTCCCCAGCCCCCAGGAGCACTTTGTAGACCTCCCACACCCTCTGAACATCCATTTTTGTGAAGGGGGTAGAGTTTCGGGAAGCCAAAAAGGCTGTAATCAGTGTATAAAATGCACCCAGATTTTCACCATTGGGGGGGGGGGGGAAGGTATGTCTTAAACTCCAAAAAATACAGTATAATAATAATAATAATAATAATAATAATAATAATAATAATAATAATAATAATAATAATAATAATAATAATATTTTATATACCGCGTCCTCTCCCCAGAAATCTATATTCCACAGAATTAATACATCAACCAAAATGATACTGTTTATTTAATTACAATCTCCACTCTTACATACTTTCAACACTATAATTTAACACATAAACCTAAAAAAGAAACTAGAAAGGATTGAAAAATAAATACAAAGTGTTTAAATTTAATTATGTAAAAGTGGTTATTTCTACAAGCAAAGTATTACATATATGTCTTTAGTTGTACTTTTCTGAGAATATCCTTCAAAATGGAATTTTATTGCAATGCCAATGAATACTTTTTCATGACTAACTGTAAACATTAATGGCTAGTTGAGTCAACGACAAGTAATACTGCTTCTTTAACTCTTCATTCTTCAAAGCATTATATAGTCAGCATCTTAAAATAACAGTTAAAAATTTGCTACTCTTGTATATCAAACCTGCGTTGCCTTTCAAAGAATGTCTCACCCCGCTAAAAGATATTCCCATCTTCCTTGAGGTTATCTTGCTTCCTGGTCAGCTATAAAGCAAATGTAACTTTCTAATCGTTAATATACATGTTTAAGCTGTCTTTGATCCATATTCAATATTGTGGTTTTTGTTCTTGCATGTAAGAGACCAGTGACTCACTTTTACCTGCTGGAAAGTGAAATCAAAACACAACAATAATAAGAATTGGAATGGACCTTGGAGGTCTTTTAGTCCAACCCCCTGTTCAGGTAGGAAAGCCTAAATCATTTCAGATAAATGATTGTCCAATCGCTTCTTAAAAACCTCCAAAGATGAAGCACCTACAACGTCTGGAAGAAGCCACCCCATTGATTTATTGATGTCAGGAAATGACTCCTTATTTCTTCTTCTGCCTTCAGTTGCTTTTGCAGGGGTCTGCAAAGTCGGCTCTTTTAAGACTGGTGGACTTCAACTCCCAGAATTCCCCAGCCAGCTATGCTGGCTGGGGAACTCTGGGAGTTGAAGTCCACCAGTCTTAAAAGAGCCGACTTTGCAGACCCCTGCTAGAGAATATATTGACCCCTTCTTTGTGGCAACCCCTTCGATATTGGAAAACTACTATCACATCATCTTTAGTCCTCCTCTTCATAAGACTAGACAAACCCAAATCCTGCAACCATTCTTCATATGTTTTGGTTCCAGTCTTCTAATCATCTTTATTGCTCTCCTCTGAATTCATTCTAGAGTCTCAGCATCTTTTTAATATCATGGTGACCAAAATTGGACGCAATATTGCAAGTGTGATCTTACCAAGGCATTATAAAGTGGCATTAACACTTCTTCACGTGATCTTGATTGTATCCTTCTGTTAATGCAGCCTACGATTGCATTAGCTTTTTAATAATAGTTTAATAGTTTAGCGTCTCTTCAACTGTTGCATTCTCCCTGGTGAATTATCCACAATACATAATCTAAGATTCTGAAAACATGAGGGGGAAAAGAAAAATCTTTAAATCTCAATCATTAGGACAATACATAGTGTTCAACATTTGCTTCTTTCTGAAAATGTGATGCTCTCCATTGATGGAGGTACAGGGCAGCACATTATGTGAAGCCGCTCTTCTAGTGTTTCTCTCATCAGAAACCTGGTTTTGGCACATACTCACCATCCTACATCTTTCAGTGAAATCAAAAGATGCATATATCTTTACAAAGCTACTTTGAAGGAGGACATGTAAACTTTACTAAAACAAGACATCAGCACAAACAGCTGCACAGATTGAACAAGTCTTTCCTGCTCTTTTTCTTTAGGAGCACACTCATTTTCCTCTTCTGGGATGATGTTGTCCACAGCCAGTTCAACATTCCGGCCAGTATATCTGAAGGCTGCAACTTTTTAAACAGCAAACCTTTCCTTGTAATCCCTAGATTCTGCCTTGTTCACTTTTGCCTCTTTTTCTCTCCCATATAATACGATAACCTTTTTAGGCCCTGCTATGCTGGCCCGTTCCATCCTCCCTACCTATGCCTCTCCACTCTATTTTCTCTCTTTTACAGGAAGAATTAGCAGATACTCCTTGACTTATGGAGTATCATTTGTTTAGAGACCATTCAAAGTTACAATGGAACTGAAAAAAGTGATTTATGCCTGGGCTTCCCACTTATGACCATCACAGCGTTCCCACAATCATGTGGTCAAATTTTGGACACTTGGCATGTATCTTTAATAGTTATACCAACCTAACTGATTGTCATTTGCAACCTTTCCAGACAGCTTCTGACAAGCAAAGTCAATGGGGGAAAGCCAAATTCATTTAACAATATTGTGATTCACTTACCAACTGCAGTGATTTGCTTAACCATTGGGGAAAAAAGGTCATTACATTGGTCACAATTCACTTAACAATTGCCTTGTTTAGCAACAGAAATTCTGGTCCCAACTGTGGTTTAGAGTTTAGAGTTTATTGGTTTTTTATATCGCCCTACTCCCAAAGGACTCAGGGCGGTGTACAGCCAAAATAAAAACAAATAAATAAAAATTAAAAAGAAAGCTTTGCCGTTTCCAGCTTTCAACGGTGACAGATGCGTTCCAAAGCACGCCTGCCGCTTGCTTTTCTGGCTGGCTCCCCCGGGGGGGGCACAGGGAGTTTGGGTTAACTCCCTGTCGAAAGAGCGGCTGCGGGGCCTCCTGTACCGACAGCGGTCAGCGGGTTGCCTTTTCCCGCTTTGCTCTAGGAGCCAGAGGGCTGAAAGCGGGGGGGGGGGATCCCCTCGCCAACGCTGGCTGGAACAATGCAAAAATGAAGAAGACGGGCTGAAATGCCGGGCTTGGAGGAGTGCAGCGGGACTTCTTTTTAAAAAGTGTGGACTGTGAGTTTTACTATTTTATTCATTCAATCTTCAGTAAAAAGAAAAATAGAGGGGGGAATTTACTCGTAGAAACCCCCCCTCATAAAAAAGCGGCTGCTAAAGATGTTCCCTAGAAAGGAGAGAGAGGATTAATAACATCCGTCCTTGTAACACCAGAAAGAAACTTTGTTTCAATTGCGGAACTGCAGCTAGCAACATTGTATCTGAGCCTCGGGGGAAAAAAAGAACTTTCACTGCTTTCTCCTTTCCTGAGTTGAGGCGGGAAGATGGCGTTTTCTTTGTTCCCAGCCGGAAACTTTCACTGACTCATGACAACATTCCTCCAACTTTTTAAAAATAAAGGCAAAAATTACTTTTAAAGCCTCCTCAAGAAGCCCTTGGTGTATCTCCCAATAGGTGGATCTTTTTTTTTCTTTTGGATCTGATAATACAATTATCTCCCTGGATTTTATACAACATATGTTTTGAACTTTGAGTTGGATTTTGCCTGACATCTCGGATTTCACTGACTGCTTGCTCCCTGATGCCATCTTTATTGTAAGACAAATGCCTCCAAAAAAGCCTCCACCTGGAAAGTCCTTTTCTGCCCCATCATCAGCCAGAGCCAGCACCACTTTACAACAAGGGAAAATTACTACGATGTTACAGAGAGAGGCGGCAGGAGAAGATACCAAAGAACCAACGGTCTACGATGTAATGAAAAAAATACAATAAATGCGGAAAGACTTAATGAACCTAAGAATAGAATTGGAGACACAAAGAACCACAACAGACAACAAACAGAAGATTGGAGTGTTGGAGGAGGGGGCAGTCGAGATGAAAGAAGAGGTAAGGGAATTGCAAAAAGAAAATGTAGAATTTTCTGGACATATGTCTAAGTTTGAATTTGAAAGAATGTCTTTTTTCCTTAGATTTCAAAATATTCCAGTTCTCTGAGGACCTCAGAGAACTGATGAGTACAATTTTAGCAGATTACATTAAAAAAAATAAAGAATACCTTCGGGGGGAAATAGATCTGATTTATAGAATTAACTCAGCATATGCCAGAATAAATGAAGTACCCAGAGAGATCCATATTAAATTTTTAAGAAGGTCCACGAGGGATGAGATACTAAGGGCACAACGAGAGGGGCCTTTGAAGTATGAACAAAAAGACATTAACATATTGAAGCAAATTCCAAAAAAGATTAGAGAAACAAGAAGGAGGTACTCCTTCTTGTCTAAAAAATTATACAAAAACGGAGTTTGGTTCAAATGGTTAATGCCCGAAGGAATGTTGGTATTCTGGGATGGAGGTAGAACGAGAATTAAAACAGTAGCAGAGGCGGAGGCCTTTCTCAAAAAACACACCTCTATTCTGGGAGATGAACAAGAGGGGACGGGAGGGGCCATGGCCCCGTCCATGGGAGGGAAGGAGGAAGAAGATATAATAGCAAAGAGATTCAGATCCCAGAAATAAGTTTACTTTGAATTGCTGTAATTCCTGAAACGGATGGCAATATGAAACAAAGATTGAATGTATGAATTTTAAAATGTGATATATATGTATCTCTAACCACCATTTAATAAATTATATTTTGTATGAAGACCCGGGTGCAACCACCAACCCTGACATGGAAGCTCCAAAATATTTTTTATGAACCCTATTTACCCCTTTCCTTTTTATAACCTGTAAAACCAATAAAAATTGTTTTTCAAAAAAAAAAAAAAAGCTTTTAAAAGACATAATTAAAATATTGGCCGAAACGTGGAAAAAAACCCAAACTAACCCTGATTAAAATAATAAAAATTTAAACTTAAAATTTTTTAAATCGTGCTTTATGCCAGCCCGGCTTGTTGAAAGAGAAAGGTTTTGACACCGCAGAGGAAGGTGCATAAGTCAGGGATAGTTCTTAATTCCAGGGGCAATTCGTTCCAGAGGGCAGGTGCTCCCACGGAGAAGGCTCTCCCATTGGGTGTCGCCAGTCAACATTGTCTAGCCAACGGCACCATGAGGAGACCCTCTGTATGGGAGCGTACTGGCCGGTGGGAGGCTCTCAGTGGCAGAAGGCGATCTTGTAGGTACCCAAGACCTAAGCCATGGAGCGATTTAAAGATGGTAACCAACACCTTGAATCACACCCGGAAAACCACTGGAAGCCACTGCAGCTCACGCAGGAGGGGTGTTACATGTGAGCGTCGCACCACCCCCATAATTACCCGTGCGGCCGCATTCTGGACCAGTTGAAGCCTCCGGGTGCTCTTCAAGGGGAGCCCCATGTAGAGAGCATTGCAGTGGCCATAAACTGAGAACCATCTGTACTGATTTTCAATGTCAGCCTTTTCGTTACTTTGTATAATGAAAGTCAGCTTTCTCTAGAAATATAGCTTGTCATGCAAATTTTGAAAATGTCAGATTGTTTCACAATTTAGGATAATAATAGGTCCCTATGGTTAGCAATTTTCTTAACAAATATTGGCTATCGTGATAAGAAACCTCCACTGTTCCTGCCAACCATTGCCTATTTAGTACTTGTCTTGATGAGTCTCCATACAGACAGATGCTGCTCTTGTAATTATTAGCTGTGAAATTTCAAATGGGGAGAAGGAGGTATTATTACCATAGCAATTATAAAACTAGTTATCAAGAAACAAGACCTGCAGAACTACCCAGAACTCATATTACTTTGCTTTGCTGCTTAAAAATATGTCTCTGTAGGGTAATAATAATGACTAAAATAATAGTGCTGAAGCCTGCGTTTTATTCTTATTGAAATACATGATATACTTCTAGTAGACAAATCATGGTCAAAAAGGCTATATTTAAAGAACTTAATACAAATCCAATATTATTTAATGATTTAAGTGGTATTAAACATATTTCTCTCCACTCAGATTTAGGTCCTTAGATGCTTAAAAGACTAGATTTCACTTTTTAAATTAAATGTGGGATTTCAAATTTGTCTTTCCAGAGAACTGCACTTTTCTCACTATTTTATAAACTGCAAATGCCTGTCTTATAGGAGATGTTTATAAATAGGAATGTGTAAAAAGTTGGTCATATTTTTCTCCTTTGAAATTACTATGAAATCTATATTTTTAAAGATTTTTTAATGATACAAAGGTAACCCAAAGATTTAGTACAAACACAAATGGGGTTGGATTTTCAAAACATAGGGTTGTTTTCATATGAATTGATAACATATCCTGACAGTTATGCAGGTTGCCTCAAGAAACCATCAACAGCCTTCATGCATTAGCCCACATACAATCTTTTAAAAATAAGCAGTACAGAAGTGCAATTCCTCAAACAAATTGACAATTCACAGCATTTATTTTTGGTGGTAGGTCTGGAAGGGAAAAATGGTTTTTTATTGCTGCAGGGACATGCTTAATCTCTTCCTGTGCACTTGTCATAAGGTGGAGGAAAGGGAATGTAAAAAAGAGGAAATAGTATGACAAAGTCCCACTACATCAGTCAATAATTGCTCATTGAAATGAATAGTGTGAACAGGAAAGTCCAGTCACTAAACATGAGAAAATGAAGTCAATGCCTTACCATGCCTTAGCAAGGAAGAAACTAGAAATTACAGGAAATGTGAGCTGGAAACTGTTGTGGCCCAGACAGTTCCGGATGAGCTGCTGATGGACTCCTCTATTGAGGAGTCCTATGAGTCTGCTCTGGAGAAGGAGGGCGACCTTGAGAGAGCAGAGAGCCCGGCTGGTCATCAGGAAGCACCTGGGTCTTGGAGTAGTGGGGAGGATCAAGGCCAGTTTGTCCCTGATGCTAGAGTGAGAAGGGCTGAAAAAAGGAGGCTTCAATTGCATCAGAAGCGAACTCATGACTGGCCCCTCCCAAGAGGATTTAAAAGGAAGTCTTTGCTAAGAAAGTCCTTGTAGAGAACAACGTTGGATTTCTAGGTTCATGTTTATTCGTGTTGATTTTCAGGTTCGTGTTTAGTCGAGTTAGGAAGCTTCGTATCCGTTCAGAGTCATTCAGGCAAGCAGCCAAGAGAGTCAGTGGCAAGCAGCCAGTCTTGTGTTAGTCGGAGAAAGAGGGGTCAGAACAGAAACTAAGGCTAATTCACAGCAATTATGAAAAACAAGATAAGGCTGTGATGGCAAACAGTGGCATGTGTGCCAGAGGTGGCATGCAGAGCCCTCTCTGCTAGTAAGTGCACTATCGCCCCAGGTCAGAACTCTATGGTGTTTCTTTTGTGAACTTCTGTATTCCTGCAAATGATGAAACAGAAGCTTATGAAAGAAAAATATCTTCCCTCTTGCAGTGTTGCTGGTGTTGGGATGTCCCACTTTCTGCCATCCAGCTGGTCTTCGGGTCTCTACTGCACATGCACACATGTCCATATTCACACAGGCATGCACCTTTCTGTTTGGGCATGCACAGTTTGGGCATTCAGTGCCTAAAAGGTTCACCATCACTGAGACAAGGGATCTAAGCACTTCAGTGACAGTAACAGTAATGTTGTTATTCTGTACAACTAGGTTTGCTTAAAGGTCACAGGCCATTTATAAAGGAAAAACAGTTTAGATGTTTGCAATAAAAATATAATGCAAAAATTGCAGCACTGCGGCTTTGTAAGTACCAGAAAAACATAGTAAATGTTTTTTAAAATGAAAAAAAAAGGTCCTGTCTTGTTACAACTTTAAGTTGATCACCTGCATCTTTGTAAAAGAGAAGGGAATGGAGCTAGCTGAATATACAATGCACGCTTAATTCATAATTGGAAAATATGCCCATATCAATTAAATCAGGGGTCTCCAACCTTTGCAACTTTAAGTCTGAAGGACTACAGCTCTCAGATTTCTCCAGCCAGTTTTGCTGGCTGGAGAAGTCTGGGAGCTGAAGTCCTTCAGACTTAAAGTTGCAAAGGTTGGAGACCCCTGAATTAAATAACATATATTACAACATTAAATATATAACATCTCTTGTTTTGTTGTGCTATTTTGGCTCAATTTATGATGGCTAACATAGAACAGATGAATAAATAAAATAACTCATAAACACTGAAAGATTAGAACCATTTTTATTACATGAAATAGCATGGACACGAATTTGTTTGGGTTTTTTTGAAAGAAAGCCAACTTAATCAGACCAATTCAGTTCACACACATTTGGTATTTGGAATATACGTCACTAACAAGTCAGAAGAGTAAAAACAAAACAAAAAGCTGTAAAGATTATCTAAGAAAATTACCCTTTCATTTAGAAGTGGTTACTATTTTGTTATATGCAGCCTTATCTTTTTGGTTCGTTTTTTTGATCTTTAAAAAATAAAAATTCTGAGGCACAACCAAACTTAGCATAACTCTAGATTGTTGCCATCTTGATAGTGGCAAATAAAAGTACACAGTTAAAAAGTACTGATATCTGTGTTAACTAAAATTTTAATTGTCTAGACCAGGGGTCTCCAACCTTTGCAACTTTAAGTCTGAAGGACTTCATCTCCCAGACTTCTCCAGCCAGCAAAGCTGGCTGGAGAAGTCTGGGAGATGAAGTCCTTCAGACTTAAAGTTGCAATGGTTGGAGACCCCTGGTCTAGATAAATTGCCAAGGGCAGAAAAGAGAGGATGGGAGGGAGGTAGGGGGAGGGAGAGAGAGTCACATATTAAACTCTTATAGGTATATTTCCCTCTTCCTTTTAAAAAGCCTTACCTTGCCTTTCAAATCCTTCACCTCATCTAAAAGAATGCAAGAGCATCCCCTGCAGGATTTTTTACAGGCAATGTTCCCTTTGCTTTCCTCCCCCTCTTTGCAGTGCTTCTCCGGTTAATTTGTATTCACTCTGCATGAAGCTCAGTAATTTTGTCTAGAGAATTAGAAAAGGGATGGCTATTGCAGTGGTAATAGAATTACTATCCGTGTTCTAAGCTGTAAAAGGATTCTGCGTTTCAGTTGAAGGATTTAAAAATACATGCTGAAATATGTAGTATATTCTTTCTTCCTCTTTTTTGCTCCCCTGCGCTTAGCTATTAGGGATTGGGGGGAGAAAAAAACCCCATAGAGTTGAGGGGTAGGGTGAGTCTGAGACATCTTAGTGATTTTAATGTCCGTTTCATAGCAGAAAGAATGCCTTTAAGAGATCTTGCTACATCACCCCACCATCAATCCCTGCCTTCACATATCTGCACTTCAAACTGCTGTCTGAACCTGGTCGCATCACCCTGCCACATGACACAGTCAATTCTGCTAAGAGGCTATTCAGACAGGCATGCTAGCCTGAAGTGGTTTCGCCAATTTTCAGAGCTACGCTGGAGAATAGTCCAAGAACCCTTAATTAAACTGACATCCCCTCCCCGCTAAACAACCCGAGTGGGTTGCTCCTTGTTTCTGATGAAGAAACAATGAAAATTATTTGATTTGATTATTTTATTAAATGCTTCCTATCTCATTTCAGATGAAGCAGAAATATTGCTTGATAAATAACAAAAGAAGTTAATAAAAATGGGGAAAAATCACCCAGAAATTAAATAAATTGTAATGGTGAGGAGCGGGAATATCCTAGCATTATCTCAATGAATCACTTCATATAATACTTATCATTCAGACTCTCAACAGCAAAAGCACCACAACTATTCAAATACACAACTGGTCTCTTCAAATTAGATTATTAGCAACCATGGCATTCCTAATCTGCTTCTCTGTAAAACTCTGTGCCTTGATCAATGGCTCTTTTGAACTTGCATAAGGCAGATGCATGATCAGACTTTAACAAAGCTGTGCCCATAAATGTGGGCAGGGCAAAATCCCTTATGGAATAGAGAAGGCATGGACAAAGAGAAGTAGATAATTTTGCCCATCTGGAAGCAGTGGTGTATCAGCTGAGAGTACACTGTAAAAGCCTGCTCCAACTGCTCAGTGGGAAGATCATAAAATTGCTGTGAGGAGGATGCTGGGCTGGTCAGTCAGCTTTTGTGAAAATTGTACATTAAAGATATGCGGTCAAGAAAACTAGTTGAAAGAAACAGAACATCTGGGCTTGCAGCCAGAAATGTGTGAATTTTGTAAATGCAACAAGAAAATTATCATGTTTCTAGGCAGTATTGTGCAGGAAATGAAAGTGGGTTTTTTATTTTGTCAGGAAGAAATGTAGTAAAATATATGTAATATATGTAAAAGTTATCTAGAGTTGAACCTGGTTAAATAGATTATTTCCATGCACTTTGCAATATGGAGTGATTAAATATACAATAGTGGAAATTCAAATTCCACTGTACACATAGTAAGTTTGATTATGACGTTTTCAAAATAATGGAAAAAATAAATTATTAGGAGGACATATATTTTAATATTAATTATAACATGTTCTAACAAACTTATTGCAAGTATTAATTATGACCATACTTAACATTAGCATTAACCAAGGATGCTTTGCGAGTTGACAGCCCACATGTCTTACATAGAAAATTTGCAAATCTTTTTGTTTTGAAATAAATTTCCTCGGTAAATAAATATTTAATAAATATTTAAACCAAGTGTTCGCTAAATTCCATAAATATGTAACAAATTTACATGTTGGAGTTTAATTCAGAGCCTCTAACTGCAAGAATGCACATTTTTTTCAACTCTATGTCAATATAGAGTATATCATTATTCTGACTTAATAAAAAGGAATTATATATTTGACTTAATGAGTTAATGGCCAAAGTGAGGGAGAACTCAATCATTTTTAAATAATACTGTATTTTTTCAAAGATTATATGGAGTATGATTAAGCAGTTTATTTAACTACAATGTTAGTTATTTTAAGAAATGATTGATATAGGGTTCCTTGGTGTTTTCTTGCAGTTGTTTTCTTGAAAAACAACCAAGCTCAGAGTGTATCAAAGACCCATAGTTCAACCCTGAGCTACAAATACTCTTGTCTATTAATAACTGATATATTAGATTTATGAAAATAGAAAAATAGTTTCTAGGCCAGATGGCTATCCTACCGTATATAGTATAGTATATAGTATGAGAGTGTCTCAGTGTGTGTGTGTCTCTCTCTCTAATTTATTGTGGGCCATAAAATCATTGCTGATATATTTTTCCATAATAATCTCTCCTTAATCTGGTTTTCCAATGGTGCACACATTGTCATTGCAACTAAGTCATCTTGGGGCTGGTTATTCTCTTCTTCCATGCTCTCTACAATTATAGACTTCTGCAGAGAGCTGGTTATACAGGTGAAACTCAAAAAATTAGAATATTGTGCAAAGGTTCATTTATTTCAGTAATGCAACTTAAAAGGTGAAACTAATATATGAGATAGACTCATTACATGCAAAGCAAGATAGTCCAAGCTGTGATTTGTCATAATTGTGATGATTATGGCTTGCAGCTCATGAAAACCCCAAATCCGCAATCTCAGAAAATTAGAATATTGTGAAAAGGTGCAATATTCTAGGTTCAAAGTGTTCCACTCTAATCGGCTAATTAAGCCATAACACCTGCAAAGGGTTCCTGAGCCTTTAAATGGCCTCTCAGTCTGGTTCAGTAGGAATCACAATCATGGGAAAGACTGTTGACCTGACAGTTGTGCAGAAAACAATCCCTGACACCCTCCATAAGGAGGGAAAGCCTCAAAAGGTAATTGCAAAAGAAGTTGGATGTTCCCAAAGTGCTGTATCAAAGCACATTAATAGAAAGTTATGTGGAAGGGAAAAGTGTGGAAGAAAAAGGTGCACAAGCAGCAGGGATGACCACAGCCTGGAGAGGATCATCAGGAAAAGACCATTCAAAAGTGTTGGGGACTTTCACAAAGAGTGGACTGAGACTGGAGTCAGTGCATCAAGAACCACCACACACAGACGGATCCTTCACATGGGCTTCAAATGTCATATTCCTCTTGTCAAGCCGCTCCTGAACAACAAACGTCAGAAGCATCTTTCCTGGACTAAAGAAAAAGAGACCTGGTCTGTTGCTCAGTGGTCCAAAGTCCTCTTTTCTGATGAGAGCAACTTTTGTATCTCATTTGGAAACCAAGGATCCAGAGTATTGGGGAAGAATGGAGAGGCACACACTGCAAGATGCTTGAAGTCCAGTGTGAAGTTTCCACAGTCTGTGTTGATTTGGGGAGCCATGTGATCTGCTGGTGTTGGTCCACTGTGCTTCATTAAGTCCAGGATCAACGCCATCTACCAGGAGATTTTGGAGCACTTCATGCTTCTTGTCACACATGAGCTTTATGGGGATAAAGGAACTCTTCCAAAAGCACCAAAACCTGGTTCAACGACTGTGGGTTTACTGTGCTTGATTGTCCAGCAAACTCACCTGACCTGAACCCCATAGAGAATCTATGGGGCATTGCCAAGAGAAAGATGAGAGACATGAGGCCGAACAATGCAGAAGAGCTGAAGGCCGCTATTGAAGCATCCTGGTCTTCCATAACGCCTCAGCAGTGCCACAGGCTGATAGCTTCCATGCCACGCCACATTGAGGCAGTAATTGCTGCAAAAGGGGCCCAAACCAAGTACTGAGTACATATGCATGCTTATACTTTTCAGAGGTCCGATATTGTTCTATGTGCAATCCTTGTTTTATTGATTGCATGTAATATTCTAATTTTCTGAGATTGTGGATTTATCTCATATATTCGTTTCACCTTTTAAGTTGCATTACTGAAATAAATGAACTTTTGCATGATATTCTAATTTTTCGAGTTTCACCTGTACATGCAACATGTGCAAAGTAGAATAATCTGAGTCTGGTCATTTCTGCCCAACTGAGAATTCTGATTTGTTCTATGTTCCATTTTTTTGTTTTCTTGGTTGTCCATGTTATTCCCATGAATCTTCTCCAGAGCCAAAGTTCAAAATCATCAAGTACTCTTTAAACCTCCTATTTCAAAGACAACTTTGTTCTGCAGAGTACTGTAAGAATGAAATTGCTTGAAGGGTTTGGATCTCTTTTAGTTTACAGTAGACACATCTTGGCATCTGAATATCTTTTCAAAGGCTTTCATGACTACACTACCAAGTGCTATTTCTGCAGAATATTTCTTGACTGCTTGTTCTGTTGATGGTTGACTCTAAAGGACAGAAATGATCTACCACTTCAAGATTTTCATTGTCCATTCTAATGCTGGTTACTATACTGTTATCATTACATAGGTCTTTTTTATATTTAATTGTAGTCCTTTTTCACTATGCTCATTGACTTTTACTGCTACAACGTACAATTTTCCATTTTCTTTCCATTTTCAGCTATTAAAGGAGTGTTGTCAGCACAAATTATTAATACCTTATTCTACGATTTTAAAACCGAGTTTATCTCCAATTTCAGTCCAATTTCTGTTCATCTATATTCTGAATATATGTTGAATAAATAAAAGGAGAGTATATAGTCTTATCTACCTTCTTCTTGGCCAACCTGGAGTTGTTTTCCATGTTCTACCTACATTTTGGCTTGTTGACTGGGATTTCCCATTTACCTAAATATGTTAATAGCTTGGCATGATTGACATAATTGAAGGTCTTCTATAGTCAGTGAAGCATATGTTGACTTATTTTTTGTATTCTTTGACCTTCTCAAATATCTACAATGTATCTGCAATAATGCATCGTGTTCTTTGGCCTTTTCCAAAACCAGTTTAAATACTGGGTATCATTTCTCCATATGTGCTTTAATATGTGTTGTTGGAAGCTAAGCATCAATTTTCAAGCATGTGAAATTATGGGCATTGTTTGATAGCCTATGCTTTCTGTCAAGTATTAGAATTAGACTGACTTTTTGTTATATGTTGCCAATTTTCAAACATAGCTTGATTAGAACCTTTACTAATGCTTATTCTGATGTTTGCAATATTTCTGTGATATTCCATTATTCTTGTATTCTTATGACTTAGAAAGGACTGGTGCACTGTTCTAATTTATTGTCTAGTACTAGAGATTCTTGTAAATAATGTATCATCTAGGTATCTTAGATGTTGATATCTCTACTTTATAATATTTTAGTCTACTCCTTCATTCTTTCTTTGATCTACTTTTAATCACTTTGCTAAAGAAATGAAAATCAAAATTACCTTTCCCTTTCCTTACTGTCTTCCATTTCTAATATAAAAATATGTACTTTAAGATTTAATATGTACATTTAAATGGCCTAATGTAGATTTTAACTGTAAAGGGTAAGTGGTGTCTGCTAATAGGAGAATGAAGCTAAATATGGAATTTAAAAAATCAACAATTGCTCTAGACTTTGTGAGGATATAAACAACCTACTATGGATGTCTTGTGAAGAAGATAAAATGTCTATCATCTTCTATCATAAAATGTCTATCATGAAATCTATTGGCAACCAATTCAGGGCTACCACAGAGGTGTATTTTGCTTCAAGACTAGTCAAGATATAGGTCATTATTTTTTGTATCAACTGCAGCTTTCAAATGGTCTTTAATCACATACCCATTTGCAGTAGTCCAACTAAGTAGTGATGACATCTTTGATCTGCTACGTTCAAGGCTACTACAGAATGCTCTGTGCCCACCTTCAGCTGGTGCTCCAGGTGTGACCCTACTTGGAATGAGAGGCTCTCATAAATGTCAACACTACTTAGAATAATGAGAGAGTCTTTCACTCCAAATAGGGTCACAACTGAAGCACTTGCTGAAGCTGGGTATAAAGCATCCTGTAGTAACCTTGAAATTAGGAGTCACAGATCTGTAACTGAGATCTGTCAGAGTTTTTTTTCCTGTGCCACTGCCAGTGTCAGAGACTTGATAAATGAATAGAAATTTTATCTTGCTTAGGTTTAACTTCATTCTGTTTTCCCACCCAGGCCCTGTAGGTCCTCCATACCAGGGGTCTCCAACCTTTGCAACTTTAAGTCTGAAGGACTTCAGCTCCCAGAATTCTCCAGCCAGCAAACCCCTGCTCCACACAGTGGGATAATTTTTTACTGCCATAGTGATGTCCCAGATAGTCATAGTCATAGTTAGGTATAATCAGCAAATTGATGATACTGCATCATCCAATAGATAATATTTCCTAGTGCCTTCATAATTGTCCAAATGGGCTAGATCAAAAGATAATTGGATCTCCCTTCAATGAAGAAAAATGTTGCATCTGTAAATGTATCCCATTGAAATGTGACGTATATAGCATGGAATTATGAGGCTGATGATGTAAGTACAACCTGTTAGTTATGATGATGATAATAATAATAATAATAATAATAATAATAATAATAATAATAATAATAATAATAATAATAATAATAATAATAATAATATTTAATTTCTAGACCGCTCCCTCTCCCTAAGGGGACTCGGAGCGGTGCACAGGGAAATTAAAACAATAAATATACATAGATATACAAAACAGTTAAAAAACACATTAAACAATAAGACCCTGTGCTAAAATTCCCCAAAACCAATCACTAAAACCCTAAACCCTATAATACTATGGTAAGAGGCTACCCTAGGCCGGCCAGGCAGAAAAAGTGCGTTTTCAATTTCAGACGGAAGGAACGGAGGTCCGTGGTAGTTCTAATATCGGGGGAGAGGTCGTTCCAGAGGGCAGGGCCCGCCACAGAGAGAGCCCTTCCCCTGAGCGTCGCCCGCTGACAAAGTCTAGTGGACGGCACCCGGAGAAGTCCCTCTCTGTGGGAGCGAATCGGCCGTGAGGAAGTATGAGGCAGAATCCGATCCCGCAGATAGCTAGGTCCCGAGCCATGGAGCGCTTTAAAGATGAGGACTAGCACCTTGAAGCGCACCCGAAAGACTACAGGTAGCCAGTGCAGCTCGCGCAAGAGCGGTGTTACATGGGTGTACCTTGTGATACCCATTATTGCTCGCGCGGCTGCATTCTGGACCAACTGCAGCCTCCGGGTGCACCTCAAGGGGAGCCCCATGTAGAGAGAGTTACAATAGTCCAGTCGGGATGTCACGAGAGCATGAGTGACTGTGCGAAGGGCATCCCGGTCCAATAGGGGGCGCAACTGGCGAACCAGGTGAACCTGGTAAAACGCCCTCCTGGCCACGGCTGTCACTTGATCTTCCATGGACAGCCGGGAATCCAGGAGGACACCCAAGTTGCGCGCCCCATCCACAGGGGCAAGATGTTCGCCCCCTATGGCCAGCGATAGAGACAGCTGGTTGAACCGGGCAGCCGGAAACCACAGCCACTCGGTCTTGGTCGGGGTTGAGCCTGAATCCGTTACTTCCCATCCAGACCCGCACGGCTTCCAGGCACTGGCACATCACCGCTACGGCATCGTTGGGGTGGTTTGGGGTAGATATATACAGTTGAGTATCATCAGCGTTTTCAAAATTCATGAATCTTCTTATTGCAGGTTGAATTAATGACTAAAGCTTATAGTTTTGACTTTTATTCAATTCTTCATTATATTCCACTATATATTGGTAGCATCACTTCAGGATTAATATAGTTTTAGCCATAGTATTGTTGAAAGGACTCATATGTGTGTAATTAATCAAAGACACATAAGCTCTGTATTTAATCTGTAGATCAACTGTTTTAAACATTCTATGTAAGCTATTTCTTTTCTTTTTTTCACTTTCCTTCCAATTTATTCACATGACACTTGTCAACAATATAACTATGTTTAATATAAATATGTGAATAACTTTGTCTGGAAAGAGAGACACAGACTGTTAAACCTCACACACTTAAATAATGATGTAGTATTGTATGCATAAAAGCATGGAAAGTAAAATTTTCCTCCCTCTTACTTCTTACAACTTTTGGCTAACTAGAAACTCACCTCTTAGATATTTGCAAAACACTATAAATTAGAACCACGTACACATAATGCAGCATAATATTCATGTATTACTCTGTAATGTTCAATGATCTTGGCAAATCCATATTTCTCATACAGATTTTTGATACCTCTCTTGACAGAGTGAAGATTTTGCATTGTGAATTAAATATTATCAAGTGTAGGTTTTTTAGCTGTATATGCTCCTGGAAGCACCAAGCCCGAAGCACCAGCCTGAAGATGATGAATGAGATTTCATCGAAACGTCGTGAAGATACTTCCAATTCTACGCGGGAGAAAACCCGAACAACCAAAGACCTACATATATATATATATATATATATATATATATATATATATATATATATATATATATATATATGGGTAATTGTTTCTCAACAACCTGTTATTAGGCCCCAATTAAGGGAGGAGACATACTGTTTCCTTTCCTGCCTTTCGACTCATCACCAGAGATCATCTAGACAGCAAGCCAAGAATTACGTTGAGTGGTTTTTTTTTAGATATGTGTGTTGTGATCAGCTCATAAAATTAACACACACACACACACACACACACACATATATATATGTTTTCGTAGATTTTCACGGGTGTAGGTATGCTGGCATAGCTGGCTTCGGGGATTTTCCCATGTATAAGGCATAGAAAAGTTGTTGCAACGTTTTGACAAGATCTCACTTGTCATCATCAGGCAGGCTTCTGTCTGTGAGTGTGACTGCGGAGGCATCGCCCCTCTTTAAATCTTGGTGGGGGGGTGGTGGTGGAGTGCTGACTATTGTTGTGAGTGGGTTGATTGGCTGTGCAGTTGCATCGTGACTGGTAGATTGATGCTGATTGGTCTCATTTGTATGTTTCTCCTTGTTTTGAATTTCAACGGCTTGGCTGGAGGGTGGGGCTCGTCTGCTGGTCAATGCTAGCTTCCAGATATCTGGTAGGCGGGAGGTATCATCACGTCTGTTCATGCTGCTAGATTGTTTCTCTATTTCAATGGCTTCTCTGATTATTCTCCTGTTGAGCTGTTCCGCCTTGGAGATCATTTTAGTTCCTTGAAAGTCAATGTCATGTCCTGTAGTTTTGAAATGTTGATAGAGAGATGAGGTATTAAGATGATTTTTAAAGCATTTTTATGTTCAGCAATACGTGCACTAATCCTTCTGTTGGTTTGTCCTATGTAAGTGGCAGGGCAGCTTTTACATGGAATTTTGTAGACTCCTTGGTTTTCTAGCTGGATCTTGTCTTTTGGGTTCCTTAGGCTATTGGTTATTTTTTGGTCGGTGTTGAAGGCTGTCTTGATGTTGTGCTTGTGGAGAATTTTGCTGATTTTGTCTGTGGTACCTTTAATGTATGGGATGAGGGCAATGCCATTTTCCTGTTCTTTGTCTTGGTTCCTGGAGGGTGTTTCTTGTTGGATTAGTTTGGTGATTGTTTTTCTTCGGAATCCGTTGGATATTAATGTATTTGTGAGGAAGTGTATTTCGGTTTTCAGATGATCTTTGTCAGCTAGGCGTTTGTCCATGAAGCTCACTCCTGATTTCCTTGTAGCCCCCTTCTCTTTCCCACCTGTCTTTTGTTTCCTGCCATTATTAGTTACCGTAATTGCTAATTGACTATTTTCATAGTTAATTTTGGACTTCATTCTCACTTCTGTTGGTATCATTGTTGTTACTCCTTTTTAAAAACAGTTTTGCTTTTTCTTCTTCACATATATATATACAATCACATATATTTATTGATCAGCTCATAAAACTAACACACATGAGGGGATGAGGGGATGAGGGGATAAATGGGGAACTCATCAAATTCGCAGACGACACCAAGCTGGCAGGAATAGCCAACACTCCAGAAGATAGGCTTAAGATACAGAAGGATCTAGACAAACTTGAACATTGGGCACTGTCTAATAAAATGAAATTCAATTGTGAAAAAAGTAAGGTCCTACATATAGGCAAGAAAAACCAAATGCACAAGTACAGTATAGGTGGTACCTTGCTCAATAGTAGCAACTGTGAGAGGGATCTCGGAATCCTAGTGGACAACCATTTAAATATGAGCCAGCAGTGTGCAGCAGCTGCCAAAAAAGCCAACACAGTTCTAGGCTGCATCAACAGAGGGATAGAATCTAGATCGCGTGAAGTGTTAATGCCACTGTATAGTGCCTTGGTAAGGCCACACTTGGAATACTGCATACAGTTTTGGTCGCCACGATGTAGAAAAGACGTGGAGACTCTGGAAAGAGTGCAAAGAAGAGCAACCAAGATGATTAGAGGACTGGAGACTAAGACATATGAAGAACGGCTGCAGGAACTGGGTATGTCTAGTTTGATGAAGAGAAGGACCAGGGGAGACATGATAGCAGTGTTCCGATATCTCAGAGGGTGCCACAAAGAAGAGGGAGTCAAACTTTTCTCCAAGACACCTGGGGGCAGGACAAGGAGCAATGGGTGGAAACTAACCAAGGAGAGAAGCAACTTAGAACTAAGGAGAAATTTCCTAACAGTAAGAACAATTAACCTCTGGAACAGCTTGCCTCCAGCAGTTGTGAATGCCCCAACCCTGGAAGTCTTTAAAAAGATGTTAGACAGCCATTTGTCTGAAATGGTATAAGATTCCTGCCCATGCAGGGGGTTGGACTAGAAGACCTACAAGGTCCCTTCCAACTCTGCTATTGTATTGTATTGTATAATGTTCAATGCAAGTCAATGATTATTACATATTTAAAAAAAATTACATAACGGAATTATTGGCTTTCTGTCTAGATGGTCTCTGGTGATGAGCCGAAAGGCAGAAAAGGAAACAGTATGTCTCCTCCCTTAATTGGGGCCCTAACAGGATATTGTGGAAACAATTACCTATACTAATATACCCCTGTCTCAGCTGATGCAATAGGTAGAGCCGGCTTGGCTGAATTGTTAGAGGCCTTGCCTGATATGCAATACAACCCAGCGTTCGAATCCCAGTGAAGGGTATGGCTAGCTGATGAGAGCTAATAAGCTCAAAATAGATCTATCCTAGTCTCTCTGATTTATTTATTGATCAGCTCATAAAACTAATCACATATATTTATATATATATTGTGTCAAAAATGTGTCACAATCACATATATTTGTATACACATATTTGTTTTTATTTCTTCCCTTTAGTTTTTTTTCTTTTATAATGGTGTGTAACCTTTTTTCTTTAACTAAGTTACTTTTAAAATAAATGTTGGAAAAAGACTTACTTGAATGCACCAGAATAAACAAACAAACAAACAAACAAACAAACAAACAAACAGAAGGTGGCAGCACCTGGACAACCTTTTCTGACTTCAGAAACTAAGCAAAATCATGTTTCTTAATATGTTGATAGCGGATTTTTAGGGAATATTACATGCGAGTGACGCTTTGCCTTTAGTTTAAGGGTGCGGAGCATCATCCTCTTTCTACAATCTTAGAAGGTTGGGAGATTCACGGACCACCAACTTCATAATGTTTATAAATGAGGAGACCGTTTTTCTCATTTTGAGAACATTGCAGAGGCCAAAATCACCTATTCTGTTCCATTAACAAGAAATATTTGTTTCATTTTTTTCTAGGGAGACATTTCATATTTATTCTATGTGCCGTAAAGTCTGCCAAAATTAAAGCATTACTTAATCCCCACAGAACCCAAGAAAACCATATAAGACCATTTTAGAACTTCAGTTCCACACATCCTGGAGAGATGGGCTCTGGAAAATGCAGAGAGGTGTTGAATTCACAAGGACTGGATTAAAAATAATCAGGTTGATTTTAATAACCCCTTGCACATATATAACAATGGATACTCTTGGTGAATTAAATATATGCTTAATGTCATATAAACATTTATCATATTTATATATTTATCATATAGTTTAATAATCAGTTGGGATGTAACTCTCATAGGTTGTACCCCTAAAAGAATTTAGCACTGAAATAATATTGACTATATTATTTGAATACTTCTACAAACAGCAATCACAATATGATTTTGAATCAGTTGAGTTAAAAAATAAGGAAGCCCTAACCTTGTTCTTCATTTATCTTGCTTGTCTCAGGCTATATTTGTGCTGTGTCCCACTTTCATATCATTTACTCATTAAAAAAACATAGAGAAAAGGATTCTCTATATTCTCTCTATAAGATTCCCAATCTATTAATTCTAGGCTTGTATGAAAATCTATAAACTCATCTTTCTGACACCGAGCTGGCATAATGTTTTCCAACAGAGCAAACAGGACTTCAGGTTTTATCCAGTTCTACTAACAAAAAGTTTTTTTTTAAAGCAGTTCTTTTTTTTAAAAAAAGCAACTAAGCACCAATATAAAAACTACAGTTATTTTTTCACCATTGTGTCCCTGCTTCAGTATTACAGAAAGGAAAGAAAGCCAGATGGATTAAAAAGTTGTTATTATTGATAACTCAGTTACAAATAAAGAAGTAGAAAGCGAATTTTTCAATAAAGCTTTGAATTTTGATCCAACTTGAGTCAAAGTGGGTACCTTCTAAATAGGTCAAATGAATCTGAATGTTTTGCAGATATATGATCAGTAGACCTAAGCAAATATTTTGGCAGACTGTGCATGTATTTCTGTGTGTAAAATTCTATATAAATAAAAATGTAACAATAGTTTGTTCAAAACCGCTTATCTCCGAAAGTACTGCACCGATCGCTTCCAAATTTTCACACAACTTTCCTTTGAAGTACAGTAACAAGGATATGTATAGATTGTGTGGATGTCGCACCTGTGCCATGTACATGCCACACAAATGTAAAAGTGCGGCTCTTCTGAGTGTTTCCCTCATGCTACTTCTACTGCGTCATGTACACGGCTCCCGTCCGGGGCTATGTTCCTGCGAGATCTTGAGCCGCTGCTTCCCGCGCCTCTCGCTCTCACACCCAGCTGGCAGGGTCACCTGGGCATGGTGTCCCACTCTATCAGGATGCCGGAGTGCCAAGGTCAGCAGAACTCTCGCCAAATATGAGCAAGGAGTCCAGCAAGCCAGCGGGTGGATGGAGGGGCCCAGCGGATGGTTGAGTGCAGGGTGAGGCAGATGGGGCCAGTCATGGGTCACCTGGGCATGGTGTCCCACCCTTTCAGGGCGCTGGAGTGAGAAGGTCAGCAGAACTCCCACCAAATACGAACGGGGAGCCTAGCAAGCCAGCGGGCAGACAGAGGGGCCCAGCAGATTGTTGGGCACAGGGTGAGGCGGATGGGGCCAGCCATGGGTCACCTGGGCATGGTGTCCTGCCCTATCAGGGTGCCGGAGTGCGAAGGTCAGCAGAACTCCTACCAAATACGAACGAGGAGACTAGCAAGCCAGCAGGTGGACGGAGGGGCCCGGCGGATGGTTGGATGCAGATGGAGCCAGCCGTGGCAGCGAGCCTTTGGTATTCCCCCCCCCCAGGAATGTGAGGGAAAGTGTCAGTTTCCCGCTGCCCGGCCACTCTTCCTCTCGGGCAGGTGAGGGGCTGTAGAGAACCATAGAGAGACAGAAGGGGCCTGACAGAAGGGGGTGAGGGGGAGAGAGAATAAGGAACCCTGAGAGGAAACTGAGGCAGGGAGGTGAGGGAAGGAAGGGGGTCTCTGAGAAGGTCTCTGAGGGGAAACCAAGGCAGGAAGGGGAGGGGGTCGCTGAGAGGGTTTCTGAGGGGAAACCAAGGAAGGGGGTCGCTGAGAGGATCTCTAAGGGGAAACCTTTCCATTTAACCACACTGGGCCACAGCAAGGTGTGGGCGGGTACAGTTGACATAAAAACATAGGGTTTTAAAAGCGGTAATGCACATAGGATTAAAGATAATAAAATATTGATAAAGTTATGACATTTCATTGAATATTTACTCTAATCAATCAGTACATGGGTGTTAGATTGCAACTTCAGACTGAGATGTAATATTGAAGCATAAACAGTACTAGAGCTACCTATCTGAGAATA